>JAAGVU020000043.1:10125172-10156914 GCA_011763525.2 Mormyrus iriodes | reverse complement strand
TATATATTTTTTTATTATTATTAATTGTAAACCACCTCCCCCGCCCCGCCCTCGCAGGGATGGGGATTGCCGAAGCGGCTCTCCCGAGCGCCGCGCATGGTGTCCTGTTTGTGGGGCTAGCAGGCTAACGTTTACAAAACAAACGGTGGGAGGGGAGGGCGTGTAGCATGCCTGCTAGCGAGCTAGCCGCTCGGAACCCAGCGCGCCGTGGGACACCGCGGCTTCCCTCCTAGCTAAATGAGTGGAAGCGGCGCGTATTCCCTGGACATTTAAATAAATACTGGGTGTTACACGCCTTTATTTTTTCCTGCTGTCACTTTCTTCCCTCTCCCCACACCGGGCTACGCTTCGGCGAACAGCGGAGCGGGAGCGGCGGCGATCATGGAGAGGCTGCGGCTGTCAGGCCGGGGGTAGGCCTGAGCCTCGGGCTGGATAAATTGGAAAAGCCCCGGAAAAGGGGGGGGGAAGGCGGCGGGGTGAGTAGCAAGGCGGGATAGCGGCGACCAGCGCGCATAGAATGTTAAATATCTCATACGGTTATGGGTTTCTAATTATTTTTAGTTGCAGCTAAAGCTGTCATAATTAAAAAGCGAGCTGCCGGCAGTACCGCCGGAATCCCAGGCGGTTATCCGGGCGGATGAAGCGTGGGAAACGGGGACAACTACTTCGGTATCCGTGAAGCGTCTCTCTTTCAAAGATGAATTACGTCGTAGAAGTGTACCGGTTTGCTTTTTAAAATATATAATTATGTTTTTTAAAGCTAAATACTGATAGTAATTTCGACTGTAATTTTGGACGTCAAATTAACGATACTATAATACATGGAAGCACATTGGCAAAATGATTTAAATCTGCAGACTAGCTAGTGAGGTAACGTGTTAACAGAGATCGTAAACCTGATAACACGATATACTGATTGTTACTCTAAATACTTTAAATTTCTTAATGCCACCCTATACAAAACTGGTTCTATGGGTGGTGAGTAGGGTTGTGAATCGAGCTATACCTATCGCTGGCTGTTAACTAGCTAGTTAACTATTTGACTCACGTCTAGATTTATAGCATGATGATTAAACTGGCTAATCGTTTAACAGGTGAAATGTGTCATTGTAACTAATTGGTTATTATGCTAGTGTGTGAACGAGACCTGTTTACTAGCTGATACAGCCGGCCAATGAGTGCTGTGCCCTATTTTGAATATTTTACTAATTATTTTGAATGTTAAAATCGAAGAACGTTCACTGTAACGTCGTTCCCGTTTATAATGGTAAAAATAATTCAAAATAAAAATTGTTACAAGCGGTAAAGTATACCACAAATCTAATAAAAGAATTGATTTTTCTCCGTCAGTCTCAGTATTAGGGCATGCAAAGTACGTAATTATTTTCTTTGCCAGTACCTCGCGTTGTCAAGGCTTTAATTTATTTTTGTAAGCAATACCATTCATTTTTTTTTTCTGAATTTTTGTAGTAATCAGTTCACAGCTGCCAACTTTTTACATTATACATTTACACAACCAGCGTATGTTTTTAAAAATAACTCAAAACATACTGGGTTCTGGTTTGGTGTCTTAGCTAAGTGAGATGTGTATTAAAGTTAAGTAACAAAAAGTGCCATTCTATTTTCAGTATGTTGGTAAGCCATTCAGGAACATTGCCCTTACTAAATTTAATTGTCATTTTTAACCTTGTCAAGTATGATTTTCATTCACTGTTAAAGAGAGATGCTAGCCATTAAGGGTTCTTTAAAGTGATACAAAATGGGTCAACCAGCAGCTTGTTGTTTACACAACATTGGTAATCGTATTGTGTATGTTTTCACGTCGGCTGTTGACTTGGAGAGCACAATCTGAGGAGATCTCTCAGTCTTAGTATGATACAACCACATTGTTGGAAGGGAAGATATCTAACAATCCTTCTGTTGCTTATCGTGCTTCTGTTGGGGACAGCTTGAAGAGGTGTGACTCATGAACTGAATACGTCTTGTATCCGCTCTTGGGGAATTAACAGTAATACGCATGAGGTCATTTCAGCCAGTGAGAAGTGCGGCCGTCATTGTTTTCGCACATTTTTAATCGAGTAATGGTAAAGAAGCATGACTTGGAGCTTTTGTGAAACTTTCTTCTTATCCTGACCTTGAGTTTGTTGCTGTTCTTTGTGAAGATGCATGGATAGCTTTTCTTCTGCGAGGATAAATATATGCACGTTTACTTTTTGTGCCTTTGGAGCTAGTGTTGTTTTGTGTTTCCCCAGGAGAGGTGTTTCAGCTAAACTGGCAGGCTTTTGACTAGGTGGGAAGGATGCCACCAAGGCCATCATCGGGAGAACTATGGGGTATACATTTGATGCCCCCGAGGATTCTGGTGGACTGTCTTCTACCAAATGGCATGATATTGACACTGGAGTGCCTCCGTGAGGCTACTCTCATTACAATTAAACACGAACTCTTCAAGGAGGCGAGGAAGTACCCTCTCCCTCAGCTCCTGCAAGAAGAGACCTCCTACATCTTTGTTAGTGTTACCCAAGAAGCTGAAAGAGAAGAGTTTTATGATGAGACACGGAGACTATGCGATCTCAGACTTTTTCAGCCATTCTTAAAAGTCATTGAGCCAGTTGGCAATAGGGAAGAGAAAATTCTGAATAGAGAAATTGGTAAGCTTCACTTCTCATTTCTTTTTGGTTTGTGGGATGCACAGTTCTAGGCGGTGCCTCACTTTGTCACACCATGGGCTTTCAGACTTTTCCTTGTCCACCTGGACATTCCTGATCTCTGTTTTCATGTATGTATTTGCATTGCAGTTTCCAGCTGTTCCTAAAGACTGTCTTCATTGTTGTAGGTTTTGCCATCGGCATGCCCATCTGTGAGTTTGATCTGGTGAAGGACCCCGAGGTGCAGGACTTCAGGAGAAACATCCTGAATGTCTGTAAAGAATCTGTAGACCTCAGGGATGCCAATGGACCCCACAGTCGGGCATTATATGTTTACCCTCCCAATGTGGAATCATCGCCAGAACTTCCAAAGCACATATACAACAAACTTGACAAAGGTTGGTTGGTCAAACGAGCACACCAAGTTACATTTCCCTCGAAATAATGATGCTTTTGCAGTCCGTTCAAACAAACAGAAATATCCCTGGTGTGTAAATTGCACCCATCTGAACACTGCCTGTTTTAACATGTTGCTATGCTCAATTTTTCAGGTCAAATAATTGTGGTAATCTGGGTCATAGTGTCACCCAACAATGACAAACAAAAGTACACACTTAAAATCAACCATGATTGCGTCCCTGAGCATGTGATAGCCGAAGCCATCCGTAAGAAGACCAGGAGTATGTTGCTATCACCTGAACAGCTTAAGATGTGTGTGCAGGAGTACCAGGGGAAGTACATCCTCAAAGTCTGTGGTTGCGATGAGTACCTCCTGGAAAAATATCCTCTCAGCCAGTACAAGGTACGTCCTGTACGTGGTGCTTTTCGGCACACGAATGTGCATGTGTGTGTAACAAAAGTCCACCAGGCCCTCTTCCCCAACAACATGTGCGTTACTGAGCCGTGGCATCATTAAACGCTTGTTCACATGCCTCCGGGAGGTTGTGTCTCATCGCTGTTGACATACCACCCCACAGAGCTCGCTTACATGTTCTGAAGGGGCTTATTCATAATTAAACAAGGCAGTGCCGCCATTGCGGCGGTTGGCCGGTAATCCCTCTCCTAATGCAACCTTGTGAGACTGCTAAGGTTGCAGTCACCTCTGGGCCTTTAGACATGATGGCTAGACTGAAGTTCAGTTTCACCTGTATTTAAGAATAAGCATCGTGACCGGAATGCACTGTGCCACATGTGTACTGCTCTTCGGTGTGGGGAAGACTGCCAATATTCGGTAAGCCCTTAAGGGAAAACAAGGCAAGTATGATATGCATAAGGACACTGCGGGTCAGTTATAGAGTAAAGCTAGGCCAGTTCTCAGTACTGTTCATGGTGGTTGGTCAGTAGTCTGAAGTGCAGAGAAACGGGGTTTCCTAAGGCAAACTAGAGGGGATTCAGGATTGTGAAGATTGCAGCCTAGATGTGGCCTTTTCAGCAATCTTGATAATGCAATAGAAGCTTTTGTCCAGCGTTCAAGTAACCGGCACAATTGTAAAATATCAATATAAAAAACATGAAAGAAATGGTGTTACAGTTCATTTTGATATCAGGGGATTTCAACTACAAGACCCTGCACAGCTATTATCTTGCAATATTTAATCATGGTTATTTCCATAATCACCCAGATCCCTATTTATCATCTCTAGATGTCATAGTTATTTATTCTGATATAGAGATTGATGTTTTTATGTGAACTGTCTACTTTTGTCTTGTTGCGTGGTTGTGTAATGTGCAGTCTAACAAAAAATTTCCTTCAGGATAATAAGTCTTCTGATTCTAATTCATTGTCAAGAGTAAAATTCAGCTATCCAGCAAATGGAACTACCTGGCTGTGCCTTGGTCCTGCCGTTTGTGCATTGGGGACTTTTTACTGTATATCCGTAACGTCTGTAATGAACCTCATGACCTTTTAGGCCTGCGGTACTCATGATCCGGGATGTATCCCGTCCTGCGCATGGCGGCCATAGAAATCTAATACTGAATGCATCATGTGCCCCTTCAGTATATCAGGAGCTGCATCATGCTGGGGCGGATGCCGAACCTGATGCTGATGGCCAAGGAGAGCTTGTACTCTCAGCTGCCCATGGACACCTTCACCATGCCGTCCTATGCCCGCCGCATCTCTACCGCCACGGGCTACATGAACGGCGAGGCTTCCGCAAAGTGCCTGTGGACCATCAACAGCACTTTGAGGATAAGGGTGCTGTGTGCTACATACGTCAATGTAAACATTCGGGACATCGATAAGGTACCCAGCACTTGTTCCCATTGCTAAAGGACGCATTGTTATAATATGAGTAATAAAACTGAACCATTTGTATGGCCAGTGTGTACCCGTTATGAATAAACAAGTAGTGAATATCCACTGTAAATGATAATGTCGATTTTTAGAAGATGGTAATTCATCAGAGGACGGGGTGTGTCTTCTTTTCTGTTTTGCTCTAGATCTATGTTCGGACAGGGATATACCATGGAGGGGAACAGCTGTGTGACAACGTGAACACCCAGCGAGTACCATGCTCTAATCCCAGGTACTGTATTATGAAAGCTCTAGCTTAGATGAAGAATACATTTCTATGTCCCTGGAATCTAGGGTCGGTGACAGTCGTCTTCCTGTTTGCTTGCGGATTTAATTTCTTTGACCTTAAATATCGTGAAGATAAATGAGTGCTTTTTTTGCAGAAAGTTCCATTTCTAAATGTGCCTGTGCATTGAGGGTGTATAGGCACATTTTGCATAGACATTTTGAGGCATTATTCTAACAGAGGGGCGATTACAAGGTGCTGGCAGCAGATAGTAGCAGGAAGACCACGCTATCTGTGTGCAGCCATCCGCAATGGCGCAGAAACATTTCACACCGCGTTCCCGCCGAGCGCAAGACGGGCCCGTCGCATTCTTAGGAACGCCGGGTGTGACGTGGTCGTGTTCCTTCGCAGGTGGAATGAGTGGCTCAACTACGATATTTATATCTGTGACATTCCGCGGGCGGCCCGCCTCTGTCTGTCCATCTGCTCCGTGAAAGGCCGGAAGGGGGCGAAGGAGGTGAGGCTTTCACTGACCGCCAGGGTCCCGCGGGCAGCGCAGGGGCAGCTCGGAGTTCGCCCTTCACCGCCTGCATGTTTTCCAAAGCCCCCCATATGCGTGCGGATAACACGTGGCGATACCCCGCAGCGGGATCTCAGAGCCAGTAGCGTGGGCAAGGGCCCGTTTTGGCCCCATTTCTCTGTTGTGGTCACGGGCGTGTAACCATCCAAGTGTAATTCTGCTGACTCTGAGGTGACCTTGGAAGCAGAATTTAGGGGTGAGACTTTTTGTATAAAAACACAATTAAAGACATGGTCGGGAATACTGTTTTGTAATTCAGTTTAAAAATACTCATTTTCAAAACTTTTTTTTCTTCAAGTTCAATAAGGAAAGCTTTCATGAGTCCTGTTGTGTCTGGCTTTGCTCATTGTATCTCTTATGCTAATGTTGTGAAGACATTGGACTCCATGGGTCTCTAAAAACAACACCTTAAAATGTAAAATTAATCAATTATTTGAGCAGCAGGCAGCCTCAGCTGTAAATTGAGCTCACCTTTGGTGTGAATTTTTGCCAGGAACACTGTCCGCTGGCCTGGGGCAACGTGAACCTTTTTGACTACACCCACACCCTTGTCTCTGGGAAAATGGCACTCAACCTGTGGCCTGTGCCCCATGGACTAGAAGACCTGCTCAACCCCATCGGGGTGACAGGCTCCAACCCCAACAAGGTCAGAATAACCTTGCGAGAAGTTCCCCTGTTGTTCAGCTGAAGTTTCGCTCACTAAATGGTCTGTTGCTAACTCTGCTTTCAGGAAACACCCTGCTTGGAGCTGGAGTTTGATTATTTCAGCAGTCCGGTGAAGTTCCCAGACATGGCCACAGTTGAGGAGCACGCAAACTGGACCATATCCAGAGAGCTGGGCTTTAATTACTGCCACGCTGGCTTGGTAAAGTCATGGATTTTTTGTGTTTTTGCTCTGAGTATGTTTTGTTTCTGCTTTGCTACTAAGGATGCATATAATCGGTTTTGCATTTCCCTATGGAAGAAAGATTTGAATTGCTTCATGAAAGCAATTTTGAAGATTGGACTTTATGGAATTAGCGGTCATATTTAATTAAATTGAATTCCCGTTCTTGGGTGGTTATCAGATTCACTAGAGGAACTCTGTATTTTTTTTCTGTGGCTATCTGTATCAGAGATTGTAAGTTGCATTTGATGAGGACATCGGCCGGTGATGACATAATATTTTTAAGAAATGGTAATAATCCAAGTGGGGATTTCTGTTTGAGAGAAAACATAGACTGCAGTCTGTTTACCTTTGTTTTTATGGTGACACTCGTGTCGGTATTTAGGCTATCCGGTGGAATGTGAAAACATATTCCCTGCTTGAGTGGGCTTGTAAATATTTTGTTCGCGATATCGTTTTAGACAAAAAAAAAAAAACCACAAGGCTCCGCCAGTAAACGGCCACGGAGTCTGAGCTGTGCTTGTATATCTGGAGACGCATGAAACGAAATCCCAGGAGAGCATTTTGTGCTGTTGAGCCATTTATCTCTCCCAGTGCAGCTGACAGCTCCCGCCTGTAATTGCATCTCGGGTCCCGTACAGCGAGGTGAATGAGTTCGAATCTGATCAATGATAAGCTGAAGCCAATAGCTCTCACTGGGCTCTTCCGATGCGTCTGTTGTAGTCAGCTGGGGCCTGCCAGCTAATGCGCACTGGGTTTTTTAAAATATAAAGTAAATCTTTGTCTCAGCAAGGCTTGTCATTTGTTTTGGCCACCCAAAATGTTAAGTCCTTCCTACGCAAATCCTTTTTTTGCCCCCCCCCTCCCCCCTTGTAAACAGCCCACTCCAAATCAGTATGGCTTTGGTTACAAGCTCACGGGCCTGAAAGCGTGCTATCCTCAGCACATTGCACTTTAACGAAAATAGTTAGGAAGAGGCGCGTATAAGGGTCTCTTTGTTCCGAGGAAGGTCTGCTTTGTATTACGGGGTGTTTCTGGCCTGGAACCTGTCAGTGGCGAGCGCTGTAGCGAAACGGCGCAACCCGCAGCTGTGTGTGACCGTGCATCCTGTTGGGCCCGCAGAGCAACCGGCTCGCCCGGGACAACGCCCTGACCGAGAGCGACAATGAGCAGCTTCGCCTGGTCTGCAACAGAGATCCCCTGTCTGAGATCACTGAGCAGGAGAAGGACTTCCTCTGGAGGCACAGGTAGAACGCACGCATGGTGGGGAGATGGAGAAGGAGATGATGAGGGAGGACATGTGAGATTACCAGGCCAAACCCTTAAGGATTAGACATTCACCTTTGTGTTTTTTACCGCCCTCCAGACACTATTGTGTAAATATACCCGAAATTTTGCCCAAGATTCTTCTTGCGGTGAAGTGGAACTCCAGAGATGAAGTGGCTCAGGTATACAGCGGCCTGTCCAATCCATGCTCTCTCTCTTACTCCTCTCTCGCAGTTCTCAGAACATGGCCACATGTTATGTTTTTTTTCCCTTTCAAAGATGTACTGCCTTCTGAAGGACTGGCCGGCAATAAAACCGGAACAGGCTATGGAGCTGCTGGACTGCAACTTCCCTGACCCGATGATCCGTGACTTCGCGGTTCGGTGCCTTGAGAAATATCTGACGGATGACAAACTCTCTCAGTACCTGATTCAGTTGGTGCAGGTACAGTAGGTCTCAGGGTGTGTTTGAGAAGCCCTGTATACTCCCATTGAATTGGAAATCGTAAGGGTGTTGGTGTTTTTTCTCCTTCATAAAACTTGGTATTATCTTGTTGTCAGGTCCTGAAGTACGAGCAGTACCTTGATAATCCTTTGGTGCGATTTCTGCTGAAAAAAGCTTTGACGAACCAGAGGATCGGACACTTCTTCTTTTGGCATCTGAAGTAGGTTCTTTTTTTTTTCCTTGGAGTGCAATGAAAAGACACGTTGAATTCAGGCTGCAGGTGTGATCGATGAGTTTTGCTTCCCGGTTGAGTACCACTCTGCCTGCGGAAGCCGGATTGACGTCCGGAAAGTGGAGCCTGTGACGGCGGGATTCTGCGTAATCCGAGTGTCTGACTGTCACTCTTCAGATCCGAGATGCACAACAAGACGGTGAGCCAGCGCTTCGGCCTGCTGCTGGAGTCGTACTGCCGGGCCTGCGGGATGTACTTGAAGCACCTGAGCCGACAGGTGGAGGCCATGGAGAAGCTCATCAACCTGACGGACATCCTGAAGCAGGAGAAGAAAGATGAGACACAGAAGGTAGCTTGTCAGTGGCCGCCCATGGGGGTGTATACCGCCACTCAAACCTCGCATCTGCGTGGGGCCCCCTGTTAACCACACACAGTCACTACACTGGGGGGACGGAGGGCCGGAAAGTGACTTTCTGATTTCCCCTGGCCACCCTGACTAAAAACATAATGCACCAATGTTTTAAGTCAGTTTAATGATCTCTCTTGTAGGTGGTGTGATTTAAATTTTACCCAAGAAGAGTTAATCTGCTGAAAGACTGAACCAGAAGAGGCTGGTGTCTGTAATCTCTCCATTTTTAATAACTGGTTGTCTGGGTGTGGATGATGCATAGCCTATCACAGGAAGCACGGGGTGTATGCGGGGGCACGCCCTGGACCGTATGCTTGTACATTTTAAGATATCAACACATAGATTGAATTAGCTTTAGGGAGTGAACTAGTCACCAGTGAACTGTAAGCTTGCAGACTGTGGGAGGAAGCTCGTGTGAAGACATTCAGAGCTGGGGCCTGGCTGAGATCCCTAGCCCTGGTGAGGGACCTGTGATGCAGGGTGGCCTGTTGTCCTTTTCTAAGTGAAAAGGAGTTTCTGCAGGGAATGTGACATATTTCTTGTAGTTTTAATGCACAATTTATTGTTTCTTTGTTGAAAATAACAGATTGGGGAAGTAATTTAAGAAAATGTGGCATGTGCGAAAACCCTTTTGACGCACCCTGCTAGGGCTGTTTACTGAAATTCGGTGCTTTTGTGGTACCGACTGAAACGCTCCAATCCAGTCAAGGATCAAAAAATGTATTCATTTTCGGTGCCAAATTCCGATTACCAAACAGTAAATCTCAGCATCCATGAGCTAAAAAGCATGCAGCATACTTGTATAAAGATCTGTAGTCGCTGGTAATTGGCTGTCTAATGTAACGTTACACACACACGTCATGGAGGAAAAACGTCTGCCCAGAGACAAACTTGTGAACTGGCTCGCCAGTGTGTGTCGTTGTTTTTGTTTGTCGCATAGTGTAAAAAATGGCTAAGAATTCAGAAGTGTGGCTCCACAGGGTTCCTGACTGTGACCATTTAGTCACATTTTACGTATATTTTTGGAGACGGTGCGACTAAATATTATAACTAGGCGCACCAGTGTGACTTGCAAATATGCCTCTCGTATATTGGCTGACCACATTGTCATATATCACATGGAACACCCAGAGAGAGCGAGGATTGGGGTGCATGTATATGCATGTGTGCATGAGTGAGACCATCGGAACTGCAGTTCATCGGAGGCACTACTGTGGAGATGCTTACAGTGATTACTGGCTGATTGCTTGACCACAAGCACCAGCAGTAACATGGAAGTTACGCAGAAGTACAGAAAAAGACAGAGCAAATAGGATTATTTTTGTACCTCAATAAACCATATATCGCTGGTGCGCCAACGGTGAAACTTGCCAGCGGTTATTAGCGGGGTAACGTTACATCGTTTTTTAATGAAAGGAAAGATTTTTATTTTTTTATGAATTATAAACATGTTGTGGGTTATATAAGTAAAATGTAAATGAAAGGTGTCATATTATGATCGCGATCATTCCTCCAGTAACTAACCAATAACTAACAAAACGCCTTGTTCAAATAAAAGATTTGTGCTGTAATGTTTAATGTTTTTTTTGTTGTTGAAATTGTTTTAAGAACATATTTTTATCGAAAAATGGATTGTTCAGGAACCGGTATCAAAATCAAGGTATCGTTCTGATACTGGTTTCGAAAAATTTTGAACGAAATTTTGAACATGAATTTTGAACAAAAGTAATAATACTAGCGGAGTCAACACTGTCTTACCATATTAATAGGATGCCATGTGGCATAAGTGTTGCCATTTTTCTAACCATCAGCCTCCTGTAACTCGGGCCCTCACGGCTGTTCCTCCCCAGGTGCAGATGAAGTTCCTGGTAGAGCAGATGAGGAGGCCAGACTACATGGATGCCCTGCAGAACTTCACATCTCCACTAAATCCCGCCCACCAGCTGGGCAACCTCCGGTCTGTAGACACGCACTCATAACCACCTGATTTTCAGATAAAATACAAGCATGTATCAGGTTTCAGAGGATATATGTGCAATTGGTCTGTAGCAATGTGTAAGGAGACGTTACAGCTATATCCTGATTTTTGGGAAATGTATAGTATAAAACCCATGTGGCATGCTTTCAAATCTATTACTGCTTTAAAACGTTTAAGCGAAACTACATTTCTGCAGTCTTTATGAGACTTTTTGCTGCATACTCAGCTTTAGTTGGATGACTTTTTTTTTCCAATGGAAAGATGTAATTTTTCTAAGCTGATCATTGAAATAAATTGATATATATTGAAATGGAAAGCTACAAATTATAAACAAACAATTTGTGTTTTCTAAAGGAAGGGAAAAGGTTATTTCATTCATTGAATTCACTTAGAAATTCAGAAAATACAGTATGAATGGGATGGAATGTTTAGCATAATCTCAGTTGCACTTCCGAGATGCTCAAAGTTGCTCTTTGAACTTCTCCAGACTTGAGGAGTGCAGGATAATGTCTTCCGCCAAGCGACCGCTTTGGCTAAACTGGGAAAATCCAGATATCATGTCGGAGCTCCTCTTCCAGAACAATGAGATCATCTTTAAGAACGGTGACGGTGAGTTTCACAGTGCACGGGTATAGTGATGCGTAATGCCGGCGTGGGCCAGGCGTGCAGACTCAGAGGAACCACCATGAACCTGCTTCCATCGCTGAGTCAGCTGTCAACTGTCTCATAGATTTGCGGCAAGACATGCTCACCCTGCAGATCATTCGGATCATGGAGAACATATGGCAAAACCAAGGCCTTGATCTCAGGTACCTTTCATATCTCCATCACTAATCTGTCTTGACTGTCTATCTTCAAACCGATGATCCAGTGCAGGGTCACAAGGGACGGACACGAAGAGTGTCCAAAGTGGTACAGGGTACAAGGTATCACAGATCCACCCCAAGCCACACGCATGCAGACACTATGGGCAAATTTAGTCACATTAGTGAACCTAACTGCTGATCTTAAGAATCCTGTGTCAGAAGGATCCTACACATCATGGAGTGAAGATGCAGACCCTGATGGTGTGAGGCTACTCATTGTACCACCTTGCTGCCATATTTATCCCAGCTAATTAATAGTTAGAAAGAATTATGATAACATTATACATGCCAAAACTTGCTTTAAGGAGATCCTTTTATGATCTGTGCAATTTACACTTTAACCCCTGTGTTATTTTTGGGGTCGAAGTTACTCCAGTCCATTTTCAAAATGAGGATAAATTCTATAGAATCTAGAATTTAGAACGGATGAAGTAAAATACACAAGGGATACTGAGAACCTGATTTCGTTTTGGACATTTGAATCCTAGTTCCTCAGCAGGCATGTTTTAAAAAGCATCAGGCTTCCCCCAACAGCTTGCAGTGTAGGAAGATGTGCTTGCCCCACGTTGTACTGAGGGACATGGGATCTGCATCCGCCCCTCTTCGCCCACTACACTTCCCTCCTTTGTTTTCTTTGGCTTGATTTTATCTTTTTTTCATCTCTCCATTCTGTTTTGGGGAAGAATGTTGCCCTACGGCTGCCTGTCCATCGGCGACTGTGTGGGTCTCATAGAGGCCGTGAGAAACTCGCACACGATCATGCAGATCCAGTGCAAGGGCGGCCTGAAGGGGGCGCTGCAGTTTAATAGTCACACTCTTCACCAGTGGCTCAAGGACAAGAACAAGGGAGAAATGTGAGTCAGGATATTAATAAATAGATTCACTAGTAATTGCATTCATTGTATGTATCTGACTATCAACAACATTTTTAATCATATTTTGCTTCTTTTTGTACTAGAGATGTTTCCCAACACATTTATCTGTTTATATTCTGGAAACATTGCACCTGAGCTGTCTGTATCAAATTGAAATATATCAATGATTACTGCACATTCATTGGCTGAATCTGTGCAGGTATGACCTGGCCATCGATTTGTTCACGCGTTCGTGTGCTGGCTACTGTGTGGCTACATTCATCTTGGGAATCGGCGACCGACACAATAGTAACATCATGGTCAAGGACGACGGGCAGGTAAGGCGTGTGTCATTTGCCAGTTAAAACAGTTTATTAAAATAACTGTTTTATTAGCCTTCACGCATACACTGTGCTGTAATTCTCTCTCTCTCTCTCTCTCTCTCTCTCTCTCTCTCTCTCTGAAGCTGTTCCATATAGATTTTGGCCATTTTCTTGATCACAAGAAAAAGAAATTCGGCTACAAGAGAGAGCGGGTGCCGTTTGTGTTGACGCAGGACTTTTTAATAGTGATAAGTAAAGGAACGCAGGAGTGCACGAAGACCAGAGAGTTTGAGAGGTATCCACCCCCACCCGCCCCCTTCTCCTTCCTGTGCTGGGTTTCTGAATACTTCTCCAGTACAGCCTGTCCTTTTAACTTTATGAGGATCTTATGGGATTTCAATATTATGATTATTTGCAGCAACTTGTAGTACAGAATGAACAAATCCTTCCCTGATCCCATAACAACAGATTCTCGGTGCTTATTCCAGGAAGCATCCAGCCTCCCTTTCGTATAGAGATAAAGACCTGATAGACAGAATCCTGCCTGTCAGCACTTAGACGTTTTTAGAAGGCTAGTGCTTTCCTCTCAGTACATAGATTACAATATCATGTATAACTTGCAGTATATACCCTTCCTCACACCCTGAGTTTCCTGTGATTTGATTCCTGGGTTGGCAGCCTAATTGGATTAGTGGTTACTGAGGTTATAGAGAAGCATGGATGCATACACAGGTAATATAATACACACGAAAGGGTGTAGGCTGTCTTCCCCTCATGCCTCCATGCTTCTGGCAGGTTCCAGGAGATGTGTTACAAAGCCTACCTGGCAATCCGGCAGCACGCCAACCTGTTCATCAACCTGTTCTCTATGATGCTGGGCTCCGGCATGCCCGAACTGCAATCCTTTGATGACATCGCCTACATCCGTAAGACGCTGGCGCTGGACAAGACCGAGCAAGAGGCTCTGGACTACTTCATGAAGCAGATGAACGACGCCCACCACGGCGGCTGGACCACCAAGATGGACTGGATCTTCCACACCATCCGGCAGCACGCTTTGAACTGAGGGGAACACGGCCGCAAGCGGCGGACTCGAGCCTCGAGGAACGGCGGATGATGAGCAAGCCATCCGTGCAGCCTTCTTAACAACCCAGGAAGACTTTGGGTCGACCTCAGCATCGCTTGCAACCTGCTGTTGTCTCCACACTCAATTCCTGCCCCTAGGAAACGTTTGCTGGGGTGGCCAATGTTTTTGTTAACGAGGACTCCTTCTCTTTCCTTATCTCCTTGTCCTCTTGTGTGTGTCAATATGTGTGATGGGAAAAAGTGTTCTCTATGGCCTTCATATAAAAACGTACCTCTTTTTCCCCCCCCTTTGTTTTTTTTTTTGTTTCCCCCCAGGAGCTTGGCGAGGTATCTGTCTTCCCCTAACTTTTATGCCTTTATATATGCAGAGAATGTGTCGAGAGTCCTGAGCAGAACAGGGTATTTCTTTTGCGGATATGATTTGGACTTATCTTATTCTTTGAACAGCTTGTTTTTTATCTCATGTAGGAGGATCAGCTGCATCAGTCATCGAAAGCAGTGTATGGATGACACGGTGTCGAATATGAGAAATTATACCCCCCCTGCCCCGCCCGTCCTGAGAAGATGTTGAGTAGCTATCGATTTGAAATGCTTGTGCACGAGAGCGCAATGCGGGGGAAAAAAAAAAATGGAATGTTCCGGGGTGAATGCAGTACAGAGCCTCACCTAAGGCTAACGTGCAATAGGAGATGGCCGGTTCTGGAGAGGAAGTGGAGCAAGTGGCCGCGGCTCACGAGGTCGCTGGCGGTCTTCCTCCATCTCCTCCGACTGTGGAATGCCGGATGCGAGAGATGCATGTAATGCAATCAGGACGCTGATCCGAGCAGTCAGGACCAGTCCCTTCCGAAGCTGAGTCTGGTCCAGTTCTCAGAGTCTGGGAATGTCATTCTTTTAGTGGGAAAAGATTTGGCTAAACCAAATCAAGACTTCATTATGCTGTAGGGCGCAAAAGACTGTAAAATGGGCCTAAATACATTTGCAAATGTGCCGTAGATAGGCATGTATGTTTGTTTACTTTTCATATTGCTAATACAATTCATTGTTATATAATTCTCACTTGACCTAATCCCCCTCCACAAATAGCTTATACTGCCTTGTGACTCGCCCAATTTGTTTATAATCTAGTCTAATATAATATAAATGGCTGTAGGTGGTGCGCAGAGCCGTTATGTGCTGTGAATCATGGTTACAGGAAGTGGAGTGAGTGGTGACCTAACTTGAAAGCTCATCTCCTCGGTCAGGAGTTCCCTAAATAAAGTGTCTGCACTCATCTTCGAAACTCCCAGCCATGTACCTCCCACGGCACTTAAGATGTTGTGGCATGTGGCTAGCAGCAGTCTCTGAGAAGTAACTTGGTTGGATGTCCACATGTCCAGCTCAGCAGAAGTTCAGAAATTTCTAATCTATCCTCAAAAAGATACATTTCAATTCTGTTTTGTCGACCAGCGTGGAGTTTAACCGGACAGCGACTCCCAGGTGGTTTGGTGGGAATGTTTTTTTTCTCTGGAGAAGGGCTAACTCGCCAGCCTCATGTTAACCGGTGCCGTCCTCTGGTCTTTGTTGTAATTGTTGGTGTTTCTTTTGGGTGGTGACCATTTGAAGCCAAGTGGGAAGAACTGATGTGGTTGTTTTTACAGGCCCCTACGCCTCTACACATTAGAAGTATGTACGTTGTGAATGGGCTACACCTGCTGTTTCCTTGGTTACCGGTAGACTACCTTCTATGTCTCTGAGAAGACTTTTATTATATTTGTCATACATAATTAAAAACATGAAGTACTTACTCTGTACATAAATCTCATTTGAATTTAGCTTTGTTTACTGAGCCAAAGTTTAATGATGGATTATCCATATCAAATGTTTTACCATATCCTAACTTGCACAAGGTACAACTGCTCTATCTCTGAAAACCCCTTGTGAAGCAAACACATTATTTATATTTAGTGAGATTATGTGTTTTGTTGTTTTTAACAAAAAAAAAAAAAGATGACTTCATGGAGGGTTGCTGTTCACTTGCAGTATTTAAAAGTGCAGTTCTCGTCATAATGGGTTTGTACAGAAATGTTGTTTGCTGTGTAGTGTCTTGGAGAAGGTGCATGTTAATATGATGTGGAGTGCAGTTACATTTAGGCATTTTTAAATGAAGTTAAACTTAAGACCAACTGCAATATAGTCAAAGGTAATGAGACCATAGATTTTTTTAGAATGTCGTCACGCACACACACACACGCAGGCTCTGGGGCAGTCCATGTCAGCGTTGTTTCTGTGTTCTGCTATGATGAAATTAAGTGTCTTTACTCAGCCAGGACAGACCAGCCTTTGCCTGGATTTGCCAATATTCATAAGTGTAGGCCTACTAATCAATTCCAGAAGATGCATTTCAATGAACTAATGAAAAAAATAAATCATGCAAAATTGCATTATAAATGCGTCGGAGAATAAGAAGGCCCGGAACTATTTGAACTGTGAATTTTTTTTCCCAACAGTACTAGTCATGTGGTTAAAGTATACAATTATTCCAGACGACTTATGCATTCATGTGAGATTCTTGCAATTTTGCATTTTTTAAAAATACAAATGTGCTCTTATTTAGTAAACCAATTAATAGCTATTCAGTTGAAACTGAAGTGTATAGGTGTTTTTGCACTTTGTAACTTTCCCCCTGTCTTTTCTAAAATGCATTCTATCTAAAGGGATCCTGTAGCTAGTTATTTGCATGTTTGCTTAAGCGGCATCAATCGTCATACGCCGTGTTATGGGTCAGACACGTGGCAAGAGGTCTTTGTATTCTCATTGTTCCCCAGTCCACAAATCGGAGCACTGGGTGTCCATCTGTTTGGGCCGCAGCATTGGACTGAACTTGTTTCAAAGGTCCAAACTGTATCAGTCCAGTATCAGACTCCCAAGATCCCAAGTTAACTCACTGAAGAGAAAGTGGCATAATACCCAGCTAGTTCTGAAAAGATATTCCTACTTGAAATTTACTGTAAACCACCTTTCCCTGCTTGTCACAAGCATAAATGTTGTAACGTTGTGGTGACATATTGAAGGTTTGTTTAAAAGACTATTTCATACCGATCGTGAATGTTTGAGGAAAAAAAAAATCAATGAGTAGTCAAGTGTCCCAAAGCAGATGGGCAGCGTGAGAACTTTTACTCCGTTAATGCCAAACTTAGGCCAGGCTCTGTAAGTGGAATAGGCATCCCATGAACATTTCATGAAACCTTAACCAGACACCACATCATTTGAAGAAAATCTTTTGAATAGGCTTTATGAATTGTTCACGACAGTTGTCCAAAATGCCCCTAAACAATGTAAATCATTTTTAATCATGATTTTACTGCTAATAATAAGGCAGAAATAAGCAAAAAATAAAAATAAAATGAAACCCCTTTGCATGAGAGTGAAATAGCAGAACAATTTCAGTCTATTCTAATAGAGCTATGGATGATATTTGGCTTAAGGCAGCATTATGTAGTAAAACACTAACTACTACCTTAAACAGCTTTTTCATTCCTGTCTGTTATTCATTGCTATTTAATAAAATGATTGCTTTGTACCCAGTTTCTCAAATATTGTATGTTATATAAATGTACAAATAAATTTTATTTCAAATGCAGAGTATTTCCTAAGTATCCCTTGCCAGCAAAGTGTGAATGAGGCTACACTGGTTGAGTGTCATAAGTAGATTAAAACCCTGCAGCCTGGCAAAATCACTTATACTATAAATGGTTTGATGGTTTTTCTAAGGAGATTTACAGTATTGAACTGAAAGGCTACAATCACTTTCAGGACCTTGCTCAAAACAACAAATAGCAGAGCCCGTCCTAGAACCTACAGCCTTGAGGGTTTTATTAGTCCATGTCATTAACCAGCATGCTAGCCGCAGGCGTGCCCCATCGTTCCTTGCTCTCTGTTGGCACTGGCCGCTCTCCTGCTACCCGTCTGGAACCTCCATGGCCTCCAGCCTTAGACACATGTGTGCCAGCCTCTGAGTCAGTTTCACCAGGCACACGATGCTGACCCCGCCCAGCAGCATCAGCGTGGACCAGCACATGCACTGCAGCACCAGCCAGCCGTCGTATTTCCTGGTCAAGATGGCTTCCTTAGGGTGTTCCTCAAAGCGGGAGTAGCAGTTGACAAGACTGGCTTCTTTCTTCAACAGCCAGCTCTGAATTCTCTGAGCCTCCTCTAATACTTCTTTAATATTTCTTTGGCATTTGGGTACAAAGAAACACTAAACAGAAAACAGGAGGTGTCACTGGTATAGAACAAGTAAGCAGATTAAATCAAATGTGGTGTAATTTGTATGTTGTTCCCGTGCTTGCATATGTTATTCAGGATAACTGGTATCACTAAATCGCCCATAATGTGTGAGTGTCAGCCCCGTTATGTACTGCCATTTCATCCGGGGGTTCCTGCCTCATGTTCTATCCTGGATTAATGGACATGGATGGATGCTGCACATCAAAATGCAGTATACGAAGATTTAACCCGTAACGCACCTTGTGCACAAGGTCAAAAGTCGCTTCGTTGTAACGCAGCAAAACCACACGTCCAGAGTATGTGAGGTTCACCTGCACCTCCAGGCACGGGTAACTGCCCTGGTCTCTGCAGTCTACCTGATCACTCAGGAGATCCACCTGGATCAGCTTGCAAGTGGACTCCTTGATCCAGGGGCTGTAGCATTACAGGGCGAGAGACGGTTCTCATAAGCAGTTTCATTTCAACTAGGAATATTTTCTGTTGCTGGTGTGCAAATCTCTCTCCTGCAGACAGGGTCTTCAAAGGGGCTTGGACACCCTGGCAGGACTGGGGGCCAAGAACTTTATAGGGGCCCCTGAACACATAAATAATAATTTATATGTGTGGCTAACAGTATTCACCCCCCCCCCACCCCCGCTCGCTAAACATTACATCTTGATAGGGGGCCAAGAATTTCTATCTATGCCCCCTGCCTGCAGAACTAAATTAGAACTTCAGAATGGGAGAATTTATAAGGATATGGACAATGGTTCCCACAAAGTAAACTGTGCTTCTAATTCAGTAATTTTTCCAATGAAGAAAACAAAAGGCCGTTTGGAAGGTAATTGTGTCTGCCGTATATGGGCTTTTTGTTCTGGGTATTCCCTACGAAGGAAGATTAAAGCAAGCTCTACTGAGAGCGCCTTTGTGCTACTGAGAGTCCATCTTCCTTCTCGCAGTTAGTCTGCAAATGCGCAGATGCATGCAGGCTGGCCTTACAAATTCATCTTAAACAGACTGGTGCTTTATATATCTGTGCTGTATTTCAGCTGTGTGGAGCTTGACCTGTTCCGGTAGGGTCTCGCGATGGCAAATCCGAATAAGAAGTACATGAGCACGGAGAAGCCGATCATGGTGAAGCCCAGGATGACGGCCCTGTCCTCGCCCACGCTCGACGTGGGTGTCTGTGATGTCCACTCCCGTCGTCTGCTTGGGGCGTTGGTCTCTGCCATCGAGTGGATGCTCTGCCTGTGCAAGTGCTGTACTGGTTAAGAGAGTCTACATATAGCCAAAAGATTGGTGAAGAAGAACCTGCTGTTTAACCTTTGAGAAACGAACTTTAGGTGAATTTATTCTGAAGATGTCCAGCTTCATAAATGGGAAATTGTAAATCTTCAAGCTATGCAAGTTTCCTTGCAATTATTTTGAGAGCAAAAACTAACAATTAGACACAACAGCATTTATAGCCATTGTCCATGATGGGCATACATGGTGAAAAGGTTGCATTTCAACCACAAATTCAGGATCCACAGAAAGATGGGGCAGGGATAAAGAAGGTTAGATATGGATAGATGCAGGCTTATACCCCCAAATCCCCAGTTAAATTGCCTGGTTTGGGAAGGGCTACTTTAGATAGCCTTGAAAAGTAATAATATCTAGTTGTAGACATACACAAAGCGTACATCAGAAAGGAGTGAGCAACCTACTTCAGATAAAAGTAGTGAGATCATATGGAGTAAAGTTAGAGGTCCCAACCTACCTAGACTTGTTTCGGCGAGCGTTCAGGAGGTTGATATAAACGGGAACGCTGAAAGATCCACGGTGAGACACTGAGTCCTGCACCATCCCGTGCTCCTCTCCCAGCTCAGTCCTACTCCTTCCAATAGACACAATCCTACAGGCAACCGTCAGACAGTGCCTGTCTTCCCGGCACTACCTTTACAGGTAGGTTGTCCTTGTGTGACCCAGAGCCAAAGGCCAAGGACACTCTGCGTGTGCTCACACAGCTTCTGCAGGGAGTGGCGCTCCTGCCATCACCTGGGCAACGATGCTGCCACAGGAAAGGGTGATAAACACCCGAGGGATCCTCCTAGATCCATGGGACTTCCTCTTGTACAAAATATGTTAAGATGCCTGTTTTTATATTGCTTCTCATTGCTGTTCCACATATTCACAAACATAATGACTGAAACTGAAAATTTAAGCTGATGAATTATATTTCTTTCCACACAAACCATGTTAATAATTTTTATTATAATTAACTCCTTTATAATTAACCACGGTCAAGAGAATAATTAAAAAGAATTTAAATAAATGTTACCCCAAAGAATGCATGGTCACGTGTCTCTGCATGGTCTTACTGGTCACTGAAGTCCTTCTGCATGCCATGAACTCTTATCTCTAAATGATTTGCTCCGGTGACACCAACCGAGACAAACATTGCAGCCACATCAACATATTAATTATGTATAACTTTTCAATCAAAATATTGCTTTCATTTTTTTCCCTCTGCACAGACAGAATGGGCAGAAAATAAAAAGGGAGGCTTGGCGCTTTATAAATGATCATACATATTTTATGGCATCATAAACTCACAGGCAAATTACAGGCAAAACACTTGTTCCATGAACACATCACTCAAGTGATCTAATTGTTCCAAATGTTTGTGAAAGTTCACAGTTTTAGTATTTCAATTAATAATACATAATGACAATAAATAGCAATTATAAATACATTTTAAATGCCCGTTTCCTTGCTTTAGAAATGCATCCATCCAACCATCCATCATCTGTAACTGTTTCATCTTTTTCAGGGTTGCAGGAGGTCCGGAGACTATCCTAGAGGCTATGGGCGTGTGCGTGTGTACTTTTTTTCCTTTCCCCCAAAGATCAAGACAGTATGAGTGGCTATGAAATTTTTCATTATTCCCGTGAAGATGGTGGGGTCGGCTGGAGCTTCACGAAGCTGGGGTACACCCTAGACAGGATGCCAGTCCATCCCAGATACACACAAGCATACACTATCAGCAATTTAGACACGCAAATAAACCTAACAGAGCGAACGTGTGAACTCCACACAGCCTCCCCGCCAAAACAGCAAAACGGGCAGAAAGGAGAAAAAAACTGAAACAGTGCCGTCTACTGGGAAAAGATCGCATAGGCATAGCCATAATATTTTAATAACATACACAGTCGAGTAGTATTAAGACTTCCTAAAAAGATAAAAAACCTACGTTTAAATTATTCAGGCAGACTGCCAGGATAACTGCGAAAAGCGGAATTAAACGGTTGAATGTCATGAAACAGCATAAATGCACGTTTCGATCATCAGTTACACTCGTGAATTGATCAGACCGCAAAATAAATACAAACAGAGAAAAAAACAAATTTAAATTGCACAACGAACATTATAATACATATTATTTCAGCAAAGAAAAAGCTTAATTAATTTTAGTTAGTGTCAAACATAAATAGACACCCGTTTTCGGAAAAGCTGCTCCTTCCGGAAGTAGAAGCAAAGCTCTTCCGGCTCAAAGTTCAGGGGTTAAACAGATGTCGGCGCGTGTTCGTAATGAATGGTGCTGCTGTACATATATAATCTCATGTTTGAGTATATCTAAAGTATATACGACATTTTACACAATCACCAAATTAAGATAAAGAAAGAAAGTTGCGACTGGACAGCTAATTTAGCGAAAACGTAAGCTATCTTAAGCACTATGCTGTACAAATTGTGTATGATGGGAATCAAATGTGATTCTATTAGACTATAAGAGAAAGATGGAATGGCGTTTCATATGGAAGATATTTTCACATTCTTCTGTCCGTGTATTAATTTGCATTAAAACAAAGTAACTACGTGTAGCACGAACTTTGGCAGTGATGTCATAATTTACGTTTGTTGTGTATTCTTAGTTTTGTGTGTCTTTTGATTACTATCATTTTCATTTCGTTGATCCGAATTGGTGCAGAGCAAATCATAGACGAATGATTCAACATGCTGACGTGCTTATGATAATATTTGTATATTATTTCTTTTCGAAAAGTACAGGACAATAAATATATCTTGTCTTATCTGTTTATTTTTTTCTGCACAGGCTCCATCACAAGTGTCGAACGGAACGCGTATCCTGTCTTGGGTGTTAAGTTCAGGACTGAAAGGAAATGGCAGGGATTCTGTTTGAAGACATATTTGATGTGAAGGACATTGACCCTGATGGAAAGAAATTTGACAGAGGTGGGGAATTCGAGAGTTTAATTGGAGTACAGAAGTGTGATGGAAACGCCTGCCCACATAATGTGTTATTATCAGCGGTCGTCAGCTTGTACGTGTGTGGTCAGACGTCCGTGGCAGAATGTTTTGATTGAGGAAAAAAAAAAAAAAATGTCGACTGCGTTTTTAAATACAATGTCCATGATTAATATCAGAGTTCAACATGGTATTGATCACTGGTTTTATCTTTGTAGTGTCTCGTCTACATTGTGAGAGCGAGTCTTTCAAAATGGACCTCATTCTTGATGTCAACATTCAGATATATCCCGTGGACCTTGGTAAGAGCTAATGTGGGTTAGAGGTAGTACATACAATACATGGACAAAAGTATTAGGACACCTGGCTATTACACCTACAGGGACTTTTATGACGTCCCATTCTAAAGCCATAGGCATCACTATGGAGTTGGTTCCCCCTTTGCAGATATTACAGCTGTCATTCTTCTGGAAAGGCTCTCCACAAGATTTTCGAGTGTGTCGGAAGTTTTGCCCATTCATCCAGAAGAGCATTTGTGAGGTCAGGCACTGATGTTAGACGTAAAGATCTGGCTTGCAGTCTCCGTTCTAGTTCATCCCAAAGGTGTCTGATGGGTTTGAGGTCATGGCTTTATGCGGACCAGTCAAGTTCTTCCAGACCCAACTCACCTAACCATGTCTCTATGGACCTTGCTTTGTGCACTGGGGTGCAGGCATGCTGAAACAGAAAAGGGCCTTCCTCAAACTGTTCCCACAAAGTTGGAAGCATAGAATTGTCCAAAATGTCTTGGTATGCTGAAGCTTTAAGAGTTTCCTTCACTGGACCTAAGGGGCCAAGCCCAACCCTTGAAGAAAAAAATAAAACCCTATACCATTATCCATACTCCACCAAACGTTACAGTTAGCACAGTGCAGTCAGGCAGGTAACAATTTCCTGTCATCTGCCCAACTCAGATTTGTTAATCAGACTGCCAGACAGAGAAGCGTGATTCGTCACTCTAGAGAACACGTTTCCACTACTCTAGAGTCCAGTGGCAGCATGCTTTATACCACACTATTCGATACTTGGCATTGCACTTGATGTGAGTCTTGTATGCAGCTGCTCGGACATGGAAGCCTATTCCATGAAGCTCCTTGCGCACAGTTTTTGTGCTTGATTTAATTCCAGAGGAAGTTTGGAACTCTGCAGTTATTGATTCAACAGAGCATTGGTGACTTTTACACACTATGCACCTCAGCACTCGGCGACCCCACTCTGTTACTTTACATGGTCTGTCATTTCGTGGCTGAGTTTCTGTTGTTCCTAAACACTTCCACTTTGCAGTAAAACCACTTACAGTTGACCATGGAATCTAGCAGGGAAGAAATTTCACAGACTGACTTATTGCATAGGTGACATCCTATGACTGTGCCATGCTTGAATTCAAAACAACCCATCTTTTCACACATATTTGTAAAAATGACTATGTGGATAGGTGCTTGATTTTTATACACCTGTGGCAATGTTTCTGAATGAAACACCTCAGTTGAGTGATTAAAAGGCGTGTCCTAATACTTTTGTCCATATAGTGTATAAATGATACAATATGTTAGGCCTAAATTATGAGAAATGATATCATTGCTTTCCTCTGTAAAGGCAAATCATTACTCATATGACCAAACATCCCTGTTACCTTGCAGGAGACAAGTTTAGGTTGGTCATAGCAAGTACTCTGTATGAAGATGGCACTCCAGACGACGGGGAGTATAATCCACAGGATGATCGCCCCTCCAGGTAGGTTGTGCCTTCTCACCTGGTCAAGATTGCCTGTCTTCATCCATGATTTGTAGTGCACTTTACATCTGTACTTTGGGTAGGGCGGACCAGTTTGATTACGTGATGTATGGAAAAGTGTACAAAATTGAGGGAGATGAGACGTCCACAGAGGCGGCTACGCGTCTGTAAGTGCCCTGCCCCCCCCCCTTTCATTTTCTGGCTCTTGGTCTGTAGTTCATTTCTTCAGCCATGCCTCTGTTCCAACCCCCCCGTCCTCTAGGTCGGCGTATGTATCCTACGGAGGCCTGCTTATGAGGCTGCAGGGAGATGCCAACAACCTGCACGGCTTTGAGGTGGACTCCCGAGTGTACTTGCTCATGAAGAAACTGGCCTTCTGAAAGCACCAGCATTCATTAAGCAGCTCCATCAAAATTGAATTCAGTGGGAAAATTCAACTGTGTTTTACACCCATGTGCTAGAAATGCCAACAGTGCAGTATGCTGTTTTGTTATACCATGTAAATAAATATTTTTTTATATATAAATAGGGCTCTGTTTGGTGTATGATGAATCTTTATTGATTTGTGTGGGGAAACACTTTTTTTCACCTACCCCATCTTGCTCTCCATGACAAACGTGTAAGAAAGCGCAAGCTTGGCTGCGAAGGGCAGCCACCCATAGCAACACCCATGGTGCTGGGGGTTAAGGGCCTACAGACGGGCCAAGGCCAGGCTTGAATCAGTGATTTTCTGGTCCTAGGCACAGAGGATTAGGCCCCTGAGCCACATTCTGACCTCCAAGTTGTGTATGAATATCATACAAAGTTGGGTTCCTCTTAACAATTACTTATGTGTCTGATAATGCCGTATTTCTCTGCTGTAATTTTGTTTGATGTAAAGCAGAGGAATTCAGTTCCGAGTATAGGGGTAAATTCTGCTATATGATCTGCTCCGAAATTATGGTCGTTTATCTAAAGTAAAAATGCTAGAGCATTATAAACCCATTACTCCTACACACAATTGTGTGAGTTTATAAACTCGCAGTCAATGGAAGGAACTGTACTGCAGAAAAAAGTGAAAAGGACCTGCATTATTTTTCAAATTCATGGGTGCAAAATCAGCCTGATATTCTAAGTATTTTAACTGATCTGGAGTTCCAAGATCATCGAGACACAGCTGACTCTTGCTGATTGGAGATCATCTTAGTTTGACTTTTTGTAAGTCATTTATGTGTAGTGAGTGAGGCACTTCAAGGTTTTGGCTGTGAAACGGTTAAAATAGTGCAGCAATGGATACCAAATACCAGGAGTCAGAACTGCATCTTCAGGTAAGATGGAAATAGGAGATGGTTACCCATACCGGTGGTGAATTATAGATTAAATTCAGTACAGGCCTATCAGGTGCTGCTATTCGGTAGGACAAAATACTAGAAATGGAAAAAAAATGTTGAAAGTGGTCTCTACAAGGTTTCAAAGGAATTTGGCTATTGTTCTGTCAGGTGTTAATCTATAAAAGAAAAACTTTCAAATATAATACGTTATGTTCTTACTCAACATTTTTCTTCATTCCTTGCATATAAGTGCATAACTTTAGTTCTCCTACTTTAAGCAACAAACCAAATGAATCTATATCCCTTGAAATCGCTCTGTCAGTACGCAAGCAGATGCTTATGTAACTTTAAGCTTTTTTTTTTTTTCTTATGGCGACTACTGCTAAATTACACTGCAACCCCCCTCCCTGGTGGAGAAAACTCCTGTACACCAGCAGATCGTAATAGGGCGAAGCATCTGCATCATTAACCATGCGATTCAGTTGCAGGACGTGCCGCAGAGTCGCGCGCCCCTTTCCTTAATCCCCCTGTACGTTGCGTTTAATACAAAAGGCTTTGCAGGCGATCAGGGCAGAAGATGACTTCGTGAGTATGGAGTACCGACAAAAAAGGCAACTGACCTTCCTGACGGTTGGATTGATTTTCATTATGAGCGGTATCGAGTACGGTATGTTTTAACATTGGTGTTCATATCTTTATTCAATGCTAGCCCATGGTCCAAAGAACGACGACGAGTATATTTCTCATATAAAAAATGTCATGAGTTATTAATATACCTTTAATTAAAAAAATAGTTATTTTCATTTGCCATTATTTAAGAACCCTAAAACCTATATACAAATCCACAGGGGAAATGGCATATGCTTATTGTCGAGTTCAAGGTAGTGAAAATGTTGAAGTGCGCTTTATGTGGCTTATTTGAAAATAGTGGGATGGCCCTTGGCTCAGAAAATTTAATTAAATTTTAGTGGCATCTAATAATGCAGTAAACTCCATGTATAATAATAATAATAATAATAATAATAATAATTAATAATAATTGATACTTTTATTGCTCTAGCCTGTTGAATAAAGGTTGTGAAACGCTTGATGCTTCCAGGCCTAACCAGGTTTTCTCTTTCTGAGTGAGATCAGCACAGCTTCACTTAACACCCTCTGCGGTTTCACTTTCTGAGCAAACGTTAAGATTCTCCTCTGTCTGTCAGTTCATCATAGTTATTTTTAAATTACCTGATATTTAACAACCTCACTGAAAGATTCTCTTTCCTTATACTTAGTCCTACTCAATATTTTAAACTTAACTTGTCTTTAATTGATCTCAGATTATAGTGGACTCTGTCACATTCATGTCACTAGCTTGGCACTAAGCTACACTGTGCAAACACTTGTTAGCACGACTAGGCAAATTCATCATACATCAAGTTTAAGGTCTTACTCATTACTGGGTTTGATACATTTTTCATTCTTTTCAAGGGCCTACAGTGCTCAGTCTCAAAATTTCAATTACCTAGCAACTCTCAGATTGACTTCAGCGGGCACTGTCACAGTAACAGCAGGCTAGCATAGCTCCCCAAAGCTGTTGCTACACTGGAGGCCGGAATAGTAATATTTTATGATACTTCTGGTTTGCAGCTGTCATCCTGCCCACCATATGGAGGTACTTACAGATCCTCGAGGCACCGCCATACTTCCTGGGTCTCGGCCTGTCTGCGTTCAGCTTGAGTGGGCTGCTTTTTGGCCCTATGTTTGGCCTCTGGTCTGATCGGACCCAAACCACCAAGAACATCATCCTAATAGCCAATGTCTTCGAGATTGTTGGTAAGTCCCTGTCTTTCTTAAAGAGCAAATCTTTCTTAAAGCTATAGTCACCAGCCTCTAATTTTATCATAGCAACAGCACAGTGTTTCAGTGGATGGCATGCTGTTACTCCAGGGTTGTGGCTTTCAAAACCTCCCCTGGCTCTACAAGTAGAGTTTGCAAGTTCTCCCCAAGTTTTTGTGGGTTTTCTTTGGATAATCAGGTTCTTCTGTTTCCCCACAATCCAATAACATCCTGTCCAAGTGAAATATGTAAATACGTGTAATATGTGTCCTGCCATAGCTTGGTGTTTCAACCGGAGTGAATCGTCCCTCTATGTCCTTGGAATTGACTCCGAATCTGTACAACCAAGCTGGATAAGCACATATTCAAAATGTATCAGTAGGATGATGAGAATGTAGAGTATTCAATGGTCTTTGCATGAATCTATTCAGAGTTTCTGAAAAGCTATAATTGATCTCAATCCCACTGCAAATTTTCTCCCTTCACATAGAAGAACACATGATAAAACAGAAATTATTTAATGTTTATATTGAAACAATGTGCCTTATCATAACTGCATGACGTAGCTGGGACTGCTCTGAATCTCGAACTTAATACTGTTTTATTTAAAAATGACAACACAAATCTGGTGCACAAGATTGCTGTGGTCCTCAGTTGGTCATTTGTCCACCTTCTTAATTGGTAAATCACAGACATCTCACAGACTTCTTCTACACTACCTATATAAATATATTAATGATAACTCAGATAACCCAAGAACACTACTTAGATTCTGCTCTTTTTTCCTCTCCAGGTAACTTTATGTATTTCATGGGCTATTCCAAGTGGCTTCTGCTGTCCAGCCGGCTTGTAGCAGGTACACATTTCTAGAAAGTTCTAATTTGCCCGTAACAGCCATATCCTGCCATTAGCATTAGTCTCAGTGCCTGGATATCTGGATCTCTGCTTAACATCGGCATTCAGGCATCGGGGCCGGGGCTGGTTCCTCCATATTCGGGTTCCTGACACGCATAACGTCATCAGAGGATCGCGCCATGGTCTTTGCTACCGTCATGGCCTGCCGCCAAGCCGGACTCCTGATCGGTCAGTTTCCCCCGCTCTCTGTCCAGATGGGAACCGTTCTGCTTTTCGGTCTGTCTCTTCACTCCCATGTCTTTACTTCAATCAGTGCTCATCATGCCCGGTTCTTCATCTCCGTAGGTCCAGCGTTCAACATCTTTTTGAGGCTCTGCGATTTCCAGCTGGGCCCCTTCATCGTGAACAAGTACACCTCCCCAGGGGTAAGATATAATAGAAACTATTCATTTAGCCCACATTAGTAAGTCTGCCCAAAGTAATTTATACAGGTACTACATCTACACTTTTCCCATTTTATAATCCAGCCAGGTAATTCAGTTTCAAACATCAGTTTCGCTTAAGCACTTTGTTCATGGGAGTTTTACTTACACAAAAATGTTCTGAGGGCAGAAGGGAAAATGTTTGGTTCAGAGAGATAACCAATCAGTTTGTTGAGGAGATGGGTCCAAGCAATCAGAAGTCTTGGTCCCTCCTCCTCTAGTTGCTTGGACCCACCTCCTCTACAATTGGATTGGTCATCTCTGTGAACCAAACATTTACAACATTTTTTTTTGTAAGTAAAACTCCCATGAGCAAAGTGCTTAAGTAAAGCTGATGTTTGAAACTGAATACAGCTCAATAACTGCTACATTACTCGCTGTCACTGTGTGGTCCACCTTCTTCACACAGCCTTGTTGGATCTCTAACTTAGCCTTGTTCTGCTCCTCCTAGCTCTTCATGTGCATTGTCTGGGGCCTGCTGCAGTTTGCAGTGCTGTTCATGTACTGGGACCTACCGCCCCTTGACCATGGGGGTCAGGGGATGAACATGGAGGAGGTGGAAGAGGAGGCAAAGCCCCTAGTGATCAGTGAAGAAGCAGAGGACCCTGAGTTCAGGACCTTCATCAGTCCCGAACAGCTGGAGGTTCAGGGTGTTGCTGGTGGCAACATGCCACACCTATCACCTTCTCCATCACACCCACCCTCACTTGCCTGCTCGCTCCTTCCAAAGGATGAGCTCCCAAACCCCTTCCTGGATTACAGTGCCAGGAAAGGTGCCCAACAAATCTGGCTAAGGGAGTGTCAGCATGTGTGAGCTTTGGAAATCACCAGTCTTTCATGTTGATTTCTTGCATGAATTTTAGTGCCAATTTGACAGCCCTCATTGGTGTGACAGAAGAATTGTGTGGCCAAATCCTTAAACTGATTTAAAAATCAACTACAGTTGAGCCTTCCACGTTGTAGGGGTTAGGGGCACAGGCCCCCCACCATGTGGCAAAACCACATAAATATTTTTGGTGAAAATATATAAGACACGCAAGATACAAAGATCACTGCGAGATATCACATGGGAGGCTGCCGTAAACGCGCTTGTCGTCCTCCAAACCAGTACTGTACATATATTCATAGCATTTATGAGTTACTACGCCTTTTGTGTTTCGTCTGCTGATCTTTGCGTGTCGTCTGCAGCTTTTAAGAAACTTTCAAAAACTCCCAAAATATGCCATTATAATTTCTTAGGCCGACCCCGCAATATATCGAAACCACGATGGGGAGAGTCGCCATGCAGAAAGGTCGACTGTATATCAACATTGTGTCTGCTAAAAATAAGCACACAATAAGAACTCATAGTATCTCTGTCTGTAGGGGGTAAATTCCCACCCCTGTCTGTGTGTGTGAGGTTGCATTCCCCCTTGTTCTTGTGGGCTTCCCCCAGGTACCCCAGCTTTCTCTCAGAATCCCAAAGCACGTGGTTTTGCGTAAAATTGCCTGTAATATGTCTGCTCTGTGACAGACTGGCATGTCCTACAGGTTGCTCCCTGCTCTGTGCCCTGTGTTATCGGGAGGGGTTCCAGGCATAGCCCAGCTCTTTACTGATGAACCGGTTACGTAAGATGAATTGGCTTTCACGTTAATGATGCTTTGGGCCCCTTCCCTGTCCTCTAGAATTCCTGAGGGAGGAGGTGTTGCTGCTGCTGACTGCCCAGTTCATCACCCTATTTAATCAGACGGCGTTGGAGGTGGGAACCACAGGCATCAGGAAGTGCTGACTTCCATATAAATAGCTCCTTCACCCTGTTTAAGTTACACACCACTGGGACAGAAACACCTATTATTAGATTGGTCATTGTGATTCATAATGACGATCATGACACATAATGCAACTTTGGAGAGTAACTGGTTATTCATTTAAAATATATATATTCAGAGATATATAGGGAAACAGGAGAAATCTAAATATAACAATTAATATAAATCAAAATAATTAAAAAAAACAATAATTCAAAATGTTGCAAACAATATCGCCCTACGAAGGTAAGACACAGTAACTACACTGACACGCAACTGAGAAAAAGGGCTTAAAAGGTTTTTTGACTGTCCAGCCATATAATAATATAATATGTAGGTAATTATAATTATAATTATATAATATGTAGGTAATTATAATTATAATTATATAATATGTAGGTAACTGATAGTGTTTCCTTTTTATTTTGTCACGAGAGAAAAGCGTAAGAGACCTGATTTTGGACATCAGTCAGTTTTTATAAAATGTGCAGCTACGGTGCATTGCCTTTGCGTCACAGAACCGTCAGCAGAGATAATTAATATCATGATCATTAGAGATCATTAATATAAATATATCTTGATATATAAGAGTGTATATACAGTGCTAACGATATTGTTATTTCTAATTTACAACAAAATCCATTACTTTGTTTATTTATAAAAACTATGTATCAGATTAGGAAACAACTACTAGTTTTAATTAAAATGTTCAGGTAGTAATAAATTGAAACCAAAGTTATAGTTTCTAAATAGCTGCTCTGAGTTAAAAAGGTTATTGACAAGCTGCATCATTGGGTGCTTTTTAATTAGTAACATTTTTGCTATAACATGAAACACCAAACATTTGTGTTTAGTATCCCTTTGGGAGCCAATATTTACATTTGCAATTAATAGCAAAATGGCAAGACAATAAAATGTCGTGTGTGGAAAATATGTTCAGATATGTTAAACATTGCTTGTCAGTTGACTTTTGTTATGGAACCAATGAATTATGCATGTGTCCCAAGACTTACTGTGAGCATTGATATACTGTATATACGTATAGATATATGCACTCACCTAAAGGATTATTAGGAACACCATACTAATACGGTGTTTGACCCCCTTTCGCCTTCAGAACTGCCTT
>JAAGVU020000043.1:10108367-10119420 GCA_011763525.2 Mormyrus iriodes | reverse complement strand
CTTATGGACAAATCATTTATTTTATTAAATTAAGGTAATAATATTTTGCCTTTCACAAGCATCCAAGTTTTCTCCTTTACAAAATATAGCTACATGTTCGCCTACAAACATATATAAACATGTAGATAAATATTGAAAAAACAACATTATAGACTGACATCTCGCCTCTTTTTATGGTGCTTACATTTTACGTAGATACACTTTCCTGCAATTTGGCTGTTATGATACAGCAGGATAAGTTGTGTATCCATGTGTGTATCTTCGGTCATCTACTACGAGATACACGCATGTAAGATGGGGCATTTTTCCGTGCCCCTTCTTTGAACTCTGCTCCAGGCTGGCGGCCGGGACAGGGGCTGCCAGCTGATGTTTGTGTTGTGTTTCAGTGGCCATGAGCGACGGGTGGGTATTTGCGATGAGGGCAGGGTAGCACCTGACAGGGAAGGGCAGGAGGATTTGCGTAAGGGGGGGGGGGGGGTCATGTGGTCAGGACAGTGGCAGTTATACTATAATTATATATAACTGAACTTTTGATGAACTTAGCCACTGGTAGAACTGTACTTTAATGTGGCAGTGTGCATGTGCTATGTAATGGATGGGGGCATTAGGCATAAGCACCAAATGTGTGGCAAACACTAATTTTCTTGCTGCTGTTCCAGTATTATGACCATTTTCAAGATACAGCTCTGAAGTAGCTATAGGGCAGCTACAAATTCTAAAGCTTGTTGGCCAATACATTCATTCTTCATATGCCTTCCGCTGCACAGAACACAACTTCAAAAACAAATCTCACAATAATACCTAGCAAAATTACTAGCAGCCAGCTTTTATGAGCTGCTGAAAAGTTATTGCCTTTTGAAGTAATAGTTTTGGAACAGTGCTTTGGAAGTAACCTTGGAATCCCTTGTAAAAACCCATTTTAATAGCACTCCGTAATCCTGTTAAGTGAATAGACAGAATTGCGAGTTTCCTTTTTTTGGGAAATGGTAGACATGTTAAGCAGTAGCTTAATCAAAGATTAAGTGATGAGCGCAGTGAAATTTATATATTTTTTGTCAGTGTCTGTATTCCTGACTCTGCTCGATTGTCAGATCTTTTGAAGAGACACTGTCATTTTCCCTTGGTGACACGCGGCATGTCCCATTGATAATCTGCCATGACAAGATAACACGTTTTGTGACTAACGTAACACAGGGATGTGCCCAAAACGGTGCACCGAGGCTTACTGCGTACCCATGATGCTCTCTGACTGACGGCACCGCCATCATCAAATAAGTAGGACATGGACATTTCAAAGTAAACAGCCAACTGAACGTTCATTAAAGCTAATGGTTTCTGCTAGATTCCTCACTCCCTACATAAAAACAGTCCTTTTCAGCAGCCTCATCCCCTTTCCTGTCTTTTGTCCAAGATGGCCGACCTCCTTGACAGGAAAACAGACGACATTACCTTGCACATGGCAGACTTCGAAGACACTTGACAGACGGGTTGGCCATGTTGCCTCATTCCTATATTCCAGTACAGAATTCCAGTATTCTGTGGGAGCTGCTGATCACACCCTTCCCTGTCGAGACCGCCTCTCTGTGCAATCCCCCCGGTGCCTCATGAAGGCGCCTGGATTGTCGCCCCATCTGCACCCCCCCCCCCCACCCCTTCCCAGTGTGCCTGCCCTCCATTGTTAACCCTGATTAACTTGATGTGGTGTTCAGGCGAGGAACAGTGTGAAAATCAAGTACATGGCATGACCCACTGCCCCGCCGGTGAACCGAGCATGGATCAGAGAAGTGAGCGATAGTTTGCTGCGAACCCATGCAATGGAGGCAGGGAGGCAAACAGCAAAGGCATCATTGCCGTCCTCCGAGGCTGTTTTAAGGCCAAGTCAGGTCACTATGTTTGGTTCCTGTTTAAAAATCGAGGTGAAACATCAGCCCTACAGGAAACGTATGGCACATAATGTCATCTCTCTTGTTTGGTACAATCTGTTGAAAGGAGAACAATTCACCACCACCACCCCCCCACATACACACACCTATACTTCCAGAAGAAGCCTTGTATTTTAAAACATCCTTGACTCCATCCAATCGGTTAAATAATGTTTGTTTGTTTTTTTGATAAAATAGTTACTTTAAATAAAACAATATCATCCGGATATGAGAATTTACGTACAGTTAATAGTGTTCTCATTGCTTCTGAGTGATAGAGCAGGTGCCTCTTCGATCTTTTAGTTAAATCACCTCAGAGATTTTAAACAGAAAGAATAACACAGCAAGGCCTGTTAATATGAAAATAGACGAGCAGTTCCTTTCATCTTCCTTATATCCCATTCTTATATGCGGCCCTTTTCAAATCCCTAAAATAACTGTCAACAACTCACTGAGGAGTACAATAACGGTGTATGCTGCATGTTTATGAGCATCGCGGTGTGAATGTTATATCTGCGCAATGAATCATTTTCTGAGTTTATTTCAAGACAGCCAGGGATACCCAGGAGGCAGGAGAGGAGATGCAAGGTTAGCTGGAAGGTCACGCAGAGGCTGGCGGTGATGGACAGCATAGGATATGGTTCCCATCCAAGAGAAGGGTAAGCGTTGAATAGTGAGATGAGCGGGGGAGAAAAAGAGATGAAACATCAAGAGGATTTTGGGAACAGTTCCAGGGAGGTTCCGGGCACGCGAAGCAGTGACCTGCGACTAAATGCCCCGGACAGAGGCAGTTTGATTTGATCGAGCTGGGCTGTGTCGTTAAATCGCTCAATAAATCCAATTAGGCGACATTTTAATCTGGGGTCCAGTGTTTGGCTGTCCAGCTATGGCGAACTACTAATCCCATAAGAAAGTTGAGGAACGGTGCGTGGATATCATTTCATAACTTTCTCATAGTACAGGTCAGTTACCTCTCTTAATCACAGTATCAGCATAATAAGAAAGTTAGATGTTAACTATTTGTAATAGTTGCTCATTTAAAGAGAGAATTCAAGGTTCTTACAAGGACCTTCTGCATTCTTTTTTGCATATTTAGCACAAAAACAATTAATTATATAGATTGTTGGGTAATGGGAATTGAATATGCTCCGAGAATATGAACTAATAATCTAATGTAATGGCAAATTCAGCTCTTTCGAAGATAACAATGACGTATAATCGCAACACATTTACAATGCAAAGTATATTTTTCATTATTTTCTATCAAAAATATCAAGCTTTCTACCAAGCTTCAGATGTTGAAGAAAAATAAAAATAAATCCTAAAAAAAAATGACTGAAATTCACTGAGAAACATACGAAATATATTATACTTTTTTCCTTGAAAAACTGAGAATGGACATTTTGAATGATTTTTCATCAGCGGTATTGAGAGATGCATCCATAAATTGTGCTGCTGTAACAGCATCAGTTCAGTTATGTGTTAAATATCATTTTAAAGCTGAGTACTTGATGGTGGCAATTGCTGTTAATGAAATGGAAGATTCTTCTGTATCCAACACTTGACTCTCTGGAAATTAAAAAGGCGTTTGGTGTGAAATCATGAACATTTTCCGAGCGTTCATATGGCAACTTGCATGCTTTGAATTAAAGCTAATTTCCCCTCTGGCAGCATGATTATTATGCAGAATGAGTGTGGAGTCTTGCCATAACACCTTTGTTTACTTTGTATGTACATTTCTGTAATTCTCAATGAAAAAAGAATGGGTGTAATACTGTTTTTTATGTATTAAAACATTTAAAAATAAAAATACTGGAGCACTAGCATGGTTTTTGAGCCATAATTTAAAATATACATGCAGTGGTGCATAAATTAAATTATAAAACAAAAATTAGATGAGAAGGTGAGACCATTCCTTCTGTTATCAGGTGAGTATTATTTTTATATTTTTGTATACAGATCAGTACCAGTATTCCTCTCATTATGAGACATTACTTAAAACATAATTACATAGAATAAGGATAGGAAAAAAATCCCCAGGGACACTTTTACAAAGTGAGGGAAAGGACTAATAATTGGCTCTAATCTCTCAGGAGCAGGCATTGAATTGAGAATTTCAGCACCTTGACCAAAATTTTGAAAAATGGTCTGAAAATACTGCGAGTTTCATAATTAAATCATGTATCCTCACATGTTTTTTACACTTTTGTAAGTCCCTGGAATAGCAATAACATGAATTTTGTTGTATTTTCACTCTTAAAAACACACATAAATCAAGTGAATAGTTGTGAATGCTTTTATCCATATCATCTGACAAGTTTTATACTGGTAAACATTTTACAGGCTCTATATATGATGAATAGTTCGGTATAAAAGACAAGAACGAGGTCACAGGAGCAGAGTGAACATTTATTCCTCACTACAGTACCTGCTGCCCTTTGTCATTTTGGTTTATATTATTCCTGAAAGCTGCCATCGATAATAAGGGCAGTAGCCCTCTGCTCTTTGTTCAGGGGGAATAATTCTGTTTCTCTTTTGTCAAAAGATCAGCAAGGTAATGCACAAAAACATTGAAGTCCAAGGCTGAACTTTTTACCCTGGTATTAGTTGTGCTTGGTGGCACACTTATTCAGCTATGGTTGGAACTGTGACCCTGGAGACTCAAGACCTTCCGCTGCTGAGTTACCCTTAAGGAGCACACCCTTGTCATCTCTGCCCATCTGTACTTCCTGTGGGAGATCAAGCCCTTGGAGCGCCGTGGAGTCTGAAAGGCATGAGTCTGTATCGGTGCACTGCAGAAATTGCTGTAATGGTGTCTCCTCCTGTTGTCAACCTTCATTATACCAGCGTTCAGAATTTCCTCAACATCTGCAGATAAGTGAAGAATTGCATCACTAAGGATGTGAGCTGGTTTTAATGAGTGTTTCAAAGTAGCTGGCTAAATGGTTACATTCCTCATGTACTGCAATGAGTAGGTGGTTCTGTTTTCATGTAGCTAAAATTATTTGTATTACTATTATAAACAATAGATAATTTTACGCTACCAATATTTTTAAATGATCCATCCATCCATCCATCCATCCTTCCATTCTGCCATCCATCCATTATCTACACCCATTTTCCTATGCAGGGCTGTGGGAGTCTGGAGCCTCTCCTGCAAGCCATTGGATAACCTTGGATGGTCGCTAACCCATCACAGATTTAAAAATGATTCAAATTAAATTATTAAGTACATATAATTCCTCATTACTGTGCTAAATCCATCCCATCAGTGTCGACCTAAATGTAACCTTTAAGTATTTTGTTTTCAGCACGGTACCATAGATTGCTCTGTCTGTGTACAGGGGCTTCTGGAAAATAATATAGACAGTCAGGTTGCTCTCCTTATTATCTCATGAATAATCCATAGAAGTTTTCTTTGAAATGTGAGAAAATATGCAAAATGGAGTCTAGCAAAGTGTCCTCAGTCGTTTTTCAAAGGACGCATTACACTTACAAATAGCATTAAAAAAAAAAAAAAACATTTCACACTTGTGCACAGGGGCGTAGGAACCAGGGGACACAGGGCTTATGTACCCCAAACATATCTAATTTTACTTCATTTGTCCCTCCAAAAAATAGAACTTTACATTTAAATTAAGTTGTTCCCCTTCCCCAATATCAGATTCTCTCCTATGCCATTGTTTGTGCATGACAACACATCATGTTAACAGTTGCGGTTTTGGCCAAAAATGGGCACGCATGGATGTGTCTTTTGTTTCCAGGGTGAAATCGTAAGAGTCTCATGAAATCTTCTTCCCGTAGCACAGAGGAACTGACCGGAGGAGTTTACAAGACTCCCCTTATAAAAGGCTATAAAATGAGTTTAGCAGATGCTGTCAGCCAGAGTAACTGACTGTGCAAACGAGGGTAAATAGCAGGAGGCAAGAAAAGCTGCAAATAAGAAATTTGTTCTACAAGATTGGTATCACACATTTCTTGGAACAGCAACAAAGGCTGTCGTATTAATACTACAGCAGCGAGAAACTCAGCATTAACACAAATGAGGTTAGATGAGCGAGGAAATGTTGAGAATTTGTAGTAGGGTACCAGCATGTCCTCACACCAGACACAGAGATTACTGAAGATAAACTGAGAATTCCGTCAGTACACATGTGTTTGATCCACCAGAACAACTTACTACATCTTATAGTATGCGTGTGTGTGTGTGTGTGTGTATGTGTGTGTGTATATATATATATATATATATAAAATATCTTCCAGGGCAAGCATTATGCATTTTTTCATTCACCTTTTTGTTTTGTTTTTATCGGTATATATATATATATATATATATATGAAATCCAGCTGCATGCTCCCCATAAACAATTTTCTTTCACCCCAGCATAAAAGAAAACGAAAATAAAAAAAAAACTGAAGAAGATAAGGAGTAATGTGTTATGACAGATCAGACAAAATCACTTTGTGACTGAAATGATGAAATTCCATTCAAACTACAAAAAGCTTTACTCTCCTTTACTTTCTTGCCTTAGAACAATTTTCCACAGGATTTTCTATTTATGAATGAAAAGTGGCATCAGGCAGGTCTGCTGCCACATTTCTGCATGGATCACATTATAGGAAAAAACATTATAGTGACAAATACTCATAAATTTTTCTTGTAATTCAATATTAATGACTATATATAATAATGTATAATAACAACATATGGTAATACACACACACTACGTAACGAAATCGAAGATCTAATTTTATCGTAAACTGCGTCGCATAGCAGTCTGGAATGTTCTAAAAGTTTTTTTATTTTTTTTGTTCTGTATGACTGCTCCACTCTGTAACTACTCCTAAAACCACGTAATCTGTTTTGTGGATCGCTTACATCACATCAAAGCTTGTCGGTAAGTTGATAAATACTACCGAAGCCTCCGTGTCGTTCTTTTCTGTCACTCTCATTTACTTAACATCTTGAGAATAGAAACGGCTGTCAGGTTGAATAGCCATCCCTGTGTTTCCCCTGCCTTACCAGCTGGACGCGTGACCGGCTCAGCGAGTCACATGCAAAGGAAAGCGGTGGGGCGCTGGAGGCATAAACATACACTGGAGGCTAACTCAGGTGAGCTTGAATGTGTTAGCCACACACTGGCTAAATCCCTGACCCCGCCACAACTTGCAAGTTGGGGGGGACCTATATGGCTGGTACAAGCCATTGTTCAGCTTTGAACACTTCCGCTCCGGCCCTAACGGTCACTCCCCCTCCTGCCCCTACCCCACAATCAATAGACTGTTTACTGCCATAACTAACAGCTCTTTAGCCTACAGTGCATGTATGTCATGTGACTAGTTTCACCGTGCCTGGTCGGACGTGTGCAGCTTAATGGTAATCACAGGCACGCTGCCCCCATGTGTTATGGTATAAAAATTATGTTACAGTGGCTTAGTGCTCTGTCTTATGATGTCCTCCTTCAAGCTGAATGTGTAAGGCTAGGAGACAGTATGTTTGTGTATGCGGACGGAGACTAATTGTGACCTGGTAGAGTCTGGAACAGGTTTGCGGATCAGTGCTCCCAGGAGATTGAAAAAATTACAAAGCAGACTCCTCCAGGCTCAGAGAGACCCTGGGTCATAGCTGGCATGCTTTTCTGCTCCTCATCTTTGCCACTGTTTGCAATTTAGCATGGCCATAGAGGCCGGACAGACCACGACACAATGTGAGTGGAGGCCGCTGTGTCGATTCTGCCTTTTAACATTTTCAATCCATAAGTGGAAGATAAATTGTTACCACCAGCAAAAAAAAAAATAAAAATAATGAAATATCCCATCACACACAAACAACAGCAGCTCACATAACACCGGCACTTATGTCCGGGGCTATTTTCAGTGTCCCTGCGTGTGTCGTCCACTTGGTGGCAGTGTGCCACCTAGGCTGGCTGCTCGAGACAAAGGGTTTTGTTGCAGCTAGAGGATGCAGCGACAAAGCCGGGCAACGAGAGATGGCGCAAGCCAAAGATGACCCTCTGATGAACTACGGATCTGCTTGGACCATAAACAGAAGACAGTGGGTGCTGTAAAAAAGAGGGTGTGATTATAAGTAGAGCAAGATAACCAAAAAAATCTATCGGAATGCTAGGGAAGCAAATGTTGTGGGTCTGGCGGTGCATGTGTTCATGCGTGTGTGTGTGTGTGTGTGTGTGCGTGTGCATTGGGTGAGATGCAAGATTCCCCATCAATTTGTAACTGTGTGACAGAGGTTTTCACAGGAACCTAAGAACGTCAGACAAGACGGATGCCAACAGCCCCTGATTCACATGCCACCATTCGGCAGAAACTGCAAAAAAAAGAAAAAGAAAGGAAAAAAAGACAGATAGACAATACAAACACTCCTTTACGAGCTGTAATAGAAGGAGCACTGAGTGTTTTCTTTCCAGATTCAATTAGGTGCGTTTAAACCTCGCTGGCAGAGTGGCTTCTCAGAACATTCTCCCATGCAGATTTTGTGCTACACCCCCCCAACTCCCTCCGCCCCCCTCGCCCATTTTCACTCTCATTCTGGCTGTCTTCCTGCACACTCAACCAGGACTGCAGGGCACACCGTGAAGACGCAGCTAATTGGACTCAGATTGGCTGTTTGGACTCTGAAGCATTGAGTCGAAAGTAGAGAATATGTGAATTCACCCCCCTTCCTCCCCCCCAGCATGACGGGTGTCAAACGAACATCCCTGCTTCGGCCCATATGACCTCCTGACAAGATGAAGAAGGGTCACAAAGTGAAGAGCATGGACTGGATGGTCAGGGCTGGTCGTGGCGGTCAGGATATGGGAGTGCGATAGTGGGATGTCACTGCGTTCTGTCAGCGCGGCATGCTGGATGTGTGTATGTGTGCGTGCACGCTCCTTACAAACCTTGGCCCGAAATGACACTTCCAGTTTACCGGTGAACGCACTGATTCATCGCCGTGAAATAATGTGTCAGATTTACAGTTTGCGAGAGACTTTCCCTTAACATCCCGGGAGGGAGGGGGGTGGGATTTACTGAGACATCTGCTCAAAGATGCGTCTCCCAGCCTTAGAAAATAAATAAATAATGCAACATAAATAAATGATCGGAATGGCGACCCGCAATCACCCACCAAAATATAATAAATTATAAATATTAAGTCTCAAAGATATTTTTCTGGACTGCCATGCGGTTCCTACGGTATTCCATTTAGGCTGCCATGAGCTGATTTTCACATTCACATCCCATTCCATTCTAGGCCTGACGTTTTAGGTGTTTGGGGGTACTGACTGGGCCACCTCCACCTAGAAACCAAGACCCTTGCTTCCACGGCCAAAGACAACACCGACCTGATCCAGAATAAGAAAAGACCAGCTCTTTCCCCACCATCTAATCACATTAAAGTGAAAGCTAGAGAAAAAAAAAGATGCTGGGCCATCTTAGGGTGGGATGGTGTTGAGAGTGGGGGGGGGGGGCAAAGGATTCTGGGAGATGTACTGATAGCAGTCAAAGTACCCCGGCCACCCTAATCCCGCGATGAAACTGGAGAGAGGCAGAAAAGGGCCCCTGCCTTTGTCCACACATGAGAAAGCTACAATAACAACTGGAAAATCCATAAAGGACGACTAATCTCACTTGTGCTATATATCCTGGGACAGACAGTGCCACCGGTTGGCTCCCAGTTATAGACACTTTGGAGGAGTAGGGACAGATGGATCCTTATCTCAGGCTGGGATCACCAGGCCGTACACATTCTTAGACATCGCGGTCATGGCGCACACAGAAGCTTAATGCTGAACCTCTAAAGCCAGAACTCCACATGCGATTAAATGGAAATTAAGACATGAATGTATTCCATTTACAATTCTGCAAGTATCAATGGGAAACGTCCAAACGCACTCGGCATGTGTTCCCAAATGGCATAAGTTATAATATCACTGGAAACCGGATCTGCATGACTGACTCCTGAATAATGAAGATATAATTTGATTTAGTCTATTTTAGGGTAGCTGCTCTTAACTGATGTGAAAAAATACAGACAAGCAAAATTATTACTAATGAAAGATGCCCATATTTGTAGATAAATGCAGACTAGATATATATGTCCTTGTTTCTGAATACTTTAGTCATGAAGTAGAGAGCCATAGCAACTGAAATGCACAGCAATTCAGAGATGCTTAAAAGTGAATATAACAAATTAGCTGCTGGTTTTCTCAGGAAAGGAAAGTTCTGGAGCCGAGGGGCGGGTCCTTTAAGCGGCGTGTCCCGCGGGGGTGTGTGAATTCGAGGCAGGCCATCTTCGGTTTTCCCAATGGTCCGTCACCGACACACCCAGCGGTGGTCTGAGTCATTGGCCAATCAAGGCATCTGCTGACACGTCATGTGACGAGCTGATGGCTGGGGTCTGGAATAGTCCAGAATGTTCCATTGGGGGGGGCGGGGGAGCTGGGATGAGATCCAGCCGGCGACGCAACAGCCAGCACTGAGGAATCGCTGGAGAGACGATGCGCCTGCCAGGATGTGCCGCCTGGAGGGATGTCAGAATGGAGAGTTGTGATCAGGTGTTTAGAGACACAGTGTCTTATGAGGGATTAGGAGGATCTGTGTGATTCTGGCTTGAATCAGGGACCGCAGTCAGCCAGCGTCTGTCCTGCCCTGGGTCCCCACTGACGCACATGGCCTCTGCTATAGGAGGCCCCCACACTGGCCTGAGAATATGAGACAAGGTCTCCTCTCAGTGTGAGACTTGGTACAAAGCAGAGCCACTTACCGGCATTTTGTACATCGGACCATAGGGGTGAGGGACTCAGGTAGAAGCGGAGTGTGGGAGTGCTGAACAAGAAAGTGCAGGTGTCCGAAAAGGAGAATAACGGGCCAGTGTCCGTGTTATTATTATAAATTTTACATCGGTATATTTAAACTTGTTGTACTTAATTATTTTGTTAATTAAATAGTAATTTATGAGCTGGAGCTAGTCAATTTATAAGAAATATCTATTAATAAGAGCAAAAACTAGCTAAATAAAATAGCTGTTTATTTAGTTGAATGTGTATTTGCAGTTATATATATATATATATATATATATATATATATATATATATATGGCTTTGAAAGGTTTAGATAATAAAAAAGTGTTG
>JAAGVU020000043.1:10095740-10107301 GCA_011763525.2 Mormyrus iriodes | reverse complement strand
TATATATATATATATATATATATATATATATATATATATATATGGCTTTGAAAGGTTTAGATAATAAAAAAGTGTTGTACTTGAGACAAGTGGTGTCTGTTCACAGTCGGTGAAGCATCTGTATGTTTTTAATGATCAGCTAGTTAATTAAAGTTATTGTAAAGTCATGAAACGATAATATCACATTGTATGGCGTGTTCTGAACGTGCCTGATTAGGCTTATAATTATTTTAAGCAGGTTGTTTCTGTTTTTGGGTCGCTGTCTGTGCAGCATGTGTTAAGCATAATTTATTACATACATTAATAAATAGTCTTTTGTGTAAGTAGCATGCGAGTTTACTAATATGATCCGGTATTTAACTGAAGCGAACTAACCACTGAAAGTGATTAACGATGGATTAATGTAAAAAATGCCCAAGTCTGAGATGCGAACTTCTCGTTCTGAAAGGATTCAGGTTGACATATAAGTCTTCAAATAACATTTTTATACATTTTTCTTTCTTTTTAGTACTAAGCCGAAAGTATTAAGGCCAGCATCGGAATGGTGCCCTCTCTCGGGCTTAGAGAGGTGTTGTCCATAAAAAAACCCATTTATAAATTTGGATGGTGGAATTTCCCATCATAAATACATAACATTGCGAAGCCCAGTATCTGTCATAACATTTGACATCACTCTTCAATAACGTTAACTGATTTAACATAATGTATAGACTAGGTGGAAAAAAATCCTTATATAATGACCAGTTGAACAAAATTCCATTGGATTACATGTTTTTATTACACTAGCTGCTACCATCTTGAATTTTAAATAGGCCTACATATAAATATTTCCCCCAGATACAATACAGGTAATTTTCTGATAATTAAAGCATTGCATTTTTATCGCCAAATACAGGAAACCACCCATTTTATGAATTGATACTGTACAATTCCGCAAAAGGCAGACCGCATTTATACTTCATGACACTTTGCTCCCGCTGAAGTTGTCTACTGCAATGTTTTATTTGCCCGGACAAAGGATCCAGATAAATAGGGAGGGTACACTATTAATTTCCGCTGCTCCAAATTGCTTTCACTGCAGTGTTTATTTAGCACGATACGAAAGTATAAAACATGGCATGGGGCGGCAAGCAGCACCGATGGCCGACAGCTCCCGGCGATCGCACCGGCGGTCTCCGTCTGCCCCCCGAACCGGTCAGGGATCTGCCATAACGGCGGGGTTATGAGCCAGTAGAAGAGATAAACTGTCACATCAAGGCGCATGGAAGAATCGTCCAGGGTTTGGAACGGGAGGCGGTGGGGTGAGATGGGGCTGCATCAGCAGCAGCTAAATCCGGCCGGAGACGGAGGGACTGCCACACAGCGGGGGTCGCCGAAATGCGCGGCTCCGACAGCCTTCAGGTGTCCCTGGGAGAGCGCAGGACGGGCGGACCTCTCACACCGCCGCGGTTCCTCTCTATACTGGGAAAGAAGGAGCTTTTCCTTTTGGCAGGGACTTTAAATTTAGCATCTCGGCGAATGAAAGAAATAATGTCCCATTATTAGTATCAATCATAACCAGATGGTTCCAAAATAAATATCCTACAATCCTAGAAAAAACCTTTGATTTTTATATATCAATAATTAAAAACAAAAGTCTAATTCCAGAAGACTGGAGACATTTTTTTATTCAGTAACTAATGCTGTTTAATTGACTTGTCTTCAGGTTAATGCAGTGCTACGATACGTAATCTCAAAACAGACAACTTGCATCCGATGTGGGTTATTGAGACCAAAGTGGCCATGTATATTTACTGACAGTAATCGCAATATGTTATATAAGAACAAGGATTACGGTATGTATTTACTTCCCAGCCTTGTATAAATATATGTAAAATAGGAGTAGTGCATGCATAGACAGATGAAAATATCCATGCAGTACTGTTAGCCTATAAGTGAAACCTAAACACTTAGATTTGGTGTGTGGAACCCAAATGGAGTCCCCTTTGGGAGGAAGGGAGGGGTGGGGTTCATAAAGATCTGGGTAGTGGTGTCATGGAAGAACTTATCAGACTGATTTAAGGGGCAGGTTATGTAAATCCCCCACCTAAATGTTCTGGAAGATTCCGGCTTTCCTAAATGGCAATGTGCACGTCACAACATGTTTTTCAGTTGCTCATGATCTGTTCACTGTGCTTCTTCTGTCGTGAAGCGAAGGAGATGGAAGTTGGACGGTGGCCACGGGGTGAAGCTCTCTCGCCTCGCTCGGCCATGACGCCGGGCACCTCCATCTGCATGAGATGCCTGCACAGCACGATTAACTCTCGCAGGACAGAAAAAAAGGGACCATCCTCCCACACAAAACAGCATTTTAATTAATCCTCAAAACCTCAAATTATGATCAGAATCTTCAAAAGAGTCCATCGTTAAGCTTTAAACCAGATGATGGGTTACACATGAGCAACACGATCTTTAATTGAGAGGCGTCTTAGAGAAACTTGATAATCCAGTTTTAATTTTAGTTAACCCAGCGACTTAGAGATCGCTTTGATAGCATCTTTGGCCTGAAGAACTCATAAACTCAGATATTAATAATTATTCCTCATGTGTCTGAATATATGCATATAGACAACATTCTATTCTTTTACAAAAATATCTGAATATCTGCTTGAAATACTGCGTTAATCTAAAATAAATAATAAAAACAACACTTTAAAATCCACTTTCTGGTATTTTCAAGGTATTTTGAGATGAATAAAGCCAAACAATGACAAAACTCTCTATTTATTTGAATTGCTAAGACCTTGTGGCTGGAATATTATGTAATACCATTCCAGCTAGTGTGAGGCTGTAGCTTACCTATGAATACACTGGTCCCTTGTATAGCTTCTGTTCTGGCTTGGAAGGGACAGCTTTTAGATGCACGGTAAGTTCACCTTTGACCTCTGACCCTTTGAGGCTGGCTGATTGGATGATGGCCGCCCTGGAGCAGAACAGCAGGGTCTGTTTTGTGTTTTAGGCAGGCGTTGGTGGTTTCGGTGGCTAAAGGGAGTTGGGGGAGGGGTGGGGTCAGCTATGGTTTTCTTTGAACTACTCCAACAGGCTGTGATCAGCACGGCTGACAGAGGTGAATGAAGGCCACAGACAGTCCCCCCAAAAACTGGGGGATTACACACTTCCGAACAAAGCTCTCGTTATCTGCAATTCATACAGCAGCCAGTTCCGCACACAAGGGCACCTAACCTATTCCATGGCGACAAAGCAAAGATACTCAAGAGTTATGGACAGATATGGCCATTAAAATGATAAGGGCACTTTGCCCACTTACACTGTGGCCTGACTAATAGGGAACTAACTGTGAAACTCATTCCCCGCCACTATGTAATAGACATATCCATGCATTTTTTACAGCATATCCAGATGAGGGTCTTGCTAGGCATAAACACATGGCAGCAAACTTAATTTCGGACTCATCTGGTAATGCACTCTGCTGGAAATAATTTAGAGAGCTGTTATAAATGGAAAATGGTTAACTTTTTCTTTTTTTGTTGCCATTGCTGCTATGAAGTATTAATACGAAGAGGTTTGACATGAAAGGCTTTCTGGCTTATCATGTGGCATATTTCGTAACACAAAGCATCCACGGCCTCGGCCAAGGGACCGCTTTCATTAGCCGTGCTGCTCTCTCGCCTGTGCATGCGTGACCTTCAACTGTCCCGTGCAGCTGTTTGGGTCACGGCGAGATTCAGGGTCTGGCAGCGATTAAGCATCTGGCTGGGCCTTGTGCCCCCTTCTTCTCCTCCTTACCTCTAGGCCGTCGAACAGCAGATCAGACCCCCCCCCCCGCCCTCCCCTTGGAGGATTCTGCCCATCTTTTACCTGCAAAATCGGACTGCAAGGCTGATGCAGCCTTCAGGCAAGTTCTGGTGAAGAAGATCTCAGCAGCTGAAGACCAGTTGTGAAGTTCTGAAAGGCTTTCTTTTATGTTTTTAGGCAATTCTTATCAAATATTCCCTGCGAAGACAATAACACTTCCAGTTTACTGGAACTTACCATCTGCTTAAAAGTCTGCCTCAGTTTGGTCTAACAAAAAGTACACAACATGTAAAGGTTCTGATGCAACCTCTTGTAAACAAGGTGTACCACAAATACCTGATTCAGTTATACCACAAAGCAGCGCAGATGCAACGCAAGTAACAACAAGGCCATAGACATTATCACATGGCACAAAATGACCAATTACCAGCCACAACCAGCGGGAGACTTGACTATACATATCATGTTGAAGAAGGAAATAATCTTCGACTTGGAAACGATGACGGTTTACATATTTAACATAGAATAGGGTAGTTGATTCAACCAAAGGGAACAACCTGTAAAAGTGTCTTTTTGAAATATTTAGAATACTCTCAACAGCTGGCCACCCAAGCGACCAAAGGGGAGGATGACGAACCATGACTGATTCGTTCACTCTGAGTTTTCTTTGTCAGACGGTCCACACCTTTCGGCAAGAATTTACAGATGGAATCTTCGTTACGTGTGTCACATGGTCACCTCCGTCCATCTCCCGTATTCCTTCCAAAATAAAAAGTCTTATATATTTTTTTTTCTCTACCCATATAAGACAGCTTCCTACTAATTTGTGAGCAAGAACGGCACGTGAATTTCAATCAGTTTTAATCTTCCCGTAATAAAGAATTTCCATGTAATCAATAATTTATATTTGTTCTCTGTAACCTCGAGGTCTAATGTCACAGGACTGCAAATAACCTCGGCGCTGTAAAAATAACTCACCGGCATGATGATGGCCCAGCTGCGATGCTTGATGGATGGATAACCATTCACGTGAGAGCCATATCCGGGAAGAAAGCTCGCTCGCGCAGGGCCCCCCACCTCTGCTTTCACCTACGACGGCTACGGCTGATTGTCTTCGCGCTCGACAGAGATCAGCAGCTGTAACATCGCGGTAAAAACCAGGTGTTCAGATTTCTTTGTTCAACTTAAAGTGTAGCTAAACACAGAAAGGGGAAACAGAATGAATGTAACAAAAAAGCATTTAGAAGATATATTCGTTTAATATTGTAACACTTTAATATATGACTACCCTTAAGTTATATATATATACACACACACACACACACACACACACACACACTCAAACGTTTCATGATCATAAGTGGACGTTTTATAATTTCCATTCAATTCAGTAACTCTGCAATGGCACTATTTACATCGCAAATGATTCAGAGCAATAAACGAATTTTTAATTAGAACAGCATTAAAAAAATATTTATAACTTAATAATATTTATAAAAACAATAAGACATTAAAACAGGAAATGAACATTCCTTGAAAAAAGCTGATATTATTTTACGATTGTTTAGATACCGTACAGAACATTAGGATTAAGGCATATGCTTGGAGCATTATATTATGCTACTATTATCATTAGGCCCTTTTGTAATGGTGTTATTTATTAATTAATTAATCTTTTTTTTTTGTACAACATTTTATACAAAATCTATAAAAATGAAATATGTGAGAAAGAAACGTCATGGCCAACATAAAGACAAAAATAACAAAAATGGCAATTAACCTGAGTGTGGAGTTAATTTGATTGATTAATTCACTTGCATTCCTTTTATTTATGTTTTTTTACACAGAACCTTCTAAAAAGACAGCACTGCCAAATAAAATTCATAACCAATAAATGAAGGAGAATAGGAAGAAAAACAAACCATTGACTAAGTACTTGCGCTGGGGAAAAAAAACAGCCCCCCCCCCCCCCGCCTGTTTAACATTCGTGAGAAAACAGAGTGAAATATGCACTGTCAAGGAAGTATCAGACATTCAAAAACACTCCAGATTCTCAGCCTCATCTCTTTGCCTTCAACTGTCCTCTAGAGTATGTTTACAGAAGAGCGTTTTTATTTTTTTTAAGTGCTAGTTTTTTACAGTAAACAGGCCAGCCCCATCCATCTCCAACACCACGCTCTCAAGAACACCCTTCTGGAACGTTCCAAGTAACTTAGAAATACAAATGACCATTTGGAAGGCGGTGTTCTCTGCCTGTGCTTTCTTGTGTTGCTATTTTCCCAAGACTGCTTTCAACATTCCTGTCTCTTTTGCACATTATCTCTACTGTAGACATCGGGTGGGTGGGCTTTGGTTTCTTTTCGCCTCTGTGGGCAGAATGGTAAAGAAGAAATTAACAAAAACCCAGTCTGCTTCCGCTTCGCCACCGTGCCGAAGTGTCCTCCTTCCCGCAAGCCCGTTAGATCACACTCGGGTCCAGAGCGAATCCCACGGCCAATCTGCTGCACATGTTCGGCTGTGGCATTAAAGGTCCCACAGAAACCATCGTCCTGATCCAGAATGTCTATAAGCTCTGTCTCGTGGCCCAGCGTACAGGGATTGTTCCACTTGGCGACGTCGTTGTCCGTCTGGTGGTTGTACGAGGCCTTTGAGGTTAGACCGGACATGAATATAGTGAGTTGGGGGGAAACCAGCTAGAACTTTCTCTGACCTTCTGTAGGATTGTTCATCCCTTCATCTTGGCCAGTTGTTCATCCCTGCAACTGCTCTAATTGTCAGTTTTTCCTTTCGGCCTGCGTTACACAGCTGTGTCAATAAGGTTGGCGGGAAACACTATGTAGCCCCAAGTAGCTAGTCCTAGTAGGCCTGCTGGAGTCCTGAGCATTGTGGTTCACCCTTCGGACAGGAGGTCAAACCGTCAGTGCCTCAGCGATGTGTAAAACACCATCGGATTGACATGGGGGCTGTGCTGAAGCCAGGGGACTCAAGCTATACAAACCGAAAATATTAACATAATTTAAAATCACTCCCCGTTTAATGTGGATGGGCTAGGTTGTGAATATTATTCTTTCTTTTCTTCATTCTCTCATACAAAAACCTCCGTGCCGTGGAGATTTCTTCAGGAACACTATTAAAGCATGCTAGATCAATTACTGCTTTATTGTGTCTTAAATAGGTCTGACATTTGCGGTGTCTAGCACAGATAAACGAGAGTGAGTGTTTCTCAGTCACTTCCTCAACCAGGCTCCTGGCTTCTCCCCACTGTAAATGTTTTATCTCAGTATGTATTTTCCTTCTTATTTCCATACTCCTAAGATGCCCAGCACACCCCCCACCACTGCCCCTCAGCATCACCATGATTTCTGCACAGGGTCGACGCCATGGGGGAGCAATTGTGACTCATGCTCCCCCAAATGAGTCATCGTGCCCCCCACACGCCACACACTAAGGACACCCTAAACCAAATAAGCTGACCTCTCCCAGGGGCGTGGCTACGGATCATTTGCTTGCCCATGGCTTTGCCACCTGCCCATCAATATCTTTTACAGTCACCAAGGGCTGGGCAGTATATCCAATTTTTATTGTATATCGATATATTTTCAAAACGAGATATAGAATGACACAATTCCATTTATATCAATAAACCTTTCATTATGTGTTAAAATTTGGGCTATATTAATGATCGTGCATAGAAACCAATACTGAATTGTAAATGACGAGGGAGCTTCCTGTCGTGACGTTGCACAAAATCCCAGAATTCACAGCTGAAATTAAACCATTCAGTAAAGGTCTGACGGGGAGGTTGATGGAGGTGAAGAATCATTGTTACTTGGCTCATTTATTTTAATTCCAGTTATTAAGGTCACTTTTAATGGTTGTCAGGCTTATGTTTTTAGAGCCAGTTGCCAAGTTGGTTTTGGATTTAGATTTTTTTGTTCATAAACATTAACCTTCGTTTTAAGAGCAGAGTCATAAAGTGAAGAAAAAAAGAGTGTGTTGGTAGACAGTGGAGTGAGATGGTGATTTATATAGAGGCTGCTTTATTGGACCCATGCAACATAGGCATAGTATATTTTTGTCTTTATTTTGAGACCCGCAAGAATGAAAATGTCTGTACTGAATTGCTATAGATGTATTTTTGCTAAGAGGGATGGATATTGTGTATTTGCATTTAGTTCTGAGCACATTGTTTTAATAAAAGTTTTCATAACATCACACACGTGGCTTTGTCTTAAAACTGAACATTTATGCCACTTCACAGAAAATACCTAAATATGAATTGTATCTTTATTCTGCTTAAATATATTGAGATACGATTTTTGGTCCATATTGCCCAGCCCCTACCGTCACCACCCCATGTGCCCCTCCCATGAAAATCTTGGGTCTGTCTGTTAGATTTGTTCAGTGGCCCTGGTTCCTGTACAGGTACACCGGAATGGTGAATTCTAGCCGAGAATGGGATGCCACTTTGTTTGCATTCTAGCACCTTCTAGAGGACACGTAAGGCGAGGTGAGTCCGAACAGGCACATCAGTCCACAGACCTTTGCAGGTTTGACAGTGCTGGTGATTTCACACCTTCCTTTGTGACAGTCGCACTGGTTCAGGGCTCATTCTAAATTTATTTTATGGGGGAGTTTAAGAGGGGCCATAATTCATACAAGGGGGCCAAGCTTATCGTTAACTAATGATATGTTTTGAATTGTGAGTGACAGGGAAGAGAGTACTCTGGGGGCCAATCAGTTTTCAGCTGGGGCCAATGCTCCTGTGGCCCCGCCCCTGCATTGATTCCACACTCTCAGCACCCATCAAACATAAGGTCCTCTCTCATCCCTACAGCATCTACGGGCCGTATCGATCAAAACATGTCCAATTACGTTCTATGAAGTGTATATGAATGTCAATATATATCAATGTTCAACTATCATTATAGACAGAGAATGCATTTTAACATGTGCTAAACTAATGGAATGCATTTAAAAACAATCTACACTATATCTGCTGAAAAGCAAATGCACTTTTTGAAATAAAATAATTGAAGCGTGCACCATGCAGTTTTTCTGAAAAGGCATGACTGCAGGCGAATTAAATACCTCAGGATGCAGAATAATTGGAACAATTAATTAACCCAAATCCAAAACTAGATCATGTTTATCTTAAACCGAATTAAAGAAACATATTGTAACTTTCAAATGATGTCCCAGATCTTAGCTTTTTGACCAGAAAAAAAAATAAAAAAAATCTCCCAAATCACAGCGTTGGGCTCAGTCCTTACAACAAATGTATTCCAGAAGATTAAGCAGAAGATGGTTGAATTCATTACCTGGAGCAAAAATATGGCAATTTGGAAAAAAAAACATCCCAAGGAGGATTGATTCTCTCCAGCTCTCTGACTGACATGACTTTACAACTTGAGTTTTCTCAAAAAAAAGGCAGAAAGGAAAAACCTTCCAAGAAGGAACGTACATTTGACACAGAGCGTTACGCCCGCGGTCTGACGCAGCAGCAAGACAGTCTGCCAAATCTGAGACAGCGGACCCAAAGTAAACAGCCACCGTAGCGATTTTTCTCCAAAAGGGAGAGTATTAACTATCAACCATGAAGAAGACACATATTTCACATCTCTATTTATTGACCTGCCCTTGCGGTTTAAAATGACTTTAACAGAGAAACACTGCTCCTTTAAAAGAAAGGCAAAAAAACAGCTTGGCAGATCCAAGTCTACGATTTACACCAGAGCTTGTTAAATGCAGACAAAGATGGAGCTTTGATAACGTTTTTTGAAGAAATTGGCACTCAGTAAATATAAAAATGTCTGAAATTTTAAGTAAGCCATGAACTGCATTAATTCTTAATAATAGGATGTGTTCTTTGCAATGATTTTCTAAATTTAATAAAAAAAAAAAATCTACTCAGGATTTGTCACACTGATAATTTTCCTTTGGTTATTATAAATCTATTCATTATGGTTTATTATATATAAGCCAATATAATGTAGCTTCACAAGCATTTTTAGGTTTTATCTAACAAATCGTGCTATTTATTCCAGTTATGCAACCGATGTTTAGGTAGCTTGGTAAAGAAACAGGTAATGTTATGGTGCAATGGACCAAACACAAGACTGGAGGGTGAAATTCAGGGGAGGCCCTACTACGGCCCCCTGAGGGTGAGAGCTCGCCTAAATAACTTCAGATTAAGCAGTGTCTTAATTTCATTAATTTATCTGATGCTTTTTACAACTTACAGTAAAGGAAATGGACACACATTCTGTGTGTTCCTTGGGATTTGAACCCACAGCCTCTACATTGTTAGTGTGTCAGTGCAAAGCTCTTCTTGTTGGGCTACATGGAGGAATAAAAATGGCAAACTGCCTTAGTCTGCTGCAAGGCTTGCAAGCATCTGCTGAGGAAAGACGTAAAAATAAACAGAAAGATAGACACACATGCTAACCCCTTCGGGCTGGATGTTGGGTAGGCATGGCGGCTGGTGACAAAAGCAATTAGGTGCTCAGAAGCCAGCCAACCTGGGGAGAAACATCAGATCATAGTGCCGGTTAGCGGTTTTCAGCAAACAATGCATCCTGTCCAGTCCCAAATCCAACAAGGCCACCCATCTCCTCCATCTGTCTGGAGCACCTCCACCCTCCTACACCATACGTTGTTAGTCTGCTTTTCCACCAGTGGAATCGATTTAACCTTCTCCCTACATATGTCTGAGCCAGCAAAATCTTCGTTAACCCTTTTCCAAGCCCAAGATTGCCTCTAAATAATTCACTACCTCACAGTGTGGTTAAAATCCCCTTCAATAATGGATCAGCTATGCTTCTCTTAAGGTGGAAGCACCTGGTAAATAATTCAACGTAAAAATCCTTGTAGAGACACCTGTTACACAGAGGCAGCATGGTTGGTGCTGACTCCTGGACACCTCTTCCATGGACTGGTGTAATCTTCTCGCGCTCCTGTGCCGTGTGATAGAACCCGTCTGAAAAATACTATTGGTGTTGAGTTATTAAATTACAGTATAGGAGCGTATGCTTAGCAAAAATGGCATGCAATGTTTCGCTTCAAGCGTTATGAAGGAACAAACACGCTTTTTTAATGGCAACATAAAATCATAATTTGGGCAGGAAAACTCAAACACTCATATTTTACCTTATTACTTGGTCTGGGAGGGTAGGAAAAACAAAATATATCAGTGCTTCCCGATCGGTTCCATTTATGCTATTAGGCAGCATATTAAACAGGAATGTATAACATTTTAACAGCTTAATACGCAACCTTTTTTTGACAGGGATAAGCTGAGGATAAGGTGAAAGAAATTTCTAACATTAATGCATACGCTCCCTGACATCAGGATATTATGGAAACAAAGGTCAGGATTTTTAACAACTGTTGAGAGAGTATGTATTGCCACCCGCCCCCCCCAGCCCCCCAAGGCCCTGACCAGGGTACACAGATGATGGATGATTGGAACTGTGGAAAGAACATGGATCATTGATTCAAAACTACACGTGAATGCATGAAAGTGAATTTTATGTAATACCAACAGTTACTATTATTGATTATTATGTCACATTATATAGAGTTGATGAGGCATAAACGTAAGGCAAACTGGAAAAAAAATGCATATACAGTATATTGATGAACGGAATGTCTTTCGGTAAGCAATAAATAAAGCAAAAAGCTCATGCTGGGTCCTCTCACTCCCCATCCATGTCTTTAGATATAGATAGATAGATAGATAGATAGATAGATAGATAGATAGATAG
>JAAGVU020000043.1:10080609-10091782 GCA_011763525.2 Mormyrus iriodes | reverse complement strand
GAGAGAGAGAGAGAGAGAGAGAGAGAGAGAGAGAGAGAGAGAGAGATAGCAGAACATCTGATAAAATATAGACTTGTACTTGAGGGTCTGACAAGAAAATAGATCTCATTTCGCACGACAAGGTCATTTCTAGCCCTTATGACTTGCAGCTGCCTTAGAGAATAAGAAAACAACAAGGAAGGGCATTTATCTTCTGTCGCTCGGCCCTTGTTCTTCTCGTTCAGTAGCGACACAATGGACGTGTTAGATCGATAGCCGTTCGCACCTTCCGTCACGACCGAAGTGCGACACGGCAGCCAAGGGAAGTCCGCTCCCATTTCTCCCTCTGAAAGCATGACGCTGCCCACTTTGGCCCCTTGACAGAAATTTCGGGAGCGAATGGTAGAATTCTGGCTTTCCTGTGCATCTAAAAGTAATGCAAAAATGCTATTTTAATATGCGTAATTTAATATACTTTCTGAAGCAGTACAACAATCAAAATAAGTGTCAGTCTACATAACGTTCTTATTCCCAATATGTGCTTGTATGCTTGTTAAATTATCAAAAAATATATAATTAGAATTTTATCCTTTCGGTAAAAGACTATATAACGAGAATTTTGTGTTGGCAAAACAAAACTATATTGTTGCAGCTGGCCTAAAGTAGTGCCTATTAATCTAACTTAGAAAGAAATGTTCATAAACAGCACTGAACTATATGTGTACCCATACACACCCCAAATGGCCTTGTGTTTATCCATAAAGAGATCTCCAGAGGAAGGAAAACAATAGCATGTTGCTAACTGTGTTAACGGCCCCCGGGTAAAGCGTGCATTCCCATTTCCTCCACTTAATGGCTGATGTTGTCTTTCAAAATGTATATCAGGGTATGTAAATCAAGACCATATAGTACTGCCCAATCTCTAAAGTCTTCCATGCATGTGATTGCAAAATAATAAGGACAAGAACTGCTTGGAAAGAACTTTGGGCTCTAAACTCCATTTATAATTAAAACAAAACATTTTAATATAGCTTGTCATATTCTATTAGGTCATTATAAAGGCAATATTTGTTGTAAACCCTATGTTTATCCAGTAGCTAGTCACGTCATGATCAGGTTTTAATTCAATGCAATTACTGAATTCCTTACTAATTAAATAATTTAAATGATTCTTCAAAACACAGGCGTGGGCTGAAAACGTGGAAGTACTGAGAAGGGACGGGCCATTGCAAAATCTTTAAATAAACACTTGAGGGTAGAAGTGGAAATGGAAGTGTTCCAGCGGGTCGTTAATCAGAATTCAGCTGCAAAGATGTCTCTCTTTCCCCGGGAGGATTTTTTGCACTTTAGTGGCTGCCGGACTAGTGCGCGCAAGTGAATTGCGCCATTGTGGCCGGGAAATCATCGCTCCATTATACCCGGCTCCCATTAAGGCGACAGCGGGTTATTTATGGTGGTGCCGTTTGCGAGCTCTCCCTGTGATTCTCCCCCACAGATTATGTTTTTTTTTTTTTTTTTTTTAATTTATTTTTGTTTTTTATTTTATTTTCACCAAGCTGCACGGGAGCTTGCGAGGCGCACGGTGATAGATCTAAAGTTTAAGTGGCATGCACCGTGAAAAGAAGCATCGTCTCAGCACAAGGTGTTTTTCGGTGCCACATACGCTATTTCCCGTCTTCGTTTCTTTTTCCGCAGCCTTTTGATAAGTCTCTGAGACCTAGTCGAAGACTGAAAGTTATTAAAACAAAAGTAAAAAAAAAAAACACTTGCTGGCATTGTATCCCCGTTGGCTGAAATTCACATTCATGGGAGCGAAATCAATACACAATCACAAATCCGTTAATTATAACCATAGCGAGCGAACCTAATTTTTATGTGTTTTATTGCTGATTATTATTGTCATTAAATCGCACGTAGTACCCTTTGGATGAAAACGGAGCATAGTGCGTGGCAAATGTAACAAATAGCAAAATTGGTTCCTGCTGGATGCCATTCTGCAAGCGATTTCCAGCCGCAACGGAGGAAAAGTCATTTCTGACTTTAATTAATTTTCTATGGCTGATTATCAGGTCAGGTGCGGCTGCGGCTGCATGGTCAGAAAAGTGGTTTCCGCTTCACCAAGCCGGCCATCTATTTGGCCCCAATGACAGTAAAGGTTTCTGGAGCCCTTTAGTTACGTTGGACTGTAAAAGAGAAAGATTTCCTCTGGAGAAGCTATTTACTTTGGTGTCATGTAGGGCGTATTGCCTTTCTCTTAACTACTAAAATCAGGTGTGGTCCTGACATGAATAACAGACAGCGGTAGCAGGACACTCAAAAATACATTTACGTTTATTTAACATAATACAGGAAGCATAACAATCCGCTTTTAGCATGGGTTTAATTACGTTTCATTACATCTTTTTTTTTGTTCTGTAGGTCTCCTATTCATTTATTTTTCCTGTCACCTCCATTTAACATGATAATAAAAACAGCATGAGACGAAAATACTTTTATTATATTTAACTTAAAACATATTTAAACTCAAAAGACGTTAATCGGGATAAATCGACCTGTTCCCACAGTATATCCTCTCAGTCTACATCCTGCGCTCCGTCCTACGTCACGGTTTAACCACACGAATCCCAGTAAATTATGCATCGCCTCTCTGTGACTGCTTCTCTAGTTCAGGATTGCAGTTTGCCTGGAGCTTATATGGGCAGAAAGAAGATGTCCTGGCAGAGTGAAGTACCTGGGGGAATCCCACATAAGCACAGGGAGAACATGGGGCAGGATGTGAACCCACAACCACAGGGGAGTGAGGCTGCAGTACCAATCACTAAGCCGCTCTGTCACCCAGGGCCACATGTCCATTTATCTTCCCTAGTCACTTATACAGGGTCCCGGTGCTAATGCTACCCTTACTGCAACTGATATAATAATAATAATAATAATAATAATAATAATAATAATAATTATTAGCATTATTATTATTAGTAGTAGTAGTAGTTATAATGCCTTATTAATTCTTATACCGACTGTAATAATGCATTACAGATGCTTTGTAATGCATTCTGAATGTATCTATAGTGCATTATAAATAACAGCTTCATTGAAAGTGTTACATAATAATTAATAATGACTATTATTATTATTATTATTATTATTATTATTATTATTATTAGCTATCCTGCGACTCTGACCAGGATACGTGCTTGAAGATGGATGAATGGGTGGCAAGATGGATTATCAATGTATCTATCCCTGCTATATCCAGTTTTATTTAAATGTTTTTGCTGATCTAATGAACAACTTATTCCCAGGGATGGATGTCTGGATGGATGGATAGATGGATAGTGTGTTACACCAAGATAGGCAGCAAAGGACCGTGCTGATGTCTGACATACTGTAGGTGGATTGATTGTCCTAGGGAGGTATGAGCTGTGTATCTAATTGGATTTGGAGGTTAGAAACTACACAGCAGAGCTCGGCCTCTGTTCGGCTGGTCTTTTCGTGTGCTGCAAGTCCCGCCGTGTGAAAAGGCGTTTAGACAGAAAATCTGTGTGAGAGTCACGTAAACGTCAAGCAAGAGCCGCTAAAGCTGTCGGATGACGGGAGGACGGCAGCTGAAGTTTGGGTCACATAAGGACAACCTGCGTCATCTGGTTACCTTCTCACGCCCACTCTTTCTACCAGCCTCACTCACAAGTGCCAGATCTAAAAAAAAAAAAGGTGTGGGGGCCTGTGTATCTGTCCCACCATGATGAAATAGTCTTATCTCAGAGGGTCCATCTTAACATTTGGTAACTGGAGCACTGAGGTAGGCAAGGCGTGTAAGTGAACAATGAGAAAAAAGACAATTTTTGGCATGCTCTCAAGGGGTTTTGAAAGCATTTTGGATCAGAGAACCATAAGATAAAAACCGCACCCTTTACTGGAGTCAGGCGGTTTGCCATGTTAGCACAGTCATGCTATGTGCAGCCAATTAAGGCCTGTTCTGGATGTTTTGGTTTTATGTTCAACATATCAGATCTTCCATCGGCATTTGGCCTTTAAATATTAAGCTTCAGATCTAGACAGCCTTCCTCGACGTTCCCTTAAAGGCATCGACCATGTCTACAGCTTGCCTGTCCACCGCTTCAGCGATAATGCTCAGACAGAGTGGCATCTGGCCTGCAGGTAGATACGCATAACAAATTATATCTTACCTGTCAGAGCACCACATTCCAGAACCTGTAATGAAGCTTTGTAGTTCCATTCTAGAACCTTCTAATATTCACTTCACCCAAATGACAGGACACTGAGAGTACAGTCAGAGTATTAAAGAGTATACTATAGAGAATATAGTGGCAGAGTGGTGAAGGGCATTGCCATTAACCTGAGATTCCAAGCTATTAGCTTATATCAAAGTTTTCATGCAGTTAAATGATTGTTTGCACAGCACCCTTCCTAACAAATGAAACATAAAAAAGAAGTTAAACACTTAAGCACATTAGTACACACACTTCAAAACACACACTAAAGAATAAAGTTTTTACTACTATTGTGAACGGTACACATTTGACATTCTCTTGTAGCTCGCATCAGCTCCCTCCCTGTCCATCTCCACTCTCCACCTGGACCTGCCCCCATCCCCCTTAAGGGGGCTGTCAGATCCACTTCAGCCAGTGCAGACAGCTTAAGCCCCCCCCATCCCCCCAACCTGCATGCCGGCACAGCCTGACTAACACCCGGCCGTCCGGCAGCAGCCTGAGCGCCGAGCAGTCAGCCCCAGGGACAGACAGCCGTGAGCTGGATTTCTCATCACTGATAACTCCTACCCCTCCCGTCCTGTAACACACACTGGTAAAAACAGGTCCGAATTAATTTGGTTAAAAAAAAGGGAATACCTTAGTCAGGGGCATCGGAGGGGCATGGATACCCTGGCAGATTCAGGGGGCCCAGCATTTGACAGGGGCCCTTGAATATGTAAAATCATACATAAAATTGGGCAGGGGGCCCAAGGTGACATTTTGTCAGAGACCCCAGAATTTCTAGGTGCGCCCCTGATTATTCAAACCAGTTTAAGTGCTATTAGCCTCAATGCTGAGCTAGAGTTAATCAGTTCTGATTCACACCAGACTGTCCTTTGTTAAGAGTTGCTCATCAGAAGGCACTGGTGTAGTAAAGCGACATGCAAGCATTTAGGGCTCCAGCGTCTTTAAAGTCTTGGGGATCCCTACCAACCCCCCTCCCAAGTATAAGCATTATTGTCGTGTTTGAAAGACGATTCAGCAGGAGCCAGCACTATTTACAATGAGAGCCATCGTCCTGACAAACTTCCCGCGAGGTGACATATTGGAGGGAAATGGAGGGTCAACCCCGGGCTTCGTTTTGAACTTCCTCATGCCTTTTAGGAAGAGCCCAGGAACAAATTTGAAAGGTGGACCTCTAAATGAGTCAAACCACATGCTCGGAGTGGAGATAAGCAGCTACACATATTTCCATTAACTTATTGAGGACCTACTTGGGTCATGCAAAGTCAACACAGTAAAAGGAGGCTCAGATGACTTTAGTCCACTACAAACCAAACAGCCAAAGACCACCCTTGTTCTCTACCCCCCCCAACCTCCAATTCCCCTCACTAACTGCATTGCCGCTCTGATGGTTTTGGCACAGAGATTTTAAGTATGTCTGCATAAACCACCCCAGTCTGTCCCTTCTTGTCTCCTGCCCCCTGGCCAGTACCTCTACCGGCTCTTACTTGCCATTTGTGTCTCGTTGGGCCCCCGCGTTAGAAAAACATTGACCTTTACCGTAGCTATGTGAAAGGTTCACCAGCCCTGGGTGGAATTCTAATAAGGCTCCTGCCTTGCAGCTTCTGAGGGGGCTGCTCTGGAGATGTCTGTCTGTTAACCGGCTCCCTTCTCATAATATCCTGGTACGTGAATGATAGGGCCGACCGCTCCGAGGAATTAAAGCCGGACAGGACCCTCTGCTGTCCACGCTGTAAACGATGTCGCTGATCGCCTGATTAGCCGCAGGACAAGATGAAGCATTCGAAGGTCTGAAGAACCGTAGACCCGGGTGAGAAGCCGACCCCAGTGTTGCGGTGCTCAGATATTTGATCTTATTTGACATCCCCTGGCAAATGTTCCCATGCCCGAGGCGGTAAAGAGGCATGCGGGGAATTTTGTGTCTCAATGTAGTACACAGTGAAGCATAGCCAGGTATTGTGATAGGATCTCCAAGTCCTGGTAGGTAATTGGGCTTTGGAGGCAACTACATAAGTGTGAGTGTGGGTGTGTGTGTGAGGGCGGCTGAATGAAACTAGGCCCACCTCCAGACTAACGAGCAGTGGATCAGCATCCCAGCTCTGGGCTCCAGGGCGCCAGCAGCACACAGAACAGCCACCGTCTTTTTCGAATACCCTAGCGAGTATGGGGGTGGTAGTGGGTGGCCGGGTTGTGGATGTTTACAGTATTGGATCCGTGGACATATCCCGAAAGTACCCGTGCCCATTCTCTCCACTGAGGCTCTTGCTGGACAGTGACCGTACCCATGGGAGCAATTGTGGCGTTAAGGAGAAAAATGCCACTATCTCAGGCTTGTTTACTATGCTCCTCTGAGATGAGACTTCAGTATGCTCTCAACTGAACACCATGTGGACCCATTAATCACATGACATGACATGTGACTGCCACTCATTTCCTTATTGGTCAGCCCGTCTACCAACCCCTTTTGCAGAATGCTGCCGATATCATCCTCTTTAGAATTCCTGCTATCTGTCCCGAGGTTGCATGATATGTCAGTGTCAGGAAATAGGAAATAACAGGGCTGATAGTGCCGGGAGCTTGCTGGTCATGTGACCAGGGAACGTTGGTGAGCACACAAACATGGAGAGGCCCTGAAAGATTCCTGGCGATATGAGCGGTGTTGGCACCAATTCAAAGCGGTGTTTATAAACTTCCTTGCAAAGATCCGCTTTGATCAACAGCCCAGCATTGATTAAATCTGTAAGATCATCATACATTGGTCAATATTTGGACTGTTCTTTTAATCCATTGCTTGAGTGATGGTTTTAACCAAAGCAAAGTTTGACTCTACTTATTTATACAGCTGTTTTTTCCTCCAAGTGAGCAAGGGTACAACATCAAAACCTTACGGCTATTTGGACCTCATCCTTCGGGTTTTACAATCCCGTAACCTTAACTACAACCCTATTGCAAGTCTTGTGCATCTCCAGATTGCTTGCAGATTGCTCCTCATGACAGCCGTGGATCTCCAAACAGCTGCCTTTGAAAGGAGCTGCTCTGACCTGCAGGTTGAGGTGCAAAATCTTGGGATTCGCACTGGCGTCTAATGGCTGAGCTGTAATTGTCCTTGTCCAGGGAGGAAATCCAGCCAAGACAGAGTGAAGCATTTCAGAACGTGATAAAGCATGGAGATGTCTGCTGTTGGATGCTTTAAGTTTGACCCACTAATTGCCCCTCGTTCTTGTCCAACCTCATTTGTTTGTCTAATTCCATCAGACCAAGTCTGGATTAGTAGCCCTACCCCAGCGCAGGTCAGGGTCTGTTTTATCCCCTCTAACTACAATTAGGGCCTTTCTATATCATCTCTAGGATGGTCAGCCGTAGTTGTAAGCTCTGGCGTCCTTGAGCCATTGGCTTAACATTATATTATCTAGGGGTTGAGGTGGAATTCCTAGATCTATATCATAAGTGGCGATTTTCATGTAGACAGATAAAAAGCCAGTCGTGGCCCCTTTCTAACCAAGAACACATTTCTATATATGATTCTTTCCATCAGGGCCTCAGCTCCTTTACACCTGTTTCATGGCATTGAAGGATTCGAAATTCATAATCAAATGAGGTAATTCCATTGGTTCAGCTCTCAAATCATCCTAAATACTCCAACAAACAAAAACTTGGTTTTATGAGGGAAATAGAGAGTGTGTTATCTTTTTATGCTGAATTGGCAAGTGCCCTCAGGGTGAAGATACGCTTATTCTCATTTGGCGTTCCTGAGTAGCAGCACGCGAGGTTTGGAATTAATCACCAGACTGCGAATTTCAAGAAACCAGGCCTTGTGCATTGTCTGTGAGCACAGGATCTGCTGCAGAATTTAAATGCATTGGGCTGTAGCATTAGACTTCAGAGTCTATATTCAAATGTGTGAAAAATGCAGGTAAATTATGGTAAAAAAAAAGCTAAGAAACACCAGAACAGCATAAAGGTAAGCCTTGTTAGTATACACACATGTTGCACATGCATTAGCACATGGAGGGACATGCTTTTAACCGAGGGTTCCATACGTACCTGGGAGCCCTGCTCCCCATGTGGTGGGCTGGGGGAGTCTTGTTACTTTCAGCACGCTGGATGACAGGACAATACGTAAGCTGTTTAATTGCAGGAAAAAATAATTAATTAAGCACAGCCAGGTCGCTCTGTGCTCCCAGCATCCTCTGGGTGTACATGTGGTGGAGGGCCGGCTGGGGGGGTGGTGTCTTTAGGTGAACATGCGCCCTGGGGCATGAAGATCTGGATGTCATCAGATATGCGCGTTTGTTGTTACGCTAAACGAGAGGAGCCATGGATCAGCAGCTAGCGCACACGCGTTGCCCCGAGAGCCATGGTACCAGGAACGTAGCCGGAACTCCCCACAAAATTTGTCCAGCCCACTTGTTGGCAAAATCCATGAATGGGGACCCACCCCCCTTCCCTAGGTCAGCAAAATATGTCGAGGATTGCTGGAGCCTACATGAAATTTATTTCTGGCCACTAACCTGGATTGTGCCCCTGGAAATATAAGAAATTCATGGAAGTTTATACCATGACACACTGTGACTTTTAATTGGTGGGCTCGTAATGGTTAAATAGTTTGATGTAAGAAGGCTGCTGTTGTGAAGGCCTCATCCCCTTCCAAATGAGCACAGGGACATCTGAGCGCTCGTCGGCACACCTTCCCGCAGCCACGGCGAAGCGGCGCTCTGATCCAGCCACGAGAGCGGCGTTCTCAGCAGCACATCTCAAGGCCGCTGCTCTCTCTCTCTCTCTCTCCCTCTTGATGTCACCACCCTTTTGCCCGAAACACCAGCCAGATGCAAAGAGAGCCACCGCCCGTTCCGCTCACGCTGTCGCTCAGCCGCGCGGCGGCCCATTGTGTTAAAACATGCCTGTAAAGCACTGCCTGTATTGGCTCGTGATGCCGCCTGTAAAATATGCCACACACCCCTGAGTCTTGGCTCGCGAAAGCATTATAAAAAAGGCTCTCTTTTAAGGAAGCATTTATCATCTCCCCCAGGTTTAATCTTAAGTTTTACATATATTTTTTTTTTCTTTTTTGCACTTCATTCCAAATTTTAAAGCTGCTCATTTTAGTCAGTCCAGTACCAGGCTAGACACTTTGAAGCCAGGGGCCCTCTTCTTCTGAAGATAGCTGCCTCATTTATACTCGGGGAGTCTTGCAGTGTCAGCCAATATCTTATTACGACCTACTCATAGGACCTTGAGACGTCTTCTGGGGTCCTCTTTGGAAGCTGGCGGTCCGGACGGGCCGGCTGGGGGGTCATGCCCAGAGCCCGAGGACCGAGTGGCTCAGCCACGGACCCTCGGTACAATCACATTTGCAGAGAAATGTTATTTGCGGGCATTAGAGTGTGACCGTAACACAAAGCCAGCAAGACACAGAACTCATAAATCGGCATTACAGACTCAAAACCTACTTATTCGCCTGTAAAGCCACCATGCACTGCCCCCCGAATGCAATAAGTTGGGGGGGGGGGCGTGTAACCTGTAGTCCCTGCTCCTCCCTTTGTCATTCCTACTTCTCTCCCCCAACGTCCGTTTGACTCATCTGTGACCTTATTAGTCCAGCCACTGTCCACTGCCATCAATCGATCCAATCAACACATAGATAAGGGCGTTTGGGGGCAGGATCCCGGGGTTCAGGTGTCAAGAAGGTGTCCAGAGCACCTTGGATAACAACCAGGATGTGTTTAGACTCTTTTAACAGCAACGGAGCATGACCTCACGCCCAACTCCTTCTAAACGCGTGCTGAGTGACCAGGCAGGAGGTGAAACCCAGCGAGCTATCCTCGCTCGATTTCAATGTGTTTCCTATTGACAGGACCAGTGGACCAGAATACCAAACACAGCCAGACATCTCTAGGAATCCAAGCAGTTTCAACATATTAAAGATTCTCCTTTCTGGTAAATTCCATTTATTCTAGGCGCTCCTGTCGATCGGCATTGGCTCTTAGCCAGTCCAGCATGGGATAGTAGACGGAGATAACAGGATGGATTCACATGGCATGAACCTTGTTGTCATGTTGACCAAATGCATCGGCAAAACTGAAATCCGATGCTGCTGGTAGTATTCCTAATGTGAGGATGTTGATTGGAAACAACTGGGAGGGTTCTATAAAATGCTCATCACCTTGAAGGTTCACCCCCTGTAGCTTCTGCATTCCATGTAAAATTCACTTTCCTTAGTGAAGTTTCTTTATAAAAGAGATCAGAGGCAGTGTAAGACCATACCAGGGGAACAATTTGCAGAGTCTGTACCAGATTCGACACAGCCACCCCAGGTCCATGTGGGGGCTGGAAGGGGCCGGATCTGAAAGTTTAATCAGGTGGAACCAGTCTAATGGGATGTGGACGTTCTGCAAAAGCTGTTGTTCCCCGGCGAAATGTCCAGCTGTCCAGTCAGCTGACCCATGGTGACACAGCCAAAGGGCCCGTTGGGTTGGGGCGGGGGGGGGTGGGGTGGGGGGGGGAACAGACTATGAGAGTCCCCCAGGCTACATAAGCTCACCTGGGCGGGGCAGTGTGTGGAGGGGGGGGAATTATGTCATTAAGCACTACAGCACATGTACGTGGGAGACGGGGGGGGGTTGGATCACTGGGGAGCACTAATGTGAGCTGAAATGGAGAAGCAGGCAAAGACTTTAATAGGAGACAGAGATTTATGATTTCTATAAAAAGGAAGGAAGGATCGTACTGTTTATTTTGGGATGGCCCAGGGATACGTGAAGACGTGAGGCCGTCTAATGGTATAAGCAGTGCAGCGAACAGTGTCAGCTCCTCAGTATTTTAATCCGAATAACACAGAAGGTAATGGCAGCGGATTTAAACGCTTTAATGACTTATCCCCTGTGTTATTTCTGGGGTCTGCGTGACCCCAGTCCATTTTCAAAATCAGGTTAAATTCTATAGATTCTAGAATTTAGAAC
>JAAGVU020000043.1:10058692-10071832 GCA_011763525.2 Mormyrus iriodes | reverse complement strand
CCCCCACACCACCCCCCCCCCCCCCCCCCCCCCGCCCGATTCCTTGAGATCAAACTCTTTCAGCAAATCCACAACGCTACCACATGGACAAGCTCTGGAAGTGACAAGTTGTTTTTATACCCCCCCTTGCCCCCCCCAAAAAACTGGACCCCCCCCCTTTATTCATGGCCCCTTACGCCCCAGGTGTCCTTTACACGGCTAATGAGAGCTACTGACGAATTGACAAACAGCAGGCGGGCAGGAGGATGGGTGCGTAAACTTTGCTCTGGCAGACAGCTTCCTGTGTTTTGTGTACCTGTATCCCCCCCCGAAAAAAAAAACACCCACGCGATGATCATCTCCCCCGACGACCCCCTCTGTACCTGTGAGCTGTCACCCATCCGTCCATCCAACCTCCTACGCCACTGGGGAGACACCACTGACAACAGAGCGGAATGTACCACCTGTCTGGCTGGGAGGGGTGGAAAGGGACCTTTGTAAATATACTCAGAGCAAAGCCTTAATTAAAAAACCTGGGGAGATGAAAGGCTTTACCAGGGAACCGCTTTCGCCTTGGGGAAAAGAGAAAAAAAAAAAACAAATCCCACCTGGTGCGCAATGAATATCACAGGTTGTTGGCGTATCTGATGCAAACATGACAGGGGACCCCTCCCTCCCCCGTGTCCCCTCCCCCCCCCTTGTCGGTATGTACGTGTCATCTCCTCAACTGCGTTTAATCTTAGCTATCACTCATCTTCTTGCTTTAGCAAGTGGAATGCATGCTAGACAGCCTGATGATCTGTGGGATAAGGTGGCTTGCTCTGGCCCAAATCTGCACTGGAGGTCTTCCCGGCCCGCTCCGACGTGGTTCGACGTTGACGTTCTTTTTCTCTGTTTATATCTGACATTACAGCTGTGTCTCCTTCTTTTTTTCTTAGCTTTGTAGCTTTGTAATCTCATTTTTTACATGCACAACTTATATATCCCATGATGCACCTTAAAAGCCATGTTATTGCTCCCTCCTAGCTCCCTACCAGACATTCCACATTTTTGAGGGAGCAAAAATGTGGACTGTCGGTGGTTCCCCAGGACCTGGATTGGGAGACACTGTCCTATCAGATGTCACTGAAGTTATAATGAAACATAAGAGTCAGGCACTTTAAGGTGAGTTTGTACAATTATACAAACCAATCAGTGGAAGAGTACTTTGGTCTTAGTAATTAGTATGTGACTATCTGCATTTTCCATAATTATTTTCCTTTTAATTGACAAACTCCTATGTTGCACATGACAACAGCACCCCGGCAGACGGCTCACTTGTTCATTTAACCAAACACTTATGTAAAAAGCTTGTCCCCCATTATAATAAAAGGAATCCATTGTAACCCAATAACTGTATGTCAATCGGCGCAAGGATTAAAGTACAAAGGTAGACAGTGGATGCCCTGGGGCTTGATGAGCTGTGGTGTGTTTGTGTTTGCAGGGGTGTTTTGTTAATTTATCGACCTTGAGTAATGTTTTTTTAATGTGATGTGTCCCGGATAAGGTCCCGCTGAGGGCCGGTTTGGAGCGTTATTGGAATAACAAAAAAAATAAATAAAAAAATCATCCAAAAGATATATATATTTATCGGAGGGTGGGTACAAACATCTATTTAAAAATGGAAAGAACAAATAAGGTATCCAGACAAAGCAATTGCCAAAGAGGGGGCCAGGTGAGGCTCGCTCACTGGGAGTGGTGGTCAGAATTGCTCTGCGCTCCATCTCACTCTGCCAGCCTGTGCTCATTTGTACCCTTTTACGCTCTTTTGCACGCTTTTATTTTGGGCCCCGCTGTACTTATTATCACAGCACCAAGCCTCAATCAGCCCACCCCCCCACCAGAGCCATGAACACACACAAGGAATTTCTACTCTAAATGTAAATGGGGGGTTTGGTCATTTTTATCTTTGCAGAGAACTGCTCTCCTATTCTGTAGCTTTTTAACTAATTCAAATTGAATATGAAACAGTACAGGTAGATTAAAATACACTGACCTTTTTTCTTTTCTGTTATTTCACTGAAATATGGAGAATATGCAATTTGGACTGCAAAGTGAAAAAAAGGTATATGCAATATTTAATTTTTATTCTGCCTAGCCATGAAATGTTAAGCTAATCGGAAATAATTCACCTCGCTGGATTTTGCCATTACGCGTTTACGTAAAACTTATTTCCCGCACATTCTACGCATTTATGTTGCTTTTCTGGTTTTTGGGTCTGTAGGATTGATGCTAAAGGATCAAGAAACATGCTGTCCCAGTTTGGACATCTTCTGAGGAGAGATGGACCAGGAATACCATCTGTGGATCACTAGTAGGGAAGAAGGAAGACCAGGTCACAGCTACAGAACCAGCTAACCGACCCTGCAGCCAGCACCACAGGTCCCTCTGCACAGCTGGTCCATGGAGACTTCAGGGCCTCTGATCTTTGCGGATCTGCTACATCCAGGCGGGGCTCCACCGGCTTATCCCCCCCACAAAAGGCCAACTTGCCCGCAGGCCAGACGGCGATGAGAAGAGGAGCTCATAGCTGCTTCTCGCTCCAGAGAGTCTGCTGATGAGGTCAGAAGTTAAAAAAAAATAATGAAACTGAAAATCCTCCCCTTTCACTCTTGAACACGCAGAGGGGGCCAGCGCTGATGCAATTGGCTCGGAGACCCGGCTTCATTTGATCTCCCTGAGATGAGCTGTTCTGTGATGTACAGTAAAACGTGCCGTAGCTGGTGACAGCAAATTGCATCAATTAGCATCAGGTCGAGACACAGGCTCCATAACGGTGAGTGTAGCATTGTGTGTGGTCAGTGTGTGGTGCCTCTGGTGGGGTACTGTCATGGAAATGCATGACATGCTGCTAGGTCTCAAGTGTGAAATGGAGCAAGGTCCCATGAGATCTCTGCTTTACAGAGGTGATTCATTTCCAATCTGAAATCAAACATGCCGTTAATCCTGGTATTCCTTCCTCTCACCAGTACATTTCACACGTGGCATTATTAAGATTAGTAGGATTTGAAATGTGTCCAGAATTTTAGCAGACCCATGATCTCGTTTTTGGTTGTGATCAAATTCTCGATTGATTTCTCGATCGGCCTAATTGATTAATTGATTTCTCTTAATGTACAAATTTGCTCAAAGCAAATCGTGTAGGTTGCGGTTTAACAGCCAGTACGATACCGCAGCGTTTTACTGCAACGTCATTTACTAGAAGGTAACAGAAGGTCCCTCCTGGAACTCAAATCCATCAAGTCACAAGCCTCCTGCAGCTCCCCAAGTACGGCGAGAATTGCTGCCCAGGGTGATCTTGATTACAAATAACAGGGAGGAGCTAAAAATATGATGCACAGCTACAAGAAGAAGGAACATGTATTTGCTGTTTTTTTTTCTGCATTGCAAAAATGCTAAATAGCCTTTACTTATGCATACTCAGGAAATAAAAAAATAATTGCGAACTGCATACCGTTTAATAATGTGCAATTTCCCCTTCATCGTGTTCCCAAAATCGATTATGCTCCTAGAGAGAAGGTATGTTTTCAATGAAGGAAAACTATTTTTAGATCTGACTTAAAAAAAAAAAACAAGCAATCAAAGTAAAGGGACAAATAGCTTAGCTTTCAAAACGCATCGTGCTGGTGGCCACAATGAAACTCAAAATATATCCCTTAAATGTTTTAAATGACGAAACTTTTCAACAGTGTCTCAACTGTCCCCACAGCTACAAAAACTATTGCGTCACATGACTTTGTCTCACAGCACTCTAGGGACCACTTAGCCATTTAGGGGGAAGAAGTTACTGATCAGTAACAGATTTTTGCCTAATTCTGTTTAGCAGCCTATCCTGTCACCCTAAAGCAATGCTTGTATTGTTTATAAATATCTCCTTCATACACATGTAAGCCACAGCCAATCAGAGTCTCTGAAACTCTTACCATAATAAGGTCTCATTTATAAAACTTACATTTAAACATAAAAGAAAATGGTTGATTAACAGACCTTTACGAAGTATATCTGTTCACAAAAGCACAAACATGCATGAGCTATAGAAAAACCATGCCCTCCCCCCCAACCCCCCCCACACCTGGCCTGGACAGCGACTGCCAGTGTTTTCACCAGTTCAAATCGCTTGTCATTCCAGGATGATCTCAGTCAAAAACTTTGCACGTCTGTCCATTATTTTTCATATTTCTGCCCCCCACCCCACCCCCACTGTCTGCATCTGAGCCTTCATTGTGCACCAGAGACCAGTTAAACCAGACCGTGCATTAAAAGAGCGTACGTTCTTGTCTGCTGTATCTTGTTCTTGGTCCAGTGCAAACCCTTCCATTATGTCAAAGCGTCTTATAAATATAACGTATTGCATTCATAAAACTATATTTCTGTTCTCTGTACCCTGCTTCTCTGTCTGCTCTGTCTTTTACAGCAGCAAGATTTCTTCATTATAATTTTTTTTTTAGGGGCAAAACAATTAATCTAGTATGTTTTGTTTTTTATTTGGCTGTTAGACTACCTGGGGCTCACCACAAAAAAATCTGCGGTTTCCTAACAGTGCTCGCAGGCCACAGCCCAAACCGCATTGCTCCAAGGTATCGAAAGTCTCCTTTGATGGCGCCTTGAAACAGCACTGTACAGCGCAGTGGCATGTAAGGGAGAATAAAGGATGCCACGAATCTGTTTCATATGTATCAGCCCCTGGGGGGCGGGGGGTGGGGGGGGTGGCAGTTACCCTCGCTCCCGGACTTAAATAACATGCAGTCTAGCGAGTGCTGTAGGGTTAATTAGCTTATCGGCTGCTTTTATCGAAAGTGCCTTTTTTGTTTTCCCCGTTAGCACCGTTGGGTGTTTTTGCTGGATGGATTCAGCATAAGTGTCCTGCTTAGGGGAACTACAGCAGGGTTATTCTGCCACCTGAACCAACAACCTTCTGGCTACAAGGCAATTTCCTTCATCGTCATGCTACCTCCTTCTCCATAAATTCCAACAGTGGTTCAAGCAAATGTAGGTCTAATGCTAATACTAAGGGAATTAAGTGATAGAAAACTATATATCTTCAAACAAACTGACTTCTTACTTGTTATTAGTTCATTACTGTACCTTTTGCAGAGAATTAGCAGAGTGTGTTTGGAATCAAGAAGGGAATTCTTTCATCTTTTATTGCCGTGGAGAAATTCATTCAATTTCTCGCCCTTAATCCAAATGTAAACACCGCAGTGTTTAAATGCTACACAGCTTACTGTTCTCTTTGCTTTTCGACTTAAGTTTGTATCCCGCAGAAACTCGCTTGTGTAAGAGCATCACATGCGATGTAGAACGGAAGTAACAGGCACACGCAGTGTTTGCGTTCTTAATATGATAAGCATATGGTAGCTACTTACTTTTCAGGTTAAGGAAAGCGCATTAACTGGAACAGCCTTTAGTACCGTGATTAACGGCAGGATACACCGGAACCCTGATGTTCTGGAACCTTCCTGGACTAGTATGACGGGTGTCTCGCGCTAATATTTCCGAAAGAGTGTCTCTTCTGGGTGCAGGTGCCCAATAAATCAATTTCAGGAAATTTCAGGAGAGCATTTTACAGGTATCTATTGTCACTTTCCAGAGTGAAGCCAGGCGAGCCGGTACCAGGAGAACTGAGGAGGAATCCTGAGCTCCTGCAAAGACATAAATCGAGGAGCACTGCTGGAAAAGAGTGGGTCTACATTGTCCAAATAACAAATGCCATTGTATGTGGTTTCCATGACGGAAGGCAGTCCCTGGAGGTCACAGGTCACTGCTGCAGGTGCTGGAGTCAGGTGCCAGAACCTGCATTTGCACCTGTTTCACAATGCTGGGTCATGCCAACAACTGGACCCGTTCATTACATAGTGCTGCCGGATGGCCTCTAAGACCCAGATGACGATCCCTTAGATCAGAGCCAGATGGTCCAGAGCAGGATGCACAACAGTGAAATGCCAACAAGGGATAAGTATTGTGTTGATAGATAGGTTATGCTGGGGTAGGGGTGCAATATAGAATAGCTTCATTGACTGAACTAAGAAAGTGCAACTAAAACAACAGAAGCAAGCACTATACATGGTCAGTGTACTGCCAGTATGTATACCAGTGATTTTCAAGTGTTCTTCCCTGAGAGGGAGCAAAAATGTGCATTCTGTGTGTGGAGTTTGCATACTGTCCCTTACTTCTTGTCAGTTTGGTAAGGTAAGACTCGTGCATGGAGTTTGCATACCATCCCTTAATTCACGTCAGTTTAGTAAGGTAAGACTCTCTGCGTGGAGTTTGCATACTCTCCCTTATTTCTTAACAGTTTCCTCTTGGTATTTTTTCCTACAGTCCCAAGACAGGCAGTTAGGTGAATTGTGTCTCTAAATTGCCTGTATTATGTGCTTATGTGTCCCATGTCTCCTACTCACTGGGATGGCTGCCAGGCCCGGCGTGACCCTTACACTGGATAAGCAGTTATGGACGACAGATGATGGATGGATTGATGAAGTGTTTAAAGTGACAGTGCTAACTGCTTAGCTCACAAACAGCTAAGCCCTTTACATACTGCCCAGTACCTTTAACTGTAGATGTAGATCTTAACTTTAGCAGGCTTGTGGTCTTAATGTACTTTTGGACCTGTTATTGAAACTCAGCAAGGGCTTGGATGAATATGCATGCATACGAATCCCTTTAACATTTCATTTCCCCCCAGATGGGACTAAGCTGCAGAAATAGCAGGGAACGAATCGGTTTGGTTAACAGACGATGCCATTTTCACGGGTCCCCCGGGCCTAACTGCTGGGTCGAGCTTCAGGGACCCTCGGCGACAGTATTCTGGATCAATAAATCCCTCCAGGCAAACCCTTATCTGCTGACCCATTCACATCCGTACCCTTTTCATTTGTGCCTCTGCTGTAAATAGAGACTGCTCAGGGATCTGCTTTCAATCCTCCCTCCCCTGAAGAAAAATGTGATGTAGCGGCTGCATTGTTTATCACTCCTAAGTTCCACTTGTGACATCAGCAAACACAATTATGATGTCAGCATTTATTTTGCAAAAGACCAGAAAATAGATGAGTGATATGAAATTGAAAGCTTTGGCCGGAGTGCCGTATTTTCCTCTCCTTCAGCTTCAGGTTGCAAATTGAGGCGTGTAGGGTTTCGCTGATTGAGAGATTGCGCCGTCCAACATGCTATTACGAAAGGTAGGTACTGCCATTTTGGGTGAAACATAAGACGGGCTGCAGGTTAATTTCCGAGATTAAGTGGACCTGTGTTTTTTCTTTCCATCAGGAGACAATACAGAGTTAAATAAAACGGTTTCAAAATGCCATTTAGTATTTGTTATACAGGCAATGCTGGGGGACTCCAGTTTGTTAAACAGAAGAGATGTGGGGGTGTACCGGAATTGGGTGCGTGGGGGGAGAGGCGTTGTTTCATAGGTTTCTATTTATCTACAATTTCTTAGGATCAAACAACAAGGAACTGGCCAGGCTGTGACCAAGAGTACAAAACAGGCCTGACAATTTAGTGCCTCTTGAGAAATTGCACAGGGAGAGCATGTGAATCGCAATATATGATTTCATCACTGCATATCCAGCTGCTATGTAACAGCACAGGTCACTGAATTCAGAACCCCAGTCATTATGCTGTAACCATTTGTGGACATGGAACAACATGTAAATAGGAGGGATGGATGGATGGATGGATGGATAGATAGATAGATAGATAGATAGATAGATTCCCATTGCATGCTAATTCCCTTAATAATTCTTAGTATTAGTATTTTATAGCAGATATTGAGGTATTCATCATGCAGATTAGACCTTTACTTCTACCCTGTTTTGCATCTGTAGCCCAGTTCTCGGGATTTCAGTGCAGGACCCTCTGCTGCTCATCGTGCATGAGGAGTCAGAATCCAGTCGTTGCGGCTGTTGTCTTCGCTGCGCCGTGCGGACAAAGAGGATCTCGGATAGATGTGGAAAATCACAGTGAGCCTGACACATGCACGGACGCACACGCACATACGCACATACACACTCACAGACACGCACGCACGCACACACGTGGAGTGTGAATCTTGCCATCATTTCGGAGAGCCCATCCCTCTTCCTGAGAATGCAACATCTACCTTTATTCCACATCTGACACCCCAAAGGCAGAAACGACATGAGAAAGCTGAATAACTTCTGATACGCTGCCTGTCACTCTGCCCCCCCCCCCCACCAAACCATGTGCCCCCGCTGCGCTTTTTCTAAAGGACGTTTAAACAGAGCAGCTGTCAATCCCGCTGCTCCCACCTCCCTTTGACTTCTCCTCCCCCTCTGCTAGACTCTTCTCCCTCCCTATTCCTCACCAGCCTTCCGTGACCCCTCTCCTCCAACCCCTCACTCCCCTTCCCTCACCTAGTCTGGTTTTTCCAGCAGAATTATAACGATTTTGACATCTTCATGAAGTCTGCCGGACCCGTGTCCCGTTGGCCGGGGGATGGACGCCCCCAGTGTTCACGATCTGGGGTCTTAAGGGTTTTAGAGACCTGAGTGACAGCTGACATACTGGCTGAGCTAAGCCCCCATCCAAACAATGACTACGGTAACATCATTAAGATGGTAGGTGCAGCCAAAACACGGTCGCTATCTGCTGTAGGCATCCAGGCCACCACTCTAAGTCACTCCCTCTGCCTGCCACCCCACTCACTGTCACGGATAAATATCCCCTGTGACCTTTTCTGGTCTGTGATCCATTGCGTTGTGAGTCTGGCCCTAGTACATTCTGACAGGGGCAAGAGAGGGAGAAAAAGAGAGGAAGATTGAGAGAAAAGAAAGGAGGAAACAGTCCTGTTTTTCTCCAAAACAGCCGGCCCCTATCCTCTCTTTGCAAGATTTATATTATGCTCACATTGCAGTATATACTGCCTTGCACCATGTCCCTGTGCGTATTGTTATAATTGCAATGTAGTTCTTGTCTTACTATAAGCACCAGTGGCAGTGTCAGTGGCTATGACTGTTCACTGTGCATATGACAATAGACTCTTGAATCTTTTTCGCTTTCTTATCCCTCTCTTTGCGTGTCCTTTTATTCTCTCGCTGTCCCCTTGCCCAGCAAACGCAGACCCCAGGCCAGAAGACGCGATGTCACCCCCCCCCCCCGGGGTCCGTGTGTGGTTTCGATATCAGAATATCAGCAGACAATATACAGGCTACGTGTCACTGACCGCACCCTTACGTTACTCCGCTAGACCGTCCGTGAGGACCTATTAAATCCTCATAGCGAGTTTAACAGCAACCAGATTCATTTAACATTACAGCGGGGCCAGGAGATCCTGTGGTAAAAGCCTGTTAAACCAAACAGGGCCGGGGCAGGGATTCAATCCGCCACTGTGTACAGCTTGCATAACGCCCGGCCCACTGGGATGGTATCCTTGTGCAGCGGGCGTGGATAACGACGTGGTAAAATTTAAGCCACGCCACTTCCTCTGAGAGGCACCATGAGGCGCAACAACAGTGGTGAAACTGAATATACACTTTGACATTTCTGCAGACACCCACGCCATATGTCGCATGTCTTGCGTTTCCAAGCCCCTGTCCTTTGATGGAAGAAAGTTTAAGCTGTCGAATACCTAACTGCTGTTAGACAAGGGTTAGGTGGCCAGGACCACACAAGCTCCTCGCTCACCAAACGGGGCAGCTCTCCTTCAGGGCCTGAGAAGAACAGTTTGAAAAAAACATATGGACCATTTTATTTATGTGAAAAAAAGACTGTTAATGCGTACATCGGCAGAACAGACGCAAAGGTGGTGACGGAGAATGCCGAGGATCCGGAACGTTCCACTGGAGGTGGAGTCTGGAGGGTGCAGGCAGGCCTGAGTGGCTCTCCGCCGAGGTCTGGATGTGAGGGGAGCGATTCGCCTGAAAAAGAGTGATGAGCCGGCATGAAACTGGCCATGAGTGCGCCCCCGGACGCCACTGTGTTTGGGGCCTATGGTTAGCAGGCAATTTCATGCCGGCTCCCTGCTCCATCTCGCCGGGAAATCGAGGGAGGCCCTCTGTTGCTCCAGGCGGAGAAGAGAGAGAGAGTGAAGGAGTGGCAGTGAGGGAGGGAGCGATGAGGCGCCTTCTTCAATGGGGTCCCGTCTTCCCCCGGTGTTTTCCACCGATTTTCGATTCCTAAAATAGGCCCGCTCGTCCCCTCAGATCTAGGCTGCCACCGCACTCGATCACAGCGCGATGTCATAACAAGACCTTTACGTCTCTGCGATCCGTCCCACTCCAAAAAGCACTGTGAGCTTTCGCACGCCAGAATCGGGCGGGTACGTGTTGTCTGGGCCACAATGCGTCCCCGTTGGAGCTGCGACTTGTTAAAACGTTCCAGGGTCTTCTGGGGGCGCAGAAGCGAGAGCGCTGGGAAGTGAGAACCCCCCCCTCCCTCCCCCATTCCACTGTAGGAGACTTTGAGGCGGTATCAAAATAAGCAAGTGTCTAGTGCGTAGGAGTCGGGCCTACGCGGAATTAAGGATTTACAAACCTCTGCTTTTTGTCCAGGCTTTTTCAGTAATCGGAGATTAACTTTAGCCGCATTCCACTATAGGTAAGGATCACAGGAACTAGTGCCCGTTCTTTACGTACACCAGCCCCCCATTGTTAAAACTAACAGCGCAATTTTAAAAGCATTTCTCCCCCTAACCCCAGCTTAGACCCCTGAGTCTAGCTAGAAACCTCGTATTTTTAAGCTATACACCAGGAAGTGACAATGAGTATATGAAAGTGTTTTTGTAATCTCCATTTGGAGTTGTTCAAAATGGAAAAAAAAAAGTTTCATTATTCAAGTCCCCTGGAGTATAAGCAGAGGACACTAAACAGGGTTCAGGCATTTTTGATCACTTTCATGTTTTATACTCAGATGGCAAAAATATGTCTGTGCTTTTTTGATGTTTTGATCTGCTCACACATTTTATCTAACTGAATCATGTAATCAAGACCATGTGACCGTGCCATTTAACCAGCGTGCTTTGCTGGACCTGGACCAGGGGGGTCCACCAGGCCTTACTGTCAGTGTCTTCTCTGCACAATCTGACCTGGACTCCAGTCTGTGATTTAAAGGTCAAGTAAATGACTTTGCTTCTAACTGAAGCGACAGTTTTATGGATGAACAGAATTACACTTGATAAAAAACAACAACATTGTGCTGGATAAGCAGTTGGAATATGGATAGAAAAAAGTTGCAAATGAAATACAGAAAAAATACAAAAATTAGCAATGCAAATGAACAATGTCTCACCATATCATTTGGGTTACAGGTACTTTGAGTCTAATTGCTTCTGCCTCTGCTGCATGTGTACTCTGTGTGTGGAGTTTGCATGTTCATCCCCTGCTCTGTGAATTTCCTCTGTAATCTAGTGCTTTCCACCCACAGCCCAAAGTCAAGCTGTTAGGTTAATGTGTGTATTGTCCATAGAGTATGACCAAGTGTCAGTGTGTGTCTGTGTGAATGTCTGAGGTCCCATCCAGGGTGTCTCCCAGCCTTGTGCACTATGCTATCTGGACTCCAGGATCTTCTGCAACCCTAACCAGGATGATTAGCAGTAAGCATGGGGGCAGCACGTGGCTCAGCAGGCTGAACATCTGTGCCCATGATCAGAAGATTGGCAGTTCAAGTCCTAGCTCAGGCAAACGTTCATGTCTGTGGGCCCTTGAGCAACTCCCGTAACCCCCAGCTCTACGGGTGCTGCTGCAGGTGGCTGCCCATCGCTGCCAAGCTGTATGTGTGTCAGGGAGGGCAAGAAGGGGTAGGCAAAAAGAGAATTTCACCACAGGGGTCAATAAAGTATTAAGATGGATGGATATAAATCTATTTAGAGTTTAACCTGCTCATGAACATTTCCATTTAATCGTGGAAAGTTGCACTTGAACTGATTCTCTGGGATCAAGAAACGAGGTGTGTGTGCCGAGGGGTACATCTGTGTGCCCCTAGGTGTTCAACCCTGACAAGATCTTCAAGCCACGGTTAAAATCCAGTTTGATGCGAGGCAAGGTGACGAAGTATGTAAATAAAGTGAAGGCTGGCCTTTTCGTGCTTCACTGGACTACATTCTTCATAAGTCTCTGGAATAAACTGTCATCCACCCTCCGCCCCCACCCCTGGCCCCAGTGAGGTATAGGGCCATGTGCGTTCGCTCAATGCACCCTGCACCCCCCCGATCTTCTCCTAGCGAGCATCCACCAGCCCACTTCTCACGTTAAGTGAAGTCAAGTGGCCTTTATTGCCATACCATCCATATAGAGGTATATAGTGACATGAAATAATGTTCCCCAAGAAACATGGTGCGACACACAACAGCGAGTGATAAAAGCAGGGTTTTCACAGAGCTTAACGTGCAAAGCACATGGGACAGTGCGAAACGGGCGGTTAGACAAAAGTGTTTGTATACAAAGTGCAAAATGTTTAACATTTCTTCACAAGCAGGGACATGTGGGGAGGGGGGGAGGGGAGTGTCGGTGCATCTGCCCCTTCTGCCCAAACAACTGAAAGTGCCCCCCATTTGAGGTCCTGAGTGCCCCTTTTCAATCACTGGTGATCACCGGCTTAGCAAATCGCAAACCAGTCGAATTTGTGTCTCCCCCAATCAGCAACATTTCCGAAGCCCCCCCCCCACCCATTAGGTAAAAATAACCAAAAGAATAAGCCCCTGGTCAAGCACCTGCCAAGCCTCTGTTCACGAGGGTGGAGGTGAGGGCGTTGCATGTGTCAGCAGATCTATAACTGAGGAAAAATGGCCTGACTGGTGGGGAACATACCTCCAAGAGCGAGACCTTTTCCATCCTTGGAAGTTCATCCTCTGCAGTCATGAAACAATGCCGACCCACACTTTTCCAGGTCCCCAAACGGCCCAAGGAAAGCTAAAAAACCACCCGCCTGTCCATTTTCCTAGAGGAACATAAATGCTGCACGCCTGGATCGTCTTTGTAAGCTGGCGCTTAAGCTCAGAAGTACTTTCACATATTTCTTTGCAGTTCAATTTACCCTCTTTGATTGCTTGCATTCTCCTCCGCACCCCCCCCCCCCCCCCCCCCCCCAAAAACAAAAACAAAAACAAAAAAAAAAAAGCAGGTCATAGCAGCGCTAACCCGAAGGACCGGCGCGGTCGGAGGA
>JAAGVU020000043.1:10031450-10047592 GCA_011763525.2 Mormyrus iriodes | reverse complement strand
CCCCTTCCCCTTCCCCCTCTGTTTCCTTTTTTTTTCCCCCAGCAGGGGGGGTCTTGTTTTTTTTTTCTTCCCCAACCCCCCCCCCCCCCCCCCCCCCCAATCTTTGGCCTTCACCCAGTTCCCTGGCACTGTGTCATAATTGCTTTTGGTCGGGGTGGGGGAAGGAGGGGAAGGACCGCCTACCCCCATCACACAAATAAAAAACAAAGTCCCAGGGATGCCTCCCGCCCCGGCCTGGTCGTTTACATGTCTGCTGTAAGGAGCAGTGACTGCATCAGGCTGGAAGCTCATCAGCAGTCCTGGCGGCTTCTTTTCGCCAATGTGGTTCCTGCTTTCTGTGTTTCACGCGCGCGGTATGAATTCCCCTTGCTGCAGCCGGCCGTCTCTCTCTTTCTCTCCAGCTGATTAACCCCATGTGGCTCAAACCTACCACCCCACCCATGCAAATGTAACCCTCCCCAGAACGCATTCCTCCCTGCTTTTGGACTGCTGGGATCTAAACCCCCCCCACCCCGTTCTCTTGTATCCTGTTGAGGAAACACTAAGAGCTACACACTAGACAAAGAAGAGGTGTGTCTGTGGGGGGTGGAGGGGCGGAGTTGGGGGTCAGTAAGGTCAGGACACCCCAGCCTTATCCTATAATAAGCAGCCGATCACCAACCTGTCAATCACCAAATTCTAATTTGTAATGCTCAGAGTGGCCTCTCTGTTTTCCTTCTCTATATTCCACCCCTCACACAAAGTTTTATCCCTTCCCCCGCCTTCGGTTACGTATCCTTTCCCATAATGCAATATGTCGTCCTGCCTTAGCCTCAGCGTGCATGGTCTCCTTCAGATGGTACCCCTCACTGAAAGCCCTCTGGCAGAGCGATGCTTAATGGGAGAGATCGCTGGCGAGATGCATCTTAATTCCCTGGCTAGACAGAACAATCGTTTTTGCATATTTAGACCCATGTAAACATTAACGCTAAGCCAGTCAACGACACCAAAGCCCACCTAAACCACGCCCATTATTTCCCCGGTCATGATGGCTCGTGCCCTGCTCCTGGCTACTTTGCTGATCTGTGTCGCAGTCCGATGGTCTAGTCCCATCTGAAACGACGCGGGGGAATGTTTGCGTAAGGTGTCATTTCTCTGCTTTAGCCAAAGGCCCTGTAGGATATAACCTCAGAACAAGGTTATCGATTCAGCTCCACTAGAGCGGAGATTTACCAAACAGTCAGCCGGGGCACTTTCTAAGCGTCAGCAGGTCCGTTGGCTTTAGCGTAATTTACATAGATAATGCACTGTGTTATTTAGAGTGTGTGTGTGTGTGTGTGTGTGTGTGTGGGGGGGGGGCAACTCATTTATAAGGACTGCAGATGGCATGGCCAAAACGGAATCAGACCTTCGACCAGAAAAGCACCGCTGAGAAGCTTTGGCCTTACTTTAAAATAATCTGATTCATCTAAATTTCCTTAGCGAGATGCAAGCTATGCAAATTCAGACAGCTTTATAAACTGAGTCAAATGTTAATGTGTGCGTCAAAGATAATGAATTATCTTTCCATCCATTTCTCATAACGCTTCTTTATTATAGGATCACAGTGAGAATGCAGCCCATTCCTAGGACAGGGTACGATACCAGAAAACACCTTGGACACCAACAACTATAATTAAAATTTGTCAATGGTTAGCAAATTATTGTATTTAAAAAGTTTCAGTGCTTCTGCCTTTGAAACTTTACGATGCATCAAATCCAGAAAGCATAGCACTTCCAAAATAGAACAAGCCGCAACGTTAAAAGACCTGAAAATCAATAGTCTTTTACTCTGAACATCGGGAGTGGAATCAGTTAGAGAAATTTAAATCAGTCTCTTCATTTCTTTACTCCCCACCCCATTTTAATTTTATCGATACAAACATGGAAAATCCTATCAGAGATTTAGATCAAGGACCCGCAGATATTCTCGTGGAATCGAGATCCAGGGTCACGTCGGGGGGCTATCCACAAGGGGACATCGATTTCATTAGGGGGATGTGTGGAGTGTATTACAGCATGATGACTGCTTCATAAGAGGTCAACAAGAAATCAATAAGAAATTATATTAAAGTGTCAGTCTTCAGGGCAGAGGGACTACAAGGTGTTCGTTTGAAAACAAGGGCAGATTAATTTTCCCCAAAACGAAGGCCAAAAAAAGAAGATGAAAGTGGAACACAGGACCTTTTAAATCAGGAATAGGTACTGGATGCGATCGTGTAATTCAGACTAGCCAATGTGTGTGTAAAAGATACAAATTGACATCTGACCCTTTGTGCTGTAAAAGGGCAAAGTCAGACACAAGACATAAGTTAAATGCACTCTCACAACCGCCCAAGACAGTATATAATTGAGGACCCCCACCCAACCCCTCCAGTCGATACTCAAAGGCATTGATATGCACATAAAAAGCAAAAAAAAAAAAAAAAGGTCCATATTGGACTGGCGAATAACAGAACAAATGTTTGGCTTGATCACAAAGACAGAAATGCAACATCATTACGTAGGTGGTAATATCATACAGACAGCTGAGATATTTCCTGGAGGGTTGTTTCGTACTTGTAAATGATGCTGGTTTTCATTTGCGGGCTCTTCGGTAATGAAAAGTTGATGAAAGCCATACACAAGACGTGCCTAAAAGGCATCGGAAAAAGAAGGAATCAAATAAATAATCGTCGCTGAATGCCAACTTAGCGTTTCCTTCACCCGGACCATAATGCAAAGCTTTCCGCCCTTTTTATTTAAATTTTCTCTATACCTAACCATCCAGTTCAGGATAATAGCACAACGCAATGCCCGATTGCCGGCGGGGCCTAGAATTAAGTGAGGTGAATCTCTAACATTAACTGCAAGAAATGTGTTTACTGTAAGTTCAGGTGTCTCAGCACACCTACGTGTTTTTTTTTTTTTTTTACTGACAGACAGAAAATGAATTTGGGCTGCTAACTGGAAAGCTCTGGCTGAAAGCCAAAGTTGAAAGTTCCTAGCCTCAATCCAAGGCCAGCCTGAAAACATTCAGTGCTATCCATATAAACTATGCCACTTCGTGCCGCAAAAATGTTGAGAGGTGCTATGAAACTACACCGTGACATGTACCAGGTCAGGCAGCTTTTTACGTGTTGACGTTTAGCTATTTCTTACTGGTGTACAGCTCCCGATAACTGGAAATCCACATCAGAGCAGTAGATTGCTGCCGGTTGTCTTGTGCTGGAGGGCACTAATGTAGAAGCTGCTATCGAATCCATGCAGATGATAAACATAGGGCCATTCATTTTACGTGCATGGAAGCGTAGCGCCCCTAGACAAGGTCTCAATGCTCATTTGCATAGAGGTAAACTCACCATATGGTCACAGACTTGCGGGGCTGTCCAGTGAAAGCTTACCTGTGCAAAGGTTGGCGAGGTCATCTGGCAACCAATGCAAGGGAAACCGCTTGGTATTTTAGCCTCGGGGTGGGTAACCTGTGATGTAATAGTAAGCCTTTGCAGGGTACCGATGGGGGTTTCATTCACTGATTCATCACGTCCCTCTGATTCCTGAAGCAGCTAATAGTCCTGATGTCCTTTGAAGATGTCTGCATTTGATTCTGACCATTGAGGAACCAGGTCCTATGTAGCCCTGTCCGCAAACTGTACGGCTATATCCGCACCCCCCCCACCCTCCTTACACACCACCTCCTCCTGAAATGCAACATATATATTAATTGACCAGCATGCCTTGCTGCCGGAATATCGCTAAATTGCCTGGGAATACCGTTAAGCGGTGTATTGCTGCGAGAGAAGAGCTGAAGTCACTTTTCACTACCGCCGCTTCCAAAGGATCCATAAAATCCTATTAGGAAATGAAATGAGTGACGGGTTAATTAAGGGCCCGGGACCTGCAGAGAATCCAGAGGAGAGAGTAGGGTATCACTAATCCCCTTTTGTTAAGTGGTCCTGGCTCTGGAATGGCCTTGCAGGGGGAGCCCAAATAAGAGTAAACATGGAAGGAAGACCACAGCCAAAAAAGCTCTGTTTGCACAGCCAACCAGGCACTCTTTTAGTCCCACTGGTATTACTGGTGAGCCTGAATGGATTACCATTATCAGGTATTAGTGCTGGAACCAGACACGTCGCAATTCAGCTGCGCCAAATGAGTTGTCGCAAGGAAGATACCCCAGTTTCCAGACACCTGTGGAGTTCACGGAGAACAATTCCGCCAATTACTATTTTGGAATCAACTTGCCATTTTGCTAGACGGTATTTCAGCTCTGCCGCTTAAAAGCTCCTTTAATTTAGCCTGAATTAATTGCAGATGAAGGAAATAGTTTACCCTTTTCATTGACACAGTATAAAGCAAACAGCAGGGGATCTTTGTGTTTGCAGTTTAGAAATCATTTTCATGTTGAAAACAAGCTAGGACATCGGGGACAGTGTCAGAAGGGGCATTAAAAGGACTGTTTCTGACTGACTATCAGCTCGTAAAGGTTAACTGAGGATAAATTCATTTGTGAATGAATGATATTCATATTAGCAGTTAGGGGCAGCATAGAGGCTCAGTGGGTTACACTGTAGCCCCACACTAGGGGTCAATTCTGGCCCTTGGAACTGTGTTTGTTGAATTTGCATGTTCTCTTCATACTTGAGTCATATTATGTAGTTTAGGACAATTGGAGTCTCTAAATTGCCCATAACCTGCGAATGAGTGCCTTCCTATGGTCCAGCATCTAATCCAGGCTGTCCCAGTGCATCCTGGGATAGGCTACAGGCTTTACTGGATATCCAGTTATGCAAGATGGATGGGTATAAGCAATTGATAACTGCCAAACCTCAGCAGCAGAAAACCATATTAAATAGCAAGAAATTGGGTTTAAATGTATAAATTTTCCCATCTACGGTCATAGAGAAAACATATTGCCATTTCGGTAGCCTACCAGATCCTTATATTTCCTTAAACTTTTTTGTAATCAAACATGAAACGAGGTGCCCACCGTTACATTCAGATTGAATAATCGCAGAGAGGAAAATGAGAATAAAAGCCCCATTAAACTTCTAATGACAGAGAAAAATACGCAGAGGCGTGCAATTAATCTAATTTATGACAACTCACATTTATACTCAGACTACTTCATGAGTAACTAATGTTGAGCATTTGTGTTTATTAAGAGAAAACCGATAAAATGAACGAACTACACGTCTGCACCGAGTAGGCATCAGTACCACGTGATACACAGAGACAGACACATACACAGGGGTGTGTATGGACAGAGGGCAGGATCGGGGCGTTAAGAGCGAAATAGCAGCATCTGGAGACAGACATGTATGACAAATGGCCTGCCTTTATCTAATCAAGTTCTTCTGAGCACTTGATTTTGCATAGCCTCTTACATCTGGCCTACATTTGCAAAGAAGGCTTTAGCAGCTACAGTTAGCGCCGTGCTCTAATGCGACATTGGCACAATCCTGACGAATCGCATTTTATTCATTCCATCTAAATCTACACCCAAATCCACCTTAATGGAAAAGAACATTTTTCATGTCTGTACAATGTGTTGAAAAAATAAGTTGCAAAGGTATAAAAATTAAGCCAGAGGTCTTGTAAAGGGCTTGGGGGGGATAAAGTAGAATGTAAAAATACGAGAGGGGGCTGCTATTATAAGAGTCACCGTACATTTACATAGTATCATGAGTTGCTGATTAATCAGCACAGGGACTGAAATTACGCACGTGTCATATAAACAAAACCATTTCCGTTAATAGCTTTACTGATGGCCATTTCAAGTGCGGAGAATCCGTCTAACCCTGATGAGGTAATATAGTTAAAATAATTTAGTGCCTTGTAAAGGCTCATTTGCTTATCATCACCTTTAATTTACCAGGCAGCGTTTAAGTGAGCATGCAGCTCTGGGATTAAGAGTTATTCAAATTTCCTCCACTTTCTTGTAGCTTTCACTTATATGCTATTTTTCTTTTTTTTTAAACCTTGTCCCACTAACATTTGGCCTTCTAGTTAAGTACCTGAAACCGTACAAATACATGCATTCGCCTGTGTATTCCGCATGGAATTAGCCCTGTCATGTCCATATCGATCCTATCTATTTCTTGGGGCTATATCCTGGATTTGCTTGCAGTGATTTATGTCTTTCAGTGATGCGTTTCGCCTGTCTAGGCCAAGGCTCTCCTGATACTTTCCCCAACTAGCATGCCAACACCCTTTGGACACACACAAAAAAAAAGTTTGCAAAATACTTCAGTTTCTCTCAAGTAAGACAGTGGATTCGGCTCCCCAAGTGCCGATGGAAAGTGCTCCTCATTTCTGCTGCAGGGTTAAGGAGAGAAGTAGCAGACATGACTATTTGGGGCGTCGAGCAAAGGAGCCGGACTGTCAATGGGCAGACGTGAGGCTGGGTGGGGCAGAGATCTGGTAGCTATTTCCAGTCCTTTGGTGTGATATCTTTGCCAGTGTTTCTCGTCCAGCTACTGACACGCTACTTTGGATTACAGGGGTCAATGGTCTGGAAACTGGTGACATTTTGACATCATTTACAAAACAGGGCGGAGCTGGTGTCAAGCAGTAGTTGGACGGCGACGAGGCGGCACGGAGGAACCTGGCTGCCATTTTTTTATTTTTGTTTTGCAACGTGGTGTCCAAAATGCAGTGAAGCAAAGACACAGCTAGAGGAAATGCAAATGACAGACTGTGTCAGCGCTGCCACTTTCCGGCTAACGAGGCCCTGCTTGATTTGTTTAAATTATAATATTTAAGTACATGCAGAGTTCTCGGAGACGACAGGCGAACTTCACCGCCACATCTCATAAACCGATCCTTCAGAGGACCTTTGAAAGACATGTGATCTGTATTATAAAAATGAACATCTGACAAGGCATAAAATTCCATCTTTGGCTCGTTCTCTACGATTCCACTGCCGCATGTAAATCACTGCTAGCCTGGGGAGCAGATACGATCGCATCCCAGGACATAAGTGTGAAAGCATGTGGAGCCACTCTAGCCGCTGCCATTGGACGGCGTGGAGATCGACATTCCTGCGGAATCAGCTCATTGGGAAGGCAGTGCCATTAATGCAGGACAGGACCGTGCCTGTAATGCCAGAAAAGGGTCTTCCGAAGGCCACGAACAAAAAAATCCAGAAACAGAGGGCTCAAGTTTTATGTGTGTGTGTGCACGCGTGCGTGTGTCTTATGAAACTGGAAGCCAAAAGTCACAATCTGTCTGCCTTCCTAACACTAAACAAAAGACAGGCGGGCCTTTCAGTCGACACCCGGTGGCCACTGCCGGACAGACAGTAAAACAAATGTCATATTTCCTCAGCTATTTAGCAACAGAGAATGCATTCCTTTGTGTCTGGGAATAATTCAGCGACCCCGGGGTTAGGCGTTCCCAGGATAATCCTTACCCCCTGAATCCTATATATCTACTCATCTTGTCATTTGGGATAGGCTGCTAATTTATATGAGAAGCAGATAACAGCTCCATACACCACAGTAGCTGGAGAGCAACTGTACTGCTATGAGTTATTTAACTGCTTGGAGGCTAGGCTGTGGAGAGGCTGCAAGCATTCAAGACGAATTTCGAGCAATTCGTACCTGGAACGCCAGGTGACATAAATTCCTAACCAAATAAGTTTAATGAGATCAACTGAGAGGTATAGCAGAGTGCAATAACCAGCATGGGCATCTTTTGGTGTGAATTTGTCAACATCATTGGCAGGGACATGAGCGTGATCGCCTATCGAATTTCGCCATCACGCATTATCATTGGCCAGCTTCCCTCTTTGACTTTTGCTCCACCCATCACGTTCCAGTCCTGGCTCATCAGAGCCAATCATGGTGGGAGACATCCTGGGTGCCCCCCCCCCCCACACACACACACACACACACACACACACACACAAATCGGGACACACACACATTGGGGGCATACAAAGACAGTGAGGTCATCCATACTGAGCTCCCGTTTGGCCCCTGAGAACACCACGCCTTTTGTCCAAAGTCAGATCTGAGGAATGGGGGTGGGGGTGGTAGGGGGGCATGGGAGAGAAGGGTTGGGGGGGGATTAGGGTCGGGACAGTGCTTCTAAAAGCAGACATGGCTGGCTCCGTATTTTTCACACCCCCGATACACGTTCTCGCTTACGTGCGCATGAAATCAACCGCACTCCCGGAGCAAATGTCACGCATTCGCCGCGCCATAGGAACGCCGGCTCTGATAACAAGGACCGCTGGTCTGCCGCGTGGCCTGCGGGGGACGGGTGAGCCAGGGCTCCAAAAGATGGCCTGTCTACCCACTTGGAATTCTTCCCGCGCTCAGAGATAGACGCCGGGCCTGGCTGGAACAGGCTCGACGTAGCAGCACCCCGTGTCACGGAAAAAAACAGGCAGCAGAAAATTCACAGTGGAAAAAAAAGAGACTGGCAGAACGGACAGCCCATCAAAGGAGGAGGCCAGAAACCCTGAGGTCAAAACTGGAGTGAAGGAGGACACTGAGGAATGAGGACGAGTGAGGTTCAAAACAATCAGCGAGGGAAAATCTCTCGGAATGAAGGCTGATTGAACTCTGGGACTGACGGGTGTCTCCTTGTTATTGCAAATACAATACCCCGCTCGCCCCTGACAGTGGAGATAGGTCATGCACCGTGGATAGACGCTGGTTACGGTCTGCTGAGCGAAGCTTCTATTAAGGAGCGGGGACAACACATGCCCGCCAAACAAACCGAATCTTCATCAGTTCTCCCTCACAACCTCCCTGACGTGAAAATAATCAAATAAGAGGAGTAAATAAAGTTAGACGTCGGCCGTCATTAACCCTTTTGGGCTTCTGGCGGTATTTCCATCGCTGTCTGAATTCGGTTCCCCTTCTGGCACACCTGCACCTGTTCCCTGGCTCTCAGTCGCTGTCTCCAGCCCCTACTGGGAGTAATGACAGACCTGTTATCAGTGGGACAGATGGGCTAGCCTCGATTACCTGACCTCACCCCAGTGGAGCTCGGTGGCTCAGTGAACCCTGTCTGCTTGGCTATAGACTCATCTCGCACCACGCAGCATTCTGAATCCAGGAAGCTTTTATTTATACATATTTATATTGATTTGCTAAAGCAGCCCTGACCATTACCCTAAGTGTTAGGTTAACAAGTGTGATAAGTGCATATATATCCTATTTGATGGCCCGACTCCAGCACTGAGGTCGTTTGACTAAATTGTTGACAGATATATCTCTGATTTGTACATGCTGTACGTATAAAAATATTTCTGGAGTGTTGCTCAATCACATTCGGAAAATGAAGGTTCATTTGCCAGTAGTCCATGTACGAATATAGATGCATTGGAGTTCTATATTTTGCGCAAATCCCATCATGCTCTCCTATAAGACACGCACAAAGATACAGGTGAGACTGAAGTCTCTTGAGTCTACAGTGTCCCTCGAGTAATTTTTCTCAAGGGCCCAATAGTGTCTTACACAAGTGCCCAATACCGTCTTTCTCAAGGGCCCAACAGCAACTTACTCATGAGCTTACGGTCTAGTGACCTTCTGATCACAAGCACAGAGGCCTAACTCCCACCACAGTCACACGCCACCACACCCCTGGTACTGGTAAATATTTCCAAGCTGATGATCAACACCATGGCAAATTCTGATGTACATTTTTATCAAGATGAAATCTTTACGAGCATGGTATTTATATACTTGGCCTACAGATTTTTTTTTACTACGGACACAGACGAGTCTTGCTGCAGACACTTTTGTTGATGATTCCTCGTAAAGTGTGGAAGCATCGGCTGCACATAATGTGAACACATGTAGCGTTTAACCAGTAATCATGGACTGTCGGCCCATGTTAAACCTTCTGACATGTATCACATGGTATTTTGGCTTTGAATCCTGCTATTTAGGCACGAGTTCATCTAGATGACAGCTCTACTCACTGCAATACACAAGGTAGAACTGGATCTCATCGGAAAGCTGAAGGATTACACTGGACTCTGCATATTCACACACACATTGCTTTTGGGGGATTGGGGGAATTAAATGTTGTATGTACTGATGCACATATTCTGACATCTTCAGTGTGGCGCAGAAGTCCTCATGCATGCAATCCATTAGGGATTGATGCTATGGAGACTCACAAATGATACATTCAAGCATGAATATTCAAATTGGTCCCAAGGGGGTGTGGCCTGACTGGCTTAGGATCCACGTAGGGGACTCTGGGATTGGGTGTGTGTGCGCTGTTTGAAGCCCTGGAGCTCAGAGAGAGCCGGCTGCAGGGTGTCTGATTCCCACAGCCAATTGCGACCCTCTTAATCCCTTCTAACAAGCATGCAAATCCCGGCTTGGTCTCTTCACAATGGCCAGCCTGTGTGCGCAGTGTAGAGCGCAAGGCAGGCCATCAAAAGTGGCAGGACAGTAGACCTTAGTATCCAAGACAGACATACACTGCCAACCCGCCCCATCTCTATATACTTCTACTCCCCCAATCCCTAACTTGTTACACTCCTTCCCTTTTTAAATGTGTGGCAGGCAACAGAATCCCCCATTGTTAGCACCAATGCACTGCTTCAGTGATCAGTGATATTGTCTTGCAATTGCAAAGAAGGTCTCATCGTCTGATGTTGCCTGAGTCGAACCGTGGAAAACTGTCCTTTTCATCTGTTCCGTACAACTGCATCTCGGCTGCGGAGTCATTAAAAAGCAAGGCCCGACTTTTCCTAAGTCTCGCCCAGCGCCTGAAACGCTAGAGGTTTTGCACCCTCTGAATAGCCAGCGGACACCTCTCCCAAATTGAATTTCAAGATTTCCTCGAGACAACTCTTACTGTGAGAGCAAACACTTTCCGGTATCGCAACTGGCCAGAATTCCAATGATAGCAGAGGCCGGGCTACTTTATGTGCGTGCCAGGGCTGAAAAATACCCAGAACCTTATCAGAAAGGTTATCAAAACATTATCCGACAGGAGAAGTCGTGAAGCTGAAAAAGCTTATTCACACTGACAGCTAATCTTTCCACTTTCGCACAACAGGAGACAGGCTGTTGTTACAATCGTATTACATATCGTACAAGAAACACTTCCTGCTGTTTGGCAGAAAAAACGATCCTCAGAGAGGTGCCCGTGAACTTCTGCCAGTAACTGAGGGAAGAATGAAGAGCCCTAATGAATAATGGGTATGCATGCCACAGCCCACAAGCTAACATCGAGATCTGAATGTCTCGGACTCACCTTGAGATGAACTCTCAATGACAGATGGGCAAAAGCCATTTATGACTATTCTGACATGATGGACCAATCCGGGACAATGCAACGTGCCATGCTGCGGAATTCTTATCCCGTCAAAGGGACACGATTGCTACTTTAAGCATCAGTCAAATGTAATGTGCTTCCTTTCGGCCTTTCTACAGCCCCTGCGAGGCTCCCTGATAACATCCCGTCACAAGATCAGGGAGGCTAGCTCGGATAATGACTTCCCAATCATCGAGCACTCAGATAAAGACCCGAATAATCTACTGAACCCCGTAATTTTCACTTCTATCCAAGAGCATTTACAGAAAAATGAATTACTACGATAAACAGTACTGCATATACCCTATTGCATCTTTATTATTGGTAATTTCTGTTGCTTTTAGAATAACCAGTATTTCTGAATCACAAATAGAGATTGAAAATGTTGGGTTATACGTAGGATAACTGAAGTTTAGGAACAGTAGTTTATTCGATTAAATAAATGCCTAAGGTAACTAAGGGGAAACATTATTGGTGAGGCGTCATAAAAAAAATAAAACTGATCATCTTCTCAACACTCCAAAAATAACTTGTAACTACCTGAGGAAAGAGGCATGAAGATGAGAACATAAATGTTTCTGTTGTAGAAGGGCCTGCAACCCTGACCAGGATAAGTGGCTAGAAGATGGATGGATTGATAGATGGATGGATGGATGGATTGTTGTTTCAATAGGTAGCGTCTACACCGAGGCAGTTAGAAAATATGAATTTTGTTGAAAGACATCTTAGATGGATTTTTCAGAGGAAAAAAAAATGCTGTTCCCCTTACAAGTCCTTACAAGCGGTATTCCACAGCATCCAGTGTATAGTCCACAGTAAAAAGCTAATGGCTTTCATGGTCTGTGAGGACCAAGGATATCGTTAGCTGTATCTCAGCATTGCCAATAAAGTGTCCCTACATCAAGGGAAACCATGAGGAGCTACAGATGGATACATAATTTATGTTTTTTTTTTTGGACAGAGATAGTAATTAGTTTGTACAAAATACACAAACTGCGTATGGGGTCTCAGCCCTTGTGAGATCTGCTGATGTTCACATTGCCGCCTACTGGGAGCCCTGGGCTTGTAGCTGAGGCGTGATGTCAGAGGTTCGTCACGGCGCTGGCTCGGTCATTGTGATTCAGGGTGTTTCCTTTGTCTGTCAGTCCCAAAGGATGATGGGAAACTTTTTTATTTTAGGCCTTGCTCTTTGAGGCTCTGCTCATGTATCAAGGACAAGACCGTGCTTTTGCCCACTAGGAGAAATTCTGCTAAACTATTTTCAATTAATTTGAATCTTCTTGCAACTGGAGGAAATGAATAATAATTGTATATATTTTACATGGGGAATTTGAGGATACGGCATTGATCGTCTTAGAATACGGCCATTGATGTTGCGCTAGGCTGATGTATGTGTGTGTCTGTGCGTGGATTTGAATTCTTGGTGTGTGCGTAAATTCGTACAAGTCTTGCCGTTTTGTGGGGGCTAAAAACAATAGAACAAAAATCACTATGGGAACACTGCCACAAGACTAATGCGCCAAAAATGTGTATATTTTAATGCCTTTTTTGAGCTCTTCTGGGATAAAGATACAAGACATTAGTTTAATGCAAATTACTTAAAATGGGAATCAATGGAAACTCAAAAGAAAAAAAACACGAAATGTTTGTGCTACTTAAATTGACTCCTTCTCTTCTCAAACAGAGAAGCCCTCTATTGTCCAGGATTCCAGGGTATCAAGCACTTCTCAATAATGATTCGACAACAGCAAATAACCAATAACAAACATTTAGAACAATAACATTTTTTTTCAAATGTAAAAGCAATAATTTCAGATTTAATCTGCAGCATAAATTCGCATAATTAAAAATCAATCTAATTACACAAGAGAGTCTTTTAAGAGAAAGTTTACTGTAAATTGATGCAATGCACTTATTTGAATGCAAACTGTTTAAAACTTAAAATAAAAAAATGTGCATATAAAGTTTTATATATATATATATATATATATATGTAATTTGTTCCATTTATAATTGTATGATTTGCTATTCTCTGCTGCACCATCTTCTCGTTATATGTGTTCCTCTGTATATTATAATGACAATAAAGTTGAATTGAATTGATTTGAAATATTCCTCATGAAAAATTTTCTTTGCCTGAAAGCTCATTACCTTAAAAATGATTTTGAAAATAAAATCTGCATTTAAAAAGTAATTTTTCACCATGTGAGGGGGACTTATTTGTTGCACTATAATAATATTTGAGCGCTTGAGCCAACATTGCAGCTCTGAGCGAGGATATTGTCGTGTGGTTAATGCGGAACAGAGTTTGGGCCTTTCAGATGATCTGGGGTGGTTTGGCCTCTTCTGCACTGGGACATATGCCCGCCTGACAGCTGGCACACACCGGAGTGGCACAACGGGCCGCCGGGCAGGACGGCGGGCAGAGCGGCTCACGGGCCATCTGGGCCTCGCCGGGCCGCTGCTCGAGCCGTTGCCAGGCAAGAGCCCGGGACGCGCGCGAGTCAATCAGCAGTGCCCCCTTCGCCTACCGTGCCCAGCGTGCATCTGCCTCCCCGTATCACTCGGTCCAAGGTGCCCTCCCTTAACCACCCCATCCCCCAGTGATCACCCTTGGCTTCCAATCCTGCTTTTTCTGGAACTCAGACTGCAAGACGCAGCTGTTTATCGGCACAATATGGGCATAACAATGGAATGAATTCCTTGAGTAAATGAAATAGTCTGAATCCAAGGGGGCGGGGGAGGGATGGGGGGAGTTGAATTGGAATCGGAACCAGGGGCGTGCCGGCAGCTGGGAAGAGCCAGGCGACAAGGGGGAGGAGTCTCCACCTGGAACTCATCGCAGCGATGGCGTGGGGCGATTAAACAATTACGCCTGATTGTCACTGACCACCATTCGGCTGGGAAAACAGGAGGTCGATGCCCACTTGAATCCCTCGGTTTCTGCCTCGTCACACGCCAGCGTGATGATTAACCCGGATCATTTGCGATAATCGAACCCCAGGTCACTCACCACCGAGTCATTTGTAGTTCACGCGGCCGGTTAATCAAACGATCTCATTAAGAGGGGGCCCGCCCTTAATTTCTTGGATGCATTCAGGATCCGCTGCGTGCAATAAATGACGACTCGCTAGCGAATGTTAACAAGCGTGGCGTTCCCGGGACTGGAATGGGGATGCTCGCGATCATGTGGCTTTCCCAGTCATCTGCAAACTGCCAAGGTATAAACATGGCATGCTGTGTCCGGGAATATCCTGCCTGACCGGACTGGAATCCCAGTCAGAAGGGAAACCCTTAGGTCCAGGACAGACTGCAATGTGTGTGTTCCAGCAGACAGTGGATAATTCTATGCACAGTGTCTGATGCACAGCTGAGAAGGCCGTGTGATTGGCTAGTGTGTGTGTGGGGGGGTATGCACAGCTATCGTTTTTTGTGAAAACCCCCTCGACAACAGCGGAATACTCTTTTGGGGCATTCTCGACTTTCCTTATAAACCATTTAAAATATTTCACATGCCTTAGAGAAAATGAAAATTCTAAATCTGTTGCTATCACTGTTGCTCTTCGTTCTAATTAAACTAAGTGTTTCTTGTTAATGTTAATTAATTTAAATTTAATTTAATTTGTTTTCTTTTTTTTTATTTGGGGTTTTGCAAGTCATTAACAGCATAGACCCCATCCCAGTAAAGAGATGCAAATGTATCTGTTGGTGTGTCATGAATCATTGTCTCACGTTTCTTTTTTTGGTCTTTAACTGAACTCATTTACATTTTGTGTCTGGAATCCTCTTGACTGGGGACATAAATGTTGCTTGCATTATCAGTAATGACCACATTTTGTTGTTTTTAAATAATCTGCACTGAGAGAAGACCGCCGAAAACGTGTCTGATGCTACAGCATTTCCTATATCTTTCTTTGATGTACTTTGTTTTTGATTAATTTAAAATGCGTTAATATGGAGGAGACAGATTTTCAGAATTTGGAGCACCTCCATATTAAAGGACTTCATTACTTAAATAGCGAGAACAATTTTTAGATGGCTGTGCACTATTGATCTAGGTTATTTTTTAAAAAAAAAAACCTCACACACCTTGTTTTCCAGGAAAATTTCCAGCCTCAAACAGCAAATAAGAGTATTGAATTGCCTTCCTTGTACAGAGCAGCCTTACAAAACAATTCCCTTGATCTCATCCCAAGATCCGGTTTGAAGATATAAGGGAAACCAAATTAATTTGTAAAATCCCACTGTTTTCTAGGTATATCAGGGAGACATGTTATTTCCTACACAGATGACCAGATTGAACACCAAAGAAAAATGTTAACCCTGTTAGTTTACTGCTGTTTATCATGTCCTGTATATCTAGATGGACTCGGATAACCCAGCCTCCATAAGACAGAACTCACTGAGTTTAAATTTGAATATGAGTGACAAGGTACAGGTTAATCATTTCTAAAAATCCACATACATTGTCATTGTTTGAAAAGCAAAAGGCCCCCCCCCCCCCAAATTACCAGCAGCGCCCTGACCCTCTGCATATGATGTGTTATGTTTTGGAAATTTTTGGCTCCGCCATTCAGTTGCGGTAAAATTAGCTTGCAATAAATTTTACAACCGCAACATACCACGTTATTCACAGTATTACCATGATGCTGTCTAAGCCTAACTGGCACCCCCCTCTCAGTTGTCCCTCATCGGCCTCCCCGAAATCAATATGCATAAGGTGGGAGCTCTGAGATATTTTGAACTCACACGTTATCACATGGTTTACAGCCCTGCTACACCATCTCCACTGTATGCTTATATTCCTCATAGATTACTTGCAGGTACCTATGAAAATCTGCATCACTGCATCT
>JAAGVU020000043.1:9995238-10012320 GCA_011763525.2 Mormyrus iriodes | reverse complement strand
AAAAAAAAAAAAAAAAAAAAAAAAAAAGAGGTCCTCCGCAGAGGGGGGGTGGTGGAGGGAGTTTAAAAAAAAAAAAAGAATATTATTAAAGACAGTACTGGTCAAGGCCCATGTGGTGCCCTAGGCATGCTTGACCACCAGTGCCCCCTGTCTGAAACAAAATGAAATTGTCTTGGTAAGTTGACGCCTCCTCAAAAGACTGCACCCTATGAGGCCGTCTAAGTCGCTTAATGGGTTGACCAGCAATGGATAAAGGGTAACAGGTGAAATGAAAGCTGGTCACCTATTTTTTCCCCTCCCTGATTCATTCATACGGAAGCACAACAAGTGATCGCCTTCACCGGATAGCAAATTTCATGTTACTTCAATTTCAAATTTCTTGTTCCCCTGTCTGATATTCAGATCTGATAAAATTAAGAATCAGAAAGACACAGGCATGCCATCAGATATAGGGTGATTACTTTTTTCCCCACGGTTACTTCCTGCCGTACGTGAAACGATTGATTGCTCCTGGTATTCAAAATTATGAGCCTAACTTGTTCTGAGAGATGATAAAGTAAAAATAACTGCCTGTTTTTTTTCCTATGCAAGAATTTTTGAGCGTTATACATGTGACACGGTGGATCAGATAAAAGACTTTCGCGTTTCATGAAAGCTGAACACATTTTTGGGATTAAAATGCATTCTAAAGAGTCATCGCCCGCTCCTTTATGCTATTACTGTGAAAATGCACGGTCTTTGTTGAACCAGCAGCTCTGCAGCACTTGTGTGCTCCTGCTTAAATCTCCTTGCCAGGTTGGTGTTTTTAAGGACTATGCAAATGATATTCCTCTGTTGCCAAATTGCGCCTATTGTACTGCACAATTCAGGACGCAAAAGAGAAAAAAAAAAATGTAAGTACTTGGCTCTTGTGTCAAAACAGGTACTGGAACTAACATTTGGTCTGAGCACTAGAAAATACCTTCATGGTTCCTGTAGGTATTCCAAGTTTTGCATTCAAAATACATTATATTGACCAAAGACACCAAAAATATGGCTAACACTGTACGTAAAGCACTCATGTATAATGCATTATAATGCTTTCCTAACATATAATTAACATGGCTATAAAAATATATATAAAAGGGCATAACACATTATAGCCATGTGCATTATGCATTATGAATGCTTTATGAAGCTCTCATTTATAATGCACTATTAATACCTTCATAATGCATTATAATGTCTTATACTGACCATTACATCCAGTACTGGTCAGAGCCTTTCGCGATCAAGCCCCCCAGTATATCGCTGACCTTCTGCAGCATTATTCCTGCAGCCGCACTTTGAGATCTTCTGTCGCATTTCCTTTCAGTTCCTACGACCAGATGTCATTTGGATATTTGTGTATTTAGTATGTGTCGTATATATGTATACATTTATATATGTGTATATATGTGTGTGTGTGTGTGTATATATATATATATATATATATATAAACATGCAATTATCTGTATTTTTCTGGTCTGCTTTTTGTGTTTTGCATATGACTAGCTTAGTTTTCTCTTTTACTTTAATCTCTGTCTTCTGATGTCAGTTCCATATTGTCCAGCGCCTTGTGACCACTGTCTGTGAAAGGCGCTTTATCGATAAATTTTACTCACTATTATGCATTATGAAGGTATCTACAATGCATTATGATGACTGCGTTAAGTGAAGTGTTACTGAGATATGCACCTTAGTAGGTTCTATATAATGATCTGCACCTTGTTTTGAAACAAATTGCTGCCCAGTGTGAACAGATCCATGTGACATAGGGGTTAAAAAGATTTAACTGGGATTTTATTAAAAGCTTGGTTTTTGACAAGGGGGATGAGGCTGAAACAGCTAAAAGCCATCTCTCTGGCTTTTTTACCTTTTATATACCTTTTTATACCGATCTCTTTTATACCTTTCACACATCATAAATGATCACAGGTCAGTGCTACGCAACCGTTATTCAGTTAACTGTCAATGGACTGCTTATGGCTTCGCCCTGCTCTGGGACACCCCCACCCTCCCCTAATCCTCCACCCTGTGTCAATGGTTTTGCAGCATGAGGTTGCCATTTGGTGCTTTTGTACAATCAAAGGTCACACCAGTAGCCAGATTCATTTCTGTGAGAGTCGCCCTGCAATGAATGAGATGATTGACGGCGTCTGTGAGTGCCGTAGCGGCCAGCTGGCAGAGCACAGGAAGCTGTTGTAAGAGTGCGGCGCTTTTTCCGAGCGGTGGCAGGGTTTGAACCGTCCGGCCCTCCAGCTATATGACACATCGGTCTCAGGTGTCCGTGAATGTTTTTTTTTTTTTTTGCTTATTGCCCCTGGAGCTTTCCATTTTTAAGAGAAGGGTGGAGGGGCTGCGAGATACAGCCCTCTGGGGAACTTCTTTAGGAAAGTATTTGGGGCAAGATACCACACTGTGCTGAGCAAGAACTGGCCTTTTTTACGGTCATCCCAGGAAGTACTTACGTGCACCTGTACACTATCAGCAGCATTATCAGCAATGGGGGCGCAAACATGCGGTATCGGTACTAAGCCTTTACTTGCCTAGCTTAGCTTATTCGAGGGATATTTAGGACTGTAAAAACTGTATTCTGCTCCAATGTGCAACATCAGGTCCATCAAGATTTGTCTTCAGGTTAACCCTTCGGTTACTAGTTAAGAATCTCCACTAGCAAATTGGAGATTCTGCTATCAGCTGGGGTTCAGAAGCCCAGAACGACTCAGGAAAAAAACCCAGATAGCTGCAGATCTTTCAACCTGGAACTAGGGGGGAACTTTCCTCATTAGTGAGTGTGGCTCTAGCTGCGGAGGTGTACCACTTTAAACTGGCAAGATATAACAGTGTTGCTGTTTGTGGTGCTGGATGGCTGCCTTCTTCCTCCTCAGCAAGTCGCGCAGGGCAGCCATAAAAGCCAATCGAGTCGAACCTACTGATCATACTTTCTGTGAACGTTCTCACACAGCTGATATGCTTTGTTGAGCAATGATAATAATGGATTTTGCTGGAACAGCAAAGAACCTTCTAGAACTGGAACCTATGACTTAATTGCTGGTGAGGGTTTACAGTCAGAGCAACAAGGTGTGGGCATGCGGTCCGGAGAGAGAATTTATTTTATATCACTAGCAATTAAGAACAGATGGCTGAATAGGTTAGTTACATGACTTCACCTTGCCATAGCACGTTGTCCTCCCATGTGTTAAATTATAACTTACAATAAAAATAAAATCTTTTATTATTCACTTGTGTGCCACTCATCTCCATTGCTTCATAATCACAATTTACGTGCAAATTTCCAAAACTCACTCAGCCCATTTTTGTCATTTTTGAGATGAGACCACCAATGACCTAAAGTCAGGCTTCCTCATTAATTGTTACTGTACTGGCAGCCAAACCTCACTCAGTCCTCATGTACTCCAGTGAAGAACTTTTGTTAGATTTGCCAGAACCATAGAAACAGTACTTACTTACAAACGAAACTGAATGAGATTTTTCAGATTTGCCCTTCAGTTTTCATGAACGGAAATTGTTGACTGTAACAACTAAGACATGGTTATTGTACAGGCTGATGGTTTCCCAGCAAGGCAGAGTGCTTGCCAAAGCTGGTCGATATAACAATGACAGGGAAGAGTAAATGATAAAAGGCGCTAATCTAGAACTCTGGAATTTCGGCTGACTCTGACGCGTTGCATCTCCTCACACCTGTGAGTGCTTCACCTCCCCGATGGGTCAAGTCCAGTGAATCCCAGAACCATTTGTCATTGTTCAAGTGGCCTGGGAAAACCAGAGCGCATCGAGACGACGGTAATGGAGAACACGTGGGTCGTAAGTGAAAATAAGGAGAAAAGGACCTTAAGAGTAAATAAAGAAAAATAAATCACGAAAAGGGCTGAACACTGAACAGCAGATAGCCCAAAGAATGTCCGATGTTTATTTCCATAAACTCCAAAACAGATGGTTTACCGGATTCATAAACAGGTTACGGCTGTCCGGCTCCACGATTTTACCACACCGCTGCCAAGAATTAACTCCTTAGTTGAGGTAACATTTCAAACAAGCTTCTCTACCACTTTGTTGCTTCCCGTCTGCCTTACAAACAAACGTCCTCACGAATGCATTTCTGTTTATTTACTGAAACGGAGCTTTTAAAGGGCGGCATTCGAGATAAACTCGATGTGGTCGAGGACGTCAAATTGGGAACGTGAGAGCTTGTGTTTTTGGGTGGTAGTTTATGTTCCACGTCCTTAAGCTGTCAAGTTTTTAAAAATAACCTCTCTATTCTCTCCTGCTAATTGGAGAATGATTACCATCGTGGAAAGAGAGTCCCACTTATACAAAGCCGTATGTTATAGCTGATGGGAAGGATATCCATTAACTGACGCTGCATAATTCTGTTATCATAAAGTATTTACACTCTTGTTATGATTTTGGTCGGTCTCTTTGCATATAGGAGCGTGCCAAATGAATAATTGAAACATCACTGCAAATTGCAGTGCTAATCTTTAGGGAAATGAAATAATTTAAGTTTAATTTAATATTCCCAAGTCGTAAATATATATAACTGCTGCTCCATAATTTCAAAAACAAAACAAAAAATACTAGGAGTTGAAGTAATTTTTTTTTTACAGAATTCCTGATGAGAAGTTTGCAAGTTTAAAGAAAATAGAAAATACACAGCAAAGCTGACTTAAAATGTATAAAGGAAATTTCAATTAAACTTAAATTGCAAACTAAAAATAAAAAGCAGGTCACGCTATTTTCAGCAGGATGACACTGGAATGAAACAGAAAGGGTTAAGGACTGATTTTATTTGACTCATTTTAATCGGGACAGTTTGTTATAAAAGTTAAATTCTGAAGCCTTACTGACAGCTTCAATATTAGCTTGAAGCTATTTGGCGAGGGCTGTAAGTTCATCACTCATCGCGTGACTTATATTCTCATCGTATGTCACTTCTGACATTCCAGGATATGCAGTGATTGCATGTTCCCCGACTCTTGTTACAAATAACAGATAAAAACAGTTGTTTTTTTTTTCCAGTCTCCCTGTCAGCATTGATGAGAAAACAGAGCGGTGATGTTTCTGCAGGCCACTGAAGAATTGAGTCCATCTGGAACATCTCCATGGGCGTGGTGGGCCTTTGCTCGCCTCCTGTCAAAGAGCTGAACCGCGGCCCCTCCGTTTCACCCAACCTGACGTCAATCCCCCATGTTCCCTTGGCTCAAGGCTAAAACCACTGCGCCTCCTACAGGCAGCCTCAAGCTGTCATAAACACGAACGCCCACGAGTGAGAAGCGAGTCAGGTCATCTTGTTAATCAGGCGTGTAGCCAAACTTGAAACATTAACTGCGGATGTATAAATCCCAATAGGTGGCCTTGATGCACACATACTAAGGAACACATCTGATTGGTGTTCTTGCATCGGTGCACCGTCAACAACGACAGCGCTGCATGCGCTGCCATTTAAAGATGTTCAGCTGCGAGTGATTAATCTCACGCATGCCATGCCGTTCTGAGGCAGCCGTCCTCTTTCCTGAATGACACAACTGTGGTGAAACAAACGCCGCCCCCCCCCCCCCCCAACACGCCTCATCCTTATCTCCATCATTATGGAAGCAGGATCCGAATCACACAAAGAGCTTATTGAACACAAAATGACACGACAGAAGAAAAGCAAGCAGAGACTGTCCCCCCGCTCATTAGGAGAGGAGATAAAAGAAGAAAAAAGTTCCAAATTAATCCCTTATCTCTACAAGTTTAATGTAGCAGGAGGATTACTGGTGTTTGAATGTGCAACTGTAACACACTCCTGAGAAGTCTAGGCTTTTATTTCCAGCAAGATCTCCTTTCTGCTCATCTTTAATTAATTATCCACTTATATTCGCATTGCTGCGAAAATATCTTAAAGATAAATTCTGATGCCCTTCACTGAAAGTCTAGATAACACCATCCATCTGGTGTCCAATCGTTTATCCAGTACAAGGTTGTAGAGTAGATCGACTGAAATTATACTCATTTTTTGACTTAAATTTGCTTCATATCACCGTGACACTTGGGAAAACAAAATTCCCTTGTAGAGTTTTGGTTTCACTTATGGCAGCGTTGAGCTGGTAAATCACCTATGATGTTGTGATGCGCTGTGACACTCCTATCATCCACACTCCGGCCCAAGTGAATCTGTCACTCTGAAGTGCCCTTCAAAGGTGTCACTGTGCACATAAACTAGTGTATAAAACCTCGGCCATGAAATTAAAACAGCATCTCGTTGTGTGAAATGTCCATCTAGAGACAGATTCCAGTTTAACAGGAATATTAGTTATGGATTTGAAATATCTAGGAATTTATTTTCCATAAAAAGTAATGCGTAAAGGTTTATTCATGCAGTCATCAGCTGATGCATGACCTTTATGTGTTTTGGCTGTGTGTAGGTGTGCGTTTGTTAAACAGATTGTTATCAACACATGCAGAGAAATATAAGGCAAAAAGTTGCAAATTTGACAGTACTTGAAAGAGACCAGAGCTGCAGAGTAGTTGCTTGACAAGGCCTGAACATTTGATATATGAATTAACATCAGGTTTTATGGCTCAAGATAGAAAAAGTATAAAAAGTAAGAAAAACAATGCAGATTGTTTTTTTTTTCCTTCTTCATTCATTGAGGCATTTCTTTCAAAAAGCAGTTATGAGAAAATGTAAAATATTCTTATTGTTTACAATTTTAATGGTTAATATTCTTAACTCCTTTATTTATCTGTATTTATCTCAGGAAAAAAAAACAAAACATTTGCTACAGAAAAGACCTGGCATATCTTTTAATGCCTTAAACAGGTTTACATTGATCCATTTCGTATGCTTTGTTATGCCCTTCATTACTGATATTTCCAGAAAATATATTCAGAATTTGATATACATAACACCTCGTATATGACTACAACTTTCCCTGAATCTGTGCAAAGCTACTTCATGCCTTCTGGATTTAATTATTGTCCAGTCTGACTTATAGTGTTAGATATCAACTCAGACTGTAATCTGCCATTATGCAAATTTTTTTATGAACTTAATTTCAATTTGTTCATGCAAGGATGGTGTTTTATATGCTATTTTATGAATATATGTAAATGGACTGCAGAATGTAATGTATTGTTTATTTTTTTCGACTTTTTTGTGATATCTGTCCTCCATGTTCATCTCCACTTTGTTTGGATTAAAAAGCTGGGCAATGAAGTCGAATGATGGAGTTAGACACAAGTATTATACACACGGCGACTGACAGAATCTAGGGACGGGTCACGTTGGCATTCCAGTGAAAAAGGAAATACACAAATTTTCTGCATCCACGCTCGCGTACACGCCCAGACGCTGACTGACTGACAGGAGAGTCGACTTCAAAGATCTAGGTGTGCCATTCCTCTTTTGTCTTCACCTTTTTGTCGCCTGTCATTCCTTTTGCAATAAAAAGCACAGTGCGTACAGTTGCAATGCAAAAAGGCTAAAGATCCATAAAGCGTTTTTTTGTTTGAGTATTATTCACAGAAACACATAAGGCCTTACAAAAGCAGACCACTCCATTCACCTGTTTATCCACAAAAGCATAATTAATTTACAGTTTTAGGATTATTATGACAATGTTTTGGCTTGTGATTAACTTTCGCAAAGCAAGGCAGCTTTATGAAGTACAGTAATTTGTACAAAGTTAAATGGAAATAGTGAGTCGGACTGCAACTGAGTTTCTCTCAAAATCTCAATCTCAGTTTCCTAAACGAAAGCAGCGCATCTTCTGGAAACAAAAGGAACCATCATCCTCTTCATGTGCTGCAAAAGTACTTCAAGAAAGCAGAATCTCAGCCTAGGAAAGAGTTGATGATGACAAACTGGTAGCTATTAGCATCGACCCAAGGATTTCCCGCGGAAAACGGTCGGGGGCATGTGCTTGCGTGCGTGCGATGGAGCAAATGTTTGCCAAGCCTGGAGGGAGGTCTTCCGGAATCCACAGTGGGGTTAAGGAGAGTGACTTCGACCACACGGGTACCCTTTAGCTCTCTGCTAACCCCACCAATGATGTCCTGCTTTGGTGATTGATTGCCGAGGAAATATTTCCCCAACTTGTAGATGCGTGATTAAAGCCTGGTTAAAAAAATAAATAAATAAACAAAACAAGGTTTCCCGCTAATCCTTAACACGCTAGCTTAAGAAAGGGTGCGGATCGAATGTTGTTTCGGTTGCTCAGGGCTCAAATTACAACATGGGATCATGGCAGTAAAATCTATACATCTTCCATTTGAAAATACAGCTTAACACAAGTCGGAAAAAAACAGACAGACACACATACACCTACATGATTGGAGCACATGTGCCAAGCCCAGCCCCAAAAAATGTTCAGAATAGCTGAGGCACCTTGTCTGTCAGACCCCCGTCACGGTCTCCCCAGGTCTTTGAAGACGCTATTGACGCTAAATGAGGTGAATCCACTCGCCTGAAAACGTGAGAAAGCACCCGGGTGACATCTCCGCCAGCCTCAGCGTCGGCACGAAAGTGCGGGATGGAAGGCGCGTTATTCCCAGCTGGTGGTGTGCGGTTTCTGTGGAGTGCAAAGACAAACAAACAAACAACGGGCCCCCCTACGACTCCACACGGACGTTTGCGGTTTGCGTCCGGATGGTGAGCCGGCTCCCGGTGCGAGATCCCTGTCATCACCTGTGTTACAAAAGGGAAAACATGGACATGCAATGATGGGATTTTAATTCTCCATCAAACTGGTGGGAAAAACAGAAGACATGTTGATCTACAGTTAACCATTAATAAGAAACGATGAACACATCTAACCCCTGAGTTATTTTTGGGGTTGAAGTGACCCCAGTACATTTTCAAAATAAGGATAAATTCCATAGAATCTAGAATTTAGAACGGAAGAAGTAAAATACACAAGGGCTACCTGTGCCGCATGAAATTTCTGAATGATTATTATAAGGAACAATTCTAGGGTCTGACCATTACAGGAGCTCGGCTAGAAATTCTCCCCCCCCCCCCACCTTAGATGTATGAAAATACAGGACAAATCGCTAAATGGACTTAGAAAAATAATTTTCAATGGGGGCTGAGACAAAAAAATAGGGTCTAGAATTACCTACGACCCTTATTCTAATTCTTAACATCTATAAATTTTTCCTATTACTTTCATCCAAAACGCTCAATGCTCCGGTGTTGAGCAGCATATTTTCACTTCAGGCGTGGGGGCTGATTACTCACCATTGGCCTCGCAGAGTTAGCCTTGGCTAGCTCCAATGCTAGCACAACTCCTTTGGCAGCTCGTCTGCCACAGCGCTGCTAAATTGGGATTGTGTGCTGCCAAGACTGAGGGCCGCGTCCAAGAGAAACACCACTACTCTGATTGACTCCTCTGGACTGTCCCGTAAGCCAGTGCTGGCCCTGATTAACTCAAGGTGTGCTATGACTTAATTAAGGCATACGATACGTCTCAATAATCATATATAGTATCATTTTATTCGGTTAATTACGTGAACGTTGTATAATTTATGCACCTCCACAGTCTGCCTTGATTCATTTAAAAGATCCTTTTGAAAACATTAGGTTCCTCCAGTAAATCTCAGCAAAGTATTTCAGTTCCTGACAGGAGACTGTGCATGTCTGAGTGTCCCGACTAAATGGAAAGAGATATAAGAACGGCAGCGTAAAGTTACATATCCTCAAAATAGCAAATAGTTTCTTCATAGCATCTGGATAGGACTGAATGGCTGGAGACATCCAAGAGGAGAACAAATAAAGGCAAGGCCTAATTTGGGGGGGGGGGCATCTGTCTGTCAACGATTTCCACTAAGTGTGTCCTGGATCGACAGGAAGCTCATTGAAGAGCAACCAAGCAAACACAAAAAAAATGGCGTCCGTCCATTCCCCTCAGCCTGCCATTGACCGTACTGACACATGTAAGCCAACACGACATACAGCGCAAAGATCCACCTCAATTTCCTTGAGAAACAACAAGTCAGATGGATATTTGATTGGAACCCAAAGGCCCCCATTTTATTCCCAGTTCCCATTAAGTATTTGCAACAAATGCTGCATTACTTTCTGGCTTGGACACCATTATTTTTCTCTTCAGCCAGCACTCCCACACAAAAGGTTTCATAATTCAGGGTAGGTTCATTTACAAAGAGTCCCGCACACCAGGACTCCTCTCTCAGACCGTCATGAATCCAGTGAAACAAAAAAAAAATGTAAATCAGAACACATAATGACCTGAAGCTGTCACCTGTAATGCACTATAGATACCTTCATAATGCATAATAATGGTCTGTATAAGAATTGTGGAAGCTTTGTACTGCATTATAAAGGTATCTATAGTGCATTATAGATGAGAGCTTCATAAAGCATTAATAATGCATAATAAACATGGCTATAATGTTATGCATTTTTATAAATATTTATAGTCATGTTCATAATCCTTTATGAAGGCATTATAATGTGGTATGAATGTGTTCATAGATTCTTATACACATGATATTCATAGTAAGTGTTACCAAAAAATCCTCAACATATCACTAGCCAACAGTCTCGTCATTAATTCATTTGGTCTGACACCCTCGTCTGGTGGGAACTGCATGATTATTGCTTTCCAGCCCATCAGAGCAGTACTCTCTCCAGACCCAGACCTGGGAGCCGGCTTCCAGAAAGCAGTGAATCCCATTTTGGCATAAACAAGACCTTCACAACACTTTGGGGAATTAGGCAGATAATTGACTTGACAAAGGTCCATCCCCCTGGCTCTGCGGAGTAAGTACCTGATATCGGCCGGTGAGGATCAGATGGGAGACGGAGAGACTGGGCCTGCAGATGTGCTGAATTCCTCAGCCGTGGAGCTCTTGATTACGGAGCATGAAAGGTGAAGAAGGCTGACATCAAACCCAGCATGCTTTGTCTCCTGGAGCTCATGTGAGCATTACCTGATGATTACAAGCAGTACCCTATTTCAGGACTTAATTTCAGAAAGAGCAGTCTTCATTTTTAAGCAACTGTCACACTTCACAGCTAACAGGTCATGATAAAACAACATCAATCGTCTGTAGTTCCAGGATATTGAAGGAAAATAAGAGATGTAACTTCAAACAGACATTATGTTTGTTTTAAACTCAAATATAATGTTAAAGAGACCAAAGACTGTAAAGAAATAAACTATTTTAATTGAAGAGTTATGTTTATTTTGTAATTTTAAGGAATAATAATATACAGTGAAAGCCAAGTAACCTAATTATTTGAAAATGTGATCTTTAATGTAATTTTCTATGTTTTTTTTATACAGATAGAAAATACAAGTAAACTTTAAATCATAGCCAAGCTGAACTGTCTGTTAAGAATGACAAGTATTGGCTGTCTAACTTATAGCCAGAAGTCACTTTTATACTTACAGTACGAAATTTCGTCAACAGTGGCTTCTATCCTGTGGATTATTGGATGTGCAATAGTCTTACAATATAATATATACAATATTTTTTTTTACCTTTAACCGTGCATTTGATCAGAAAATCTGCCAGGCGATATGTAATGCCTTGAAATGGGAAGCAGAGATTGTCTCCAGGGCCTTACAGCGAGGAGCTTCCCCCCACCCCCCCAGCCATGCACGTCGTGATAAACCATCTCGCTCATCAGGAGGACCCGGTAATAACCATAAAAGCCCATAATCTATGACAAATTTTTCAAGGAGGATTTAAAAGTGAGAGTCGGAAAGATAGTAGGAAAGCATGTGGCCATTTTTTTTTTCCAGGGTGATACCTTGGGCTCTGCATGGCGGGCTCCTGACAGAAAAACACGAGGCAGGCAATTGGATTTAAAAAGTACATGTTTCTTGGCACAGAGAGGCATCTACAGATGAGATAACTAATCCTCACAGAGGGGAACTCATTTTTTTTTCTCTTCCTATAATCCTCCCCCCAAAAATAAAACCAAACTTAAAAGCAAATGGCCCGTGATAAAAGTTTGCTTTCGGATTAAAAAATGTACCATTGAGGAGAATTCATCCTTGGTGGGGCCCCTACAGGCACATGCAGCTGAAAGAGCCCCCCCCCCCGAAAAAAAACATGCTGGTAGCTGCCCATGTGTCTCCAGCATTTTGGCCCTCCCCTGATTCCCTCACCTTCGTCTGTCACGTCGCCACAGTCTGCTACTAACTGGGCCTGCTGATGTTTACTGTAAGAGAGACCAAATGGTCCGTTTATTACCCAGGGCCTTCAGGGGGTTGGGGGGGGGGGGGATTTGAGCCGGGCAACAGTCTATCACTTCAAAATGAGCCGTTACGGGGTGATAGCTCTCAGGTGAGACCGCTGGGCCAAATGCAACAGCTCCCAGATGCCACCCACAAACACTTTGTTACCCGTGCTGTATATTTACGGCTATTGGTATAATGCGCTCAATGTCATTCTGGACCCCAGTGGAAGGAATTTACTATTCCAGCAGCACACATGCTCAACCAGTCAGAGTAACCTTACCAAGCAACAGATTTCAGGTATTACACTTAAGCTCCCGCTTAGGTATTATTTTAACACTAATATCGTGCAGTAAATTGCAGTCGTGCTCCCAAGGACTGAGTTCGACAGAAAAGCCACGATATTTCCTACGCTGACGCTCTTAAAGCTGCAGAATCGATTTTTTTTAGCCGGGCTTGTTTAATATAGGATAAAGCAGAGTGGCGTGCATTAAGCCATAGTCTAATCAAAGCCGAGTGCCAGCACAACGAGTGCCAGTCTGCTGCTTTAATGATGTCTGAACCGATGATTGATTTCAGGCATCTGTTTGGACACCCCCTCCGCATGAAATGCTTTGCCTTCTGTTAAGGCTCGTGAAACGTTTTTTTAATATCACATGAAACATTTTTGTCAAAAAAATACAAAAAAAAACACTCCACAGAATGCACGGGATGCATCATTATGTGCTTACCTGCTCTTTGCTATAAGCTACACAATCAAAGTAAACGATTATCTGGGGACACTGGTTCAGAGAATACTCCGAAATGAATTTCATTATTGGTAAACATGATTAGAATCTTACTTCTGTCGGAACTCACGTTACTGTATCCGAGTGTCTTTGTCTTCTCAGATTTTGGGAACAACAGGAGGAAATACAGGCAGATAAAGTGGATTGGGAATGAATAAAAAGGTAATTTTCCTGGTAAATAAGCAGAGAGCCAGCAAAGCAATGGCGCTGAGTTGTCTGCAAATATTTACTCTTTGGGCCTGGACTGGGATAAGAGAAGTAGTGCCCTGGGAGAGGGGGCAGGCAGTGCAATTAAGTCCATTAAATGGTGTCCCCCTCCTCGCATTTGGTCTGCCTAGCAAAACATTTCCTTTTAAAAAACCTGCCATTCACCCCCCAGTTAAGAATACCCACTCATGAAAGGCCTTTGGGGGTCAAGGGTCAAAGGTTAACTGCTGCACTCCGGGCTGGAAGGAACTTTGTTAACAGGTCATTAAAAATGCATGTTTTTTCAGCGGGGTGGGTCAAATGATGGAGTACAAACGTTAACCCTCCCGCCGCCATAATTGTTAGCAGGACGATCAATTTGTCAAACAGCAAGGGGCAGCGAGGGGACTTGCGATATGCTAAAGAGTGAAGCACACATCAGGGATGCCCCGTGGGTACAGATGGGCGTAAATTTCAGTGGCAAAGTCTATACCTCAACAAAGGGCAATATGAATATCCACTTTGATTCAACATTCTTATTCACACTATCCTGTCAGCTACATGCAACACCTAACAGTGCAACGAAAAAGGGCGCTGGAATTATTGTCTAGTTGACTTGACAATGGTACTCCAAACTTCAGCATATTGCCGTAGAAACGCAGGTTGTGCAGTTTTCGTTGACTGTGACCTTTGGGTTTACATGTGTCGGAGAGAATTAAGTCCTCGCTCCACTTAGCATCGCGAGCAGTGGGAACTTGCATGAAAAGCCAGCTCCCAACTCCTGTCCTAGTACCCTACATAGCTTATGTAGCTTATTCAGGGCACAATGAAGTTGCACATATATGGTATAACTCAAAGTGACTTGGAACGGAAAGCGTTTATTGAGATCAAACTTTGGCTTGATGTCAGATTTATCATTGCAGCTGATAGCATCAAGACCACAAAGCCAATGTACTTACAAGAATAGTTTATAGCTCGGCTGATTAGAAGAAAATTAAGCCTGCTCAGATGTAGAGCTTGGTCCACAACCTCCCAAGTTTTCCCAAGCCCACCCAGACGCTGTATTTATTTTACGAACCTCTGCATGGGTATGTTGGATCAATTCTGAAATGTTAACTTTTATTTGCCTATGAACATTTGCGATAAAGGCGTATTTGCATTTCTGTCACCTTTGTTACACACGCGCATATTATCTTTATGTTTACTTTGTATGTCAATGGAGGGAAGACCATAATGGTGCTTTTTAACTTAAAATGGTTCAAATGAAATAAAAACTGCAAAACTCAAATTAAAGTCATGGGCAAGCTCAGAAAATGCCAAGTCACCTTTAAAAATATATCTTAAGAAAGCTTAATAAAGATATAATTTGGAAATATAAATAAGAAACAAAGCCTGTTATCTTTAGTGAATTACTGGACAGTTTTGGGGAAGCCATTATCTGTTTTGCGTCCTCATCTTGGCCCCGCCCCCCCAACCTCATTCTGACTCCAAAGACTCATCAGTCAATGGTGCAAAGTGAACGAGTTCTGGCGATGGCCAGGAGTGCAGGTCGTGGGGGCAGCGGTTTACCGGGCAGTCATCTGTAACCAAGTCACTGCCAGAGGTAAGGAGGCAGATGGGTGGACCGCTGAAAGAGGCAGCCCAGGATCGCTATTAGCCTCAGAGTCGCAGAAACCCGCCCCATAAAATCCCACCAGCGCTGATAAATTATTAATGTGGCACTAAAATAATCATGAAGTGTCACAACTACAACAAAGCAAATGTAAGCATGTGTCTTTAGGTACTTTTTTAACGAATAACCATTAAAAAGTAACGTCAGCGATTTCCATAAACAACGGCCGTAAAGTAAATCAACACTATAAATTAAGGTTTATATTTTTATGAGGTGATAATCTGACCCAAGAATGGAAAATAATGAATGAGGACTTGGTTCTGCTGTAAGGAATATATAAATTGGTTATTATCCATATTCCCAGGAGTGTCCCAGACCTACAACATGTGAGTTCAAACACCTCCCCTCCCATTCTGAAGTATTACACCATTCACTTAAATCGCTATTAAAATGTGTTTCCAGAGACACCTTTGTCAGGATTATTTGGGGTGGCAGGCCTTACTCACCAGCCCATAATTGTAGTGGCAGGTGGCCCCATGGAATAAGGGCTCTTCTGTCTCAGGCCAGGAGGATCAGCGAGATGGGGCAATTATGGGCAGCCCCGCGTCAGACTCGATGTTGTTATGTCACGAGCGGGCTGAGCTAGAGACACCCTCAGCCTTCTGGGAAGTTCACGGTGATTTACGGGGTATTCAGCCCGGCGCCCACCCTGTGCTATGGCCACAACCGTTTCACAGAACATCACGCATCTCTGCTGGGGCGGGGTCACTCCTGTCAATTCAGGTCAACTACCACTAATAGTCTGACTGTTCCTGCCTCTTCCTTTGCTACTGCACTTTTCAAAATGGAGATCTCATTAATGGGACCCATACAGCTATACTGTACGAATATTTGGATGGAATCAAGGTGACCTTTTGACATTAACATTTATCAAAGCATGGGCTCACAATTAAACTCTGAACATGCGAAGGACCCTCTGCCCTTTCATATGGCTGCCCCTGTGGATAGCCTTGATATCCCCTCCACGAGGTGTGAATCCATGTGGAATTTGCACGTTCTTGCCATGTTTCTGTAGGTTAATTCCATGTATCATGTGTTCCGCCCACTATCCAATCACACGCTGTTCAGGGCAAACTGGGTGACTCTAATTTTCTCAAAGTGTCGGTGTGTGTTTGCATGTTTGTGTGTGTAATCCATAACCCTTTTCCTTCTGAGGGCAGGTTCTGGGTCACAGTGACTGCAAAAGCATCTGCTGTGAAGCTTTATTTTATTTTTTTCCCAGTTTTTTCAGTGCTCTGTGTAACTATTACCCTGACTGCCAAATAGAAGCTCTGCAATACTCTGAGTGGCAGCAAGGGGGACAAAGGAGGAGAAAGAGTGGGCGTGAGCGGAGACCTAGTCACCCTGCTTGTGAGCTCCCCCTATGGCTCTGTTAGCACCAGGGTCCTGACCTACAGTGCCACTGACAAAAAAACACAGAGCTAGCCGGGGCTCCCATCTTCCGATGTGGAGCTCGCCCACAGAGCCCGGGATGGGGGGAGAGGGGTGCCGAGCACGACAGAATGGGGCAGCCGGTGGGGTTCAAGCGGAACGGGGGTTTGAGTACAGAGGACAAGGAGAAGCAGAGGAGCGTGGGAGGCCCAGAGAGGTGAAACAAGGAGCAGGAGAGAGAGAGAGAGAGCGAGAGAGAGAGAGAAAGGCCACATCTGTGCATGTGAGTGTGGGTGTGGAGAAGGCACCGGGCTATTTAAACTCCTGAAGGTGAGCCGGAAGCGAAAGTCGCGTGAGAGTCTCGTCCCGCCAGACAGCAGCACGTTCCCTGCCTCTTCCAGTGAACGGTTTGGCCTGGTGCCAGTCTTTTTGTTTGTTCACGCCTTTATTGTGATGGAGAATGACTTCACTACAGTCCACACTCTCCTTCTGGAAATAAGCCATAGCTTACACTGCCCCTTTTTATTCTACAGAAAAATTATCTAAGACATCGATTACTATCAAGATTTCATACGACTACTAGACATACCTTTCTTGTGCCTTAAAGCACCATGTCCACAAATGTCTGACAAAGGGAAATTAAGACTTGCTTAAAGCCATGTTATATGAAGACAATATTTACGAGCTCTCACAGGAGATAAAGCACGTTCGTTTACCTTGCCGGGTGACGTTATGCTGGACTTGACCGAGATGATGACGGGGAAAGAGTCGAAGAGATCAAAGCGGACCTGAGGGCTGTTTTTGTGAGTCACAGGTTATCAGGACGCTGCTT
>JAAGVU020000043.1:9950105-9986637 GCA_011763525.2 Mormyrus iriodes | reverse complement strand
TCTGGTAATGAGTATATTTCCTTAATCACTGTACCACTGACCTGGCAACCTTTATAAACACCTTCCATGAAAAATATGTGTGAGAAAAATAAAATTGCCAAAGTATATAATTAATTACATAAAACAATAAGTGTATGTAGATATAATTGTTATGAGTAAGCTAATGAATTGAGGATATCTGGTGATGTGATTTTACAGCTAAATTATTATTAGTTTTACTGCAGTCTGGATGCTTAAGTAAATTGAAATTTCTCTCAGCAGCAGGGAAGGTACAGGGGGGGCTGTTAGATGGGTTTCATGTGACTGTCCTGGGGGGAGGGGATGAAAGAACACACCCTGAGGGCAGCAGTAGGTAGATAACACGTTGTTTGCCCCACAACAACGGAATTATCCTTGGTAAACACAGCTTGACGGATTGGCTGATAATACCAATGACGAGGTGATGGATTCCGCTTGGTGTGTGCGTCCTGAGCCGTGGGGGTGAGGGTGGGGGGTGGGGTCCTGTGAGTGTCAGAGGCCCACCCACTCTGCCAGTGAGTCCAGAGACACCTTAATCATGATCTGAGGGGCACAGGTAATTATGGACCCTTCCACAATTCTCAGTAGGGTCTTAAGATAAAACCTCAGGAACAAAATTAACTCTGTTTTATCAGATTCTTCACTTAAAATCATACTGCAGTAAGATATTCCAGCCAGGCTACTGAGCCGCGGCTGCAGCCATGTGAAATGAATGAATAACGTCCATTTAGCCATATAAATAATTTCCAGATATCGGCGGGGCAACTTAGGGCCACGCTTCAAATGAAATTAATAAATAAATGGGCTTCGTAGTGTAAACAGATATTTAAGGATGTTTAAATCTGCAACCTGGAAACAGATGGTTTGAGACTGGACCACGCTGGGAGAACTATATGGGCTAATGGTAATTAAAGTTACCTGCACGCTTAACGGACTAATTAATCGGGCTTCTCGGATCCAGTAACTCAATTTAATTTTATAATTAGATCACAAAAAACTATATATATATATATATTCTGAGACCGACAGCTCAGTTAAATTACTCTGCTGATCCAGCGTTCAGGGCATACTTGCAGACAGCATAGTTAATGACAGAGCCTTTCTGATTGGGTGACGGACAGATACAGACAGCTGATTTATCCTGAAAACAAGATGTGCCAGTATAGCTGGCATATATGACTAGACAGAAACGTGGGATTTCGGTGAGGGCACACAGTAGGAATCCTCCAAAGGGATGCAAAGAAAGAAAACGGAATTCCTTCATTTTTCGCTTATTTATTCGTTACTTGCTGATTCACTGTGGAATCTCTCGTTTGGCAGGAGGCGGGTACAGGAACGCAGCCAGCAGGACCTGAGTATGCAGGAACACTGCTGCCGGAGATGGGGCTCCCCTCGGAGACAGGAGGCCAGAGCGGGGTGAGCTGGTCTGAGGTAGCGGTGTGTCCTGGCCAAACTTTACCCCCCCTCCCCCGCCCTCCTACGCTGTGCATTTGCCTGATGTGTGTGAGAATGTGTGTGTAAGTGTATCCTCCTTTCCGAACAGTGACTCGCCTAATTAACGACTGGATCAACCCGCGGACGCATGCCTCTTGAACTTCCGCCGTGACCCTATTTCTTCTTCAGGCTTTCGATTAAACAAACAAATTGCTGGATTAGCGGTTTTGGAAGGACCTGATATTCGGGGATGGAACTTTCACCGCGGTGTCCTAGCAACATGAGTGTGGAGCCGTCGGTGGGAGGTAAGGGCTTCTCTGTGTGTCAGGCTTTCGCTGCGTTACCTCACATCACATGAAGAAGGCTCCAGACGAAGACAGAAAACTCAGAGTGTGCGAATCAGCGGTGATCCAGCATGGCCAGAAAGCACTTCAGCTTCAAGCCTGAACCTCCGAAATTCGTGATGACGGTCATAAGGTCCTTTGCTTCTGCACTTACTACCCAATGATGACCACATAAAATCAGTCCCAATGATTATAATTTTATATATATATATATATATATATATATAGTTTTATGTATATGATTTGATACACATACACACACACACACACACTCAACCAGAATCCCCCTGGCTGTGTATGTCCGGAGTCTGTATATAATCCCTGTGGTCGCATGGGTCCTGCACTGTGCCTTGTTCTGCCTGCTCTAGGCGTTAAATGAGCTTTTTTATATATACGGGGGAAGTAATTAACCTATGGATCTTAAAGAACTGCGGGATTCTGGGTAAATTCATAGTTATAATTACCGATAACAAGTGGTGGGGATGGGGGGGGGGGTGCGGGGGGTTGCTAGTGGCTATGATGTGTGGGAGCGTGACATTTGTTCTGTCAGGAGGGAGTCACATGACCCTGAAGGGAACGGATGAGGTCACAGGCCCCGGTGCACCTGGCTACCCCCGCCGGCCCCCTTCTGTTTCTCCGAGCCTCTGCGGCCGGACGCCGTTGTCGTCATCAAGGGCCGTTTCGGTCACACGGCCCCCTAGTCCGCTTTTCTAATAAAAGTAAAAAACCAATGGCAGAAACGTGACCTTTTTCTGTAGCTTTTAATGAATTGCGTTGCTTAATTTCCTATGGCCTGTCCCGGCCAGGCTACTGGTATGCCCTCCCCAGCGAGACCGCCTTGCTGCCGGCCTTTCAGCTGCAGTTTGGCATTAAGAGAATGGATCTTGGAATGGCATCAATAGAATCTCTATTCGGGCGACGTACGGCTGGCACCGATTCACATACAAACTGTCGTAATCAGATGTCCACGGCCGTCTGGCGAACGCATTAGCCAGCCGCAAGATGGAAGGGCTACTAATCGCATTTAGATACGCTTACAGTCCCATACATTACATGGGGGAGGGGAGGGGAGGGGGGGCGGAAACGGCAGTGAGCTCATTAGCTATTACCGTTATTGCCAAGCGAGGTTTTTTTGTTTTCGCGCCGGATGACATATGAAGTAATGCGGATCTCATTAAAGCGAAATTATGGGATGCTGCTGGGGATGTCGAAACGTTTAAGTTCAGCGGCGTTCCGAATGGCAGCAGGGCTGTGAAAGTCTGCGGTAAAACGTTAAGCACGAGCGGCGCATTTCCCACAAGGCGCGAGCGCTGTGAGATGGGCCCTGCGTACCATTACCGCTGGTGACTGGGGATTGAGCGCTCGCAGGAAACACCCCAAGCTCCCCTGCGGGTTCAAATTCTATTTATTTAGATGGCTGCCAGATCGAGGTGACATTATGGCTTTAGTGAGAAACAGACACCCACGCTTCACACACCGGAGAGTAGCTGCTGCTGTGAGATCCACTCAGCCTCAGCTCACTCCTCCGGTAAGGCGACTCTTGTTGCGTTCACCCAGCTTTCCGGCACCTTCTCCCTACCACGGATAAACGCACCACGATCTGGCCGCGCATGATGTCATCGACGTACCAGCTTGTGTCTCCCCTCTCACGGGATCTCTGCTCCTCCCAGAGTGGTGATACGGTCTCTTGGTGCGAGACCCGCCCCACAGCTGGGGGGTGGGGAGGTGGGAGAACATTCCGGAAAGGCTCCTTGTTAGTTAACCCAACCGTGGTAAAAGAGAGGGAGGCAGCATGGTAAAAGGTTAGCAAGCAGGGGACGTGGGTGGAGAGGAAAAATGGAGAGAGGCTCAGGATTCTCAGGAGGTAAAATGAAACCTCAACACCAAAACTCTGAGTCTCCTCAAGTTCCCCATCATTATGGGAGTTTGGGGGTGGTGGAGGTGTCCTGTCGCGGGTGATATATACCAGCAGAGGTCGCAGGCTGACACGACTGACTCATAACACCCGGTTCTACTCTGGCGGCTCAGTCAGACGCTGTTGTCCCCTGGCGACCGTTTGACTCACTTTCGTTCACACCCCCAATATTCAGCTCATGCTGGCTATCCACCTACTGCTCGGTGGCACCCGTCGAACTCCCTGCGAGTCAGTCGCGGCTGGGCTGCGTGGTGGAGGGTAGGGAGGTCACAGAAAGCTCCCCGTCACCCGCTTGTCACAATCCTACCACAGCACAAACTCCACGCAGCTTACCCTGTGACCACTGTCATCTCCCCGCCTCTGACAAACAGACTCAGACAAAACAATTCGCATTTTTTTTCCATTACAGCCAGCACTCAGACATTGCAGCTCACTTCCTCATGCTTATAATACCCTAGTCCTTGTAGAGATTTATGCTACTTACACTTTTTGACAACAAACAAAGTTTGTTTAGTGCATCATTCAAGGCGTTCACATGTTGAACGTTTAAACGGCTGCATATTTTCTCAAGAAAAGTCCCTTGTTCTGGGGATCAGTTCTTTAATCACCTCTGAATACTCTCAATTTCCCATACAGCTGGAGATGATTCTGAACTAAACCTGATATAATATGACACACAGGATATAGGATTTACAGGAATCTTTTTACATCAATTCATTTCTATCTGACTCTTCTTTAACTATAAAATACACATCTTTTCCCCCCGCATCACCTCAAGCCAATATTATTAGTGCTCACCTCTATAGTTATTCATTTCTTTTAAGTGCAGTGGAGTCTCATGGACTCCAACCCCAAATGCCAGAAAAACAAACCTGCAGCATATTCTGGAAAATATTCATCAGGACTGGCATGCACCCCTCCTCATGTGGCCAGGCCGAATCGCTCAGGTGTCGCCTTCCATCGCTGTCAGGGGGACAACTAAGACAGCCGAATTACCGGAGTTAGCGTTGTACCACCGACTCGATTCCCTCTTCCATCACCTTCTCTCCCCTTTTCCCCCATCAAGCTTTCCTCTCCGCCTCTGCCTCTTTCCCCATTCGAATCTGTCTGCAGCACTCGGAAAGATTGCTTTCTCTCTCCACACACACACACACACACATACACACACACAAGAAAAAAAAACAAGTTGACAGTATAGAAACAGATGGAAAGTAAGGACAAAAACGGTCACAGCTGACTCTGGGCCTTGTGGGCACTTTATCAATAAGAGACAGGCACTGAAAGAATAAGTGTATGGACTTTTTAATCTGTTTGTGTGTGTGTGCGTGTGTGTGTGTGTGTGTGTGTGTGCGTGTGTGTCATCGTTCACACAGAGCCTGAAGCAGTTTCAAGGGGGGTTTGGGGAGGTAATTATTTTTCTTCTGTGTCCCACCAGGCAAAGTTATCATTGCAATTCAAATTCCGGAAGTATTTGGTTTGACTTACAGTTACTTACTGACCGACTGTCTGAATTCCCCAGGTTAAAAATTGTGCCTTAATTATGGAAGTCTGCACAGTTAAGCCAAACACGTACAGCTGTTAAGATGAAGCTTCAAAATGAGACAAGATCAAACTCAGTGTTTGGGCTACAGATCAGTAATTTTTAATGCTTGGGGAAATACTTGTCTGATTTCAGAAGATGCTGAGTGAATGTGGACCGCTTGCTAAGTTCTAGCGTACCGGACTCCAGCGTGGCTTCGTTAAATCGTCCAATCATTTCTGTGCTCATCAGAAAAGTGGTTAGATTCGGAATGGATTCGATTATTGGCTTTCCTCAATTTCATCAAATGGCTTGAAAAATAGTTCTGGATTTAAACCGAAAATGTAAAATAAAGAGGTAATTTCAAACTGCGAGCTGGCTTTGCAGTCTATACTAAATCAAGCCCCAAGCGCTTTGAATCTTGAACCGGGCTATTTTTATCCTTGTACATTGAAGTTGTCTAACTGAAACACACAGCATTTCCCGCTGGATCCAAAGGGTTATTGTCGAAAACATGCTTGACACTGTTGGTAGGCATAAAAAAAGGACAAATTGTACACCTGCTATTTCAGGCGAAGCTGAAATGAATTGATTTGTTAAGGATGTTTGTGGGGATGTTGAGCACAGGCCACAAGGCTGATTCCCCTGACGTCAATGAACAGGTTATTTATTTATGCGTGTCCGTGTCTGTTCAATTTTGCTCTTCATCTTTTAATGTTCTTTTTAAAATAATATTAACTGTACAATATTTTCAGATTTTGTGGAGTCAACACTAGGAAGATCTGAGGCTGCTCCCTTCTGCCGGCCATAGGCACATGGGCAAACGCTGAGTTCCTTTCCCTCAGTGCTGCTGTCAGCCCGACAGGAAGCATTCGCTAGCAAAAAAACCCTCCCTCCGTGTGATGCATCATTCTGTCGCTGCTGTCGGAGGTGCATCCCCCCTCCACCCTTTCTCCCTCCACTCTGTCTCTCGTCGGTGTCTCTCCTGTGCCCCCCTCCCCCGGTGCTGTGTCGTCCCCTCCCCTTCCAAACAAACAATGTGCCCTTCCGACATCCTCTTTCAGGATCCAAAGGGCTGATTGCAATGTGAAGCCTTTGGATATGCATTATGTCAGTCACACAATAAAAGGGGATGCAATCGCACTATGGAATTACTTTAAATACTCACTGAATTGTTATACGAATGGTCTTTTGTTCAAAATAACCTATGGAATGCCTGGGAGTTTAGTGTATTTAAATATGCTGGTGAGTTACTCTTTACACTACGCATTAAGCTAATCCTAAACAGATTGACCTTGGCTAAGGTCATCAATGCTACAATTCAATTAAATTAATACAATAGCTTTACCAAGTCCTTTGTGTTGCTTACAGAGGAATAATATACTCGATTGTATTATGTGGATTTTAAAAACTGAAAGCTGCTGAATTGCAGACAAAAGCTATATGTGTTTAAGGATTTTTCTATAACTCTTTATCTTTCAACTGCTCATTCACGGGCGAGGGAGGGGTCTCTGATGCAACATAGAGCAGTGTTTCTCAACCCAGTCCTCGGGGATCCCCAAATGGTCTGCATTTCTGATCCGTCCACTGTCCAGTGGACTGTCTGGCAGAGAGCTGGGAGGGAGCAAAAACATGGACTATCTGGGGATCCCCAAGGACTGGGTCAAGCAACACTGCCATAGATCAATACCCTGGATGGTATGCCAGTCTGTTGGAGCGCATACACACTACGTGCATTGCGACTGCAGGGGAAACCCCATGGAGTGTGTGTGTGTGTGTGTGTGTGTGTGTGTGTGTGCGGCTCAGCATGTTAGCCTACTATGCCCATGAGCTGAAAGTTGCTGATTAAAATCCCAAGGCAAGCAGGGAGATCTTACCATCAGGCCCCCAAGCAAGGCCCTTAACCCCAAATCGCTTCAAGGACAGTCTGACCCTGCCTTGTCAAATGTACGACGCTTCGGATAAAAGTATCAGCCACACAAGTCAAAATGTAATGCAAAGTAAGCCTGAAGCAGGCAGTAGCGCTAGTCAATGAGTCATCGCGCTGCCATTGTATATGTTCATGTGCATCTTAAACTCAGGTGTGAGGACTTGCTGTATGATTTTGCCCATTAAAAACAATTTATAAGGGAGTGCAGAAGACACGTTTACCTCTAAATATTTTTATCCCAAATCTGGTGGAGTTGAGTGTGTGTGCATCTAATCACTATTAAACTACCTGAAGTAATTCAACTTAATTTACTTGGTGTTTTGCAAAGGTGTAATGTTCTTACTTAAACAAGACACTACAGCTTAACATAATATGTCTAGCTTTAATGTCAGGACCATCACAACAATCTGACTCCAGCACATCAGTTCATAGCTGTGACATCCGGAATTTTAAGCCAAACTGGAACCTCCTTGTATCGCTGAATGGATGTGGATGGAAGGGGAATGGAAATGATAGCAAATCGACTGCAGCCCATATGTTTGTGCCCGTCTTTATTGAGTCTTTTATTGACAATCACATGCTAGAGTATTCCTTTGTAAATCTCCTAAAATGTTGAGGTTTGCATGCTTAAAATGATTGACCTTGCTGAGAATTTCTAACCGTAAACAAATGTCACCATAATAGCTTGTTTTCCATCATCCACATAATAAGCTGTCAAAAATTCACACCCTGTGTACAATTATTAACATTGTTTGCATTGTGCTGGATATTATAACTTACGACTGTTTCTTAATTCATTTAAAATTTGAAACCATAATTATTTTAACATATTTTATGAGATGTTCTTACTTTTTAATGCGTCATACATATTTTTTTTTTTTCCTTTCCATCATTTTTAAGAGCCGGCAGTGTGAGCCAGAAAATAAGCCCTCCATCTGACCTCTATTAAATCCAAATTTTTGGCAGCCGGTTAGCTCGGGCTATCGACAAGTGGCAGAAAGCATTTAAATCACCAGATCTGTGCTATTAAAATGTGCTATAATGTGTGAGCACAGGCCTGACTTATAGATTAATAATAGGAGGGCACCTAAGATATGGGAGGCATTTAGCCTCAAAATAAAGGTACTTGGCGCTCAGTAATTGGAAGGACGGAACTAAGGATGAAAAGGATGGTGACAAAGCCAAAGTGAACCAGTAACATACAGCAGACAATAGCCTCAGTAAACACAAATCTACAGCGAATGCTACATAGGGAGGATTCGGAAGCAATGGTCCCACACCCTGGCCTACCTTCTCACGCAAGTGAAAAATTAAACTTCAAAGTCAAAAGCAGCGTTACAGTTCACTGGAAACAAACATACAGAACCCTTAATCTGTCCTCGCCTCTGTATCATTCTGATGTCATAATTATTGTTTTTAATTCATCATTTGTCATGACCTCATCATCGGAATGGCAGCGCATAGCGTTACAAGAAAATCCAGTTTTACACCTAACCCCTGCGGGATGGACGTTCTAATGACGCTAATGATTTTCAATCTGCCGTTTGTCCAACAGAACAATGCCATAATCCCACGACTCGATTTCACTGCTGTCTGCACTGTAAACAAGGCTTCCAGCAAGGAGATCTTCAAAAGACTTCGACCTGACATGGGTCGGTACTGCTACATATCTGCAGGCAAACAAGACAAGCTAAAGCAAATCGCTATCTAATTTCGTGTAGTTATGTATTTCTGTCAATTCCTCTAAAATAAATTATAATAGAGTCAGAAGCCAAAATTTGCCTGTAGCCAGCTCTCCATGTCTGTTTGGTGAGTTGACATGTTTTTCAAACCAGCAAATATTTATGTTCGTCCTGACAGAAGAGAAAGACAAATGTAAATTGTTTGAGCAGTTGAGAGGTGAAAAGGACTTAATGAGATTTCATATATGGCCCTTTTGGAGCTCAGGCTCTCTGATTAACCAAGCGTTTCTTTGTTTTGATAAACATAAACTTAACAAGCTCTGGGCCACAAGAGGAGCCCAAGGCGACATGACTTTTAATTGACATAAGCGGGAGAAAAAAAAACAGCTTCACAGCCCATCACAAGTTTCAGGGTATTCCTGAATTACCATGAGAAAACAGAATCATACATTTCTAATTTATTTTTTTTAATGGCAAGCAACAGCACAATAAAACAGTCATTTAAAAATAATTTCATTTGATTTTGAAGACCTTTAAAATGACAAATTTAAAGAGTAAAGCGGTCCCAGACATTTCCGTGACATATTTAACAAAGAACAGTCGAAAGGATGGCGCCCGTTCCTGTGACGTACGCGTATTGTGAAAAAGTGATTTGTCATGCATACAAAATTATTCCGTGTTTGCCATCGTGACAGAGGAAAAAAAAGACAAGATCTGTGACTTCACTCTGCAGGTATTTCTGCGAAAGACACCCCTGTGGTATACATAAGGATTATCGGATTTTGATTTCGCTAAAAAGAAATATTTGTGGGATGAAGGAGGACTCGGTTGACCTCAAGAGTCTAAAGGGGCATAAGAATGTACTTTTTGTCGACGTGCAGTCCATTCTGAACGCCACCATTGTCCCTGCCTCAATTAACCTTTTGGCTGACCTTTTATTCAATTTATTTTTAAAAAGCAGTTCTAGCCATATATGTCTTTATTCAGCCCCACTGTGATGGATTCTCACCTCAGCAGTTCAGGTGAGACAGGTCAGGTGGGTGTCCATCTCTGTGAAGAAACTGTGAAATACAGCTCACCTTGCCATTTTTTTAAATGTCTGGTGTGCTTTGAAAACGCAGCTGTTGTGTCCTTATATTGATGACTTTATACTAAGTGGAGAAAAGACTTTCGAGTTATGTAACTGGAATACACACAAATACACATAAAGTGAGAGATCTCTTTCCCAGCAGCTACTAAATGCTAAAATATTGGTGTGAAAATATTAGTGATATACATCCATACTTTTTCCAAATCCCTCACCTCATCATGGTCTCAGGAGTTTATTCCAGGCAGCATAGGGCGTTAGGCAGGAGTAACGTACTCAACGGCATTCCAGGCATGTATATATACACACAATTAGGGGCAATTCTATTATTATAGGGGCATAAGAGGGGCAATAGTTCATCCAGAGGGGCCAGCTGTATCATTAGCCGGTGATATGCTTTGAAGCGGTGAGTGACAGGGGAGGGGGCACTCTGGGACTCATGAGAGTTTTACTTACACAAAAATGTTTGGAGAGCAGAAGGAAAATGATTGGTTCAGAGAGATAACAAATTAGATTGCAGAGGAGGTGGGTCTAAGAAACTAGAGGGGGCGGGATCAAGATATTTGGTTGGTCCCACCTCCTCTAGTTGCTGAGACCCACCTCCTCTACAATCCCAGCTTTCAGCTGAGGCGAGTGTCCCTGTGGCTCCACCCTGTAATACACCCCTGCATGCAATACAGGCTATCAAAGACACTAATCAGACAAGAGGCAAACTTCCCATGGAGAAAACACACATGGTTGGGATTTACATTCCCCCCCCCCCCCCCCCACCGGAGGTGTGTGATGACAGAGCTACTCAGGGAGCCTCCATGCTGGCTGACGTTCAGGATATAACTTTATTATTATCCTTTTCTTTACATTTTCACGTCACAAGCGGCATCAGTAGATAAAAAGCTGGGTTATCATCAACGTGATTCTTATTATCGAAGGTGTAAGCCAAGGCTGGAAGCTGACAGTGTTTGAAGTGCGTCTCTTAGTCTCCTAACAAGCATACCGTCCCCCCAAGTCTGCCTGTCTGTACTCCACAGTTAGAAAATACAAATCACAAAGGCCTCAGAAATAAAAAAAGGTCCCATTTTTAGACTGCACTTTCTCTCCCCGTCATTGAGAGGGCGCCGTTTATTAGTAGGGCTTTTTCCTCACCTTGTCTGCATCCCTTAATGGTCTGCACCTTGTCAAAACAACATATTAATCTCCAGGCCCCCTTCTTCCAATCCCAGACAACCCCCCACCCACCTTCCCCTTCTGACAGCCTTACCGTTAAAGGCGCTACCCGCTGCCTTTGCTCCTGACAGGATGGCTGATAGGAGACCACCAGGAGTAAGAAAGAGAAAGACATTCCCTTTTTCACAGTCTCCTGTATTTGTATTTTTCCCTCCCTGCCTTATGAGTTGTTTTACTAACATTAAGACCACGGTGCTGAAAGAGACATCGGCCATCAACCGCTCAAATTGACACGTAATAGTGAAAGTAAATCCTGTGCTGTATGGCAGCAAGGCCAAAGGCATAAAACCCAGGGCTAAACTGACCGCGTCATTGAGGCTACCTTACCCTCTACCCAGGGCCAGGATGGATGTGTGTAAAGAGGCGTGGCAGAAAAATGAGAGTACCTGTGGATGGTGGGGGAAGGGGGGCGGGATTTAATGACATCCCTTCCTGTGGTCTGTGAAGATTTGTGTGGCTTTTGCAATGACACTGAGGACGTTAAATGTAGAGATACCAATGAGTCTATCCAAGTTTTAGGCCTAAGTGGAATTAAAGCTAGCTCCGCTCACATCCTCACAAACGGGAGCAGTTTGTGCACCATTGGCTCCAGTAACGTAAAAAGCCACACACCCGTTTCCGATATAAATACAAAGTGCTAGGCAAATATTCTCACCCTGCTGCGTGTGTAACGCAATCCAAACAGAGGTTTAAAACAGCTCAGAGGTACATGCTTTTTGGTGTACTAATATCGTGTGGTTACAAATTTAGCATAAATAAATGTTTATAAAGCCTGGTATTAATCCGTGTGCTGTATATTTCATAACCAACTTGCCCCGCAGAATCCGTATGTTTGTCAGATTACCGTGTCTCACTTTTTTCATCCTGACTTTCAGCTTTGAAGAAGTACTTCCATCTTTACTGTAGTTTGAAACTTTCCTTACGACAAAATAGTCACATTCTGTCTGTAAACCTTCAGAGAACAAAACTGATATATAAAATTAGATAATTAATTTGTAAAATTAGAATGTCAAGAACAACTGATCTCTTTAAAACACCTGTTAGAACCTCAGTTGACTAATCTACCCTATTAATGTATTAATTGCTATAGTGTTAATAAGAATAATTTCACTCCAGGGTTGGCATAAGTCTGCAATTAATTAATGTGTCTAATTTGTGTATTAAATGTATGAATTTTTCCCTGTTTGTCTGTGAGTCCATGTATGGGTGTCTGTGCATTTCTGTTTAAGGATTTGGGGAGGCAGACTATGCCGAATATGGATTTATATACATAATATATCTTTCATGGAAAAATGAAAGAAAATGAATGACCTGAAATTTGAAAGGATTCAAAGACTGGTTTCCTGTGCTAAAATGCCTGGCATGCCTTCTGAGGAGTTAGAAGCACACGCCCATCTCTGGAAAGTGTTATTATAATGAACCGGGCCGACGTAGCGCCTTGGGGGGGGGAAGGCGGAGACGAGCTCGGTATTTTCAGACGCGGGCGGCTTTTCAGACGCGGGCGGCTTTTCAGACGCCCATATTCGTCATTTTCTCACCTTCCCAGACAAACGAGGAAGGCCAGACCTTCAGTAGGTCGGCTCCTCTTAGTGACCGCTAACTCCCAACCGTGCCGGGTGAGTCGTGACATGGAACACCTTAGCCCGTGCACCCCCCCACCCCCCGCGCGCTCTCCGAATACACACCCACCCCCCGCGCGCTCTCCGAATACACACCCACACACCCGCCCTCCACCACCCTGGGACATAAGAATGAGGCCTGTCAGCTGGATAGTTTCACAATAAAACTCCGTGTTTAACACAAAACGAAAAACCTGAGGGCACAGCCAGGGGGCGGTCAGGATTAATTAGGGGCACTATGATATGTTCCAAAATGATACTCGTAATATGTATTTGCTGAACAACATATGTTACAAGTGTAGCCTGTGTCCTGTCGCTGTCTTTTCAAATTCAGGGCCCCACCACTCACTCCAATCGACACGCAGCGATGCAGCGATAGACAGACTTTGAGGGTGGTTATGATTCGGAAGGCTTCACGTGAAAGCGGTGATGCCACATTGGAGCAACCGAGAGCCGCAGGAATCTAGAACCCGCAGTGTGTGAAATAAACACCCCCCCCCTCCATTACGAACACTCAGAGTGAAGGAACATATTCCAAATGACTCTGACCTCAAAGTGTTAAAATCCTGTCCACTCCACCCATCACTTTGCTTAATCCATTAATCCATCCATCCAAGTGTTTTTGTTTACACCTGAAATATCTTCCTGTGATTTCGGCGTTCCTGGGAACGTCAGAGTCTTCCATTCCCAGGTGAGAAACAAAGGCTGCAATTCCGGGGCACACTCCGCAATGCCGGGGGTGTCTGTCTCTGCCCGTAAGGTAAAGTTTCAGTTTTTTCCCTCTGAATATTTAATATCACCATTTGGAATTTCCTACACCAAAGAAAACATCTGCAGGATAAAATTTTCGCTGCCCTGTTCCAGACATGAAGACAAACGCAATACTATTTGACTTATAATTTACAGTCCTCATTTGGTGCCAAAACTTTTTTTTTTTTTATGAACTCTTGCTACTAGTACCTTTGTGGGTTTTTATGCTTTTAGTAGCAGTAAAGTCACGCTGGTGTTTTTAGTTTTTTCTGGAAAGCTAAAACAAAAATAATACAGTTAAAAAAAAACTTTTTTTATAGCCAGGGCCAACAAATTCTTTCTGATGTCCAGTTGTGTTTTTATAGAAAATTCGCCCGTAATGTGATTCATAAGCTGATGGAAATTTTGCTTCCCTCTGTACCACCGGGACCAGCATCGTTTAACGCGCAGGAGGGATTGTGTATATCATTCCCCCGGATCTCGTGGCCCGTCCTTGCGCTAACAGTCGTTAGCTGACGGCAACGATCTCTGGTATATGACACAAAACACGCGAGCCTGTTCTGCCTGGAGATTAGGATGGTTCTCTGCGTAAGGAGCTAATTCCGCAGGTCCACAAAACAACGGGTGTGGATGTAAGCGGCCTGCAAAGGGCGCCACTACGGAGCATTTTAACAAAACTCTACGTGGCTAATTCAATAGCCTATTGAGCACCCCGGCCGAACGTGAACCGCAGAGAGGAAGATGTTCCTGGAAACGTGCTGATGGCTTCCTGCAACGTCCTGTCAGCGATGGACTTTTAAAGGGATGTGTACGGCCTTGTTTACCCTGAAGAAAAGACAGAACGAGCCTTGATTTGAAAACAAGAAGGACAAACAAAGATTAAGAAGGCAGAAAGGCAGCGTGCGGCTGACAATCTGGCATGGGGCTGATGTCTGCAACTGCCCCCCTACCCCAACACCAGGGCAGATCTGTCTGATTCCCCACCATCCCGAATCCTTCCCGTCAGGCCTAACCCAGCCCGATGCCCACATCGTAGATGCCAATTACCGACCGACAATGTGCGTGGTGGCAAGGGGCCGGCAGGGTATTGCTACTGCATACACATGTTAAAGACATGTCTCTACCATGCCCGCAAAGCCCCCTCCAAAGGATGGCGATGGCCGCCATCGTCACGGACCCACTGATCCGACATCAGCCTCTCATATATACTTGCCTTCAGCACAATCGAAACTGAAAGTGCTGTATAGCATAGGTGGGAAATCTTTTCTCGAGATAAAAATTTGCATATTACATTTCAGATACCGTGATGAATTGATTATAAATTTGACAGGTTCTTTTCATGCCTAAAAGTGCCTCTCTGTCAATATATACTTCTTAAGATGAAGTGTAATGAAATCAGTTGACCTTACGGCGGCCGGTCGCTGTTTTAAGTTAAATTTGCCTTATTCATTTTATTTATTGCTGTGTCGCTACGTGCCTGTAACTTTCTTCAGATGTTTCTCAGTTCTCACTTATTCTCGTTATCATGGATTGCCATTTCTGCTGGCTGCCTGTCACCTCCCAGGAATTTTTCCTGATTATTGAGGGGGAGGGTTTTGGGGTATATGCGTGTGTGTGCGTGCGTGTGCGTGTGTGTGTGTGTGTGTGTGTGTGGGTTGGGGGTAAGAGATGGGAGATATGCATGCTATCCACACCTGCCTCTGGGATTAGGGATTGCTTTTCGCCAAACCTGCTCAGCCAGGCCTGTTTCTCACCTCTAGCCTAATTTAACGGCACAATAACAAACGGCCAAAAATAGCTCCACGTCTCACTGATTACATGTGGATAAATGGCTGCGAAACACTGTTTGCTTTCAATCAGATGTGCCGGTTATCCTTGAAGCTCAGGAAGGATTGCCCTTCAACTCATTACTGCAGCGTTAATAGTAGGCATAGCGACATACTACTGTGTCCACATAGCTGTGCATTAAGTACACTGTTTAATATCATAGCCACTTACTAAACATGTATTCCTATATCAGCTGAGGCTCTTAATGACTATTGAATTTTGAGCCATACTAAAAATGTCGCCCAGCAGTACCATTTTTCTTAAATTACAAAACGTATTTCGTACTTTTTATTTAAATATTCTCAGTGTCGGTTTTGCCTTTCACGGTACAGTTTTGTCTGATGGGGTCAACCTGTCTTGAATTTGTAGGGTTCGCTAAAGTGCTTAAGGATTATAAGTAAATTCTCACGATTTTCACCAGACTATGTGGAGTGAGTCACGGGACAGAGCGTGGAAGCTTCCAGAAGATGCACTTCGACGTGGTTGGCGCTGGATGCCCTCTAGCCTGTTTCTGCCGCTGTGTTGACACGGGTGTTTAAGAACAGGGTGTGTAGTTATCACAAATCGGGCCCACAACCTCCGGCCTTTTTCTTCCAATAAATATTGACTTTCTGTGAAGGAAGAAGCGCTGAAATGCTGTATTATGTGTATAATTTTATTTTAAGGACTGTACACTCAGTGAGTGATCAGTGAACACTTCAGTAGTGTCATTCCTGCTCGTTCCAGTCATTGCTTGTAGCCTTTGTGTTACAATATTATAAATGACGGCACTTCAGCCAGCGTATGTGCACCTCGGCAGAAATGACACAAACAGCTCATCTATTTTATTTCTGGGTTAATTATCCCTCTAAAATACCGTTTACTTTCTACACGGCGAAAAACGTTCTTTGCAGATATTCAATGGCCTCGTTTTTCATTCAGCAGCCTGTCTAGAAGCCTAGAATCTTGTACAGTAGTAAATTCATGAAAGTTCATGGAACCTGGCACATGTGAATCATACCGTATGTGGCCAGTACAAGGTCCTCTTAAGACCAACATATAAGATTATTAGGAGGGTATATTTTGTTTGGTTTCTCTTAGCAGCAAAGATGGCCGTTGCCCAGTATCAGGACACCATTGGCATTTAAAGGATGGATGTATACGAGGGGCGGAGCCAAAGTGGCAAGCTGAAAGCTGATTGGCCCCCGGTAAACTGCTTTTCCTATCAGTCACCGGCTCAAAACACATCATTGACTAAAGATAAGATTGGTCCCTCAGTAGGAAGTATGGCCTACCAAATGCCTCCCACCTAAAAATTCTAGAATCTCTCCTGATTTAAAGGGATCCAGTCTATTACATCACCAGATTACGGTGGGTGTGTTTATGTGTATGTATATGTTTCCACATGCCAGACACACTCCTGGGGAGTGGATCTGCCCAGGTGCCCACACAGAGCTAGAGGTCACATTTCCATCTCTGTATGGCACGCAGCCATGACTGTTGTTATGAGGTCGGGCAATCGGTTTGGTGATGCCAAGAAGAGGTTGAAGGTGTGGCCCACAGCACCATTAAAGACGGAAGGAAAAACACGTGCAGCCTTAATCATCTGCATTCACGTGGTCTCCGGCGTATGGTGGCCCAACGGCATGCTAAATTACACCCACGTCCCTCCTTTGCGGCTGAATGATAGCCGCTATGATGGCCAGTGACAGTGAGTAATGGACAGAGAACCGGCAATCTCCAAAGCAGCACTTATCAGCAGAGAGAACACCTTGTCCCCCTACCTTCAACCTTGTCTACATCTCGCCGTCCTTCCCGCTTATCTAGATTAATGTGCGGAAATGACGTTACCTGGACATTATTTCAGAAACGTTCGGCAAATCTCCACAAAAAATCCTGCTTTTTTTTTTTTTTTTTTTTTTCTTGTCACAGATTTTCTTCACCTGGCAATAAAAATATTAGGAAAGAGAAAGTGAATTTTTACAGATTGTTCTGTGTACATGCAGTGTCACACAAAGCCTTTTTGCCACTGGTATGTTCCTGTTACATTAATGAGCCACCAACCAATGCTGATAAACATACATCTGTCTGAAGTCTATAAATATATGTTTTAGAGTAGTGACAGTAAATTACAGGTGGGAGTTTGGTAAGCCCCAATGCTAAGGCACACAAACAGCCTGACATATAAAAACACACACAGTGCGTCACAGCACGGGCAAGATCAGCCCCGGTTAAGCGGTTTCCAAAAACAAAGCCCGGAGATTATGACCGAAAAGTGGTAGCCCAGTTCATTAGGGTTTTACAACAAATTGTTATCTACATTCAGTCTTATTTCCAAGCCCTTGTTTCAATAAATGTCCTTGTTAGGTCATAATTACCCGATTTCACTGCAAGAATTAGCTTCACTTAGGAAAAATAAGGTTGACGACTTGTTTTAGCACACGCGGGGGCGCTGCCACAAGCCCTGCATATTATCCGGGGCTATTGCAGTTTTATTTTTCTCATTTGGGGCAAAACAATTATCTGCCCAATAAAGTGTAATTGATTCCTTGATGAGGGCTGGCACAGCGGCATGCGGGTGACGGGGCCCACAGGGACGGGGCCGGAGCGATGCTTTCATTGCCGTGGTTCCCGCCACAGAGAGCTGGCAACGGCACATGCCATCACTCAAATATCACTTTTAATGTCGCTTCCAGACTGGACCACCATGCCGGACGGGGACATTCAGGCTCCGCCCCCTTCCTCCCACCCTTGCGTGATTTGCTGCCGCCCCCCCAGGCAGCTGTGTGCCGTTAATGAGCTGGAGACACCTAGCGAGGCCAATGAATAAAAAAGCACGATGGAAACCAGAAGGCTTGGCGGGTTGCAGGCCTCTGCGGATTTTTCTAGAATTAGTGGCTTTACCTGGGCCCCGGCTGAAGTGAAAGGGATTAATTGTCTTTGTTGACACACCACAGCACACAACAATGAAATGCGCCCCCTGCATTTAAGCCATATGTGACACGGCAGTGGGCAGTTATTATTTAGCACCTGGGGAGCAGTGCCTGGGGAGCAGTGCCTGGGGGCAGTACCTTGCTCAGGGTACCTTAGTGGTAACATGCTGGTCAGAGAGTCAAAACAGCAACCTTTCAATCACTTCCCGAACCCTTAGGGCACCACTGGAGTGTTTAGACTGGTAAACCTCTACAATGGGTGGTAATTAAATGATATTTTCCAGCTATTCTCCCAGGAGTGGCCTTGCTGGTATAACCTTGAAGATAGCACTTGACCTGATTTGTTCCAATAACATATCCAGCTGTATAAAGACATTAAAATCCTTACATATATTAATGTCACCTCAGCAGTTTGCTAACCGGCTAAGCTAACCATGCTCTTTAAGGTAGTCATGTGATGTGTCTATATGCTCTCTTTTGTCATGTGACAGTGGTACATCACTGTGGACATGACCCGCCTGATCCTTCACGCTTCATCTCTGCGCCGTACAGCAGCAGACCCGCTGACAGATGGCTGGGGGGTTGATTGGGTTTATTCGTGAGCGTTTTGCACAGCTTCATCAAACCGCTTCGCAGAGACAGAGACGGGGGTGTTGGGGGGGGGGGGGGGGGGGTTTGAAAGAAACCAGAAAGTGTCCGAATATACATTTTAAAATAGAATAGAAAAAACTAATCCCATGAGTGAAAGGAGATATGATGGTTTTAGTTCTACCCAGAAAACCTAAAGAAATAAATGTTTAACTTCACCAATGAAAAGCTTAAATCCTCCACTAATTACTGGATGCTTTAATTAAATTAGGGCCTTCAATCAAATATATTTTACCCAGACTTACTCTTCTTGGCATGAACTCAGAGCGCACCATTCTTACTGGCCATGGCACGGGAACAGATTTCTGCTTTTTCACTCATTGATATCTGCAGTCGCTTTTAACATCACAATGCATCATTTTTTTGTTCGACTTATTTGTGTGATCGATGAACCATAAATAAACCAGCATTTCAAATTATGCTGCGCTGAATAATCAGGTGGAAAACAGGTGGATGATTTTCAAAATTTTATTTATATTTTGGCCAAAATTGCAGCATCATGTCTATATTTTATATTATTATATTATATATTATTGGAGCAGATCAATTATACTACTTACAAGCCATGAAACAAGGGAAACTTTGGAGGCAGCCTTGCTTCTTCAAAGTGTGAAAAAAGATTTCATGAGTTCCAACTCAGCTAGTCTGGAATTACTTTTATAATGTCTTATAATGTGGATACTGGTGAGATAACGTATTGCCCTCTCTTAGTTAGGTACTCTGATCCCATATGCTGCATGCAAGTGTAACCAAGAGCGCAGCTGACAAAAGCACGACTTATCGCTTAGGAATAAATGCGCAAAGTCGCAGTTTCTGTATGGGCGCACAGCGTGTGTGAAATCGCTGTGCCCCAGCTTGCTCCTGCAAACGTCCTGTTCCTGGTGGGGGATGTGTCCCAGCTCAACAGGCAGGGACCTAGCTTTTAGTAAGGGGTCAGTCCTCCGCGGGGACGGCCAGACGCCTAACCCCGGTGTCCCTCAGTCCTCCCACCCCCCCTCTGACCCCACCCCCCATCACCACGCCGCCATGGCAACAGCGCAGCAAGCACAAGAGCTGTCGGGGAAAAAAGGCCAGGACTATGGGCAGCCACTCCACCCCCAGCTCCCCCGCTCTCCCCCCGATTCTTGCCCATGGCTCGATTTCCAGCTGAGGAACAGCAAGAACAGAAACTGACGTCTCCTCACTTCTGGTTTCTCGTTAAAAGGGATCTAAAAAGTGCCGTAAAGTTCAGATGCCGGGGGCGGGGGGTTCTGGTGGGAAAAAAAAACATCCCTGGGGGAATTAATATGGTAACTGTGAATATTTATTTGCAGCTGAGGGTTATTAATTTCAGCTCAATTATCTTAGATTAGATTGGATTCAAATTTATCGTCATTGAGATGAGACAGGTAGAGATCCAATGAAACACAGTTAGCATTTAACCACATGGAAATAAAATACAAACAAATGGAATAGTATTATTCATTATATATTACATATACATATATATAATTAATTATATATTATTACATTATAAATATTACTTATAATTGAGTGTGAATTTATACATGAGGTAGTCTGGAATATAAGGTGCAGAAATGGAGTATGTTTTCAATGTTTGTACTAAGAAATCATGGTACAAGATATCTGAATGCTGGTGTCATGACAGTGAGAAATACAGACCGACCTGTCCATATCCCATTCACGTCCAGGGAACCCATTTGGCTTCCTAATTCGGTCAAATTGGGCAAATAGGAACCCCATTAAACATCAGTATTAAAATCGGATCAGACGGACGGACGGTTGTATAAACATGAGGAAATCGCAAGGAGAGGAACAAGGCAGGATGCTCGTGTGGGACTGGAGGTGGTGATCAAAGCCGGGAGGAGAGGAAGAGGCTGAGGGGAACGGCAGGGAGGCGGACGGGGCAGAACACGGGCGCTGTGGTGGGGGTGGGGGATCAAAGGGATGATGAAGAGGAGAGAAAGGAGAAGTGTGAAGCCTTCTGGGATTCTACTGGCTCCGAACTCGGAGGCATCCCACAAAGTTTCCCTGGCTGCCTTCTGTAATCTTTTTAATTGCTTTCCAGGAAAGAAACAAAATGAATTTGGTACAGTTTCCTTTAAGAAAACAGGGACACAAATGAGAGGAATAAAGTGTGGCAGCGTGACATCGCTGTCAAGTGGCAGGTCAAAGGTCAGCCGGGGAGGACACGCCACGCGGATGAACATCTGTAATTTGAAAGTGATAGGGGGAGATGTGAAGGGGGAGGGAATGAAGGGTGCAACAGAGATAGATAGAGATCATGCATGAGAGCCAGAATTGGACTGGCAGCGGACGGAAATCAAAATATGAGAAGAAAGATAAGGGAAGTAACCTGGCAAAGGAGGAGGGGTAATAGTCTTGGATGGAAAGTTATGAAAACCCTCATAATTCATTTATTCCATTTCGGTGTGTATAGAAACATATGTTTGTGACATCTAATAGTATGTTCAGAGGCAATTTCGCGGCAAAAAGAATAAAATTTTTAAAATCGTCCCTTGCAATCTCTCCACAACTCAGCGCTGTTTACACAACAAGTGGGGAATGTACCCATCTGTTTCGTGTCATTATTTACGGTGTTATAAGCAGGGACGCGCAAGCTGGGACTGTGTAAACACATGGAGAACACGACGAAGGCTAGTGCCAGCCGAGCCCGCTTGATTTCGTAATATTTGCCTGGGCGAAAATATAATGGCGAGGTACTTCGTTTGCAAACCCAGTCGCTTTTCCCTGAGAATGCATTTGCAATAGATGCACCTTGCAATAATTTTTTTGCAGGGTTGAAACTCCCCTTAGAGTTACAGTGTTGAGGGTCAACGGCATGGTGGGGGGGGGGGGCAAAACTTAATAATTTGAATAGAAAGGCATATTTATTGGGAGGATGATTGAAGCCAAATTAAATATTGTCCTGCCCGGTTCCTGCGCCCTTGCAGAAGGTGTTACTGGATTTATTTGGTGTTTGAACCAGGATTATTTCTCCCAGGTAACTGTCTTTGACTGCTGTCTGTGCAAAGGTAACTGTACCCAGTGATACACAAAACACACGTGTCTGATTTTTGCCATGTTATTTTTTTCAGGACACCCCTTGATTTTTTTCCCCCGTTTTACCTTACAGTCCTCCAGTCTGACCTTCCACTCTATTTTAAGTATTATTATTTTTTATTTTTTTCCTGGTAATGTCTTTTCTGCCCATTTGCAATTCTGATTCTCGTGCTTTGGAGCTATTTGTGGTGTGTGTATTATTTCGTGCACCTCTGAGACGACCGCGCTGGGAAAGGGGCACATTACAGAAACAAACCAAATTAAAATGACATAAAAGGACGTCGCTTTCTATTATAAACAGTCAGGCAAACAGTTAAGAAGTGAGAGGTATTCTGGGAACTGAAAGTGCCTAAATTAAAAACACCTGATTTGAGCATGAAATCTCATGGGTTTCCCATATGAAAAGTTAAGCACAGGCCTACATTTCAGCTCTGTCAGTACTGAGGACACAGCTTGCGGGGATACCTGCCACAAGCAAGCACAGAGGATCACAGCATTGCCTCAGTTGTCACATTAGTGTGTTTGCTACTAAGTGCAATAAATTGTAAAAAGCAGCCACTTTCCAAGTGTGTCAAGAGGCAATACTCGGTTATGATCATCTCCTGTGTTCAAATTTTAAGCAAGAGCACCTACATGGCACCTTCAATTCAACATACATTTTACTGCAGGACATAAACACCAAATTTAAAAATATATAATTAAAATAAGTATTCTATGACCTTCATACATGCCATTTTTATTTGTTCTGCGGCTTTTGATCGTCTCACATGACAAATTATTGTAACTAAACAAAAAGCCATGTCAGTTGCTTAATTGATTGATTGATTGATTGATTATGAGGGAAATGTGCTTGCCTCCTTAAGCAACATATCTGGGCAGCTTTGGGAGTCAAAAAAAAAAAATCTCTGAATGTCACATGACTTCCTGCTCCTACTCACGAGTTCTGCAGAAAGTTGTGCACCATGGGCGCAGAAGCGCTGTTGCTAGGATACAGTCCCTTGGCAATGATGGAGCATAAAGTTTAGAAAAAAAGATCAATGAATGAATCAGCAGCATAGCTGAAAATGTTACTTACAATAACGCCAAAGCCAGACTGATATGGATGTGCGTGTATTACGGTCAGATTGCAGTATGAAAATAAAAGTATTTAGATATAAACCGATATCAATGTTCACAGTCGGAGCGTGATTTCCATGGAAACCTCCTTTCTTGCTGTCATGTGGAGTGCAGCATATTTCCGATTGTGTGTAATATCTGCACATGCAGTCAGATTGTATGATTTTATGACATTGACTTAGTGAAGCAGTGGGACACTATTCCCTCAACTTATAAAACCTTAAGTCGGAACAAAGCCCTTTACTTAATAAACCTGAACAAAAACGTCTAAAAATCCTTTTTTCGTAGTTTATTATATGTGTCTTTGCACCCCTGCATTGAACCAAATGTTCTTTAGACAGGTTCAGACTCTAGCTGTCACCCAAAACAGTTAAACGATGGGTCCTCATGCTGAGGTGGTCTGCAGAGGTGTGGAAAAGGCCATTTGCTGTTCAGTCTGCTGAAAGGAGAAGGGGGGGGGGGGGAGGGGTGGGAGCAGAACCGGCTCATCCATAAACCAGAAGCTGTTAAGCCAAGACAGGGACAGGGCTGGGCAAAGGCATAAGGGGCTGTCTATGAATACGGTGAAGGGTTCCCACACTGGCTACATATTTAATATGCACTTTCTCGGGGGTGGGGGGTCTAATTAGGATTACAAATCCCCAAGTGGAACAAGCCAAACCGAGCCCTCAACTAGGGGTAAAACCTCCCCTCTCCATCAGCCTGTATAACTGGTACCCCAAGGAATCACTGTTAACCCTGCTGCTGCGTGTTAGGTGCTGTTACCAGGTCGTAAACTCAAAATGAGAACTGCATTGTTGGCAAACCCTTTATCCAAAATGACATCCATTTTTTTTTTTTTTTTGCGAAAGCCCAGACAGTTGGGCATTAAGGACCTTGCTACGGAGCCCACCTGTGAAATCAGTCTGCCAAATCTGGGATTTGAACCAGTGACCTTCTGATCACACATATAGCCTCTTAGCCCACAGAGCACAGGTGGAAATCAAGGCAAAGATTTTGTTTCAACCAGCCAGTTGAGTACTCTGTGACTGTGACTCTTTATACCCAACTGGTTGGTTGAAACAAAATCTTGATCTGGATTTTGACTTTCTGGACCTGAGCTTTTTACCTCTGCTTCAGATCCACACCTGCATCCTGCATAATGTTATGTGATTAGTGGCCATCGGTGACTTCCAATTTAATGGTAAAAAAAGGGGGGCATCTTGATCGAAGGAGGGAGAAAATTGGAAGATGGAGAGATTTATAATCGACAATCACCATGACGACATTGTTACTGCCTCATGCATTAAGGGACATCATAAGCAGCCTCTACAAATAACTGAATGTTACATTAAAGTAGGTATGACATCAAAGCATGTTTCACTGAGTATGTTTCCCGCCGCACACAAGCGGCTACAAAGGAGCAGCCTTTTCCCCTGAATGCTGTGTTTCTTAAACACCTTCCTAGCTGGCGACGCGGTAATGTAATCCCTGTCTCTTCTCGGCGTCAGAGTGGCCTCTCTTACGCAAAGTGATTGTATTTTTTACTCCTCTTCTGCCAAGTGTAAATTGGATCTCAGTTTAGCCTGAGCCTGGTTATGCAGGGCATCCACAGTAATGGCATTTAACAAGCAGCCCGTTCCACCTCACCCCCCCCCCCCCACTAGGTACATTTTCTAATCTCCCATATGGAGCAAGTTTGGGGCAGAATTTTCTGGGCACAATGGTAGAGATTCATCTCTGATTGGCTGTCTGGCCTGGCAGGGAAAGGGACATCCAATGATCATGTCTCATATGGGATTGTGGGAGGGGTTAGATGGCATGATCTGCCACAAGGCGCACGTCAATTCAAGCACCAATAAACACTTCAAGGAAATATTGTTGCGAAATACAAAATAACTTTTAAAATGTCTGATGAAAAAAAGGCATTTCCCAGGCAAAAAATTCCCCATGCTAGCTGAACGGTAATTCATTCCTGTTTCAGGCAAGACAACCCACAAGCGATTATATTCTTACGCCGCTCTCGGGAGTGAATTAGACATGAAATGCAAAAGGCTCCACTGGCACACATTGTCTCTCTCAGTGGCACATTATTTGTCCACCCCCCCACATCTCGGCACGCCACTGTGTCCAGGGAGGAGAGTAGAGGAAGAAACCCGTTTGACACTGTAACGCAGATGTTCATGAACGTTAACGTCTGTGACTCAGAGGGCTAGGCCTCTGTGAGTCCGTTTATAAGGTTGTTGGTTTGAATCCCGTGCTCAGCAGAAGAGTAAAATGTCTGTTGGGTTATTGAGCATGATGCTTACCCCACCCCCAAAACACTCCAGGGGTGCCAAATACATTATTGACCCTACAGTCAGATGGACACAAATTACCTGCTTGATTCGGGGCGGGGCAGCACTTGACAGGGGTCCTTGAATATATAAAACTGGGTGGGGGTGGTGGTGACATTTTCTCAGGGGGCCCAGAATTTCTAAGTACACCCAAGGGCATAACTTTCGATTGAGCATTGGGGGGTTGAGGTTTCCATCCATTTAAGAGGGTCCAGGGGGTTGTTTTGACTGATGTTGATTATCTGGGGGGGGGGGTTACAACATATGTGTATATAAGTGTGAATATGTCTCCAAGAAAAGAATCTCAATGTACATGTACCCCTGCATGTACAAATGCCAAACATCTCAAATATAAATCATGTAATATCTGTTCACTGGCCACTGTGAAAGGCCAGGTCACTGTCCGTAAACACTTTCTGGACAGGCGTGTGGCTTTAAGGACCCATCGCCATGGAAACCTCTCTGCTTATTTGTGGCCGTGTGTTTAGCATGTCCGTAGCTAGCCGGCCCCCGATGCTGCAGCTATTACTCTGATATAACTCAGAGATACTCAGAGTCTCAGCGCCTGCTTTTGAACACCTCTCCTCAAACTCGTGTCCAGGTTTCTGCCCAATAAGATGACACTTAAGCCACGCTGAGCGCGGGGCCTGCTTTTGGGCCTATTAACGACATGCATGCTGGGCCAGTAGTGGCGTGTAATTTTCCTGTGTGTGTTTTGCGTCTCCGTGACGACATAGAAGGAAGTGTTCTATCTAGGATCCGGAATACAGCATAAAGTATATTCAATGAGACTTTAAATTAAAAATGAATATCGTGATTTTATACGGGAAGCACCAGGTTGATTCTTTTACAATTGATTAAGCCACCTGTCTTCCAAGTGCTTGTCCAGCAGAGGGTTGCAGTGATCCTAGACCTTTATGTTTACCAGGCACCTGATACGAGTTCACTTATACAAATGTTTACTATTTATAACCTGGTAGAACATGCTGCACAGAAAAAAAGAAACACAAATCAAGCCTATTCACTGAATTCAAAAATGACAATAGTTAATGAACAAAAGGCAGCATGGTCAGGCTCAGTGATGACTCATTGCCAGACTTGTATTCAGATTCATTCAGGATGGGCCTGTTTCAGATGGCAGGAACTGGAGAGGAGAGGATTCTCCTCTGAAACATAGCCAGGATCTAAAAGGCTGTGGTCGGGCACCACAATAACAACCATCAACTATTCAGGGGCACCATTCATCTGATTATGGGGGACCAGAAGGCCAAAGAGTTGAGGAGTCTTTGGGTGCCCCCCCCCAGCATTTTTCCGAGGTGCAGCACCGATCATAACGTTCTGAATGTCACTCACATTTGCCCCTAATCGGCGTGAATCCCCGAATCGTGTCCCTGTGTAATCCTATCACAGTTTGCAGGCCCGGTCTGTACACAGTCTGCCACTTACTCACAGGGAGTATTTTTTTTTTATATCCGTGTTGGAGGCAGATGCTCCATTCTCCGGTGGAAAAGCTCGGAAAACGGGATCAGACCCTGCTCCCCTTGTCTGCTGGGCCCCATTCTCTCCTCCCTGCCTATATGCTGTGGGGCCCAAGCATGTTAATTGCTCCGGCAGAGAGAACACACAGATGGCTAATCTGGCCTTTGTTCCCCCCCCCCCGATACACACACACACACACACACACACACACACACGCACACACACACCCCTCGCACAAACAGAGCCCATTTCAGGTCGGTGTTAATTACCTCATTCTGAAATTTTTAATCCTGTTTAACAACATTCTCGGAGTCCTGAATAGTCTTTTTTTATCTTCTTTGTTTTTGGGGCTGGTGTGGGGGTGGGGTGGGGGGGGGAGTAAGGGCTGCACAGAAGAGGCTCTCTGTCCAGTGGCGATCAGGGGGCCGGGGCGGTGGGGGCAGGGATCATTAAGGGCTGCGATTTTCCAGTTAATGAAGTGGCAGGAAAAGGGAAGTCCGGCGCACGGTGGATGGGACATGCCCCACCAGCGACTCCTCACCCCAGCACTTTTAGGGCCTGGGCAGGCGTCCCGCATTGCCTTACCACTCTATCAGTCACAGCACGCGAGGAAGCTGGGGCCAAACAGCCCTCTGTGCCACCCGCTCCCTCCCTCCCTCTCTCTCGCTCACTGCTGGAGCAGCTTAACAGCATCATAGCACCCAAAATCCACAGTCCCCCTTTATCCCCTCTTATCGTGCCGGCTGAAGGTGGCCCGGCTTGTATGCCCCTGTCATACTTCTGGTGTTTTGCGTGAGAGCGTGCCCCCCCCCCACACCCAGAGGAGGAACACCTGTCTGTAAGGCTATAAGACGCCCAACGTGGGGCAGGAGAGAGTCTGGGAGTTGAGGGAGAATGGAGAATGGATTCTGAGGCATTTCGTCATGAAACAATGCCGATTGGTCCAGCACCTTGCTTTCTTCTATTCACGGTACAGTTTTAAGCTTGACAAATGAATCCACTTACCCGTTGCGCCCCCCCCCACCCCACCCCTCTGCCTTTTCTTTTCTCATAATATTGCTGGTCTCCTTCTTCTGTTGTGGCAAAGCAAGGATCAAATGGGATTGCGAGTCAGTGCACTTCAGATATTGACACACTGAACATCAAACGTGACCACGATGCTTTGAAGGTGAATGCTGAAAAAGGGGAAATGGCCCGTTTCTCGTAGGGGGTGGCGACGCAAGCTTCGTTTCGGAGGAAAAAGTTTAGGAACCAGACCGCTGGCCAAACTGTTACTCGTAGAGCGAAAATGGTTCCAATGAATACCTAACAACCAAGGCAAACAAAGTGTGCTATTTGTTATTTGCTCGTAGACATTTTAACTCTTTTACACATTTATACATCTGAATGAAACCAAAGGCATTCAAGTGCCCTGCCCATGGCGCCCATCGACATTCTAGAACTTTCAACGTTTTATTGTCATGGATACATAGGACCAGGAAATCCTGACTTACGTGCTTCTTTCAGCCTATAGTGCCAAAATACAAGACAATAATAAAACACAATAAACAAGTAACAATGCATAACAGCACCGTAGACAAAGGCCACAAGTGCAGATCTTATTACTGTATCACAAGTGGGCCAGGCAGCGCTTAAGAACGCCTTGGATAACAATGCAGTGAAACACAATGAAATGACATCGTACACAACGGTCACTCCGGGACATCTCTGTAGTCACTTACGGGCACTTCATACCATAGGATTGTGTGTGGGAAAAAGTCACATCCATAAGGGCGAAAGCAGATTCACAGAGGTTTAAATGATGTCACAGATTCACAGAGGTTTAAATGATGTCACTAGTATTTTGTGAAAAATTTTTACAATGGGGAGGAGGAAAAAAAATCTTTAAATTCTCTGTAAGAAACATTAAGTGTCGGTTTTAAACTCTTCACACATCCTTAATGATCACAGGTCTATGGCAATTACCCATTAATCAATTAAGTTTTAATTAACAACAAACCTCTTATAGGTGAGACATGGGCTTGGGATTCCACCCTACACCCTTCTGTCCCACCCTTTCAGATTCTTACACTGTGCATCAGGTTATTTTTAAATACCTGAACATTTAATATTGGAAACAAGTCCTAGAACAAGTTTGTCAGCTCACAAACAAATATTAGGTTTCCTGCTGCAATACTGTGCTCTCCGCTGAAATATTTCCCATGGTGCCCTGGAAGCTGCAGGTGGTACTGAAGGCCAATCTGATGATGTGGTCTGGCGGAGACAAGCCTGTGCCAATGTCACACATCCCCCACCCATCTTCCAGACCGCCTGGGCAGAGTCTCCTGGATATCAACAGGCCACAGCAACCTACACGGGCCAATGGACTATGTTGGCCACGATTGACGCTGCACCACCAAAACGCCCCACAGGGACGTCTTCTCAGCTGAGAAATTAATTAAACAGGGGTTGTAAAAACAATATAATTAGGATAAATAACATCAGAATGGTTATATTAAATATAATTCTGTTATGCAGACATTCTGCTGCATTTATAAATCTGGAGAGTGTTTAAGACTCCGTGCCCATCGCCAGAAGGTCGCTGGTTGGAATCCTGGGGCTTGCAGACTGATGCCGCTGTTTAGCCCTTGAGCAAGACCCGTAACCCCCAACTACAGAGGCCCTGCATGCTGTCCTGTGACCACCCCCCCCCCACCTCCAAGCTTGCTCTCACCAATCTGTTTGTCTCACAGAGAGCAAGATGGGTTCGGCGAAAAGACAATCTCCCCACAGGAATGAATAAAGTATCACTATTCTATTCTAAACCCTTGGCCCACAGAATGCTGGGACTGTGTCACACTGGTGAGAACTGGGCTTGGCAGGGGAGTTTTTTTTCGAGGCAGCGATTATAAATAAACTTTGACCTGTGATGTTGCCATAAAGGGCAATCCCTGTTTTTTTAGACTTCCCTTTGTTTGTCTTAGAGCATAAATCAGCAGTCAAGGCATGATGAAAGGGACATTTTTTTCAGGGTAGGGGGGGTGGTGAGGGGGTCACGACCCAAGTCAGTCACAGCACATATGTTTCGGCTGGCTGACCTTAAACTCTCGCATTCTCCACATCTCTCACCACCAGAAATCGCCCGGCCTCAAGGCTCGTAAAACCGAGGCTGCAGGTGCATGTGGATGGTTTAAGGTCCGGTCCTGATCTGATTTAAGGCGTCGGTCTTAATTCGGCCCGTGCCAGGAAGAGTGTGGCCAATGGTTGTCAGGTGTGAATCACCCGTCCCCGTAACAGCGCCTGACGACAAATGCACTCTGCTGATGAGCCGCGACCCAAAACAGCAGGGCCCGTGCAGCACGGCTTCTGTAATTGAAAGCATTAATCGTGTTTTATGTTCCATTCTCGCTAAGTGCTCCGGTCTTTGTCAGGGGAGGGCGAGGCCCTCCATCATCGCGTGGACGAAGCTAGGGTGTTCGGCTTCATTCGCGAGGCGTAACGAGATTCCCGTAATGTCCTTATGCGCCAGAGCGCCAGTGTTTATCCCCCGGCAACGTGACTAATGCAGAGTTTACGAGAATCGCAGCGGCGGTGCCGTCTACTGAAAGTAGATCCGGTTTAAGACGCTGGGGCCCGATGGCGAGCCTCCCTGTCTTTATGGAACACCGCAGGGAGTCTCGTAGAGTCTTATAATGTTTAAGTTTCGATTACATGGATTAGCTCTGAGAATTCACTGAAACGGAAACGGAGAACGCTAAACACTGAACGTTATGGATGGTATAAGTTCAACAAACACTGCAGGGACATATTGTTCTGTGTCGATCGTGATATTTATTCCTAAGGAATGTGTATAATGTATTTAAAATCAAGATCTAATCTTCCAAATAATGTTTACAAATACCACAGGAGACTACATTTTAACCAGCATTCTTTGCATTAAGAGGCTGGAGACTGGAGTGATTTTATTTGTCTCGTTAAGAATTCTGTTAATCCTGATTAACTAAACTGATTAGTTAACCTGATTATCTAAAGCGACCTCTGGCATGAAGCTTCTTAGCTAGCTGCACTGATTAGCGTAGTTCTCAAGCACAAAAAAAGAAACCTGTGTGATCCATAATGACGAATCCAGCGACATCTCCACGGAGCTCCCAAGGCGCTGTGAGGTAACGATCTCATAAACCTTTCTGGGCCCTGGAGGTCCATGTAAACATCAGCTGCGCTTGCATGTAGAAACAGCATGTTACTGCTTTTGGAAACAATGATGATCAAATTTGCCGAACTTCTAATTCAGGCCAGCTGCGTCTGTCCTCACAAGTGTTTATTAAGTTACTAATTAAGTTACAGTAGAAATTTCCCTTTGAATTTTTAGTTTCATTTCAGACATGAGGAACAGAAAAAGGCACAGAAATGGCGATAGCAGGTTGTGTTGTGGCCCTGTTTTCTGAATGGTTATGTTACATATATGGTGCGCTGCTGTCAGGTAAATTTATGATGTCGGTGCGATCTCGGTCTGAATCAGAGGTAACTGGCACCGAATCCTCGTTAGACTGGGTATTGCTGACTCATCGTCATTTCTCTTTGAACGTAAGGCTTGGTGCTCGCTTTGGTTTGGAGTTTAGCCCCTGGATTTTGCTGCATTTATTTTGTTTATGTCTAATTTTGGGGATTTGAGTCGGGCTTGCCTACGTCGTCACCGGCCCCGCGGTTCTGTGGGCTGACATTTTGTTTCCATGTTTGTGGTCTCTGGCCGCCAGAGGTCCGTAGCTAGTGTGCCATGCAAAAGAGTCTGTATTTTAGGTTTATTGCAGTGTCCTGTTTTTGTGTTTCAGCCCTATTTTCTGGTTCTTGGTTTTTCCGGTGCTGCGTATCTACTCTGCTTTTCATGCGGCTCGTCCAATCAGCAGCCCCAAGTCCCATCAGGTACCTGTTTCCCATACTGTGCTGTCCAATCAGCAGCCCCAAGTCCCATCAGGTACCTGTTTCCCACACTGTGCTGTCCAATCAGCGACCTCGAGTCCTGTCAGGTGCCTGTTTCCTGTACTGTGCTGTCCAGTCAGCAGCCTCGAGTCCTGTCAGGTGCCTGTTTCCTGTACTGTGCTGTCCAGTCAGCAGCCTCGAGTCCTGTCAGGTACCTGTTTCCTGCAGTGTGCTGACCAATGTCATCAGGGCCCAGTGGGCAGATAACATGGTACTGCGGGTGGGCAACCCAGTCTGAGGTGCTCTGTCTTGGACTCTGCAACATCCCAATAAACACATTTTAACTGAGCGCTCTGAATTCTGGTCATGACAGATGACTATAATATATTCAGTCCCTTGGGGTATTCTGCCTCCCTGGAAAGGCTGCTGCTGTGAATCATGCCATTATACTTAAAAAAAATTCTCATACCTCTATGATGAATGGCAACAACAGTAGTCATTTAGTTAAAAAAGCAATTAGCCATGTTTGAGTCACCTCAGAAAGCATGTTAGCATGACGCGGCACTTACTGAACATCTTTATAAAAAGCTATGAGAATCATTTTGTAGAAAATCCTGTCTTTTCCTTGGGACAACCTGAATGTCATCAAGAGGACATAATCACCCATAAAGTTGTGCAGTCATCCTGTGAATGTCTCTTAAATCATGCTTTCCACATGATGGGCAGGCGCTGACGTGAGCGTGAGGTACAAGGGTCACCCGTCCCACTTATGGACCTCCACAGTGGGGGCTTGGAAGAGCGTGACACCCTGTGGGGTATCGATCAAGTTAACACAGCCCTGCAGTGGGGTTTAACAAGTCTCCTCTGTATCCGGCTGTCTCCTGTCTTCAACTCTGACCTCCCCCGTTTCCCACCTGCTGTGGGGCCAGCAGTCATTGACACCTTAGGCGCGAAAGATATTCTCAAACGTGGTTCTTCCACGATTTCCCACAGTACCCTTCTGTAAACAGTTGTGCCTGAGAAATGTGTGATATGGAAGCTGGATAGGTCAGAGATCTGCCTGTGTACTTGTTTTAAATTCGGATCAGTGTTTTAGATCATAGACGGACTGTATCTTTTTTACATTTAAACCAAAGAAAAAGTGAAAGTTTTAACAAAAGGCTTTTTAGCTGAACAGTGAGACAAATCAGAGTGGAATATAAACACAGGCACAGCGGCAGCACACGGCTCATATAAAAACTGCGGATTCGCTTTTCTGACTCAACAGTTTCTTGAGTGCATCACTCGTGCATTAGATATGCAAATCTCTTTTCAGCCAAGCTGTGGCTTTTTATGTTTTTCGGAAACTTTAATTTGATTTTCGAGAAGTCAGCAAGGTCTCAAAAGTATGCCGGGGGACTCGGGGGTAATTGCAGGTGCGTGTTTATCCGGTGCTCGGCTGAAGCAAACAGTCGAGCGATACGTCCCAAAGGGGACTCCAGTGGCACGATGGTGCCACAATTCTCCGGTCTCTCCTGGCTTGGCCTGAAGCTATCGCTGCATTTAATGGGTCAGGGCTGTACTGAGATCCTGCTTGCATCATTAGGCATCTCCAGCATCTTATAGAGTCACACTTCTCACCTTCCACTTGTTACGCGTTGCCACCCGATGGTTGGAACACTGAAAACCTATATTCTGACCCCACACTCTAACTCACAAAAAAGGCAACAAGACAATGGAGACAGCTGTCAGATAAAAAAAAAAATGACCTCCAGGTATGTGGTTTCAAATCCCACTTTGTTTCTCTGTACATTTTTTCATCGAGTAGATGTTTTTAATCCAAAGTAAGACACATTTTTTTGAGACAGCAGGGTGAGACAGGTTAAGGACCTTGCTCAAGAACCCAATGGGAAAACTTCACCACTTCACCACCGTGGGATTTGAACCAACAACCTTCCAATCATGGAAGAAAAATCCACAATTCCACTGTCACACACCACCCTACTGTCTTTCTGAATATGTGGGTTGCCTCATGAACTCTAGCTTCCTCCCACAGTCAAAGAATCTTGCAGTTTAGTTGAAATGACATCTGTAACCTGCCCGGAGTGTGTGACCTGTGATGAACTGCTCCTTAGGCTGTCCCCTGCCTCGTGCCCTGTGCATTCTGGGAGAATCTCCTGACTCCCTGTCATCTTGTACTGGATAAGTGGTAATGGAAGATGGATGGAATAACCTGAAGACCTGTGAATATTGAGCCCAGTGGTTTTTGACTGAAATGTCATGTTTGTCATTGTGATATCTGTGCCCTGGTTGACTATGAAAGCCCAAGACCTTTATATGATACATTCTCTTTTTTGGAATTATTCAGGTGAATATTCAGGAAAAAAGTCAAAATCAAGCCATTATTTCTTCACTATATAAAACATTTTCTACTGTATTTTTCTGGTTTGTTATTTTGCTATATATTCGTGTATATATATGATGTGGTTTCTTTCCAGTTCACATGCTTTGGTATATATTAATCTGTCAGCCCCAAGCTACTGCCCTCCCTAGGACATCGCAGAGTCACAACATGAAATTTCTTTATGTTTACCAGCCTTCCAGGCTAAAGAGAGAGAAAGTCACTTGTAACAAGACTTATTGTACGGTTGCTCTCATTTCTCCCAGAATTCAGTTTCCATCATTAGCAATTAGCTTGCCACGCTCCTATTCTGAAAGGTCCCTGAACTCATTCTACGAACTGATTGAAAGCTATTTATCATGCCTGCTCATCTCTCTCCGCCATACACGGCTACTGTAAAATTCCCCCTCAGCCCAGGCCTAAATCGAATTTTTCTCCACCAGAAGTTGTGCGGGGAAAAAGATTTACATCCCTTTTATTTAATTATTTACCTTGTATTTGAAAAATCAGCACCATTTAAATGCTTCAGCCCATATACATGTCGGCACAAAAAAAAAGCTTTACTGTCTGCCCGTGTATCCATCTTACATAACTGCTTATCCAGTACATGGCCATGCAGTGAGTGCAGCCAAAGCAGCACCAGGCGCAAGACGGGGCAACTCCCCAGACCGGATACCGTGCCATCACAGCGCACATCAACCATCAATATATTATATTTCCGTAAAGTCGGTGTTTGGCTAGAGCAGGTTAGGATGCTGTTTTAGTGATCAGAAGGTTGTCAGTTCAAATCCCAAGGTCAGCAGAGTGAATATACCTCCCCTCTCAATTGCCCCAGGGACTGGCTGACCTCGGTTATACGTTGCTTTGAATAAAAAGTGTCAGCTAAATGCATGCATCTATTACCAACTTGGGCAGTTTTTGTCTAAAGAGTTTGTGTTGAATATTCAGATCTGAGGTTCCTTAAGCTAATAGAGTAACAGTCAGAGCTGCTTGCTGTCAGAACCTTTTAATATCATATTTTTGGCAACAGGATGGGACTGAGAGATAGTGACTGTGTGAGAATCAGGAACCTGATACAGGTATGCATATTCATTTGTTTAAGTTTCTTGCCTGGCTTATTTATGCGTGTATTCCTTTGGCAGATCTCCAGAAACAAATCAGCATCTCGGAAAAAAGCAAATCTGAAGAGCAAAGCAATCTTCAAAAAGCAACAAATCTACACAGAAAAGGGAAAAAAGGCGACGTTTGCGAGAAAGTCAGACGAGCGTGTTTCGGATGCACTGGAAAATGGTTATTAATCCTGATCTGAAAGGGAACGAGACGGAGACGTTGACACAGAGGCAGACAGGGAGGGGGGACACGGCCTCAGCCTTTACTTGGGTTACCCGAATACACATCCATGCTCGTTTTAATGATACCGCTTCCTCTTCTGGCATTTTTGAGGCAAACTGAGAACGTAGATTTTAAAAAAAATGATGAGTGAGACTGAGGTAGAGAAAACAGGAATGTGGAGAGCGATCGCCAGCGTTTGCCCGAGTGCTGGGCCTCCCGGGCCAATCAGAACGCGCGTTAGCAAAATATGACACATCCCTTGACCTTCCAGCTGAAGCAGATGGCAAAGTGGATTAGCGGGTAATAAGCCTCGTGCATCAAACAGATAAAGGGGGAGTAAAAATGCAGTGGCTTTCTAAACAGGCCAATTTCCATCAGGCAAAGTGGCATCAGCATAATCGGTCGAGCTGGCTATCGGCAGATCAATCCAATTCCATTGGTTGCCCTCCGGGAGGGGACCTCATTACCTGGGTTTTCAAGGTGAGCTGTGAAGTGCGACTGGTGGCCCTGCAGGGGGTAACTCCTCTGGGTGGTGGGGGGAGGAGGATTAGGAGGATGCGGGGACGGAGAATGGGACGTGCAGCGATCTTGGCTAATGACATCACAGAGCGGGAGAATTCCAGAGCAGGACCACCTAGACCAGAGCGGAATTAAACTCACAGACAAATGACTGTGCATTCCTTTAGGTACTGAGATGATTAAATATGGAGTAATAAAACATCATGCTATTAATTAAGCATTCGTCTGGCTGGTGCCGGCAGGAAGTGGCGGTCCAGGCGATGGGCACCCCCGAGGTTTCCCATTGGGTGGTTTGACGGTAGCCATCTTAAAGGGGTGGCGGCCCGGTGTGCGAGTGGCGGTAACGGATGGTGTTGTTTGGCAGGTCACGCTGACGGGGTCAATTAGGTTGATTAAATGCTGAGGCCCCTGATGGGCCAGAGAAAGGCTGCTTCCCCATGCCGGAGCTTAGAGCACAGCAGGTGGGCTGTTTGGGTGTTAAGTAGAAGCCCCCCCCCCCCCCCCTTCCTGCAGGACCCCCCTC
>JAAGVU020000043.1:9936936-9949399 GCA_011763525.2 Mormyrus iriodes | reverse complement strand
TTCCCTGGCAGATATACTCCAGCTGCACACAGGTGTGCCCAGACGGCCTGCTATAAAACTGAGCCATCTGTGTGGCAGAAACAGCAGGGGGTGGGATGGGGGGGCTCATTCTTCGCCGGCGTCTCCCTCGTTTTCCCAGAAATCCCCCAACGGGGCGGGAAAGCGGCAGGCAGACGGAGAGAGCGCGGGTCGGGGCCAAATCTACGGCACATTCCGTCACGCCGCGCACAAAATGACACGTGTGACTGTTGGGCTAATTCCGTGATCATCCCAGGTTGGCTCCGTGTGCCAAACATACGCCTCTCGTGTACCCCCCCATGCACCCCCCTCCCCCCCTTGGCATGTTTAATTACTACCCTGTGTGCTTAAGCCTGACAGGCTCCTGCATCTAAAGCAGCCAAACTGACCTAAATGTGTCAGTGTAAAGGCTGGTGCTGTAATGCGGCGGGCGGGCGGCGGCGCCGGAGACGCAGCGGGAGTGGGAGCGGCCGCGGACAAAGAGTTGACAGCGAGACAGGAACACGAGCCGGCAGAATGAGGAATCGAGAGCGCCGTACCTCTTAGCAGCAATTACGGTTAAAAACGATAAAATTATACAGTATCCAGCAGGATTTACTCTTTAAAGCATGCAGGGAAGGTTGTCTTATGCAGTACGTGGGGGCTTTCTGTGTAACTACCATGTACACCAATGAGCAAAGCCACTACTCTGCATTATTATTAATGACGTTCAGAGTGGGGGCCACGTGACGCTGCTTAGGTTAACACCTTTGCCTCACACCTAACGCATCAGCTAAACGTGCATGGAGTTTGCATGCTCTCCCTGTGTCGTCATGAAGTTTCCTGAGGCATTTCCAGCCCCCCCCCAGAGCTAAAGCATGCTAAAGGTGAACTGGAGTTGCCAAATTCCCTGTAGGTGTGAGTATATGTGTGTGTGTGTGTGTGTGTGTATGTGCGGGTTATGTTTATATTACATTGTGGGGACCAAATGTCCAACCAGTTGGGATTTGGGTTTTCCCATAGAAATGAATGGAGCGTCCCCATAAAGATATGAATATAAACATGTGACTGAACGGTGAAATGAATGAATAAATGAATGGATAGATATGCCTAGAGTACCTCCTCTCAACACTATGTAGGCTGATTGGCTCAGGGATAACACTGTCACTTTGTATATGTTCATGAGGGTATAATTCTTGCCCCCCCACCATGTGTGGAGTTCATACGTTCTCCTTGTATTGCGTGCATTTCCAGTAAATACTCAGGTTTCCTCCCGTGGGCTAAAGACATGTATTTCCGAGAATGGGTGTCTCTTCACGGCATACGTGACGAGGATGGACTGGCATCCCGTCCAGGTCGCTCTTGCGCCTCCAGGCTCACCGTGGCTGGATAAGCCGGATAAGAGAGAAGCTCATTTAAGCTTTCTTAGCTTAGCTAATTAACTAGTAACTAAGAGGAAGAGAGCTGCTGAAATTAATTTCAAAGAAATGTATTGGTGATACATGGAAAATAAACTCGTGATCTATTATCAACACATGATTTATCGCCACATTTAGGCAAATACATTATTAAATCAGTAAAACATTTTTGAAGCAAATAATAAATTATGGGGCCATATGCGAATTTGTGAGTGTGCGAGTCACATACATGACAAACATGCCTGCCTATTTTATTTCCTCCATTTTAATTTTGTTTAATGAATTAGCCCAGGGCCCCATTTTATTTTCCAGGCAATTAAACAGACTATTAATTTTATGCTCTAATCAATATAAAGGGCTGCCATTGTTAACACTTCATTACTACTTAATAACAGATATGATTATGCGTGAAAATAGTAACGTATTGTTCCTATTATTGTTATATTCTTATATCATTGTTTTTGTGTAGTAGTCATTACTGAGCCAGAATGCTCATCGTGACCCTGAACTGCATGATAGTATGGAAGATGGATGGACGGATGGATGCATTTGAGCCAGAATGTCCCTTTAATCTCCTATAGTGACTCGGATGTACACTCTGCACTTCTTAGTTATTATTTACTGAGCCACATTAATGCCCATTCAGCACTTAGCTTTGGAGGTTTGCAAATCCAGTATCATTTATTAACGTGTATGTCAATACTCTGAGTGTTGACTGAATGGCCCTCTCTCGCCCTCCCCTTCCTCCTTCGCCTCACCCTGACTCGTAGTTTATATGCTGCGTATATATCTGCTGTTCATATGGGGACACTGCTTAACTGCTGTTTTTATTTTAAAAAATAAGCTACAACTGAATAAAAATCAGAAATGCCATCTGTTTGAAGTAAATTAAAGCGAGCTGGATTCGTGTCTCCCTTAAGACGTGGTACGTTCCCCCTTCCCCCCCCCAGAATGCACTGCTCTGTCCCGCGTTCGACCCCACAGATGTCAGGAATTTCACTCCATGGGCGGGGCAATGGCACGGTCAGCCCTGGCTTCACCGCTCTATTCGCGGTGATGACGGACAGCGTGACTCTCATCAAAGCCGTCGCCCCAAGACATAATTGAGACGATGAAAATGGCAAACGCATACCGCTGAGGGCGACTCTGATAGAGGCTGGTCTGCTATTCAGTGTTGCACTTCATCTTACATCACCCTGCTTCTGAGAGACTCATGGATACCCTACTGTTTCTGGTTCTTTCACAGAAAAGCACTTTTTTTTTGCCAGGTGCTGCATGTCACAACAGCTCTCCTCCTTTTCCATGTTTACAGGTCAGCGCCGGCACAGAAAGGTGATGTAAAAGCCAGTAATGAGTTGGCACTTTGTTCCACTTTAAAACACTCCTCCGCCCAATTCCCCTGGCTCACACAGCTGCCAAACTATGTGGAATGTTAAACATTACCCACAACCCCCTGCTGCCATGCCCTTTGTCTGCTTGTCAGCTAACATTAGGTGGTCTCCCAATCTCACCCTTGGAGGGCAGAGAAAAACGCTAGGACACCTGGCAATCGGTGACTCCGTGAGGATCCTCGCCGACAGGACGAGGACTTCGCATCTCGGAGACGGATTTTGACTAACATGCAAATTAGCGGTCAACCGGCTCACCCGTTTTCCCCCTTTTGTTGGTGCCCATGCAAGAGTCATAGTTTGTGTATGCTGAGGTGTATGAGAAGATAATAGGCAACAGACTGTCAAGTGGCCGTGAAATGTGATAAAAAATGACAAATTTTCCCTATCGCTATCCTCTCGAGGTATGGACATTTGTGACAGCTTGAGGACCTCAGCTTTGTAGCCCTGGGCTTTAGCAGTAGAAATGTCCTGCCAGTTCCATAACGAAGGTTCCTTCCTTTGCTGTAAAGATCTGCTTCCTTTCGTCCAATAAGAATGCTGCTCTGGGTGATCACATGACCATGGGTCTTCTCTCCCACGGGAGGGGAGTCATCTCATGGGACGCCAGTTCTCTTGTCCACTGAGCAACTTTCTTCCGGTGGTTTTTATGGGACATTTCCTAAGCCCTTACCCCAAAAGCGTGCAGTGCAAGAACAACATGACTTTCCAGATGCTGGTGGATATATCGCCATGAACGCGACATGTCTGTACCTGCTTCGGTTCACATGTAGACCAGGCACCTCGCAACACGCTTTGTTTGAGTTCCAGTTTGGCTTCTGTAACCTGCCCAATACACCTCTTTCTCATGAATGTCTTCATTGTGAGGTTTGCTATAATTGAATTTGGACAGATCCACAGATATGAAAAAAAGAAGTTCTTATCCATCGAAGGATATACCTGGGGACATCTAAAAAGTTATTCTACTCAAAGAGCTTCTTGTTTACTGAAATATAGACAGACAGATTTTGAACTCTTCAGGTCTGTTCATCCCCTCTTATCTATAATGGCAATGGTATGAATCACCTTTTGGGGAATTTGAGTTCCTGCTGCTTCTCCTGTGAAAAAGCTCCCATTTCGCCCTCTCAAGGACGGCCAGAAGGCCGCTGCGATTGCTTCCTCGCCCAGGATATAATCGCATTGTTGCTGCTGCAGCATTGATTAAATATGATAAATATCTGCATTTGGCTAATGAGCTGTCAGCCAGAGCCAGCTCCCCCCTCGGCCCTGATTTCCACAGTCAACAACAACCTACCCTCTGTAATGTCATGACCGTCTATCACCGGCACCGAACACACACCATTAATTATCGTGCACACATGACTTGGCCGGGAGATGGAAGCGAATTCGGCTGAAGGGACAATGACCCGAGGGTATGGAGAAATCACGGGTATTGGTTTCAGTTTTACGCAGGGGAGGACTGCAGGACTAACAGGGATGCATAATGCACCGACCGCAAAGTGGCACATGGGGAATATAGCATCACGTTATACGCAGAGCCAGTTAAACGCGGGAGATATGGAAGGTAGGAAGGCTAGCGCAATGTCGCTTGGAGGGCCACTACGAATACTGATGCTAATTGGCTGGCATGGAGGCATTTTAGCTTAAAAACATAAACGCTAGCATAAATGCGCAAAAATGCACATGGCTTCTGTCCTCAGAAGTATTTTCGTCAATGAATTCATTGTACAGGAGTGGGCGGAAAATCCCTGCAGGACTGATGGTGTGTGTGTGGGGGGGGGGTTGTGGTGAAGGGGGGTGTTTATAATATATAACTGGATTCTAACTTAGGCTATAGTACCTGTACTAAAGAGATCAATAGTGTGTCTTGTTACGATTATCATTCTTGTGCAACATAAAGACAGGAGAACTGCACAATGACAAACTAAGTAACCCTAACAATGGGAAGCTAAAATGTAATAAAATCCACAGATTTCCATACAACTGGGACAGTCTCCTTGTTTGGAAAAACAATGATATTTTCCAGCTTCCTATGAATTCTACTTAATTGTTTTTTTACATTTATTAAGATGTGATTTGAAATTTTAAACTTCTGTGCAGAAACCATTCAAACCATTTGCTCTTGCACATAGATGTGGCAAATGGCCCCATCCTGAAATCAGAGTTGGGGGGGGGGGGGGTAACCACCACAATGCCAAACGCCCATCACTCACAGACAGACTGGAGCATTGTCTGTAAACATGGATGGAAACTTGGCTCAGATGACTGTTGTTTTTTTTTTTCTTTAAAATGGGGATTGCCATAATCCCTCAGAATATTCTCCCCGGGCAGGACCTGTGCAGGCTAATCCCACTGAGAGGCCCACAGCTGTGGTCAAGGCTTCCAACAAAAGGGTAACTGTCCCAATTGGGGCCAGCAGGAATGCGACAGCCTGCGGTGGTCATGGAGGCTGCTAATAAGAGCAGGTCTTATCTTTGATTATAGTGTGAGGTAATCCCCTGTGGACAGCCCCGATCAGATGGTCCCTGGGCACACGGCTCGCTCGTTTGATGTCCTTCAAGACGTGCTCTTCACTTGTCACAGATCTAGAAATTCCTAAAAGGTCACTTCAAAAGCGCTCATTTTCTGCCTATATTATATTATTCACATAAGCCCAGAGAAGATAAAAAATTTCCACTCAGAATTTAATATTCTTGTTGTGCATTTCAGACCATCATTGTCATTTGCTGGGATGCGAACATTCTGATGAAGGACTAAGCTATGAAGTGTTAATATTTAAAGAATAAGCTCTAATTCCACCCCATCGTCGTTACCAGTCCGACTCCGTAAAGGCAATTAGAGCATCTTGTGACAAACTCTCCACTCTGCAACTAAATACCCTGATCTGGTCGTCGCTCTCCCCAGTCTCTGTTGCCCGGAGAAAAAAGAAAAAAAAAATCTGCTGCCAATTAACAATATTTTTTGAGCTCTAGCAGTAATTAGGATCTCTTGTTAGCTGGTGTCCGTACAAACTTGACGGAACGGGCGATCAGTCGGGTCCCCTTGTCACGGTGTACATGTGGCCAATTAGGGCAAGAGAAAACATTGGATTAGAGGAGATACTAACAGCAATATGGAAGGGAGTGGGGGGGGACCCTGGAGAGAGTCAAGGAAAGTCAAATGGGGGAGTAAGGACTGAAAAACTTGTGTCCATCTGATGTTTTACTGGCTGCATCGGATGAGTTTATTATGAGGTTTGCAAATGTGCATCTGAGCTGTGGAGGCTGTGGGAACCAAGCTGCACCCTCAGGAGTCACGGCAGTAAAAAGGGGGTTAAATATTCCCAGCCCGATTCGCTTTGCCGCTGTCTAAAACGTTTTCTTTTTTCATAGATACGGTATAGTTTAAAATGTCATTGCTTCTAATTAAAGGCCATTCCCGAAATACCACAGCTCCATGTCCGTGATATTTGTTGATATAATTGCAATTGTCAACATATTACCTCCGCTGCTTTCGGTCCGGTTAAATTTACTGGCATTGAATCAAAAGTCCAATTAACTTCCAAAACAAACTGCGCGAAAAAAAAAATGGAATTCAGCTTGACGTAGGAATAAATACTGAGACAGAAATGAAAGCTGAAGTGGACAGGGGGAGAGATGGGAAATGTGCTGGCAGACAGACGCGCACTGGACCCGCTGGTCCCCGGCACTGGCAGGCACACAAAGCAGAGCCGGCGGCCGGTGTCCGGTTGCAGGCGGAGAGACGGCACCCCGACGTGTCAGAGCCCCATCTCCCGTTACGCCTCTCCCAGCCCCTTTGTAGCCTAGCGGAGACGCACATCCGAGCTCAGCGCATCGCTTTTCAATGTAGTTACTGCCACCCATCCCAGATCAAATTTATCCAGGGACCTCGACGAGAAGGTCATCCGGCCAGGGGAACGGCACCTCGGAGGCTCAGGTGGGGGCACTGCTTCTGGGAAGGGGGGGGACACTAAGGGAGATGTGAGTGGGTCACGCTGCCCAAACATCACATCGTCACTGTAAGAAATCCCTGCTAGCTCCCTGCAGGTTTAATGCTCTGCATATCAGTTGCAGGGAGACTTTTCAGTATTTTTACCTCAGGGTGTTCAGAGCTTGTATTTCCCAATAAGATACACTCATTTATTTTTTTTTTTTACTTTGAGTTGTTGAATTACTTGCTTCTCTGTGACTGTTCGTGATGACCCCACCATCGCACAGACATCCATCTATCTCACCTCATCTGCTGCATCATTCATGACAATAACTTTGGAAATGTTACTTCTGGAAAAAAAAAGAAAAAAAAAAGCATCGAATGTCTAACTTTTATCTCCATGAAGGATTACCTTTCATAAAATCACCGTGATGTCAATGAGTCAACCAGATTATTTACTTGAGTTACACGATGAGTGGATCTTCTCTGTATGGAGGTACATTTATGGGACTTTGAGGTCCGTCATCCATCCATCCTGTAATCTCTTATCGTGGTCACGCTCACCTGGAACCTATCCCAGGCAGCACAGGGCTGGGATACACCCTAAATGAGTTGCCAGACAATCATCAGGCTTATAAACACACTGCAACAATTTAAAGATTCTGGCTGACGTAACAGCATATTTTTGGAGCGCAGGAGAAAACTAGCACTGCAAGATAAATGACACACTAAAGAATATGTAAATTTCACACTCACACAAAGAGCAGGAGCCCCAACGCTTGAGGTGTGAGACCACAATGCTACCTGCAGAGCCACCATGCCACCCTGAGGCACCTTAAGAACTTTGTTTTTAAGATCCAACAATGTGTCCCTGCAGGTTTTCAAAGAGAAGGCCACCATGGCAAAAGGTCTCATCTTGAGCTGTTGAGTTGTTTTTTTTTTTTTGTTTTTTTGTTTTTTTTTTAAGAGAAACAAGAAGAAAAAAAACGATGCTGCCGTCCTGCATGTACTTTCAGCAAACCTGCATTTGTTTAGCTGAGTGGTTTCCCAGAGACTGTGCGTTATGCTGGCGAGTTAGCAGCAAGTGGAGAAGATTCTCAGCTTCGCTGCCTAGAATTGTAGAGCGGCTCAGAGACGCCTGATACATCCATAAGACACGCTGACCAAACCGGGCGTCCATCCATCTTCTGCAAACATAACCAGTGCGGGGTCACAGAAAGCCTAGAGCTTATTCCTAACAGCCTAGGGCACATGGCAGGGGACACCCTGTACAAGATGCCAGTTAATGGTAGGGAAGCGGGCAATTTAGAGACTCCACCACGCAGTATGTATTGGACGGTGAGAGGAAACCAGAAGACTAGTTCTGCCCCACAGAAGAGGGGGAAATCTTTTTACCAAGGGGGGCAGGACACAAACTTCCAAACCAACAGCATTACAAACTCTGTGAACCCCCCTCACAAGTCCAGCCACCACTAGCTAAAAAGTGCCTGTCAGTATTAGGGGTACCAAATCCCTCTGAACAACAACACATGCCTTTAATTTTTAGCAATATTTTAGGCAATTTTTTTTTTCACCGGTCATTAAAGGGCAGTAGCAATACAATTTGCATATGTAATGTAACCAAACTGGGCACATCTTTTTACTGACTGAAGTTAATCCCCTTGTTTAACAAACACGTGTTTCTGTCGCGTTAAAGATGTCGCATTCAGAGGCGCGTGTAAAGAATTGACCGCGTCCACGTGGCTGTATCACGGTATGCTGAGAGACAGCCATTCCAAATGAAAGCGTTCTCCCAAAGTAATACAACAAACTACACAGACACCAAATATGTATCATAAATTTCTTAAATAATTTAATTGCAAAAAAGAGTCTTTAAAAATATTTCTACAAGAATGCATCTTTTTTTACGCATTTTTTTTTTCATCTTCACCATTAAATACATCTCATTCCTTTTCCGAGACTAAACCAATTCTGTTTGAACTGTTTTTCATTACTATACACACACAGTATGAGTTTCTTTCTCTGAACTGGTTCTGAAAGTGACTAAAAGGCGTACAGTTTATGTGTTTGTTTACAAAACTCATAGAAAATCAGTAACAGGGAAGATATCCGTAAAATATTAAGCCACACAGCAGGTAGGGTTAGGGTGGGAGTTGGTAACATCGCGTGGGAAATGAAACATCAGGGTACGAACATTTCACAGCAATGAGAAGACAGTGGGAATCAAGACTCTGGTGAAGCTGGATGCATAGGGCAACAAATGATCAAGACAGCATCTTCAGTAGACCTCATCCTCAAGTAAGCATTCACAAGGGAATATTACGGAACGGATGACTGATCAGTAACAGAATAACAGAGATACAGGAATGGATGTTGTTTCTGCATCAAAAAATGTTTTACGTGGTCCGATGAGGAACAAAAAAACTGAGAATATGTTTGCTTTCAGTGTCACTTAAACTAAACCCAAAGATCATTGACCACTTTATTGAAATTATACTGTGGCTTCTCAAAATATACTGATAAGACAGCTTCCTGTAGATTTTCTGAAGGCGTTCGTCATTTTTCAATGTCGGTCAGGAGAACATTTGTTTCTCGTTAATACCGTAGACTACAAAGGCAATCTTTAAAACGTTTTATTTTACAATCACAGTTAAGTGGATTACGATCTCCCAAAGTTGATAAACATGTTTTCTAAGCAGATCTATCTCCTACGGTGATACTTAAGGTATTAGCTCATTCAAGAAACAGGGATGTTTCATTTAAATTAAATTGAAAAAAAAAAATGTTTTTTAACCTCTGCTGAAAGATAAAAGCAATGGTTAAAAAAAGTACAATGAAGCAATGCAGCTGGACTGAATCAGTAAACTGAATTATTATTATCATTGGCCCTTATGTTATTAATATTATAGGGTTAGCATTGGAAATAAGTATATCCTTTGTTTAAAAAAGAAAGAGTATGCAGAGACTTTGCATAATACCCAGAATGGTTCTCAGACCAGAGGAAGACGAGGCAGACTGCGGACTCTTAGATCAGAACTCATACATTAATACAACAGAAGCGTCTCGCCCAGTGAGAGCCACCGTGGGGCGCTGGAATTAATGTGCCTCTGATTCCCAGCGACTGCTAACACTGTCAGATCAGGATGGGTCACCAGTGACAGCCCCCAACACCCCCCCCCCCCCCCACTTCGCTACTCCCGCCCCATCTGTGTTATGGAACCGCCAGTCGCTAATGACATCGTACCGATTCCATAGTCCTGGGTCAAGGCAGTGGCAGCCACTCAACACACTATGTTGCACTAATCAGGCCAGGGGCAGAACAAGAAAGGGGGTGATTTACAGCCTGTGGCGGTGGGGGGGGGGGGCGCAGACAGGTAATGATATGGCGGGGCTGCCTTCTCCCGCCGAAAATGTATTCCTGCAAGGTTGCAGGCGGCAGGGTACGTAAATCACGCTGACAGGCTAGAGATCAGGGGCTAACCGACCTGACAACGGACGTACGCATCCCAGTGTGTGTGTATGTGGGGGGGGGGTAATAGGCACCCACATCATGTAGCACCGGATCCCTGGGGGCCGGCGCCTCCTTTCGGAACCTTCTGCCCGCACAGACGATGCTCTGAGAAGGTATGAAGGAGCGGCTGTGGAAGTACCGCCACTGAGGAGCCTTCGTTACGTTTGGGGGGGGGGGGTGCATTTCCATACCAGGCGCAGTCAGTACGGCAGGAGCTTCCGGGCCCTCTGTCTGCACGCATCTGAAGGGGAGGGGCGGAGGGTCCTCACACCTGTTTCCCAAGCAGGGGTGGGGGGCGGGTAAAACTGGCGGTTGGTCGCATCCGTGTGTCATAGGTGTGTCCAGTACAGAACTAATTTTCATAATTTTCCCCGACACCAGATGGATCCTTTAAACGCAGGATTAGCGATGCAAACGCGACCATCCCCTCCGCCAAACTGGTTCCTCGCCGAACACAACTGAGCTCCACTGCCGCCCTCCTAAAGCAACCCCCCCCATCACACACACACACTGCGCCGGGACGCCTGCTGTAATTAACTGCGAAGACCAGACGTTGACGTCTGCCGATGACCAGGAAGTAAGATTGAAAAGGAAAACAAAAATACCTTTGAAAACAAGCAGGAGGATGAGATAGGAAGGTATATTATCAAAGGGAGACATAAGGTCCTTTTCTGCAGTCATGTTTGAATTTCTGAACAATGCATATATATTTTTTATTTTAGAACCGATAAAAATTGCAAAATTATCAATAGAGTAACAGCAATGCTGTCTCAGAAATAAAGTCTTCTGATCACAACTCAGTCCATGCGCTAAGTGTCCGCTGTGGCTGGCCACTTGGGCTGGGTAGTTCGGTATCTGTGTGCAAGCCCTTGCCAAGCTCCCACACAGGAAAATATCAGACTGGAAAATGTCTCTGTCGAGTCTTTTGTTGTGGTCCTTTTGCCCCCTCCATCCACTGTCCCGGTGGGGTGCTCTTTGTGTCTCACAGAATGATCAGCCTCTAAGTATCCCAATAAATGATTTTTTAAAATTGGCTGACACACAAATGAACATCCACTATTTTAGTTCCTTAAAAAAAAAGAATAAGTCAGGATGATTGCAAAACTGTTCCTAATTCACCCAGACGTCACACTTGGTTTGGTCTGGAAATTCGACACTAAAGTCTCATGGTGGTTCCATGGATGTTTCTGTTCCTCCACCTTTCCAGTTCTGGAAAGTTCTGGCCCCTTCTGGCCTCATATCTCTCACGCATGTGCATTTAAAATTAAACGTCTTCAATATGAAGATCGGGAAATACAAAAGAATGCCAAAGAATGTGGGAGAGATTGTCTGTTACACTCTTTCCCGCTTTACACTTGTTTAGACGCAGCGTCCTTTCGTTCGTTCGTCTCGTCTTCCACTCCTAGTAAAGTGCTCCCTTCTTCCCTGGTTTCAGCCTTTGAGTGGAGAGATCGCGTGAGGACAGATGACACAGGAGGAGTCCCAGAAATGAACAAAAGTCCAGCCAGAAAAGCAAAATAAAACAAAATAAAATATATATATTAAAAAAAAAAAAAAAAAAATCACGCACGCATGCAAATACCATCCAGGAAGGTCTGCACAGGTAATGGGACTCTTTGAAATACAAAGCAATGGTAACATCCGCTAGGTGTAAACGTAGCATAACGTGGAAAACAGGAAGTGGAGGAAACAAAAAACTAAGTCTGAGGCACTGCGAGTCAGTTTTCTGATTGGCAGAGACAGTCAGGCAGCTGGGGTTTACATTGGCTCACTCTGGTGAAGTCCCTCCCCCTTATTCGTTCACACCTGGATGGGCAGTGTTTGGTTCATTTGTAGTCTCATGTCCTGAATACTGCCCAGAATCTTTTTCTGATGGCCGGCCAACGTCACTCCTATCCGAAGCAAGTCCCTGTGGAGGAAGAGAGAGGTACCGGTCAAACAGGTGAAGGGTACACGGAACTGGTAAGTGATAAATATGACATGGTTATAGTATAACACCAGCTAAACGAGACCCAGTCCCCAGTCTCACATGGGACACAGACTGAACCTGAAAGCAAACGGCTTAAAAGGTCACACTGTCCGTCGGACGGCTTCGCACTGGAGTTCACGCGCAGGTCTGATTAACTCACCTTAACACGCTCCCACACAGAAAACAGGTGGTAAGCGGAGGGAGAGATAAAAGGTATGGGGTTGGGGGGGGGGGGGGGGGGGGGGGGGGG
>JAAGVU020000043.1:9914615-9929336 GCA_011763525.2 Mormyrus iriodes | reverse complement strand
GGGTGGGGGGTGGCGAAGGGGTGGTAACAACATAGGGCCTGCAGACTAATTTAGGAGGGAGGGAAAGCTGATATTATTATTGAGGGACAGTCTAACACTATCAAGACTTATCCTCCAGTAACGGGGCTTCTCCACCATTAACAGGACAGTCCAACATTAACAGGACAGCCCAACAGTAATGGAAGAGTCCATCTTTAGCAGGACAGTCTGCTGTTAACGGGACAGTCCAACAGTAATGGAACAGTCCTCTATTAATGGGACAATCCACCACTAATGAAACAGTCCAATATTAATGGGACAATTAACCACTAATGGAACAGTCCAGCACTAAAGAGACAGTCCAACATTAATGGGACAGTCAACCACTAGCAGAGTAACCTCTATATGGTCTAAAGAGATATTCTTCTTACAAAATTACACAATACACAATTCTGGCCCTGGGTCCACCTTCAGGAGGGGGAGGATCAGGTCAGCGAGTTTGTCAGGGGTGGAGGGTGGGGGGGGGGGAGGGTCAGTAGGAAGTGAATCCTGAAGGCGACCGTGTCCCCCCCAGGACCAGCATTGTGAGTAAAGCCGACAGGGGAACGATTCCGTGGTCGAAGTACCGCTTGGGGTGATGTCCTTTAACGGTATGGCCTGGCAGTGCCTAGCTGTCGTCCCCCTGCTGCTGAGGTGCCTGTGTGGGTTACCTGCCCCGATGACCTCCTCGATCTTCACGCAGGAGATGTCGATTTCTTTGGCAAACTCGCGGATGGCCTCGTTCGGGTCTTCGTAGGTGAAGGGGTCTATATACACCTTCATTCCTGGCGTTACTAGAAGCGAAGAGAAGTCGGACAATGTCCAATCAGCCGCTGACTTTTCCGTGCTGGAGGCCATGACAGATATTAGCCACAAGCTGCCATTAGCTGCCGTAATCTAGTGTGATTCAGATCATGCTCAATGGTCACTGACGGGGGAACTAAACCTGTATCCATAACAGCGATGAATCTAAGTAGCTCCACTTACAGAAGGTACTTAACCGCTGATGTGATATGACGTAACATGTTCTAATAATTACATACACCGTTGTTGGCATCATAAACCATGCAAACTGGCCCTGAATGAATAGAATGTTAGAGCCAAGTCAGCTGACTAGGGTCAGCGCGTTTTGTAATATATACATGAATGCATATATATTTTATAAATATAGAGGAAAACCTACTGTACTGCTGAAGTTTCTCTGTGTATTCCAGTTCTGATCCGCTACGCTGTTTCCTGTGGGGGAAAAGCATAATGCAGCCTCCGTGAACAGCTCTTGAGTCATCGGTGCAAGGCCCCACCCCCATTTAAAAACTCAGGACCTGGTGCCACGAGTCATACGCATGTTCGAGTTGTCGAGGAAGACTACAGAGGAAGAAGGCTCTAGAGCTCTCGCAGAAGCTCGCGGTCTCAAGTGACCTGAGGATAAGTCTCTGTCATCTGTTAAAACGGTAACAGAGTCTGCTTCTCATCATAGCTATGACTTTCAGCCATTTTTAGCCTCTGTTTGACAGTGTCATGTGAGGCTGTTTTTCAGTTACTGGTCCCACTCATAACATTTCTCCTGTTTTTACCGTTTCTCATGTCAGTCCATTAATATGTGTGTCCGTGTGTGTGTCCGTGTGTGTGTGTGTGTGTGTGTGTGTGTGTGTGTGTGTGTGTGTGTTGGGAAGGAGAGTGTTGGAATTAGATGTTAATGTGGATCCTTTGTTGTCTAACCAGTAACCGGGACAATAATGCCCGCTAGTAATTTGCATCTCATTTCCAATTCAAATGCGGGATTCTGGGATATGCCAAAGCCTTCTGTCGCAGACATACTGAGATACTGAGACACAATGTATCGATGAAAGGCGAGGCAGAGGGGCCAGAGAGATTATTCAGGCCGGCTCGACAGGACCCGGCTCGGGGGAGAAGAGCGTGGGGAGGGCCGTGTCACAGGGTGGGCTGGGGGTCGACATGGGAACGGGGCCAGCCCCCTTACGAGACTTTTTTTGGGTGCAGGAGATAGGCGCGACGGCCACATGTGTGCATCTTTCATCCCGCCGGTCTTTGGGGAAATGGGGATTTCTTGGGGGGGGGGGTGTTTTGTATTCCTAAGGAGCGTTGATGACAGTTGCCATGGCGTGGCAATGCGCTCCAAAATTGTGCTGGAGAGCTCTGTGGGTTGATGTTAGACAGATTCACTGGGAGTGTCTACTGACTGACAATCTATAGGAAGCTAATCCAGGACAGAAGGACTAATCTTACCAATTTTCTACTGCTAAATGTAAAATAGGCATGTACTGCTGATAATGTAATACTGAGGTATTAGCCCCTAACATGACAGAAATGCACAAAAATGGCGATAAAATGCATGGCTCCTCTTGTCCATGGCATGTTCTGTCCAGTGCATTGTGGGAAGACGCTTACTAAGCTAAAAATGACTGGTAGCGTTAAGGAGGAAGCTGCTGGCGGAGAGCTGGCACATGACTGGACAAAAGGATGCTCTCACCTCAGGCAGACGATGGCAATGACAACCAGGGCGATGACGAAGACCAGGCCCGCTGTCACTGAGCCCACGATGAGGGGAAGCTGCTCCTGCAGGGACTTCTCAGGGTCACCTGAGGTCGCCATGAATGGAGAGATAGGATTAGGCCACACCCATGTCATGTGACACGTGCTGCCAGAGGCGATTTCTCCTCCTCATCTCCCAATGACTGTACAGAGCTTTGACTTGATTAGTGGTGCCAAACTGTCATGTTTTTCATGAAGAATGTATTACATTACATTAGATTAGATTAGATTATTGGAAGTTTATTGGTTCACACTGCTGCCTCACACCTCCAGGATTACGGGTTCAAATTATAGCTGTACCCTGGACAAATGATCTCCCAGGGCCGTGTGGGTACTCCGGGTATTCCAGTTTCCTCCCACAGTCCTAAGACAAGCAGTCAGGCTAATTGGTGTTAGACAATGGATGGATGGATTGGATTGGATTGGATTACGTTAGATTTGATTAGATTAGATTAGGTGCCACAAGATAATGGTTTGGTGGAATCTGTTTTCAGTTACAATTAGAGGCTCTGACAGTAGACTGGAAGGTATATCCTGCGATGATTTGGCGTCCTGCTCGGGACGTCCCCTGCCTTACAGCTTGTGCTTCCTCACCGTGACCCCATGCTGAATATATGCTTATGGATGGATGGATGAGTTTCCTGAGATGTATTTTTAGCATATTGTATGTATATGTGTAATAAGTCCCACACAGTACAAATGAGGGGCTGCTAAGGTGGGTGTGAGGGGGATTGCATACGTACTCTCCAGATTGGTGCTGAAGTCCGCCGGGTTGCTGTAGCGCCCGTAGCCAGCCACGGTTCGCGCCCGCACCTGCACCACATACCCTGTCCCCGGCTTGAGCCCCTCCACCCGTGCCGAGCTGCGCTGGGCTGTCACCGTGTGGGCGATGGCCTCCTCACGTCCCTGCAAGGAAGCGACGATAACAGGCCGATGGTCACGTGACCAGGCAGAGCTGGAGGGACAGTGCCATGACCGCCACTTAAACACCCTCCCTCCCCCCTAAAGGGCTGCGTGGGGTGGGCTTGCATGTCACATGATCTGAAGGCAAGGAGTCCAGAGGAGAAATAAATGAGAAAAGAATGAAGGTGGTGCGTAGGGGGAGGACTGGAGGAAGTGTGGAGGAGCAAAGAGAAGGAAGTGTGTAGGGAAAGGAGAAAAGGAGGTGAGTAGGGGGAAAAGGAGAAGAGCTGTGTAAGGAAGGAACAGAGGAGGTGTGTAAGTGGAGAAGCAAAGGAGGTGCCTAGGGGGAGGAGCAAAGGAGGTACGCAGAAGGCAGAGTGGAGGAGGTGTGTAAGAGGAGGAGGGGAGGAGATGTACAGAGGTAGGATCAGAGGAGGTGCATAGGGGGTGGAGTGAAGGAAGTGCACAGGAAGAGGAGTGAAGGAGGTGCATGATGGAGGAGCAGAGGGGGTACATAGGAGAGGAATGGAGAAGGTATGGGGAGAATAAACACCTCTGCAAACCCCCCACCTGCCAGAAACATGGCCGTGACCAGGAGTGGCATTACCCAGCATGCTTTTCTCCTCTGCTCACTCTCTCACCTTCTCGTGGTACCTAATCTCATAATCCAAGATGATTCCGTTGGGTTTCTCGGGGGGCAGCCAGGACAGGCTCATGGTGCTCGCTGTCGCTCCCATCAGGTGGACTGTAGGTACTGGGGAAGGTGCTGTGAGGGGGAAAAAGTACAGAAAGCACGAAAATGTTACTGCACTCTGTTACTCTGTCATGTAATGTTCTTAGAAGGAGTCTGTGGGAGCTGGATAATGTATGTAAAATACATCCAGAACTTTCTTTACGTACCCTCTGCCTATTTATCAGACCCACCAACATTTTACAGCAAATTTCTCACCCTCAGCTGTACACACGTACACTGTCCCAAGCTGCAGGCCCCTCAGCCTGCATCCGCGGCCCCCCATGCCAGAGCCCTGCCCACCGGCTCTCACAGCCTTCCGTGTCCCTCCCCGCCCCTCCAGTCCTTGCTCCTCTCATTGTTCCCCCATTCAGGCCTTCCCATTCAGGCCTTCCCATTCAGGCCCCATTCTATCTGCTCCAGCGCTGTACACCTTCCCTTTTCTTACACTCTCTCCCCGCTCCATTTCTGCTCTCACCCTTTCACCCTTCCACCTCTTCATTTTCCCTTCCTGTCACCCCCCCCCCCCCCTTTTTCTTCCACTTACTTTGTTAAAAGATTTTTTAAGCCTTAAGGCTGATTCTTTGATCCCGGCCTTGTCCTTATTCCCGAGCCTTTGCCGGGCTGCTAGGCCGCACAGCAGCTGCTCCTCCCCAAAGACAATGCTCCCTGGGCAGATTCCCTCATCATTTTAGCTCCAGGATTAAGGGGCCTCTTCCTGCTGGGATTGTGGGTAACCATGGCGGTCCATCGGCTTATACCCCCCTATTTATTTTTGGTCTTAAAAGGTGAATGAATATTCAGAGCACCACCCGGAAAAGAAAAAAAAAACCTCTGGTATAATCTTGTCGGGTACACCCCCACGGTCCTGTGACCCTGTACTGCTGTAGGGTACAGCTTTGGGTCATGGGGAGGGCGTCTGTGTAACCCCACAACTGGCCCATGCACAATAATAGAGAATAGCTGGGCCAGGGACACCCCTCGCCCCCTCCCAGAGTGTAAATAGGAGGCATTCCTGAGTCTTTGTTCCAAAACAGAGGGATAGGGTGGGGAATAGCAGACAGAGAACAGATAATCCCACTGCTGTCTCCAGCATGGATGCCCTCCATCTCACATACATGGGACCCTGTTGCATTAAGGTCCCAGCTTCAGCATCCCAAAAGAGGTTAACACCTTAACATGACATCTGCTGGGAAAAGGGGGTCAGGTGGGGGGGTCTGATACAAGACGTAAGATACGGGATCACATTCCTAGATGCTGGGGGGCTAATTTGTCTAGGAAAACAGCGAGGATGAATGCAGACCTCATGGAAATGAGCTAATTTCCTTAAACTCCAGTAAACATAGAACATTCTAGATTGTGAGGAAGTGTGAGGCTGGGGGGGGTTACGGACCGGCCTGGTTGGTGGTGATGTTGACGGTGGCGTAGTGCGGCGGCATGGGACTCTTGCTGGACACGCCGTTGACGGCCTGGATCTCGAAGCTGTACTGCGTGTGGGCCTGCAGGTGGCGCACCGCCACGTGGCGCTGCGTCAGACCCAGGCGGCGTGGCGTCATCTCCACGTTGTCATCACAGCGCTGGCACGCGCCACGCTCCGGCGGGCACTTCTTGCAGATGACGTTGTAGAGCAGGTCGTCGCGGCCGCCTGTCTCCCGCGGCTCACCCCACTCCAGCACCAGAGACGTCTCATTCACGATGGAGATGACATTCCGAGGGGATGATGGCAGGGCTGCAGGGATGAAAGGCCTGTGAGGTCACACTGTCGGAGCCCCGTCCCCAACATTTCAGTATGAGACATGCCTACTCCATCCATCCATCCATCTAGACAACCATATATTCATCCATCCATCCACATATCCATTCACACAGCCATAAATTTAGCCATCCATCTACACATCCATCCACCCAGTCATATATTCAATTAATCATCTATAATCCATCGTCCATCCATCCATCCATCCATCCATATATTCATCCATCCATCCACATATCCATCCACACAGCCATATATTCAGCCAGTCATCCATCCATCCATCCATCCAGTCATATATTCAATCATCCATCCATCCATCCATCCATCCTCCACTATAGTGTCACTATGAGCCTGTAACACTCACACACTATGGGCAGTTCAGACATGCTCATAACATAATGTCCTTGTTGGGACACGTGGGACTATAACCATATATGTATCCTGCTGCACACACACCTGCCACGCCCCATGGAGGCCTAATCTGTCTGCACCCTGTGCCGCGTCTCACCAATTATTGGGGCTCATCATAAACGAGGGGCAAAGCTCATCAGCTGGAGATGAACGCCAGTTTCTGGGATCTATCTCATCTTCAATCTCCAGATGCATCCCATGCTACCAGTAATGGCAGCGAGATTTCAACCCCCAATTATTCCCTAAGCGCTGGGCCTGACAGACTTCCGGAACTTACTGGTGCAGGCGGAGTCCGGCGAGTCGCTGTCTGCACGGTAGAAGCCGCTGCGGCACGGACAGATGCTGGAGGCGCCAGAGCTGGCGCGGCTGTTGGGGGGGCAGGGCGAGCACAAGCTGTCCCCCTGTTTGGACTTGAAGGTTCCCGGGCTGCAAGCTGAAGTGCAAGGAGAGCGGAAGGTTCCGGTCAGGGCTCCTCCGGCCCCTCCCCCATCCCCACCCTGATCCAAATTTTGTTTACCAACCAACATTCCAGGCCTCGGAACAGTGAACATAATCATTTTTCAACGTTGACTGGCACTTCCACAAAGAAAGTGCCCAGTACACTTTTTATACACTATTCTGAGCATTAGCCATAATAAGGTGCCCTTTACATCTGCTTACAAAAAAGGTGTGAAACACACACCGGTACCAGAGAGGAAAACACACACCTCTGAATAGGTGTTCGCTGTATAGAGGGAGGTCTACATTGTCTGTGGGTCTTTAGAATATGTTCCTTTGTGAGGTAGGCGGTATCTCGGAAACAACAGTGATGCAACTATGGGATTGTATTTTACCAACATTATATTACATTAACTTATTATTTTTCCCTTGTGAACAAGAGGCTTCCTGGCAGCCAACAGATTGACGTTTTCATCACAGAAGTGAAACCTCAGATCGCTGGACAGATACCGTCAAGGAAGTAAACCGTTTTCTTTGTAGAAAAAAAAACCATCTAACAAACCGCAGCTTTCCAAACTCTTATTTCCTGTGCTACAATTTCCTCGTCCTTTGAATCCTGACGAAGTTTGAGAGAAGGTGTGTGTGTTCGGGGGAGGGGATGTGCTTTAATCTGGCGTTCTTGGTGTTTATTTAGATGTCTCTCTACACCCTACATGGGGCCTAACGAACACACGGCACCTGGAACTGTGGGGGGGGGGGGGGTACAAAAACGCAGTGGTTACTAAACAGAGGATGGAAAAACAATGGTGCCGTCGATTAATATTTATGTGGATGCCCTCGCCGCACTCTGCCTGGGAATTAATGAGTCTGCCGGCCTTCAGATTAAGGCAGAGAGCGTCGGCGCTGAGCTGCGCCCCCCCCCAGCCCCTCGCCGGAGCGTGATTAGAGGGGTTTTTATCGGGGCCCGTCGCTTGGGCTTTCACCTTGAGTCGCCAGGAGTTAACAAATCAGCCCCTGAGCCCCCCCACTTCCCCGTCTCTCAATCCCCCCCTAGAGGTGATCCTTTGGCACTAGAATACTCAATGTTTATTCCGGTGACTACTTTGTCTTCCGTCTTCCCTGGCTCTCACCCCTCCCCTGTGTCCAAAATCCTGCCTGCCTTGCTCCTCCTAGCCCAGTGCTTCCTAACTCGGTCTTCAGGGTCCCACAGATGGTCCACGTTTTTGCTCCCTCCCAGTTCCCTGCCAGACAGTCCACGTTTTTGCTCCCTTCCAGCTCTCTGCCAGACAGTCCACGTTTTGTGGTCTGTCTGTGGGTCCCTGAGGATGTGTGTCTCATCCCTCCCCTACTAGCCTGATGCCACTTTAAGATCACTGAATGTTCTTAATGTTGCACTTATGGCAATTGAAAAGTATTATTAAATTCTTGATTCGTTCGGAAGATGTTGTGTAGCTCTTGTTCCTGGGCATTCACTGGAAGCTCAGCCCAGCTACACTTATGCCTAGGCGAGTCCCGGACAGCATGCATGTCTGTAATGTGCTATTTGCCTGAATTGTACATGACTTTGGACAAAAGCATTCACTGAATAATAGTAAATGGTAAATGTAAATGTCAGAGGGTGCTCTATTACCTCCTCGTGAAACCTGCGAGGCTGAGCATCTGGGTGACCCCATATCCCCTGGGACGGTTCTACCACAGGCCGGTCTGGCCCGGCACCCTGCTAATCACGGTGAAGTCCACCGTTTCCTCCAAAAGGGCCCAGAGCCTCAAGGACATTTTTATAAGCTGCTTAAATTCAGTCCAAAACAAGTCATGCGATTCGGGAAATATCTCCAGATCCTGTTGTGGTATCACACGGGGGCCTGTCCATCCACAGTTAGTGGCGAGCATGACGTGGCTAAATAAATGTGGATATAAAAACATGCTCTAAACTCTCGGTGTGGTCTGTTTATACCGGCTTGGGGCCGGCGTCAACATCGCTCACCTTGGCACTGGGTGTTCTTCATCGCGGGCTCGAACCCGGCCATGCAGGTGCAAGAGCCAATGGGGACCATCCACTCGCCATCACCATTGCAGTAGAGCTTGATGGGGACGGACATCTCCACGGCATTCGACACGCAGACCCCGGGGGCAATCACCAGGGATGTGGCCTCGGCCCCCGTGGCCGTTTCGGGGAACACGGCATAGTTGGCAATGGTGGTGGAGCACTTCTTGTAGAAGACCCGGACGGAGATGAGAGACATGCATGCCCCCAGGTCCTGGAAGGCCAGGTAGAAGCCGGCCTTGGAGAGCGGTCCGAAACTGCGGACCTTGGTGTTGACGCGGCCGGACTCGAGCATGGAGAAGCTCTCGTCGGGAGCGATGGTGTCCACCTTGACGTAGGGGTTCTCCATCCACGCTGGGCTGCTTTCGCTGGCTGTGTCGGCATCCGACTCATAATAGAAGAGGTTGAAGGTCTCCTTGCAGGAGCCTGGGATGTTGGGGATGCTGTTGCAGTCGCGCACGGTGAACTTGAGCTCTACGTAGACGCGCAGAACGTCTTTCCGGGGGATGAAGTCACTACGCAGCCAGTTGTTCTGGTTCAGGTCACGAACGTTGCACACCTGGTACGTCCGGATGGGGTTCATGGCATCGTCGTAGCCGCTCACCTCCTCCCACTGCGGAAGGCAGAGAGAGGCCTGTTTTAGCTGAACAGGTAGCACACTGTGCTAACAAAGCAATGGTTGTTGGCGTAGATAAATTGTAGTCCTTCCCAATACTATGTCACTTTAGATGAAAGTGGTTAATGGACGAATAAATCAATGGGGCGATGGATACATCTTGTGGAGGAAGGGGAGCTGTGAACACAGGCCAGTAGGGGTGTATAAAGGGGTAGGGCCAGGAGGACAAATTCCCCAGCTGAAAGCTGATTGGTCCCCTGAGTCCACCCTCCCGTCACTCACTGATTCCAAACATATCATTGGCTAACGGTAAGGTTGGCCCCTCTGTATAAATCATGGCCCCTCTTATGCTCTTCACCTTTAAAAAATCCTAGATGCACCCCGGCAGACCAGAATGCTGACCTCTCTACTGGGCCTTTATCCGTTACACCAATGCCACGCAATCAAGCAACGCTCCCGATCATCGGCGATCGCCACAGTGACAAATCGGCATCTTAAAAGATCATCCATCTCTATTTGTGATGCAGCAGTGAAGAGGAGGGCTGGGGGTGGGGGCTTCCAGCTGAGGGGGTCGCCGTGTCCCTTCAAGACCAATTATGTCCCGTTGGCGGCATGCGCCTGTGCACCCCCCCCCCCCCCCTCACAGAAGCCAGCAAGAGAACAGCAACATCCCCCCATTCCTCCATTACCACAGACAATTAAAAAGCAAAGTGCTGCCTTTTCTGAAATATTACGCGGGGGTGCTGAGGATGGGCGCACGGTCTATCTGTGTGAGCACCCCCCCACACCCACCTTTCATCCTCAGAGGATGCACCCCGTGGTGTGTCTTCAGGCTAGCCTACCGTTACATGAGGCTGCCAGGATTTTGACATGGGCATCTGGGATTTACCTGCAGGATCTACCTGGGCTCTCGGGGGATTAGGGCCCCAGCTCATCTGGAAGCATGCCTTTCAGATGCTCTAATAAGGAGGTGGCAGTGGAAATATGATCTGCGAGGATGATGGATTGATGATCGCCAACAAGCACCAATAAGTGTTGTGGCTTCACTGTGATGAATAGGCAGAGCAACACGTAAGTCCCCGGCTGTCTCACTGCACAGCATGTCTGGGATTTGTGCGGTGAGACAGTCTCACCTCGCTGATCCCTGGTTGTCTCACTTCAGATTCCCGGCTGTCTTATTGCACAGATCTTAGCCCTTCTCACTGTGCAGGTCCCTGGCTGTCTCACTGTGCGGATCACCGGTTGTCTCACTCCACAGATCCCGGGCTGTCTCACTGTGCGGATCACCGGTTGTCTCATTCCACAGATCCCGGGCTGTCTCACCACACAGATCTTTGACTGTCACAGATCTCCAGCTGTCTCACCGCATAGATCTCCAGCTGTCTCACTGCACAGATCCCTGTCTGTCTCACCACGCAGCTCCCCCCCATCTCACTGTGCAGATCTCCTGCAGTCTTTCTGCACAGATCCCCATTTGTCTCACCATGTAAGATCGCAGCCTCTCTCACCACACAGATCCCCAGCTGTCAGGTGTCCAGCGGCCAACGCAAGATCCATTTAACGCACCTTTCCGAGCCACTTAATTAAGTGGGCAGATGAAGTAGCTACATGAGATTTGTGAGCTGGCTCTGTGAGAGGACTATTGCGCACACACCCCCCCGGCTACACGTTTTCCACAACGCTCAAGGCTCCTGTGTTTAAACACCGTTTTCATTCCACATTTGATCCTGCATGCCGCAGAGTAGGCATGTCGTCACGGCAGTGACTGCAGGGGCGTGCCACAGTGGAACGCATCTACACTTGCAGCTACCGGCCCGGCTGAGGAGACTGGTACCAAAACACTCTGTCGAGGGGCCTGTGACGGAGCCCAATTAGCACGTTAGCTTCAGAAAGGTGCTCATTTCCAGCGGCCCATCTGTCCCAGGGAGATAAAGGCAGCTCCTGACGCACCGGAGATAGCCACATCCCCACTAGCAGCTAGCAGTTAGTGGAGGTGCCTTATCTTAGCGCATCTCAGCGTCTAGAGTCCCAGGAAACGTCCCTCTGGTCGACAGGGAAGCATGCCTTGTGTCTGGGAACCGTTCCCGGACCTTTGGAGTCCCTTTTTGGAATTCTGCGATCTCAAAAAGCAGTGCACAGCAACCAGGAGAAACCGGGAGAACGATCAAGGGACGAGCACATCAAAGGTGTGTATATGGGGTAGTCCAGCGGGCTAGCTGGGGGGATTATGAGGAAAAATAGGATGCCAAAAACCCAGGAGAGCAAACCGGGGCTCAACAAAGAATGACGCAGATGCTTAAAGTCATCTGTGGCGGCCGTTAGAAACGACACCTTCCGGAGATTTACAGGCGAGGGAACAACAAAGTCGGGACCCCGGCAGTAATGAGGAAATAGAGACAGGTTGGGAGCGGGGCTGTGACCCCCTAAATACAGCATCTGTCAGGGTCCTTGGGGTGGCATTTACCCCCACTCCCGGGGTCCAGCTGGGTGGTGGATTACTGGGGGCCTTTCGTGAACCGGAAGAGAGGTCGGGGCTGAGGCCTGGTGCGAGCCATCATTTACTGGGGAATAAAAGAGACAGAACCCACAACAGCTGGGCTGGGATGGCGAACCCGTCTGAGCGCCACCCAAAGGTCATGGGGAGGCGGCACGGACCGAGATGCCATGAGCATGAAAGCATGTAGCTGGGACAACGCAGCTCTTTCTGCCGGTGTGTACGGGGACAAGAAGGGGGCTAAAACAGGGAATTAAGAAATGCAGCCAGCGTGAGAGGTGACCTGTGGGTGGCAGGAGACGGGCCTCCATATATAAACATAACCTGCTCTCCTTTACAGAGTGACTGTGAGAAAGCAGAGAAACACACAGAGACAAAGATTAGGGGAGATTCTCCATTCATTTCTGTGAGAAAACCCTAATCCCAACTCTGACAACCTTAACCCCTAACCAGCCCTAACCTTAACCATAAGTAATCAAACAAAACACAGCACTTTTGGCATTTTTAGTTTTTTGATTTACAAAATTGAGTTTACCCATGTGGGGGACCGAAAAAAATGTCCCCATAAGGTCAAAATAACAGGTTTTAATGTACATTTGGTCCCCACAATGTAATGTATACATGCCCACACACACACACACCTACTCACCCCGCTTTCTGGATGCGCAGTCCAAGCCAGCTCCGTCGTAGCCCACTTGCTGTCCATCAGCGTTTCTGCAGAGTAACAAAGGCACACGATTTAATAACAAAAGATTTGCCAGGGAAGTAGGTGGCGACACTCAGCTGCCTGTCGGACCGCATTTGTGTGCGGAGGGTGCAGGATGAAGGCCTCACTCAGGGATACTTTACTGAAACCGGCTTTACTGCACCTCAGTTAGCATGTATCTTCTACAACTACATCAACGGCACTTTTCCTGGACCGGCCATTTACGCCCTAATAATCTGTATTTGTATCCACTGTGGATCTCCGAGCCCAGCGTGCCAAAGGATCACGTCCGGGGATCGGACAGGTTACGCAAGTTCAGGCAAGCTGGACATTCCCAGACCTTCTTCTGCCATCCAGGCAAAATAACAATGGCACCAGAAGAAATCTGGAGAAAACGATCATTCGTTATTTTTATCCATGCCGGTGAGGTGGGACATGGATTTATCAAAAGCCTGCTGTGTTATTACTGTCTGGGATACGTCGTGAGTGTCGGCAGACAATACTCCAAGTACATACTGACAACTCGGGCTATTTTCTCCACTCCACCTTACTGTTTCCCTTGCGGGCCTGCCAGTATGGAACGTTTCAGACCTGCTAATTAAGCTGGACAGAGAGCTGTCTTTAATGACCCTCCACCTTTGTTAAAACGCAGACAGGAAGTCTGTCCTGATAGGCCCGTGTCAGGAATGGAAGGATTGAATCAGGACTCCGACCTTCTGTCTCATTTTCCGTAAGCATTCGAGGTGAGAAGAGATACTGGGGTGAAAAGCCCAGCAGCGAGAAATGTTTCATTGGGTGGGGCACAATGTATGTAACACACACACAGATTGGTCAGAAGGGCTATTCACAGTGCGGTCACCTCCCACTGCGCAATACAGAAAACTTTGTGAAAACAATTACAGAGAATCAAAGGAAGGGCCTGAAACCCGCAGTAAGGGGGCTTAAATAATAAGTAAATAGGCAATAATCAGCTTGCTCTATCTACACCCTCACTGACACGTGTACACGCACACACACACCTTAACTTGGGTGTGTGAAAAACTGCAAACTCATAAGCAAGATAATCATCTTTGCTGTCCTTATGTTCACAAATTCTGTTCTGTGCAAGTTTTTTTTTTTTTTTTTTTTTTTTTGCCAGCAGGCGGGGTGGTGGTGGGGGGGCAAAGCCTTCTTTGTTTCGGCTGTCTCTTTATATGCAGTCTTGAGCAGCTGAGCCCCCCCCCAATCCCACCACCAGGCCAAAGGCCCTCAGACGCCAAAAGCAAAAATATAAAAATACAACGATAGAGAGCATTATAACAACACCAGGCAGCATGTACACTGGTGCAGCAAAACTCCCTGTCCACTGCTATGGGGATTTTTTCCTTGCTCCCTCGCTCACAAGAAGAGCTAAAAATGAAAAAAAGAAAAAAGGCCAGCAAACAGACACACCTGGGTATTGCGCTGGCTGTCGGTAGATCCGAACACGAGGAAAAACCTGACTAGCGAGTTATGAAATACAATATGTAGCTAAAAAGTTACTCTCTGGCTGCAGATACAGATATTATTGCTCCCTGGCACTTGAAGACAAAAGGGGTAGCTACCACTGGATCTGGGACCTCTTATAGTAAGGATTGCAGGGATCTGATGAGGAATTAGTTGTTAAACACCTTTCCACATGCTGGAAGAGCAGTCTGTGGGATACGTTTTCGAATTTCTCTGGAGTGAGTTTTGGAAATTTAATAAAAGGTCTTCGTTGGATTACATGAATATTGTGGAGTTTTGGTTCCCGATACAGTAACATATGATGAAAAAGCCTGAAGAGGGGCCGCGATCTGCCGATAGGCAGCATGCACTCTCTCGCCATCGCTTATCTGTACCACTCCCTCCTGCGTTCCCTACCAGCGCTTTGATAATATCAAGCTCACGCCATCAGCACCATTTGCATTTTTCCTCCTACTCTCCCAGCTCTGAAATCCCTCCCTGAGCAATCAGTTTGTTTTGACCCTGTTGTAGCAAAGGAAGGAGCTGGAACAACAGCAATGCACACACACACACACACACACACACACACAC
>JAAGVU020000043.1:9903522-9914515 GCA_011763525.2 Mormyrus iriodes | reverse complement strand
CACACACACACACACACACACACACACACACGTGTCCTTGTCCTCAGGGGATGACATAACCAGGCTGGTACACATCGGTCCCAGTGTCTTTTACACACCGACAGGTAGGAACACGAATGGTGCGCATATGTGTAGAGCTGACACATGGGTTGAAAGACGATGCTCTCTTCTCTTCGCCATTCACACAACCGCCCCCTGGAGGAACGGAGGACTCATAGCAGCTCTGTACCTGTGCAATAGCGCTGCTAGCCCCGCCCAAACCACAGACAGGTGTGGGATTAACGAGGATCGCTGTCTGCCTTCTGCGACACGGATTCCTTTTACGCTAAACCGACCCCACTGGGGCGAGACGTGCGAGAGAAGCCCGACGCCAGCAAATTGGCACTTCCCCCCCTCCCCATTTCCAATTGACGCTGCGAAGATGAGCTGCATCAAGAATGACTGACACTCCATCAGGTCTTCGGGGTCGGGGGCGGGAAAGGGAGCAGCGGATCTGCTTAGCACAGCAACAGTCAGTCAAAAAAAAAGGGGGAAGACAGACAGAGAGAAATCCCCTTTGAGTTTCTGCTCTCTTCTCCTCTGTTAATTGATTTCTCTCCTGCCTTTGTCTCCAGATGCTATAGAGAGGCATCCACGCAAGGCTGTGCTTCCCCGCCCCGGCGCACCCCCGGCCATCCCTGTGTCCAAACACTCGAGTACTGTTTAGCTATAAAACACGGGGGGGGGGGCTACGGAGTGGTGATGTAGGCAAAGAAAGTGGTCTGTAAACTCATTAGGGCTATCAGGCTGAAGGCTTTGTTCGCCGCCTTTTTACTGGCCCGGCGGGGGCGGGAGGGGGGTAGAGAAGGGGAGGGGAGGAGAGAAAAAAAATGCGATTGGAATTTAAATAGGCCGGGCAGTCTTTGCTTTTGTACAGTGGCTGAGTGCAGTGATTACAGCCAGTTTGAGTGGAACCGTCACCAGTAATTGGTGATAGGCCTGGTGTAGGCGGCAGCCCTCCCCCGAGGAATTTCAAGCAAGGCCCCCCCCCCACCGCCACTGTGCACGCCGCTGTCACTCAGCCCACAATAGTGGGCCCTGCGGCTCTGTGTGTGTGTGCTAATAGGGCAGCCTGTCAGCGGCCGGGGGGGTGGGGGGGGGCATGTTCCCACCTTCCTCCGGACTGGAACAGTAACTGGACTGGAACTGGATTAGCCTCTCGGAGCCCGAAGGCGAGCCGATTGGCTGGCGGAGCAGTTGGGCTCGGAGTTTCACGCACCCCTGCCTCCCTTAACGCCCTTTCCTTTTACACCGCCCTCCACACAACATAGGGATTAACGCTAAGCCTCGACCCCAAAGCGGGTTTATGGGTCCCCGTCACACCATTAGCGTTTTGGGACATACCATTTTACCCCCCACCCCCCCTTAGTGTAGGGGTGGATCTTCCCAAGAACCAGGTCCCTCACCCTGCAGACGTCAAGGAGGATGAAAGGGGAGCAGGAACAAAGGGGCTGTTTCACAGCATTGTTTCCCAAGGTGTGTGTCTGGGGCGTGCGGCCCGGTCCGGATCAGCAGAGAACTGCGGATGCGGCGCCATGGGACGGCCCTAATTACAGAGCGGACAACACAGGGGGCCCTGGGGGCCCGGCACTCCCTGCAAACAGGTGCGTGCACACGTCACTGCTCACTCCATTCCCACACACCCCCATCCCTGAATGGACAGAATCACCCAGTCATGGCAAATGGACCCACCAGTGCCGCTATCAGGTCACTCATTAATGCGGGGGGGGCTGAGACTTTTAATACATATTAGTGACATAAGGAGGAGCTAAAACAGAGATGGGGCGCAGTCTCCCCCTGTGATTGTGAACTGATGCGTATGTATTATGCCTTTCTGAAAGAATGCGATGGGCCTCTCCGCTGTGGCATCGCAATACCCAACGTGCAACGGTAATGCGACGGATGCTATCTCAGAAGCCTCCCCCTTATCACCTCCCCACCCCCCCCCCAAAGAAACAGATGGGCCCTTTGTCTCACGTTTACCAGCAGACACGGTTTACGGGGCTTCTGGAACATTCCGCAGACATCAGATCCATTCGTGGGCAGTTTGTTGCTCGGTGCGAGCCGCACACCTGCACGCGTCGTCCGCGTGTCACGGCCTCTCTACTGGACTCTCGAGGCTCGGGGGGGGTTAGACCCCCCACGTTACACAGCAGGCTGCTCGGAATTTCCGGTGTTGTTGCTGCATTTTTTATTCCCCTTCACCGGGACAACCCCCAGCCCCGATCCTACCTGCCGCCTCCGCACTGCTAAGCAACCACGGCAGATTGTCCCACGGCCCTCGTCTCGCCTTTGTGTGAGGGTTTTTTTTTTTTGTAACTTCATGTCTCTGCTTGCCCTCCCCCCCCTTCTGCGTGTGAGTCACCCTCCCAGCCTCACCGGCACCCTGACGATTCAGCTATTAGTGTCCAGAATCACGGGTGTGGTGGCTCTCAGCGGTACGTAAGAAGCACCTGATGCTGGCTGGTCGATGCTCTCCCAGGGCGTGTGTGAACGAAGCCCCCCTCCCCCACAACGGGCTCCTTTGCACACTCTCCACAACATCATGTCACAAGTCTGCCCCCCTTCAAAAAAAGAACTGTTTTCCCCCCTTTTTTGTTTCTTTTCACCGAGAAAAAACAAATGCTGCTTGTTTACTGCGAGGAGCTTGGCCGGGCTTTGAAGGCGAGGACAGACCCTAGAACACAAAAACAGCACCAGCAGCAGATCTAGGCCTGTTTGCTTGCAAATATCTGGATTCCCTGACTTTCCTTCTCCTCCTCACCTGCTGGATCTATCTGGAACAGAAATTAAACATCTTTCACACAATCTCTCTTTCCTACCCTACAGATTGCCCGGAATGATATGTTATAAATCCCAAATTGGTATGTAGTGTGTCCTGCAGTGTGTCCTGCAGTGCACCTTTAGGACCAGATAAAGTTTTGTTCCTCATACGCAAGTTACGGTGATGGCCGTGTTTGAAGGCAGTTCCTGTTCCGTCTTTCGCAAAAACACCATATTCCCCACGTCCTTATGCACAGATTGTAATTCACACACTTCTAAAAAAGAACGAGAAACAGCTCCCCAGCATCCATGGACTCTGTCGACCCCAGCATTAACATCCGGCTCCTCCCATTTTTCACCGGAAAGGCCTCCGTCCCCGCATGTCAGGGGCTGCCGACTCCGGCTGGAGCGGGCATTATTAAAGACGACGTGTTTGCGGGGTCCTTTCATCCAAACTGCGTTCCAGAAGACAACTCTGCACTCGTCCGTGAGCAATGCATATAAAAATTTCTGGCTGCAGATTTTGTGTGTGTGTGTGTGTGTGTGTGTGTGTGGGTGTGTGTGTGTGTGTGTGCACGAGTGAAGTGACAATGTGTAAAGCTGCCGATTCGGTTTTTAACGTTGACATGCCCATGGGCCGTGAAGCCGGCGGGGACCTGTACGTGGGAAATAACCAGGAATCGCCGTGGCAACTATCCACTTTCAGGCACGGCCCTGTTAAGCTTCCAGTCTTTTCATATTTCCATTCCTTGGCTATCAACATATTATATTACATACGTGTCAGTGCACCGTATTTAATTCGTGTCTTTGTACAGTGATGTTTTTTTCTCCCAATGTTTGACAAATCATGAAAGAATGTTGAGAACTGTAATCATGTGTTATGTAAAAAATGCACATCAGATACACTTGTTTTTTAAAATGTATCCTGTCACTGACTCAGGGCTTAGTAACAGGATGTCATACAGGTTTTACATAAGTGAGTCGGAGTGCATCGGATAAGCAGACACGCCTGACGGCTTGAGCGGATGCGCCTGACCCCGCCCACTGTGTAGATGCAGGAAACCCCCACAGACGGACACCCCAGTTTGCAGTAGCCAGTCCCTCCAGATCACCGCCAGCCTCTTGCGGCACAGGGCTTCCTCCTGAGAGAGGGCGATTAGGTCGACCGTTCCCTGAGGAGACAGGCCTGGGGAGAGCCGCTCGATAGATGTGCCCCCTCCTTTCTCACCCTCCACGTGCCGCGAGCCGTCACAGACAGCAGGCATGCGGGCCGTGATGTCAGAACAGCACCGCCGCAGTCCTGCGACGCCTGACTGTAATGTATGCGCCTTTGAATATGCATACGTCTTGCGATCGGGCGCTGTAGCCTTTGGACCCGTTTCTTGCCAGTCGTGTGCCAAAAAAAAAAATGCTTCTTAAAAATGCCCGTTTAAAATCCAGGGAAACGTGATGGTTGGACAGAAAACGTGCCACGCCAGAGACTCAGTGAATGCTAAGAGAGGCGTTAAAAAGCAGGCCTCTGGCGGCTCCGGCTTGGCCCTCTTGCCTGTTGACTCACTCTCTTGGATCAGTCCTCCACCTGGAACCCTTACAGACCCCCAGCATCAGCAAAGCGACTCCCACTCTCTCTCAGCCTCTCTCTCGCTCTCTCTCTCCTTCTCTTTGCCCCCAGGTTTTTATGAGGTGCTTGTTTATAAACACGCAGTCCCGGTGCCTCAAACATCACGTGTCTTGGACCCCCAAAGGTGGTGCTCCATGCCAAACACGCTCATTTATAGCGCCACCAACAGAGCCATTTACGACCAACGAAACGGTGGAAAAATGACGTCATACTTCCGGCTTCGGGGTGCCATCCGTTCAGCATTAACGCCACAGGACAGGGGGGAGGGGGGGTGTATAATAAACTCAGGATGACGGTGATGAATGAGCAGCAGTTTTCACATATACGGCCACCCCCTCCTCGAATGGAGAGACGTGGATTTTGAAACGCTAAAATATGGTTTCTGGTGTTTATTTGTCTTTCCCGCTGGCTCAGGCTGCTATCCGACACACACACGCTTGTACACACAGCACACGCAGCACACGTCACAGGCATTTTTGCGCATTAGCCAAATTGGGAAATTTACTCGGTCCCGTTTCTCTCCCTGCAGAAACCTGGAAACACAGCTTACAGTTTTTTTTTTTTTTTTTTGTTCCATCTCCAGCAGGAATGTCAGCGTGCCTGGGAACGCTCTGAGCGTGTGTGCGTCTCCTTTCTACTTAATGCCAGGCCACTCAAACATGCCGGCATAAGTACAGACAGGATCCTGGATATAGGGAACATTGAAACACCTCTTTTGACACCCATAAATTATTCATTACAAACTGGCAGACTTGTAATGTGCATTACTGACAGTAATTCTGAAGCTAAACTAATTTCCTCTGTTCCAGAGGCTGTTAACTTCAGTCCATTAGGGTCTTTTAAAAAAACAACACAAAAAAACATAAACTATACATAAATATTTGAAAACTAATAGGCCGCAATTACTAGCACTCAACATCCAATTCATTCAGAGCTCACGCAATTTAATCCGTGTGTATTTTACGTCTTCCATTCTAAATTCTAGAATCTATAGAATTTATCCTCATTTTGAAAATGGACTGGGGTCACTTCAACCCCAAAAATAACACAGGGGTTAAGTTAGTCTGCATCAGAGAGGTGATTTTATATATTTATAACCACAATAATTACTCTCGCATCGTACCACGGGCAGATAAGGGAAGCAGCAGTCGCTAAATTGCAAAATGGAAATGCTTTCCACGACACTCATTTCCTGGGCATGTCGGGGTTCATCCCAAACAAATCCCATGTAACGGCTTTTGCATTCTCCGAGCGATTAGCTAGCGATCTTCATTAGCCTGGCATTAAGCGTCGGGTGACATATTAACTGGAGGCCAGGGGGCAAGGTGGCGGACGGGCGGGACTGCGGGCCACACCCCCCTCTCGCCGTTGCTGATCCCAAGCGTTCACCTGCTCACTCTACGTTGGTATTTGGGTCACGCAGCCAGACGATGCTGGAGGTTTGGGTGGAGATCCAGTGGTTTGGGTGTAGGGCCCGCAGAGAGGTGGCAAGTCCCGCTCCCATGCCCCCCCCCCCGTCACTGTTATAAGTAGCTATCAATCAGACACATAATGGCGCACTGCCAGTCTGCTAGACATGAAGTTCCAGTCTCACTTTCACAGCATTATATTTTCAGTGTGAAGATCTAACAAGCACATAATAGCAAACAGATGCTATTATAATATTTATTATATATATATGTTTTCATCTTCTTCTTGCCCAAAAGTGTTTATTTGCAGTTAGGCACCCGACATTTCGAAAAGACAAGAGAGATTATAATGATTACCTCAGCCTTCAACTGGTGCTGTAGATGGATGACTGGCTACAGAGCTGAACCTCATCAAATGGCTCCCTAAGACCCCCCCCCTCCCGCCCCAGCCCTCGTCCATACAGTTCCTAATCGCTGCTCTGTTAATTAATCTCACACGCTGGTGATTGTGACTCATTAGACCTCCTTCCTAAATTGTTTTCAGCTCTTAAGCGCTGGGGACCACGCGGCTTCGGGGGTGGGGGGGGCTGAAAAGAATTACTTATCGAACGGAAGCCGGAGGCATCTCCTAAAACAGCAGGGTCAGACACCACCAGGTTTGGAAATTCCCAGGAAAATTGAGAATCTCTGAGTTCACCGAATCACCTAAACGAGTAACTCCAGGGGTCCTTCCCACCGGCCCGGGAACATCTTCCTGGTCCCTAAAGTGTTCCCTAAACCCACAGAACCTCCTGGTAAATAATTCACAAGTCTAAAAACGCAGAGAAGTGACTCACGCTTAATAACAGATGACACTGTGACAGAAATGCGTCTCAGAGCAATTAAACGTATTGATCGATCGATTCGCTGACATCTAAGACTTTTGGGGTCCATTACTGCAGAGGGATTAAGTGTCCACCCCCACCCCCCTGCCAAAAAAAAATAAATGCAGAAAACCCCCCATGCAGTAAGACTTTGCCTCCACAATGCGATGCAGGAACATAAATGTGAGAAAGTCACGGTGCAGAGTGACATATTAACACAGGGCAGCGAGTTATGCATAATTTATCCCTGTCGCATTTGTCACCAGTGAGTTCTGGGTTAACAGCGTCCTCAATCAGCCAGATACAGGCTGCGGCGAGTTCAGGGAGCTGCGATCTCAGCACTGTGATTCCGACGGTTTTCGGTCGACACGACCAAAGCTCCCGACTCAAACTCAAACTCATGCGACGGGACGGGAGTTCTCATTTTGTCAACCCCTCCATCACGGACGAAGCCAGCGTTCGGCGGAAGCCTCACAGAATCCCGGGAACAATAGACTGTGACAATGTTTATTTTCTGACACATGGTTGGTATGTGACGCCTGTCAGGAATTCAAGAAAAGTAAAAGTTAGTTTAGGCCTGAAGAAATGGGAATGAAAAAAGGCGGGGTGAGCTGGGAACAGGAGGTGCTGGGGCGCGTCGGAGATGGGAAAGTCAAGGGAGATCTGTGCCTTGCCGGTCCGCTGGCATGTAACCGAAAGGAGGGCTCAGAAAAACGCAGCCACCCGGTCCCTAGCTCACCTCCAACAGCCCGCAGCATCAGCCGGACTGGCTTATCTGTCCACGCTGCAGCCGGGAGGAACAGAGCGGAACGAAAGTGGACGGCAGGCTCAAGCTGACCCTACTCCTGGGTGGTTTGAGGGTGGGGGGCCAGGGCCGGCGGGCAGGATTTGGAGTGGGGTGGGGGGGGTGTTAAGGGGCTCTGAGTGGAGGTGGAGCAAGAAAAATGGTGGGGGGTTGGTGGACTTAAGCCCCTGTAAATCAGCACAGGAATAAACGCCCCACTGCCTAGCCTTAGCAGACAGGGATTGGAGGGTGAATCCCATTGTTGATGCCCGAATGAAACAGAGAAAGCGAGAAAAAACAAGGAATGAAAGAAAGAGGAGAGTTCAGAAGGCAGAATGCCCCATGGGATAGACCCCCCACCCCACTCTGTAAGGGGGGGTTGGAAGGGCTCCCCTGCCATTTGCTTTTTTCGGTGCTTTCTGGAAAATCATATCACAGAAAATAATCCCCAATTACAATAAACTTGAGCAGGGCTACGAGATCGAGTCAGCTTGCCCGGGTCAGCCTTTTCGTTTGCTGGGTGTGAGAATCAAGTGGAAAGTGATGGTGCTGGAGTGGGGCCTAGGGGCTGTAATGGCGGCTCTATGGCCGACGTCGGCGGACACCAGGCACTATGCGTGCGCACATGGAACACACGCCAGCACCGGGCAGCGGCAGCAGAGGTGGGCCTCTCCTAATTACAGGCCCCACGGGTCACGCCCCCACTGAGGGGTTGGGGGGGTACACCCCATTTCAAACCTGGCCCGGCTTTCACTGAGAGGCTTTTAATTGACCCACAGGGGACGGATCCCAGACCGTTTCTGTCCCCACCCTGTGAGAAACCAGCCGGAGCAGAGCCTCTGAGGCAGGCGTGACGAGACTGAGGTCTACCGCTTCTGAGGAACTCGGCCGCCATGTTGCCAGGGTGAGGACACGAGCAGGAAACCCAGGGAGCCGCGCTCAGCAGTCACATGTTAACGCACTCGTGAAATTAAAAAAAATAATAATTTAAAAAGAAACTTGGCAACGCAGAGCAAATACATGCGAAGAGTCACAAAGTCACAAATTGATCTGAAGTTAAACAGGAGCCTTATCTGCATGCATCGCGCCAAACCACATTCAGCTTTAGCCTTTATGTGGAAATGCCCAATCTCAAACTCATTCTGGTCATTCCTCTCCCCGTTCTAGGTGGACGATGACAAAGAATGAGCCGGAACCACGCTGCCCATTACCAGAGAAAGACACGCTTCCGTGGAATTATATTGTTATTTTCAGTCCCTTTTTATCTCACTCAACCGTCGCTCTACTTTAAGCTAATTACTTATTTATAGAAACTGTAAAATTAAACCAGACTGATAGCAGTTTACTTATTAGAAGCGCTTGCTTCAAGCCTGAAGGGCAGAGTCTATTTACAATGCAGACTATTGTGATTAAAAGAAAGCTTTTCTCCCTTTAAAACTCGCACAACTTTCATGTTCAAAGTTTACACATGATCCATATTTATTTGTTTGCAATTAATTTTGCACCCACAACCACGGCCAGGATGGCTCGTTTGATGGATGGATGGATGGATGGATGGATGGATTAATTCTGTATAGAAATACTAGGTTGCTATCAAATCCAAAAGTTGGATAATATTACGATTCCCTGAGGTAGGAATGGCATTAGGGTAAATTCTGTAGATTTCACACTTCATTGGACACAGAAGTCATTTTATTAACTCAAGGGAAAAATTGCACATATTCTGATCAGCATTTATATTAATGATGTGGCCTAAAATCTAACTCCTGTCTAAGTCCTGTTTTGTCTTGGGTGTCTTTACACAGACATGAAATATTATATGTGCTGTAGGTACGCACCATACACTTCATTCTGCCGTAAGCTAGCCAGGTACCTCAACCCTGCCCCACCCAGACTCTCTATAAAGAAATCAACAATCAAGAGACGTGTTTGAAGCTCCCAGCGTGCCGCAGCTTTCCATGACTGACTAGCATTTTCAGGAGTCACTCATCGGTAAATATATAATCTCCAGCATTCACTCATTGACTGGGGGCCTCATTCAGTCTGACCGCAAAGTAATCAACTCCGAAAATGCGTTATAAGGAGTCGCGGGGAAAAGTTAACGCTCACTTAAATGCAACTGGCAAAAATCAAAGGGCGAAACCGCAAAAATTGAGCAGGCAAACAGCCCTTCGTCTTCTTAAAGGGAGCATTAAATGGGAAAAGAGACTCGAGATAGAAGCAAGGAGGGAGAGGCTAGGATTACGGCCATCAGGTCCCGAAACCGCGCGGATCGTCTGCTTGGCTCGCCGTAATTGCCCGACTAATCAGTCAAAGTAGCGTCTGAACCCGATCGAAGCGCATTACTCATGAATAAGTAAGTGGGCTGGCGGGCTGCTTGCTTAATTAACCAAAACCTCATATCCCACGGGACGTCCACACCCCAGTCTGTTTCACGGAAGGGGGGGGGGCGGGCCACTGTCAGCAGCAATCTCTCCCCGCCACTCGCATTGATTGATAGGGGGCTAAATTGAATCCCTCGTCATCACTATCCTTTGAGTGTTTTCGCGACAGATCCCGAAGGAGACGTTTCAGGGCACGAGCAGCTTCAGCGCTGACACTCTGACAACCCCCCCCCCCACTCCACCCAAGAATAAATCTCCACCCGGCTGCCTGGTCACCTGACACCGCCAGGCCCCGGCTCTGCTTTTAATCCTTCCTGTGACCTCTGTGCGTCCGTGCCTCTATTTTCGCCGTTTTGCATACCCGCCCCCACCTCCGTTTCCCGCCGCTTCCATCCATCCAAATATTTTCAATACTCGCTTGTCCTATGCAGGGCTCTGGAGATCTGGAGATCCCAGAACCTACAGGTGCAAGACAGGGAATGTTCCAGGAGGGGGCGCCATCCCCGTTTCATTTTTGTTTTTATTTTAGTTCCCGTGGAAAGAGATAACATCAACCCTCCGGGCGTTATTCTGCCAAAGCTCACTTCGGCCTGCTTTGAAATTACAGAGGGTGGCCGTTCAGATACTCAGTCAAGGGCAGGGGGAGATGAACAGGGAGCCCCTCAGAGCTCTAACACTCAGCAGAAAAGCCCAGCATGTGCGGGAGCCCACCTCTCTGTGTCCTTATACACATTTATTCATTAATGTTGTTTTCTTACACATTTTATTCATAGATTTTCACTTCCACATTATCCCCATCCCCCCAGAGCAGAACTGGGGCTGAGTGCCCGAACCGCTACGCCATCTGCTGTCCAGGGACTACACTGCTCATCCTTGCCATAAAATTGAGCCCTCCTCCCCTTCCTTGGGCTGGGAGGGGACTGTAATCGATGACTCGGATCAGCGCCCCAGGGGAGCAACAATGGGGCTCCAGAAGCTGCGGGACGAGTCTCGAGTGCCATCCTGGGATTTTATGCCGGTGGCTTGGGGGGGGGGGGGTGACGACGGCGAGGGGGACCAGTGGGGGAGTTAGGCGCCACCGCGGATAAGCCCCCATCGGAAGTGAGGGCCGACGAGCAGCGACGGCGGGG
>JAAGVU020000043.1:9882515-9896261 GCA_011763525.2 Mormyrus iriodes | reverse complement strand
TTATAATATTTTATATATATATATATATATATATATATATATATATGTGTGTGTGTGTGTGTCTCTGTGTGTGTGTGTGTGTGTGTGTTGTCTAAGACCTGCCAGTGGTTTGATCCCACAGCAAAACAGTTTGTTCTTAACTTTGACATACATATATGAGTTAGCCCTTTGCCTCTTTCAAAAAACTTTGATTAATATCAGCTGCTGCCAGATTAAAAGTAAAAGAGAAATCTGCCACTCGAATTTGTTTACCAAATTTAAAGGGGAAATGTTTAAAGTGCCCCATGATCTGTTCTTTGCACAGACAAGAAAAAAATGGCAATCTGCTAAAAACAATGTTTCCCTTTCGAACGGTTATAACAATATATAAATTCCTAGCCCACTGGCTGAATCCAGCAAAACATAAACAGCAGAGAGACTACAGCTCACACAGAGCTGGCGGGGCTTAGCAAATTGATGTTTCTACTAGACAGGGATTTAAAGATTTCTGAAATTCTGGTGAAGCGTAATATAAACCTGTATTAGTTTTCCTTTATTATGAATAGATGAGAATTTATATATAAGACCATTTAAAGATTTTTTTTTGGTGAAAGCACTGTGTTTTGTGCTGTTAACGCCACTTCCAAAGTGCTGTTTTTAATGAAGACTATTAGCGAGGACACTATTTCAGGCTAACAATTAAAATAGTATTAATTTAAACAAAAATAAAAATATGACCATACCTATAATTAACCCACTAAGAAGCTTGCCTCCCGCTATATATTTATTTTCAAACACCGAATGATGATAATAAATTGGAAATGGACACACCGAAAATCTTTAATGATCGTTTATAAAATGACAGCATAATTCCATTAAAATTCATATTCCAACAACGTCCGTTTTTTTGCACTAATCTCCTTTTATTGCCGTAAAATGTCAAATCCATCTTAAATTTTCAGCTAAGTATAAAAGTATACTACCATTTAGCAGTAGAAATGCCTATTAAAAAGCCGCTTAAATGAAGCATTTTAAAAGACTATTTACCATTATATCTAGTGTTTAAATACACTATTCTTATGGCCAGTAGGACAAATGGACTCACTGACTGCTTCGCTCGTAAAGCTGGGAAGTGGAGACACTCGAAACTACCATCTTCACAAGAGCCGGACAATTATCGCTCACTAAGTAAACCGCAAAAGTGTTTACCCGAGCAATATATCTTAAATAGCCATAATCATCTGTATACAATTTAAACTCGGATCATAATCATTTCACAATCTAGCATCGCACCAATATGTTACATTATCGTTTTCTACAGATTTTGTTGCAAAGAGTTGCAAAAATACACTTCATACTAAATCACTAAATAGGCCTAGGTGGGATCCGCAGCATTCATAATATGGTCATTTTGTTAAACATAATTATAATGGGTCATCGACAGAAATACTATTTAAATTTCATTTCTTTAAAATGCACGCGTAGATGAGGCGCCCATACAGTAGGGCCTGTTTCGACACCAAAAATATTTCATAAGTAATGTCGCTAAGATGCGCTTATCGTTATCGCAGTTCACATTATTACAGTATTTGTATATTCATTCAGGTACACAGCGGTGACCTCCAGCATCCCCTATTGGACTTCCAACGGCCCCCTCCAGGGACCCGAGGACACCGTAAAAGCAGGATTATTTGAGAACTTCAGAGGACAGGCCATAAATCATACAAACATATGCAAAACGTAACGATTCGACCTTAGTGACTTATACCATTGTTTAAATTATATAATTTTAAGTACATCCTGGCCTACCAACTTCCCGCAATTAGAACAGTCGTTTTGAGTCGTTTTGCGCATGTTAAGCAATATCCAGTCCATGCCTGAGTGACTGGGAGGATAGGTGTACCCATTCTGTGAAACGGGTGCCTTTTTTACAATTAAAACTCAATAAATAAAGACGCATATACTTAACATACGGTAAAACTGTATTTTTTATAAGTAACTAAAAGTAAAACGCTTTGTCTTTCAATACATTTACACCATATACTTGCTTACTATATAGTCACAAACCTTAGGTTAGACATTTTATTTAAAAATGCATTATTCCAAAGTCACTGCTGTGTAACCTAATTATAGTCAGAAAGTTAAGTCATTGGTAATTAATGAGGCTTTGATTTAAGTCTGCGGTTTCAAAAAGTTTTGTTACACAACCAGCGTAAACGGTATATCTATTAATATCACCACCTGTAATACACTGGCTTCGTTCATGTCGAGAATGTGTTTTAATTATTCATTTTACACAGTGAGTCTGAATAGCACTATGGACAAAAAAACGCAGGTTAACGTCGGACTCTCAGTGTGTATTTATATTGATGCCATACAACAATCCGCTGTATTGTCCTACTTAATAAAATATGCGTAAAGAAAATATTTTAGATAAATGGGGAAAAAAAAGAGTTTTCCAAAAAAGCAACTTTTGGGGTGGGTGACATAAAGGAATACGTATTTAAAACGGATTTTTTTATACACCTACAAATAATTTCACAGCGAATATACAGAGCCCGGTTTGATTTGTTACAAAAGAAAGTCATGTCAGCCCGCACACAGCAAGTCGCGGATCGCTAAAAGTGATAACAGCTGCAATATTCGGGCTAAAACCTTTTGAAAACCAAGTCTTAATGCTCCGGCGCTTCCCAAAGATTTGAAAAAACGAGACTGATTTGTTAAGCAGACATCTCACTTGGAAAAGAGCGGCCGGGGCATCACTTCGCCTGCCCCACTAAAGGAGATGCACTTCGTTTAACCGCGACTCCCCATTGAGAGATCTTGTTGCGCTAATTTCCTTTTGGGGGGCGAGAAGGAAAGAAAGTGTGCACTTATGCAAAGCCATCTTTTGGCGTTTAAAGCGTTATAATCGCTGGATGTATATTCCGGCGAACTATTGTTTGGATTTCGATGTAAGCCAAGCCAGGTGTAGACGCTCCCCACCGAGCCGCAGTCTTAGACGTTTAAGAGGATTTGATCATCCTTTTCGGTCCCCCGGATCCAGACAGATGAATGGGGGGAGAAGCAGAAAAAATAAAGATCAAACTGACCACAGCGAACACACCATGTGTCTATGATATATCGCATTTTCAACTGAATGCACTCCGGTCTGCTCCGCGAAGCCGAGGCTCATTAGCGCGTCGGTCCGAATTGCGCATAACATTGATCGGCACAATGGTCAGCAAGCTGGCAGCGACTGTGGGCTTGTAATTAAAAAGCACATTAAAAGTAAGGCTACAAAGGGGGACCGCGATCTCACTTACCTTCAACGGCTAAAACCGCAGGCAGCATAAAGCCGCACACAAACAGCAAATAATCCATTGTCATAAACCAGGGACTTCGGACATGAAAAAAAATACGTTCCAGTGGAGAATCTTGGTAAATTCCCGTGAATTGTGATCTTGGCGCAGTCGGGTACACTTGCTTCAGAACCCCCACACCCAGAGAAACCCCTTCCAAAAAAAAAAACAGCCACAAATTGAGCACCCGACGCGGACAACCTTCCCGATCTGAGGAGCCTAAACCATCAGATCGCAACTGAACCAAAGTGTTACAACGCGTTTACTTATCATCTGTCCATTCAAGTATGGGGCAAGTTGCCCCCTTTTTTTCCTCCGCTACAGGACCGGTCAAAATCACTGATGCATTTAAGCACGTCTTGGAACAGAAGCTGTTTTTCACTGAGCTTAGGGAGGTAACTCCAGAGGCTGTAGCTTTATAGCTTTGTGCTATTTTCTTGCTGAATTGACACCATAGTCCAGTCATGCATATATACAACCATGCATGTACGCGTCTGTGCAAATACTTTAAAATATCGCAGATCGCCGCAGCGCAAAGGCTGTAATTCCCTGAGCGAATTATAGGTGCAGCCTAGTGCTGTTGTTCGCCCGCTCCGTCTGCGTATAGGAATGAAGATTGGGAAAGAGAATGAGAGAGGATTTCGGGGGGTGAGGAGGAGGGGTTATGCTTAAGGGAGCTGCCATTCCTCCTTCTCTAATAGTCACACCTCCACGACTCGCTCTGAATGCAATGGTACGACCATATGATCTGCCGCTTTGCCTACTATGAGAGCGCTGGGTCGCAGATCTCTGATTACGGCGGGGAAACAGCGCCTCCTTCGGGATGTTTGGTTTCAGTGGAAAATGTGGGTACAGTACATCATCTCGTTTGCCATGTTAATACAATATTAAGTAGATCACTGATTGTTTAGTTTCCGATATACTCGGTGTCATTCAAAATCAGATGGCTTTGTAAGGAAAACTTATATGCACGTATGTGTGAAAAGACAGACCATAGAGAATTTCCCTCTGTGAAAAATGTAGGCTAATATTAACGAGGACTGCAAAGTTATGTATATTTCAGCTACTTTCTAAGGAAGCCAGATTAAAATGATAACACACGGCAGCAACAAAAATAACTGCAATAATCATAATAATAACTGTTTATTATTTTGATTGAAGAATAATTGTTTTTTATCTGTAACCATTTTGTACTACTAGTACTACTATTAATAATAATCATTATTATACCAATAATAAAAACACATTATTATTATTATTATTATTATTATTGTTGTTGTTGTTGTTGTTGTTGTTAAATGGAGTTAGGCCTACTGTCCAATTAGTTGTCTCTTCCTAACAGTCTTTATTTAGAAGCTGTGACTCACAAAGATCGAGGATAACAACATGTTATTGAAATAGTGTGTCACTGATATAGATACAACAGCTTTGTTTGGTTTTAGTACCTGCTCTAAAAATTAAAAGGACGCTAAGTATCAGTCCCACAAAAGCCGGAAATGCAAATGCCGCTGGGCCGATTTGTAAATGTTAGGCTTTGGTCAGAACTTTCAGTGGATATACATTTTGCTGAATCTGGGGTATGAGCTACAATGGAGTTAATCTCACCTAGTTTTTAAATTATTATGTTTCTTTTCGATTACAGCTTTCGAGTCAAGGTGCGAACTAGCTAACTAGGCTGATGTATCTGTGTGTTGCTTAATAGGGAACAGAGGAACGTGCGAGGTCGGCCTCTTTGTAGATTCAAAATGTTTATCGTTGGGGCTTTCTTAGGGCAGAATGACACAGGGAACGGAACGATTCGGGGAAGCCCAAAAGTGGAATGTCTGCTGAAATAGTAGGGAATAAAAGTAGCTTGTTAAACCATAAATGCCACTTAGGCGAAAGCCAGCACTCACAGGTCCGACGGCATGGCTGGAAACACCAACAAAACAAGGCTCTGCTATCTGCCAAGGGTTTTTTTTATCAGAATTAAAAAAAAACAAGAAAGCTTTTAAGAGGATACTTTTGTGAGGAATGGAGAGGCGCACACGTACTAGTATGTGTGTGCATGGCGGAGCAGTCCTCTGCTATAGCGCGTAGGAGACTCCCACACGTGGCGTGCATTAGGAACCGGGTAAGTGAAGTGGCCCAGCCCTTTATTGCCATGTGGAAACTTCTAGAACGTCATCCCCCACATCTCTTATCCACCGCCTCCTCAGCTACCTATTAGCGGCACAAAGTGGTGCAGGCTTAGTCGAATGGCCTTGAGGCTGATAGTTTGGGGGGGGGGGGGTGAATTGGAGAAAACCCGGAGAGCCTACCCCTCCCTTTCATTCACTCTGACCCCACTTGTTTGCCTTTGAGGAAGCAGACAGATATTGGGGGCCATTTCAGGTTGATGTATGGTCACAGTAAAATAAAAGGCTGCACTCAAAAATGCTTTGGGCATAGTAATACTCACAAAAAAAGGCAGAAGGGTGACATCATGTTGAAAGGATATATTGTGGTGTTTAGGGTGGTTCCTTTCCTTTTGAGGAAATAATAGTTGCCTCTTGATCCTTCTCTTTTCATTGCCGCACTAATTCTTTCCGCATCATGACCACACCGCAGGTATCGACCGCGAGAATCAGACCCAAGATCAGAACTTTTCCAGTTTGATGGCAGAGCTGCCCATCGGAATTAAGGCACCTATATTCCGGTTTGATGTTGCATTAGGAAGCAGGGACCCGAAGCCAGGGCAGCCTCTGGGAAGCAGATGGCCTCTGCGCCAGGCAATTACAGACCTCATATATATTACCAAGGTTTTATTACACAAAAGACGGTTCAAGGAAAGGCAACCTAAAACGTCAGGAATAAGGCAGAGTGTCTCCATGCCAATGAATCTTCATCAGAGTCAGGTTTAAGGGGTCCCCCCCGTCTCTTTTCTACAGTCAATGAATCTTCCTTGCGAACCCCCCCCCCCCCACCCCTCCCCTCTCGGACACCTGGGGTGTAGACATCGTATGAGGAACGCAGACTTCAGCACTACAAATTATTGTTTTTGGGTTCAAAGGACTCCCGCGAGTCGACAGTTTTAGCGTCGGTCAAAACGCGGCAGGCTGAGGGGTTACACTCATCATCTGCTACCGCAGAGAAGCCATAACGCGAAGATTAGTATGGCGGCACGGAATCAGTTCACACTCCCGATGCTCCCTGGAAGCAGTACAGTGTCGTTTCACTCAGTACTTTCCGGTTGAAAAATATTACCTGCATTTCTCTCTCTGAGCACTTCATACATAAATCCGGAGGATAGCAGTATCTGAGAAACCATTTTGCGTTGTCAGTAAGAAGAAAAAGGGATGATATCTAATCAACTTTTACCCAGTAACTGAAAAATCCAGTCGTGGTTTCTGCACTGTAAGTTCCAGTGTAAAACGAGTCAAGGGAAGAGCTGTTTGTCTTGAGAAATCTGGTCAGCAGGAACCTAAATCCTGCTTAGCCAAACACCAAAGACTAAGTTTAATTATCTGGAGCCTTCCAACGCAAAGAATAGACATCGATGTTTATTTAGGACCAGGTGCTAAGCCTTGAGTGGACTGGCAAAAATGGATCGGTTCTGCTTTGGCATTTTTTAATTAAATTTATTGGATACAAAATAGAACCATAAACCTTTATATGTCTGGCTTTGGCCGGTTGGCAGAAAGTCATTCCGTATGTAATTTTTCTGTAGAATCCCCACAGTATTGCATACTGACTTTCCAATTATTGCTCTTAACTTACACCAGAGGAAAAAAATATTTTGAGCCGGACAGCCTGTATGGCCTTTAATGCTGTTGTTTTGGCATCCTGCAAAATTTAAAGACATTTTCTTTTTTTTTCCTGGTGTACCTTAATGTCCCCTCATCCTTTGGCTGGCAGCTGATTTTTCCAAAGCCCTCCACACCTCATGTTGTTCGTAGCTTCTGCGGAGAAACATCTAGCTGCAATTTACCCTGAATGTGCAGAGGATAATCACCATTCGACTGCTCGCCGTCTATGGATAGCATAATAAAAAAATCCCCTCTGATTCATACCCAAGAAGAGGGCGCTTTGTGCTCTACACGAGTGCATCTGTCTGTCGCTGTTATATAATTTCATTATATGTACTATATTGTCTTAAAATGGCTGACACGGGTAAGCGTTAATTTTCATCCAGTCAATTTGGAAAAACAACGATGATTCATCTCTCTGTAGTGCATGGATGACACGCGAAACTGATTCAATCGGATGGATTTTAAATGCGTGCACGTTAGAGGAGCAAGATCCGTCGGAGAGGTGACAGGTGGGGCAGGGATGATTCCCGCGGCTGAGTGCCGTGCTCCCTGGTACCGGGTTCGGCTCGCATGGGACACTTATCACTCAGCAGCCATTAGCCACTTCCTGTGCCACACTCAGAGTTAAATGAGCCCGACACAACCATCGTCACACAGGAGCTGGAACAAATGTGTCTCTTTCTCTCTCCCCCGTTGGTGCCGACACGTTCCGGAACTCTTTATCAATGACTTGAGAAAGAGGTAGGGATTTGGCAGCAGAGCAGTGCTGGTGCTGAGGCATTTTGGGTGGTGGTGGCTGGGGGGGGGATGGGGGCGGCAGGGGGTGTCACTTCAGGGATTCACACTCGTTCCAAACAAACTGTCGATGCGCCATCGAGTCCCTGATCAAACGACTCCCCCCCCCCCAAGGGGGCCCCTGCTGGGATGCGTGGCGTCAAGGACTTCAGCTGCAAACTCTTCAAAAGCGCATGGCGGCCCGGGGAGCCGGGAATGCTGGGAAGTGGGGGGCTCGCCCGCAAAACCGGCAATTTGCATTGCAACTAAATGTGGTGGCTGTGGTGTTGCGACACAGATAGCGCCTGCTCATTTACCTTGCAGATTGTAGTTTGTCCCTTTTCCGTTACTGCCTCCTTCAACCACCCACCCACCCCCAAACCCCAACCCCACACACAGCCGCAGATCAAAACACACAGGCATCCACAACACTCCTCTCCTAGCCCATCTGTACGATATTCCCCAGGGTATTGTTAGGGTACGGAGGCTCCTGGTCGGCACACTGCACTGATCCGCGTTGCCAAGGTCACTGCCTCCTCTTCCCGTTTTTCATTTCATTATATCCTCATGAATTTCCTTCTGCAGACTCTGTGCTGGAGGCAAAGGTTCTCCAAATTAAAAAGTATGCAAATGCGAATTTAAATTTGATGTAGCAAACACGGTCCGGATTGTATACGTAAGCGGGATGAAAGGCGATGCCTGGCGGACGCGCGTGTCTGCGAGCGAAGGCAAACCCACCCGTTCTGTCGCCGTGCCACGGCTCTCAGTGTGGCAGGCTGTCTGAATTGCAAAGGTGGCTTCTGAGGGGTTTCTGCACTTCCAGGGAGCAGAGGGGCCCACTGGGCCAGGAGTGCAGGTCCTCAGCCACCAGCTAACACTTTATCCTGACCCAATTCCGAACACGTCCCGAACCCAATAGCGCAGGAAGAGGCGTGGAGATGAATCGCATTTCTTGACTGCAGGCAAAATGCAAGAGCGGTTCTCTCTCAGATCACTCCTCTAGGAGTCCGTCTGGGCTTCCGTGTCGGCGGTTGCTGTGAATCTGAGACGCCAAAGTCCATCGGGTCTGGATTGTCGTCATCAAGCTTGCAGTGGTGCAGATTAGGGCTGAAGTTTCAATGTGGGATCGCCAGATCGTTCCGTGTTGTGATGGGAGCTGATGTATGGCCTAGCAGGTTGGGATGCTATATCTGTGATCAGAAGGTTGCTGGTTCGAAGTCCAAGGTCAGCAAAGCGATTTAACGGTTCAGCCCTTGTGCAACATTCCTACCCTCCCTCCTTGCTTGAGAATCTGACTGATATTTCTAAAAAAAATGTAAGTAGTTTTGGATTAAAACATCTGTTCATTAAATGGTACTGATGCAACCTGGGTCATGTGACCTCCCACAACTGAATAACAATAGTGATGCTTTATTGATCCCTGTGGGGAAATTCTCTTTTTACCTATTCTATCTTGCTCTCCATGACACACAAACAGGAGAGAGCAAGCTTGGCAGCAAAGGGCAGTTATCCATAGCAACACCCATGGAGCTGAGGGTGTCGAGGGCCCTGCTCACAGGCCCCCACATGTGTGACTATTCTGTGAAAGCCAGCCTCGAACCAGCAACCTTCCGATCGCAGGCTCAGCGGCTTAGCCTGCTGAGTCACACAAAGGAGCCCTGTACCTTCTGCACAATGGTCCAGCTCCAAGTTACTTACTAAGCATGACATACTGGCTTGAACGTAATCTTGTCTGAAGTAGTGTTAGTTTAGTCTAATGGAGTTTTAGTCATAGACCCAATCAAACTAAAAAAAAAAAGGCCTAGGTTCAGTGGAAACATTTAAGACGCTGGTTTGGTGAGAGTGCTTGAAGTATATCCTTGGAAGTTATTGACTGGACTTGATTCATCCTGTGAGTCAAAGGTTAGACCAATGAACAGCCTTAGGTCACAATGCATTATGGGTATTGTGGCTGGGACTCCCACTCAGAAAAATCATTCGCCTTTTACTCATTTCAAGTTGTTTATCTTTATGTGCTTAATGTACTTTAGTGGGTTTTTTTTTCTTTTCTGGAAAATTACCAGCCGGAGAATCACCAGCTGGATTTGGCAAAAGACTGGCACGGCTGGGGCCTCGAGCCCGTTTCGTTTTATCTCAGGGGAACATGCAGATTCTGTTTCAGAAACAGAGTATGAATTAGATCCCCATTGCTCAGGAAGTTAACAGGTGTGGAAAAACTATTGGTAAACAGTGAACTTGTTCAACAGTGTAGCAAACCCTAAACCGCCCATTCTCACAATGAGTTCGCATCCATAATCGTGTCTGAACCACAGACTTATTAGGTACATCACTGCCCAGTTGAAAATAAAAGCAAAAAAGTCTTGTCCTATTTTCCCTATTTTCTCCTCCCTGGAGTAGATCAAGCTTCCTTGAACGACACCGTACTTAAACAAACAAAGGGTGGCATTTTTGTTTCAACTTATACAATACATCACTTTTTTCTGCTTATTTTATACATTAGATTACCATATGCGGCCTGCTCTGAAGTCGGCCACATAAACAGTCTCTTGCTTGCTTTTTTAGGGTCTTATTATTTCCATACAACTACAGAACAGCTGGGTGTAATTTGAAGTCGGTAAACAACGAACCACCAGATTCGATATGCCCTCGCGCTGCCTGTCGACGGCATGCATTTCCATCTGAGGCGTCTCATGCCAAAATCCATTTGTTTGGTAAAGCAAATATTCAAAAATTCTTATATATATCGGTATGAAATGCAAATTAGGATTCTGATTGCCTGCGGGGTTAGCAAGGCATCCAAGGATCAAAGGTACTATGTTCCCGGAGAGACAGTGGGCCGTGTTGGTATATTAAGGCAAGATTAAGCAACATGCTCAACCTGAATTAGTTCTATAAATATGATTTGGGGCAGAATTTAAGATAAAAAAGTCAGTTTTGGCTAGTTGAAAAAGTGTTCTGTACTGCCTGGGATGGGTCATTGGTTCATTGGGTCAGCAAATGTGTGGGTTAACAGGTTAGGATCGGAAGATCGCTGGATCAAATCCCATTGATGGCTGAGTTGGGCTTTTGAGTAAGACCCTTAACCCCCAATTGCTCCAGGGTCTGTCTGACTATGCTTTGTTGCTTTGGATAGAAATATTTGTTAAATATAATGTCTTGACCGGCTACTGTAGCTCGGCCAATAGAAGCTTCTGCTTCCACCCCAAAGGTTGTGGGCTCAAGTACCAGGAAATGCACCAGAACTGTACCCTTTCCCTCTACTGTAAGTCACTTTGGATAAATGTAGATAAAAAATGTCATGCAGCTAGAAGATGGATAGATTTGCGTAAAGCCTACCTGTAAATGTGCCAACTTAATTGTGCTTCCGAATGATATGTTTGCAATTGGGTTTACGCCCACGGACTGTATATTTGCCCCCTAACCAGTGAAAAACTGGGTAAGCGACAAAGTATGAGATTTCACGGTCGATCCCGCTCAGGGGGCGGGGCAGGGGGCCGGCACAACGACTTTGCGGGAATGAAGTGTAACGAGAGCCAAAGTGGAGATAATTAGCTTAGGAGGATCTAGGAGACAGGGAGTGGCCAATGTGGGCGGTGGCCCCCGGGCGCCAATCTTCCGAGTTGAAGGGCGCTCGCTCCAAGGGGTAAAAGGAGCGCCCCGCTCGATTCTCCCAAATGAGGAAGCCAAATTGAATTTTCACACCCCAGACTCTGACTCCCTGCCCTGATTGAATTTGCCCTTTCCCATAATGGGGGGGCGACCTCACCTTTCCTCGTCCGGTGGGATCTTTTTGTCCTTGCCTGCCCCCAAGTCCACAAAGTCTCTCCCTCATTGGACGAAAGGTGTTCATTTAAATACCGTAATGCTACGCTTGGGAAAATTTTGACTTCGTCGTTCTTCCAAAAGCGGGTAACGGCTCACTGCTTAATTCTTAGTTCCAGATTCCCCCCTTCCCTCAAATCCTGTCACTATAAATTTTTGTTGTTATCTGCATGTAAGCCCTGTACATCTAAAGATGTCTCTACACTGGCAACCGATATGATTCGGGTCAGAATTAGGGAATCAATCATGTGACTTGACCTATGGCACACTGTGCGCTGTCCGGAGTGCGTCATGTTCGGTATGTGGGTGATACAGTGATCTCACACTCTCCATGGCTTTGGGTTCGAGTTCCGCTCTTGGATCTGCGTGTGTGCATCCCTGTTCTTACCTCTTGCAATTCAGTGGCGTGCTGTTATCAGAATTGCTGACTCTAAATTGCCCGTAGCGTGTGAGTGTCTTTGTGAAATACTCACCTTGTGATTGACTGGTTTCTCCCTCACTGTGCTTCCTGGGACGGGCTCCAGACTCACCATGACCCTGTACTGGATAAGCGGTTATGGGAGATGGATGGATGGGTAGATAAGTGTGAGTCACATATTCGAGCCACAGCGGGGCACTGCATCAAAAGCGAACGAGATCTGAGGCACAGAGACCCCGAGTGTGCACGCCTTTCCCGGCTACTTCAGCATCCAGGTGGCAGAGGACCATTATGGGGACTCTTCAGCCCTCCAATCGGAAAACACCCGGCTTTTATTTGCAATCAGTTGCCACACAGAAATCTGAACAGCACGCCATCTATTAAAGACAAATGCTGACGCAAAGATTGGTTGCACTGATTTTAGAATCCCATCTTTTTTGATAGGTACGCTTCTCCCTCGAGGCAACTCATGCTGCCAAAAACAATACAATGTGAGAGCATGTTTTTCTCTGTTAGAACAATCTGGTTATAGCCTAAAATACAGGCGATTTTCCTCTGCCTCATTGGAAATAAAAATCATATTCCATCCACGGAGTGAACCCAAATTGAACTTTTCAGATTTATTTAAGGAACTGTGACAGATTAGAATTGGTCAGGAAAGTAAGACAGATTTGCAAAACAATGAAAACTAGCGATGCAGAATGAATCATCCTTTCTCAAAGGAGCTGTCCTTGTGGTCAAAGGCATCCTTTTGTGCCATCGACCGAGGCATGTACTGACCGTCGGAAGAAGCACTCTTTACGTTTTTTTTTTCTTTCTTCTTACTACATGTGGTTTTTTTGATGGGTTGTTATTAATTTGCAGTATATTCAGAGGAAATCAATTCAGCCCTGAAAATGGATTCACGGCTGCCTTTACAGAAACGGCGATGAGCAGAAAGGGACAGTGAGTGTGATTTTCAGAATTCAACATATAAACTTTCGAGATTAAAGATCTAACACCCATATTTACCCTCTGAGCAGGGGCCGCTTGAGTCTGGTCAGATACGGGAGACTTTTAATTAAATAGATTCATTAATTACATTCATTCATCTGTCACTTTTAGCCAAAGCAGTTTACATCAGTGGGAAGGGTTACAGTTTGTATCTGTTCTCCAGGATTTGAACCCATGCCCTTTGCAATGCTCTACTTGTTGAGCTACAGGAACATCCAATTAGACACTATTAAAATATGCCACAGGGCACGTTATTGGCCAAAGCGGGTTGCCAGGAGACGGTTATTTTTCTGTGACGGCTAACAGTCACTGTAGGTTACTGCACTGGGTACAGTGGCCTGGCTTCTGCGTTGAAAGTTTATATGACACTTTTAGCCACAGCGGTAAAAGCCGAATGATTCCCATAATGTTGTTTTATGGTGATAATAGAGGGGATGTCTTCCGGGGGCCCTGGTAAGCAGCTCTCCAGCTTTCTGGTGGTCTGTGTTAGAAATAACGTGGGAATCCAGTCGCAATAAGGTCAGCAGGCGTTCATCAACCCCCCCCCCCCCCCCCCCCCCCCCCCCCCCCGCCCCCCCCCCCCCCTTCCCCCCCCCCTTTATAGTCACTTTCTTACCCTCCTCTCCACCGCGTGTACCGTGTTCACGGA
>JAAGVU020000043.1:9869563-9882415 GCA_011763525.2 Mormyrus iriodes | reverse complement strand
CCCCCGACATGCACCCCCACCGCATGTCACCTCACATATGGAGGGGGGAGTGATCTATGCCATATACTTTTACTGATGCTCTGACCTTTCCAGAAGAGCAGTGGTCGGCCATTAAAAGGTCTTTAGGATTTCCTGCTCCCCCTCTGACTAATTTAATAAAAAAAGGAGTTTCCAAATGGGCCATGGTATGAAAACCTTGTTAAAGAAAGAAGGGAAAAGCTCCTTCTGTCATAAAAAAATAAATTAGAAGAAGTTTAGGGCACTCCAGTTTGCATCTGGTGGAACATATTGGCCGTGTAACTAAGTAAAGGCTATTAACCCACTGCTAGAGGAGAGTGTGAGAAGTCTGGAGCGAGTGTTGTGGTTAATTTAACCTTACGGGGACACGGTCACATTGAGGGCAAAGTGTTGGCGAAGTCTGACTTCGCACAGGACAAGGAAGGGAACATTCACACTGAAGATCTGCAGGAACTTTGAAGCACGTGCATGAACTGAATTGAAGAGCATGTGAACATAAGTTCTCAGGTTAGGTGATTTTACACATAGGGGCTGTTTCATGAAAGGGTGGGGCATAGCTGTTAAGTCTTCCGTTTTGGCCGGAAAACTACCATATTTTACCCCTCTTTCCCGCCGTCCTCCCATATTATTATCCAACCAAACTTCACTGGGTATTGATAAAAATAAAAAGATCGAAATAGAACATATTTATGATTGGAAGTCAGTGGTGTGTCATGAAGTGCCTCGTTCGCTAATAGTAGCTAAAAAAGGTCAGGAAACAGTGGAGAAACCCATTGCTTTAATAGATAAAGAAGCCAAAACTCCGAAGCTCAGGATTCAGGACGGTGGCTCCGGCGTCACAAGTGCTGCGAGAGCTTATGCTCCGTTAAAAATAAATAAATAAAAGCAGTTTTCGAGCCCGTTTTCTTGCTGTTAACAGAGGAATGGCAATGAGAAGCTACTCTGAATTTCCCATATTTTGGGTCGGGATCTTGGGAAAAATCCCTTATTTTCAGTGTTGAAAATGGACAGGTATGGGGTGGGGAGTGCTCCTGTTTCCCAGGCTAATTCTCAGCTTTGTTACTGAGTGGGGGAAAAAAAATCACCCAAATGAAAGAACCATAAATGTTTGTCCAACCTGTACTGAGATTCTTGCTTGTGAAACTAGATGACACAAAGGTACGTTTTTTACCCTCAATTGCGCTGGTACGAGCTACCAGGCCTGTTATTTATGGCGTACGCTTCGTGCCTGGTGCCACTGAGGAGCATCATGGGAAACCGCTACCGAATTAGAAGGCGGGGCGGGGCCAGCTGCCGGAAGGGTCTGGATTCAGGCCTGGCTCCTGTTCAGCATCAGCTCAATGGTGGCACCGTTACTGCATGGTGTCCATAAAACCCGGATAATGTCGAGCCAAGCTCGTGAATGTGTGCTCAAAACAATCTCGTTAATGATGACATAATCTCTCACTTGAGAATACTGACAAAGCCTCCCAGCCGCTGTTATTTGCTCATTTATCCTAGCTGCCCGACCTCAACTTTCCCGCCATGAACGCAACGCATCATCACCCATCGTTATCCCAGTCCATAAACCCACTACGGGCCAAGCAGGAACTGCGGATGACTGAAAAGAACTGAAAGGTCATTGATAGTTTCCATTTAAGGCATCACAGGTGGCATAAGGTTTGATGCCGTGGTTTCGTGTTGCTAAAACTCAGGGTTGACGTTTGTCCACATTTAGGACAGATTCAGGGAAATATTCAGCAAACAGTGCGGAATGTGCGTAGAAGGTCATTTTGTGGACATTTTGAACTTTGACCATTTTTTCCACAAAATAAGAGAAAAATATTCCCCCTTGGGCTATTGGCAATCCAGTGCATATTTTTTATTTATACACTATGCGTGCATGTGTTCATGCGTGTGCGTGCATATTCACATTAGCCAGTGTGCATACCTTTAGTTAAACGCCCTGCACGTCCTTGCGTATACAAGCATTCTTCCGCTTGGTGACTTTTCTCAGCCATTTCCTAAGCTACACAGGGTGACACAGAGATGCGATTTTGTTTAGCCACCTTGTGAAACCTTCTCGCTTCCTGCTGGCACCACTTGCTATCTTATTGCTCTGTAACACAACACGCTATTCCCTTTCATGCATTATTCAGTAAGTATTTGCCCATTAGAATAACACGGGAACACATTCATCACTGATGCAAGCCGGGCACACCAATCCTCACTCAACTCAAAGTAACTGCCCCTCCAGTTTAACTTGGTGTTGCATATAGAGAGCTACTGAGTCACTTTTGCTGCCATGCATTGGGAATATAGGTGTTTTTCATCAATCAACCCTAGACCATGCTGAACCTGTTCCATGTTTACTGACTGCCATTGATATTTTAGAAGAAAAACCTTGTACATTAGCAGCGATCCCATGAAATGGGGCACAAGCTTGGGTATGACCCCGGACAGGATTTTCTCTGCTTCTTCTCTTGCAAAGGCACCCACTAAAGGCAATTTACAGTCACCTGAACTAAAAAGCCCAGAAAACCACGCACTAAATATTGAACCACAAGGCCGCACTCAGCACTGAACGAAAAATCAAATGTGTCCTTTTATCATCCAAAGTGACACAATCATTCCAACAGGTGCAATTATAATATCATTCAAATAGCAGGATAGTCGTTGATTGTAATGTTGCGTGCCTCTTTCTGTTGTTTGCTCTCTTTTGTTGTGACTTGTGTGGCGTTGTAAGGACTTAAGATATTCAGAGTTAATTGTACATTGCTTACATGAACTACACTATATGTGAAAGCCAGTGCTGGCAGCATTGGGGGGGGATACTTTAGCAGCGAACATCTTTGGTTGCTCACAGATTTTGCTTGATCGTCGTAAGTGTTAAACAATTACGACTTTTATTTACATGCTTACGCAAAGCCATTGAAACCGTAAAATTTATTTTCGAATCTTGTTATCCAGCAGTTTGTAAAATGCCCTCTTGGCCTTTTTATACGACACAAACAGCTTTAGTCAATGAATTGCAACAAATTTCCACCACGGGTTGGCCATACACATCATGCCTATCAGTGACAATCATTCAGTTCAGTTATTTTTTTTTACATATTTTCAGTCATAATAAAAGGTAAAGCTCAATAAGTCGCTGTAGAGCAATTGTATCACATGATAGCAAAGCAGACAAACTTAAACATAGGTCTAAGCACTATCTATATCAAGTAATTTTCCAGAAAAGCAATCTCTGCAAATGACAGTAGCTGATTTAATCACACATTCCAGATCAATCATTAGCATAAATACTGTCCACTGGAAGCAATTATCCTAATTATGTTTGGTATGAAAATGAATTCATCCACTCTGATCTCACATGACTTGTTATTTTACAAGGCTCTCAGTGTCAGATCACCCTTTCTCTGGCATACACTTGGGAACCAAGGCAGCATAAGCCAAACATTGTGTATACTTTCACCTTATTTTAAAAGGAAAGCCAGATTATTACATCATCAGGGCGGGTGACCATCACATTCTCACTGTCACTCTTTTCAGGAAATTCGCTTTCATATTTATATACACACATACATTTCACAGGTGAACTGAACCTGACCTTTGTCAGACATGTCAAAATCAAAGTCATTTATAGAGAAATACTACAGAGAGCAGAAACATTTCTGCCGTTCCAAACACGTCAGTCAGCGACACCGCTTTCCATATCATTGCAGAAATCCATATCCATTTTTTTGTGATCAACTTTTAATAGAAGCTCAGTTTTGTGTAAACTTTCCCACAGGGGAACAAGGAACAAGTTTATATTAATTGTGTAGAGCAGTCTGTTGTTCTATTACCTCAGAATTATGCTTTTTAAATTTGTCATTCATCTTTTTCTGTCTTATGTTCTTTCCTGCCCTTTTTTGAGTCTCCCTTCCATTCTACCCCCTCGTACCAGTTTTCATTCCATTCTCCCCCCATTTGCCGTCCAGCTGCCTCTTAAGTGACAGTATTCAGCTTATCTTACACTTCCCCTGGTCTCACTTAGTCTGTCCAGTTTGTGGTGGTGTCCATGGTTGGCCTCCTATCATTTTCCAATGAGCTATCAAAAACGTACCGATGGCTAACCTGTTTTTACAGCAGAGCTGACACACAGACACTCATTCCAGAAAGAAGGGACTTGTTTTGTCAGAGCCTCTTGAGAAACCAATCAAATAGCAGTCGAGGGGCTGCCAATGGAAGTTGTGTAAGTGTCATTCTTTTAGTAACTTCCTCAAATGTTGCATATTTTTATTTTTTATTTTTTTTGCTGCTTTTTACTGGCTCGGTAGGAAAAAAAAAATAATAGCTTCGTCCTAAATAGCACCTAGAACATTCCGCCGGCCAGTTCTTTAAATGATTTCAAGATTGCTGCAAATTACCAAGCACAAAGTCACACTAGCGTGAAAAATAGAAGCACCTGGTCGCTTTTGCTTTGTTGGCGGGTCGGGCTGCAGACTCGTTCCTTTCATGAGTCAAGGTGGTAAATGGAGGGACAGTCATTCATGTGCCGGGTAAAGGAAGGAGAAGGAGCACAGGAAGGAGAAGGAGCACAGGAAGGAGAGCACACACACATTTCACACCGGCCTGTGGCCTTGGCGCTAAGCCCCTCGCGCAGGACACCAGGACAGCCAGCTGTTTGAAAAGTCCATGCTTTTAAGGTCATATTTGTACTCAGACTAATGGAGTCCCAGGCTGCCTTATTTAGTCTGCTCTTATAAAGCTCAAACTGCATACATTTCATTTTCTAGCATAATGCTAACACAACAACATTACTGATATGTTACTGCTATAATTATTTGAACTATAGTCATTATCTGTAGTGGTGTAGTTTCAGCCAAACATATAAAAGATCAGCTATTATATACATTCATATATATATACATACATTCTGTCACACACATGGACATATATACATATATACACACACACACACATATATGTGTGTGTGCGTGTGTGTGTGTGCGAAATCTGCCTCATCAATGGGACCACTTGAGAGGTTACAGAGAGAGTATGGGGTTCACAAGTCAGGGGGTGCCTGTGTACAGAAATATTTAGCTCTGAGTTAATTACTATCTCATTTCTACTACAGGGTTTCTGCTATAGAATGTTACTTGATGCATTGAGAGCAACAATGAGTGCATTATGTAAGTAAGGAGCTGCCGCTAGCTCGGTGCTATCTGACAGACCCCCTCGGTGTTTAAAGAAACGGAGGCAAAGGGGAGGTACGGGCTTTCTGGCAGTTACCAGCTAGGTGTGAGGACAAATGGAGTGTGTAGGGGTGTCGCGTCCGGCTGAGCCGGCAACAATGTGGGAGTTCATTGGGCCCTGACAGGCTTAAGTGCTGGGAGGAAATTGAGCTGGACTCAAACCCGACCGCATTGTGGAGTGAAAGGAGGCTGCTCTGTCAGGACCGAATCCCTGCAAATTGCCCTTCCACTGGCATATTGTTTTAAAGCTGCCAAATGCAGAGATAGCGATTAGAATATGACGTTTAACGTAATCGCGCACACAACGTGACGCAAATTGTTCCAAAAAAAGGCACAATGGAGAGAATTTAATCTCTTAACAACTTCCCCAATTCAAATATTTGCTGTTCTCCTAACATGAGGAAACTTCGTTACGCAATACCATTTAAAAAAAATTTTTTAACATTGTTTTTTCCCGTTTATCGGTTTAGAGAGCGATAATAAGTGATAACAGAAGTAACAGTAGAATCATTACTTTGATGTGAGGAGATGGCGTCTGTTTACCTATAATGAGTCATGCTGAGTGAGCCCCTTGAACTACTGGGAAAGCTACCACTTTGGGAAGGGAGATTGGGTGGGTGTTGGGGGGGGGGGGGCACAACAAACATCAAGGGCCCACAGGCACAAATATTGACACTGTTGACTTGTTTGCAGTAGCTGCTAATGGCACTATGGTTTTGTTAGGTACTCCATTTGTCTGTCTTATCTTATAATGTCGTTAAACGACGGTAGCTAGCTGGGTCCTGCGGGAAGACGAACCATAAGTTCAACAAAGACTGGAGAAAATAAGTGGGAAGGAACCATCAGCAGTGGCAACTTCAGCCTAAACAAATCTTTATTTCTGAAAGACAGGCTCCCTCTCAGGTGACTGAGGGTGAAAGATAAAAATGTAACTGACAGAAATATTCCAGGCCAGCGGAGGAGTTTGATCTCGGCCCCCAGTTATGTTGTGTGTGGCGTTTATGTAGTTCTCTTATATAAACATGTCTTGAAAGTAAGTTTTTAAAAAGTGCTTTTGCAGATTCGTTTTTGGAAAACCGCTAAGGTGGAGCGAGGGGGCTGAACATTAGCCTTATAATGCAGCGATCTGGAACAAAATAATAAACAGTGTATCCTGCACTGCGCCTCTTCAGCTCGAACATCAAAACAAAAGATTTCACAGTGTATATTTCCGAGAGGAGTTCTCAGACTGGGTCTTATTTTCGGAAATTTTAAAATGAAGGCAGCTTATGATACCAAGTGTAGTTTCAATATGCATTCAGACTAGAGATTTTAATTAAGCCAATTTGAAATGACAGTGGCCTGTTGCCATGGCGGAGCACAGTATTACTCAACAGGGCCCATTAATTCGACTTATTCTGATTTCAAGTGAGGCTGGAAATTTGGATGGATGGTGAGCTAGAAAGTAGATATAGATTTGGACGGCACACCCGCACAGCCATACTTTTAGAAACATATGGGGAGAAGACTAATCAAAAAATTATTTTTCAATAATTCCTTTCCTTCTAGTCCAGGGCATGTTTTTTTCTTGCTGTGATGCTCAAATTTAGAGTCCGGAGCTAATTCATTGCGAAGGGTATAATTATTATAACTGGGTATATTGGGTAATCAACCATTAGTTGCATCGAGGTTGCAGGCAGTCAATGAGATCATCTGAAGTTGTGCTTCGTGGCCGATTCTGTAGCCAGAAAACCCAAACTTGTGTTCTTACACCTGGGGACCTTGCAACAGAAACTCACCAGCGGCAACATTGAAGTCCCTGTTGGACGTCAGCTCGATGCATCATCCCGATCGGTCGAAACAGATGTTGCTGATTAGAAGCCACAGTTGCTCTCAGGCCAGCTAGGAAGCTGATTAGCGAACGGATCAAGTCTACCTGTCACATCAATGTATCCGCTAAGAGTTTTAGGAGCTGTGAATCGCGAACCGCCCAAAACACATCTAATCACGTCCTGCTTTTACCATCTAGATCCATCTACTGGATATGTATTTAAAACAGGCTGGCCAAAGTACATCTGTTGTATGGCAGCACACTAAAATAGTGGTTACTTAGTTACTGGCACCTGCTCACGGCACTGTAGGCGACCCTGAACTTTGGGGAAATGGACATGATCCCTTTCACCTCCCGCTGACCTCCAAGTTGTAAGGTAGGGAAAGCTGAGACCCAACCTGACCTCAGGGTCACTGGGTGCTGAAGGGTCAGCCGTCCCTCTTACATCTCGAAAGCCTCTTGAATAAAATACGGCCCCGGGCACCAGGCGTCGGTCCAAAAAGGAAGCACCGGGTTTTGTTATTGGCACAAAACGCTTTGTAAACAGACGGGCCACTCTCTGAAGCCTGAGAATCCGGCACCCCTCCCCACCCCTGCTGGGTCAGGAGCAACGGAGGAAGCTCGGAAAATTTACGAGTGCGGCGGATTGTAGGAATTTTCTTGCTGCCTGATTGATTGGTGCCAGAGCAGATGCTTCTGCCTCCACCGATAACGCAGCTCAAAAGGCCGGCCAGTACCGCGCGCGACTCCTTTCAGGGAAACGTTTTCCTCTATTGTTACCGTGGCTAAATTTGTACACATGCACATGCATTCGGGGGAATATCAGCACACACAAACACGCACATGCACAAGCGCTGCCTGAGCTCATTCCCGTAGAAACAAAAAATTCTGGCAGCCAAAATGCAAAAAACATAAAAAAAATGAATTTGCCCTTTATTATTTTAAATTGAAATAAAAACATTGAAACACTGCTCCTGGCTCTCTTCCTGTTAATCTGCACCTTTCTTACTGCTTGAAGTCTGTTATTCACCCCCCTCCCCCCCGACACCCCCTTAAACAGCCTGTTCCTTTCTATATTACGCCCGCAGCCATTTCACTCATCCCAAGCACTTCACAAATAAGTCCTTTACTGTACCACTCACTGCAAATTGTTATATATTGCCTGGGCCATGAGGTATGGCACAGCAGGGCTAAACTCATTACTTAAATAAATACCCTATTGTTCGTGAGCCGCAGGCAACCCCATAAACTCTGCCAACTGTCCTCCTGTCTCCGCTAGGGTGCATACTCCTGATATTGACCTTCGCAGCCTCTGATCTGGATCTATATCCACTTCGAAAATTGGCTGAAGCAGTGAGGCTCCATGTGCGAAGCCAAACTGGCCATTATTGACTATTACTGACATCACCAAGACCTCCTGTCACACTAAGATGCATTAGGTTTCCTCCCCCTGGTTTTTTGCTAATAATAAAATGTAATTTTTCCACTCATCCATCTATCTTACAGCTGTATAACAGTTCAGGGTGGTGGAGATGTAATATTTCCTCAATAAATATTTATCAGTTCATAAAGTGTATTATTAAATTATGAACAATGATACGTTATGTAGAGGACATGTGGAGAGAATGCTGATCTGCGATGGCCGATTTATCTGGCGTAGGAAAACAAAAAAACCCCAAAAGAATTCAAGTGTTGGAGCCCTCGATATGGTCTTTGTAGCCGAACCCAGTTCAGCCAATGGTCACAGTTCAATGCCTGCTACTGGGAAGACCACAAATCTGCAAACAAGACTTTTCCTTGTAGATTTTCCACCAAAGGAGCAGGGAAAGTGTCCATATTTTTTCAGCTTTTCAAGTCAGCTGAGCTCTTTAGCATATCTCAAACTGTTTTTTTTTTCTTTCAATAAAAAGTCCTACAAATACAGCGGAAACCGCTTATAGTGATGAACCACTTATATGGATCAAAAAGCTTGGGACAGAATCATTACTGTACAAATACTGTTTAAATAATTTCCTTACAGCTATCAAGTAGTCCGCCTGCAGTGTCCATTTTGAGTCTTTTTATACATAACAACATATGGAAAAAATTAAACTACGGGATTCCTTTTTTTAACTTTATATTGATTGCCCTTCTTTGCCTTGCGGTACCCTGTCTGCTTCTGGCTAGCTACCTGAGGCTAATGCTGCGTGCACAGATAACATGACAGGAAAAAGTCATTTTCTCTCAGTGACAAATATAGACTCATCAAAGCTTATGATAAACTGCCGAAAACGAGCCACCGAGATGCAGCAGCGAAACTACAATAAGCTATATTTTATGTACAGTACTGGACTGTATTATAGCAAATTTGAATTATGCACAGTTCAGTAATTTAATTTATACAGTGCTGTAATTTGAAAAGTGTTTGAAACAGCTGCACTGTATTTTGAAAGAGTCAACAAAATTCAGTAAATAGCTACTCTATCCATTTTATTACCTTATAATCATGTAATAAATATACAAATATCAATCAGATGGTAATCTGCCTGGGACATAAAGAAAAGAAAAAAATCGGTTATTATGATCATCCACTTATAGTGATCACTATAAGTGGTTTCCACTGGATGCAAACAGTCACACACACACACACACACACACACATATATATATATATATATAGAGAGAGAGAGCGAGAGAGAGAGAGGCAGTCAAAGAAAACATAATTTAAGTATGAATTAGTCAAACGAGATGGAGTGGTGGTCGAGTCAAAAATCACACGGGCTGCAAACACTGTGGTGAAATGAGGTTTTGAAACGGCTAAGTTGACACACGTCGACAGACATAATATCATTGTTTTACACCAGCATGAAGATTATATCTCAAAGTGTTTTTTTCGTTTAATAAACAGTCTTACGTGTGTGTGTCTGTGTATATATATATATATATATAGATAGATAGATAGATACACACACACACACATACATACATTTATAAATATGTAAGTATGCATGTATGTATGTATGTATGAGTAGAGTGTCCTGTATATACAGTGTAGCTGTTCCCCTCCCAGCGCGGCCACCTGACTGGCCCTTGCGGAGGATGTTTCCCTTTTCCTGTCACCTTCATAATGTGACATTCCTGTTCCCGCGCCAGACATGCTGCGGGAATTGCACACCACAGTCATGGGGATGCACCCTGGAGGGAATGCTGCTTGATGATCCTAAATTTGGGAATCTTTCGGCTTTGGTTTCAGTGCAGATTTTCATTCCCCCGTTATGTCTGGAGAACATACCCGCCAAGGAGGGAAATTAATCACTGTTTATGCTGGCGCTGGTGTGGAGGAGCGTGGCGGTGTGGGCCGGGCTGCTCGATGCAGAGCGTTCTGTCACCACTCCAATGGACGATGGCATCCTCCCTGCGATTTTGTTATGTCTCTGAAATATTATCCTTAATGTTGTGCAACTGCGAGTGGAGCCATTTGATCTTAATCTCCAGTGAACAGCTGAATTATTCTAAACTCCAGCCAACAGAAGAGTATTAAAAAAGCCTTCCAAGCAGATTAAAGCTATTTCAACAAATTGTGCATCAATTGTAAAAGAACAGGACTGTTATAATAGAATGGTGGTATGGTTCTGCAGGCGAGGCTGGTGTGTTTCTTTATCTTAGTCCTAGTGACCCAATGTAAATGCAGAGTATCGTTCCATAATGGGTTAAGGAACGACTGCGACACAACAGGCTTCTCTTTGAAGCCGAAAGATTCGTGTGGTGTTCAGCACATTTGAAATGTACCACCCATTCAATCAGCAATTCCATCATGGCCACATTTGGGACAAAACCCAGCATATGTGGTGGATCAACAGAGCCAGGATTTAAAAATTCCGTTGTAAAATGTTCTAGAATATTATCGTAAGCCGTTCTACATCAAAACAGGTCTTTTAAAATATCTCTGAATAATTCATGTATGTAGATAAACTACGCATATATATATATTTGGTAACATTTTAAGGTCTGCTCCCTACATATCAATGAACTATTACTAATCTTTTGATAATATATATTTTATAGCAAAAAAATATATATATTCACTTATAGTCAAATTTAGAAATTGATTACAAAGCTATCTTACTCCTGCGTTACAAAGCATTTACTAAAGAGCTTGCAAATACTTATCTCTGAGTATGCTCATTCTTTTATATTTGCAAATGATTTACAAGCTGTTTTGTAAATACACAGGGCAAGATACGACTGTAGTACATTTCAAATTTGAATTAATGAATTTTTCTATCTATTATTATGTTATAAAATGATTAGTAACAGCTTGTTAATAGTTAAGGAGCAGATCTTACACTAAATTGTTACCCTTTTTCTAATAGTTATTTATCCAAGATTATGAGTGAACTAGCAGGTACTGATTTGCGAGTGTGTTTGTAGGCCTGCAGGACGGGCAGTCGCGTTTAATTAGCTGCTAATGCCTAATCGATTTGTTTGGCACCGATCCTGTGCTGTAAGGTGCGTCTCGGGCAGGAGGCCAGCCGGCAGCGAGTGTTCGCACGAACACACATGCTGTTTTTTGGAGGGCAGACCCCGGTGCGGTCTAAGTTTAGCTAGCACGCCGTGAGAGGGGGACAGCGTGTCTGTGGAATTCAGCAGACCGCCAAAGCCGGCATAAGAACCTCATTACAGACTCCTCATTGTGCTCCATTGGTGCCAAACCCCAAGAGTCTAGTTTTTTGGGGGAGCAAAATAAAAGCAAGCCGTCGGGATTGAACTGGGGCCAAATGTTCTCAACACTCTTCAAACAAAATAATAAAAAAAAAAAAGCTTGGAGACCAGTGTTAGCTGTGTCACAGTACACACTGCCTTTATGAGCTCTCCGTAAGACATTCATAGCTAATTTGATATATGGGACAGTTTCACCCAGAGTTACTCAACCCTTTCTGTGTAACATGAAGTCCTTAACACGTCTCCTAGCCTGTTGAGCGTTTACAGATTGTGACTTCTAGTTTGACTTCTGGCTCAAATAAATGTCCTCTTTGTAACGTATAATATATCTACAGTGGAATAAACACAGATTTTAAACACTTTCGGACTGTATATTTAGGCTGTGATTACATGGGGGAAGCGATGATCGTTACATCCTCTTTGTAGACGTTCGGAGGGGAAACAGACATGCAGGAATGCAGATCCGAACGATCCCAAATCTCTTCATCGTGGCTGGCTTGGGGAGGGTGGACTTCTGGAACACCTTACTGTTTAATAATGATGGTTTTAATCATTTTCTTTCGAGCTGCAGCCAGCTTTGGAACAATGGCCTCACTTAAGTAAATAGTGAGCAGGGAACGTGGGCTTAGGGTGCGATGTGTGGTGGGGGAGGGAGATCAGAGAAACCTCCCCTGCAATCGACGAGGTCTCAAGAGTTCCGCGGCAAAAGGCACCTATAGATCAGTGACGGATACCGGGACGAGCGTGTCGCCAGCTCATCCCGTCACCTGCCTCCCGACCACAGAGGAAACGTTCTCAGACATTTATATATATACATGCCCTTAGCCCAGTCACATGACGGAGGATCCCTGAGATAGCTACCAGCACTTGGTGCCCGTTTACAAATATGTGCTTGACCAGGAGGGAGACTTAGGTGATAATTCCTCACCAGGGAGACGGCCCTGCCATTAATCTTCATCGTTTGACAGCTCTGAGGATTTTTTCAAGGAGCACCATTTCCTTGAGTCATTATGAAGCCTCACTGAACCAAAGACCCCTCCTGAACGGGGTAGGGGAGGGGGGGTCTCCCTGGGGTATGCCTGAATGGGCAGACCCTTGCTGTGT
>JAAGVU020000043.1:9846219-9856613 GCA_011763525.2 Mormyrus iriodes | reverse complement strand
TATATAGTTGTTCAGTAGACATTTAAAAATTCTGATACGGATGCAGGATACAGAAGGTTTTACTCGTAAGGTCAGGCTTTACATCAGTGATACGGTAACAATCCGATGTCATTCTCAGAATAAGCAAAACGTATCATTAAAGAATCTCAGAGTCTACGACTGCTGAGGGAGGTAAACGAGAGGGACACGTCTCTACCTGTTCGTAAAAACAACGACAAAACAGCCATGTTCACGTTCACGTTCAGTGTGGAATGAAGCGTGTTGCCTATGACTTATTGATAAAGCTACCTCCCTGTGAGGGCAGGGGAGTAGGGACGTCTCTCCAAGGCTGCTCTCACTGCGAGTCTTAATGACAACAAGCGCAGTAAGTGCAGTTCATCGGCTGGCATAAATAATAAGCTACCACTGTGTGCTTTAATATATTAACATACAGCCTGTATATGAAATGTGTAACACAAAAATCATAGAAATAACAACAACAACAACAATAACAATAATAATAATAATAATAATAAATAATTTAGAATAGTATATAAAAAAATAATATTACAGAACAAATTTATAGGATACAAAACATATTGTGATAGCTAATAAAAAGAGCCATGCATATATATATGTATATGATCCGGGAAGTTCCCCTTTCTTTTGCCCTATGCTGCCTGGGATAGTCTCCAAGCCCCGATGCAACTCCGAATGAATAAACCAGCTGGAAGATGGATTTATATATTACTGTCAAATACCTCAAAGCACTCAGTGCGCCCCTGCCTTGAGTCACCAGCTTCCACGGATGGAAGACGGATGAAAGAATGCGATAGACTAGTGTTATCCTGCATGTCTTTAATTTTAATTGCATTCATTGCAATGTACCATTGGCATCCATTTTTTACCTCCAAAAAATGGATGCAGTAGCAATCATAGCTGCAGGCTGTGAAAATTGAATTTGATAGCAATACCGCCACGTAACACACTACATTAATCGTTTGCAGGCTTAGGATCCACAGGAGGAAATTAAGGAAATTGCCAGTTGCAGCCATAATGGCAACATCAAGACACTGAAGTGAAGCTCACATGATCCCCGTTGACAGCAGAGTCACAGAAGACACTTTCCACAAACCCAGCTCCGCCGACAAGCCCCAGGGGATCGGGCCCAGAAAGAGTTCTGTAACCAATCGATTACTGCTCCCGCGTTCTGTTTTAAATGCATGCCCGTAACAAAGATCTTTGTCAATGCTATTTTGCCCGCAAAGTCGATAGCTAATCAAATAAACATTGTGTGACTTTGTAGCTCGTACATTTTTTTTTTTTTTTTTTGTCAAACACGGAGCTTGAGTCCAATGGTATTCTTAGCAAGAAAAAAAATCTCAACAGCTGCGACAGAGGGAGAAGGCATACGATATCTTATTTCATATTTGAGCCAATGACGTGGCGAGAAGAAAGTGTACAATAATGGCGACTGGCGCACTGAGCATTTTTTATTATTATTTATTTTATTTTATTTTTTTCAGGTACGAGTGCAGACATCCAGTACATGGTTCTCTGGAGTCTTGTGGACAAAGGCAACATTTTTACTGAGGAAATGGAAAAAATCCATATAAAACTCAAGCTGAAGTTTCTCTGTCCCTTTAGCCTGGGGTACAATGAGTTTTTTATACACATTTGGGCCTTGTTTTGGCCTCCCCAAGGCCTACCAACATAAGTTGACTAAGTGTGTTCTTTTCCTAACAGACCCTCTGTGATTAAAGTGATATATACTTAAATGAACAATTCTGAGCGCCAACTGGCTGTTCGTATTTTATGATGCCCCTAACTAAATAAAATGAGAAATAAAATAAATGGGAATGGCATAGGGGTCCTTTTCTGAATCCGGGCTGGGGGTTGGGTGGTTTCTTAAAGGACATGGCATGTGCCATTTGTTCCCAACGCTTTCCAAATAAAATATACGAAGGTGTTCCGTGGATATTTTTCCTACGGCCCTAACAAGTCACAGCACAAGAAGGACAGTTATTAGTGCATTTTCTAGAGACATGCAAGAGCCTCCAAACTTCTCTGAGTCTTTTTGTAATTTTGTAATTAAAAATTGGTGGCTTTTTTTTTTTTTTAAGTTTGAATATTTCAGTGCCTTTTATTCCTTTCGGAATGTGATCCCCTGCTGTATTTTTTATTTTTTTTATTAATTTAGAATGGGAATAAATGATCATTGTATTTCATTATAAATATAACAGGCCCACATTGCTACAATGTGGTAGAATTTCTTTTCATTCTGGAGCAGTTAGATGGTACCTGCTGTCATCCCCGAGTTTGAGGAATGCGTTGGTGAAGGGGGTGGGGGTGATCCGTCCCTTCCCCAGCCTTAAAAAGGGCTTTGTCCAGGTGCAGCATAATTTTAAATAGATCCTTTACTTATAGGTCAAGCACGGCATTTCATGCATCCATACACGAAGACAACTCAGCACAATATAAATGTTGACGTGTCCATTTCTTTTATTTAATGTCATCTTCTATAAATAGGGTCTGGACCAAAGTAATTTGCTTTAGGAGTGCGTTGGGCCATCTGGAGGAATTAACTGGGATCCCTGGTTTTTGTCCAACCTATTTTACTAGCCCTTTTGTCCTTCCAAGTATATTTTTATAGTGCTAAATGATGCTTTGGTTTTTTACTGAATTTTCATTTCCTTTCACTGACTAATGAGAGCATGTGAGAGAGTCTGTTTTGTGGTCATGTTACAGATGTTGTAAAGACTGACCCCAGGTGCGGACCATTCTCCGGCGAGGCTGCAAATTCAGCGACGAGCCGCAGGGTCGGGGTGAGAGGGTAGGAAGTATCACGGATGATTACTTTCGGTAGAAAGGATCGTGGCTGATCGGCAGGTAGCGTAATGGTTAAACAGCTGGCCTTGTGACCCGAAGTATGTGAGCACATTCTCAGGTTAGGCACCGTGTTGTTAAAGCTGTTAAAGATACTGATGCTTAAACATCAGCTAATAATTCATTTCTGACGTTACGGTATGCTCTGGCGCACAGAAACCCTTGAATACGAAAGCTATCGTATTTATGAACACGCTAAAAATGTGCGCTGTCTGTGGTTGTGGGATATCTAATCCAGGGACTCTTTTTTAACGCAAGACATAGCTTCAGATTGTACTCTAAGTGTCATATTTTTATGCAAAAGAATATCACACTGTTCGAGGTAAATGTATATAGATACATTGTCTAACGAAACTCAAATAATTTATTTGGGGGGATCTGTTAAAATCATGTTAATAGTAAACAATAAATTACTTATGTTAGTCTTTTGTGGAAAAGAGGCGAATGCCTATTTAAATAAAAAAAAGAATTGCGTTATGAGCATCCCAGCTCTCAGTATTACAATTTAAAAATATAATCGGATTTGATTAAATAATTTATTCATACACTCCTGTACTGATTGGCCAAACACTAACGTGCTGGTGGTTCGTTGTTTATCAGGAGTTCATTACTTATGCGTCATTTTACTGCATAAGTTTCCCACTTTTTCCCCTCTCTGTTTGGTGTGACCGCCTAATGGCATTTATCTTATTTACTGCCATTTAGCCACTGGCCAGTTGCAGTATGCGCGCGCTCGTAATGCCAATACAGACGCGCGTCATCATGTGACGGATGGACGCTGTTCGGAGAAGCGGATACTAACGCAAATAAAGCTAAACAATATTAGCTTTTGTTTTGTGCGTAAAAATATTAATAAGCCGTCATCCTGCACGAAGAGAAATACGTTTAAGCAAGATTATTAATGTGATTGAAAACCAAAACTAAGCGAGAAAATGTATTAATTATTATTAAAAATATGTAAAGATTTTTCATGAAAAAACATTGCTTTACAAACAGCTTTATTGAATTTCCTTTTCAATCCAATACGGGTGTGCATAGGTATCACAATGAGCAAGGTTCGTGTAAAGGTAAAAGCACGGATTTGAAAATGCTTTTTTAGTATATGAATCTGAATGCGGCTTTTGGAAAGCTAATTATTTTGATGCATTAAATAAAATAAACGGAAAACTCCTAAAATTCAAAAGCCCAGTAAGAATAACGGCACCTGTTTAAACTGAAATTTTAAAAACCGACAGAGATAAAGAAGAATCTTAAAAAAAATCTTATTTCACTTAAGTAAACAAAGACGTATTATTTCCTCCTTCCTAAACCGCAGAGGATCCGTTTCCTGAAGCAGCGAACTTCTCGAGTCATGCCTGGATGCCTGCTGAGACAAAGCCGTTATGTATGGTATCATTACACACACATTTACGTCAGGACTATAAATACACAGCCTGTCTTTTTTCTTTTCTCTAATATAAATGAACTGAACGCAAATTAATTAACAACATCAATCAAACTATTAGTCTTTGCATATGACTAATATAATATATGGTTATATGTTTCTGAACCAGAACGATAGATATATCTTATCTACATGTGTGTGTGTGTGTGTGTGTGTGTATATATATATATATATATATATATATACATAAAACAGCATATGCGCACACAAATCTATCGTGTAGCCAGAAGTTTCAGTAACTGCTGCGTGGGGTTCACTGATGGGACAGATCAGGGGACACCCTTCCCTGGATGCGTGTTTAGGTGTTTTAATAAGTTAATTCTAATACTTTAACTTAAGTTTTGCTTCCTGTGTCAAGGCTGATGTTTAGGGATGATTTGCACCACTTGCTTAAGGACCGTTAAGCTAAGCAAGAAGATAGTCCACAGGGGGACATCATGGGAGTTCACCAGCTCCTGGGTTCAAAGTGTATCGTGGGTGCAAAATTTTAATGTGGGGTTACCCCAAAGTCCAGGGCCGACTTTTAATCCAGGCCTGCAGGAACTTGTCCACATTATTCTGTATACCTCGACTTGTAAACTGAAGCCTGTCTGCTTAACTGTGAAATAAAAATGGCAGATGACTAGCAAGGGGAACGTTAATTGTAACTTATCCTCTCTGCCCTGCATGTTTTCTGCACTCAGTATCACAGGATTGTTTGATGTGGTGCATTGCCTCCCCGATGGGGAACAGACCGACGGGCTTTGGAATATCCTTGTAACGTGGTTTATTGAGGCAAGAATGCCAACAAAACACGACGACGGTTCCTTTTCATTTCTTGCATCTTGCAGCCCCCGCACCTAACAGGCCCCAGATAATCATTCAGGCGCTAGCAGTGCTATCTATGAGAATTTCCGCATATCCACATTGCTGTATCTTTAGCATGCAAAGATGCTAAATGTTGCTTGTAGTGAAACTAGCCATTTTTTTGGGGGGGGGGTGCAGAGTTCATAACACTTGAAAAAAATATTGTCAAACATTTGTGCACCCCGGCAGGCGTGACTGCTGAACCAAGCATGCATGATGGGAAGCAACAGCCTCTTCCCAAAATGTGGAAAACTTTCGTTTCGGAGTCTCCCATCGGCTTAGGATCGTAAACGCAGACTTGGGCAAGAGCGAGTCTGAGACGATACGTTTACTGCTTTGTGTTTAATAACTATTTACTTTTAAAAAATGCTCCTGTACTTCCAGTAAATTATTAGCAGTATTTCATTATTAAAATATTGCCGTATATTTCCCTTCATGAAGCGTATAAGAGGGGAAGCAGGGAAGAAAGTCTAATGTGCTTCCACTTCTGTCCTGGGGGATGCATGAAAGGATACACCTGGAATTGATGGATTTTTTTCCGGGATTTTCCAGTTGAGGGTGATAAATCAAACACAGCGATAACAAACCCCTCCTCTGGAATACCTCTTTAATAACTTCCACAAAAACCCACAGGAAGGCCTCTTTCTGTTTTCATTTTCCCGCAACATTAGTAAACCTGGACCTCCTCACAGTAGCCCCCCCCCAGTGCTCGTCCCAGTACACCCCGACAGACTGTTGCCCACAGCGTGCAAAAACCATTACACAGGACCAGTTACTGAGTCGTACCAGCTGGCTACACTAGTCACGTGGCCACATTCATCTAATGTGCATGTGAGCCTTTTTTTCCCATAATGCACCTCTCCTTTCTATTTTGTCTTCCTGTTGGAACACAGAAGTCAGGCTATTTGTGCATTACTGTATCTGTAGTCTGTTCAAAATCGGATGTGAAGTAAAAGGCTGTTGGTCTTATTCCCGGGAGAAACCTTTGTGTTATACTTAAACAAGGAACAAGGAACTCAACTCAAGACTTTTGCTGATAATTTGCTGGCCTGTTTGTGCGAGTTGCTTTGTAGAAAACCCATTATATTTCCCCATGGCAAATTGGCCTTTTTTGTGAAACTGTAAATTGCTTTGCGTGAAGCTGCTTTTGAAATTTTATTGATTTTCTTTTTTTTTGTTATTCCTTCACATAGCGTTACCAGTCGAGCGTCTTTATAGCCAGCGCTTGTGCAGCTGATTTTTTTCGGGATGTGGGGATGGATGCGAGCCCCATGCTGTTTTTTCCGGGACTCAGGGGGCATCGCCTGTAGCCCCAGGCCCAAACTTTCTGTCTGGGCATTTTTTTTGTTTTAGCCTAGCTTCAAATGTCTCTGCTGGGATGGTTTGAATTTGGGAGCGCTATTAATGGTCTCCGGCTGGCAGAGCTTTGGCACACTTTTGCTCATTAATCTTCATCTCTGAAGCTGGTACTTTAAAACCACTGACACTGTGCCCCCTCCCAGGAGGGGGGGCAGACACGAAACGACCACCGTCCTGCTCAGCCCCTGAGACACCCGGCCAATTTGACCTCATTGGCGAGCGAGGTGTGGTCTCACATGCACAGACGCGTATCCATGAATCGAGACCACAGCACCTTAACAAGAGTTGTGGCAAACTTATCAGCACTGGAAGATGCTTACCACGCCGCCGATGGGATTTCTCTCCTCCTGTCGCCTAATGGTCTCCTCCAGGTCGATGAGTCTGTAATCCCCTAGCCCGCTTTCTGGGTACGACAGAAACCAATTAGTGGTGGGTGGGCAGCCAGTGCTCAGCCTGCTTTGGCAGCTCCGCTGGGCATTTCAGCACAGCCTGGGAACAGAGAGAACGATGAGGCGAGGCTGCTGGGCTTTCAGGCACATTCATTTCTTTGGCTCGCAAGGTAGCTGGGGGGGTAATTAATCCTGTTTTTCCCCTGGATTTTTCTCCTATCTGTGTGTGTGTGTTTTTTTTTTTTTGTGAATCAATGCCATCATCTCCTCGCACAGACGCAGAAACAGAAACACAAACACACACATATTCTCTCACATACACGCACATAATTTTTCTCCCTTTTGGTGCCTTGGTTGATGTTTTTTTTTTTTTTTTTAAATGTGTTGTGCACATGTGCAGTAGATGGATGCATGCAGAAATAATACCCCGAACAGCCAAAAAACATTAAAAGGAGGTTGTTGTTGAAGTTTGTTTCCCATATGAAAATGGAAGTAATCTTGAAAGTCCCTCAGGCTGTCAGCCCCCCCCCCCGGCCCTGCTAAATCATTAACTTTCGCAAACAGCTAATATGCGTGATTGTCTTTTTTCTGGGCTCAGCCACCTCTAATTTGTTCACTTATTATTTTATTCTGTTAATTTTTTATACCCAGATGAGAGTACAGAAACTTCTCTGTTAAAATCCAGATTCTAGGAATATATTGGCTGTTTGTAAACTTTTAAGGAATCTGATTTCCACAATAGCAAACATTCCTAGCAAATTTGATGACATGACCAAGATAGAAGACATTTCTGCTTCTTATAACTTATTCCCTCCCCCCCACCCCGCCTCGCCCTACAGTCAATCAGGACTCTTTAAGACTACTTTTGGAACTCGGGCAAGCCACTGTGTTGATTTTTCAAGGAGATTTGGGAGTTAAGCCCAGCCTTCCTGGAAGGAGCCCAGTTTCGTCTGACTTCCCCATGACTGTCCCACTAAAATGGCGGCCAGTTTACAAAAATCATACTTCAGATGTTTAAAATGTTTGAAGAAATTACATTTTTTTTTCTTGCTGGCTTACCACTGGTTTGCTTTTTCCCCCAAACAAAACCATGAAAACAAATTTTCAAACTATGTTTCTGTATTCTTTTCAATTTCATCTTCGTGATTCTGAAGTAAATTAACACAGAAAAACATTTGTTGCATGAACAATTTGAAGTCATTGTAAACTGTAATAAATGTGGTCTTTTGTATATGTATATATACTTCTGCGTTTTTTAATGTCTGCACACCATGAAGCGTGATTCCTGCTAATTTACAAAGTGAATTTCAAAACAAAGAAGATACGTTGTTTTGCATTTCCGTATAGCGCATTTTCCAGTCATACTGAGTAATTTATGGTTACTTTATGATTTTCTACTTTCCCGGTGATTTTCACAAAACCTCACAAAAATGTTTTTTTTTATTCGTGCGAGATTCCAGCAGAAATAAGCCCTCCTGAAAGACTGTAAAAAGAATGAACCATGACAGGCTAGCATTACTGGGCCCAAGCTGTCACCTGATGCAGAGGCGCAACTGGTCAGCTGCCCCTTATCAGCGCCACTGATCACCGGTCAGCGTATTTACATTAGTTGTGTCCGAATGCCTCCACCCCACCCATGACCTTTAATGTCTTTCGTTTATTTCAGTGATTCCCTACCCAATCCTCGGGGACAACCAGACAGTCCGCAATTTTTGCTCCCACCCAACTCCCAGCCAATCAAGAACACTGAATATCTGTTACACGTGTGTCGAGATCTGGTAGGGAGCAAAAATGTGGACTGTCTGGGAGACCCTGAGGACTGGATTAGGAAACATTGTTTTTCATTATTTTTATTTGAATTTGGCTGCACAATGTACACTGGTATCACGTCATCAGGGATATGAAGGGAAGTGAGAGGGAAGGAGGCCTGTTACCTCCACACGCCATAGCAAGGGAAGAAGGCCTGTTACCGCCATACACCATGGCACAGCCTTTTAGCTGCCTCTAGCTATCGCCAATATTACACCAGAAAAGCACTCCAGCGTTAATGCCAGTGCCTCTAAGCCATGCACCAAATGGGGATGCTTTCATTGACCTTTTCCTCTTCCTTCTGCTCTTTATTGACTGCCACCCGGCCTATTAGGACCCTATGAATGCCCTACAGTTATCATGTGACTGTGATCACCATCAATCAGTGCCATGCAGGAGAGTCGGGGGGGGGGGGGGCTTGCCTCTGGTTTCCAAGGATGTTCCACTTTACCCCAGAGATTACTGAGGCAGGGCTGCTCATCGGCGTAACCGATTGTTCCCAATAGGTGAGTGCACAATAACACATAATCGCTGCTCTTAAATGAACCATCAACATCACAATTACACTAAACAAAGTCAGCCCTTTGTTAAAAGGAGCGGGTTGGTCAGACTGTGAGGAATTCATCCCGCCTTTGATCATGATACGGGTCTTGCTGGGAGGGTCACAGCAGAACGGGCAAAAATAGCTCTTTAGTTGCCCATTTAGTTTCCTGGATGATATTATATAATCTTTCCGCAGCACTAACCAGGATGCAGGACAGCTTAAAAGCAGGGAATGACTCTGGACACTCTGCTGAGGTTTAGGGTTGTCAAACTTCTCATTTTGTATCAGTGTAGCTAGAACACAAAAATTGTGGCAAAACAGTTTGGGAAAATAATCATGGCTGTCATTTCTTTAATTCCCTGCTTTTTTTTAACCTCCTGAGCACTAAATAAGTCGGCCACCATAAGCAGATTATCCAGCCACCGCCCCCTGATCATGGAGTTTTTCTTTGATTGACAAACTCGGGCTTTTCTGGCCCTTTGCTATCCCCCGGATGCTGACGTGACGTTAGTCATACATGAGTCAGAGCCGTCGAGGTGATACTTCCTTGACCTCATCCCCTGCCTAACAGGGGCGCTTCACTGCCAAGAAAGAAAGCCTGGGGGTCGACAATGCGGAACCCATGTCCTTATGAGAGGGCCAAATGAGAGCCCCTTTCCCCATTCTGAAGCCCCACAGGAGCCTGATTTGCCCACGATTATTATTAGACAGCAACGGAGGTTTGCGGAAGGATACTGTGCTTCACGATTTTTTTTTGATGGCTGTCTTTGTTTTTTCCCTCTGCATGTTGGGGGCGGGGGGCAGAGGGTGGTGCAGGTGCAGGAACGTATGGCTATGATTTGGACAGAACGGGCAAGTGGGATTCAAACGCCTCACCCCCCACCCCCACCCTACTTAAATGACGACCGGCTTGGAAATACTGTCCCCGAAGGGAGATCCGACTGTGATTTATCCACAAAGATAAAACAAAAAGCTGAAGCAGGCACATTTAATTTAAAGGCCGTGCCGTTCCACATGCTCTCACGCTCGCCCCTTTTCTTCGGGACAAATGTCCAGGCCGCCCCTTTCCAATTTGTCCATTTTATTTACCCTTCACCCCGTCCCCTTTCCAAATATCTCTGTGGGGAAGCGATGCTTC
>JAAGVU020000043.1:9825674-9846119 GCA_011763525.2 Mormyrus iriodes | reverse complement strand
CCCTTTCCAATTTGTCCATTTTATTTACCCTTCACCCCGTCCCCTTTCCAAATATCTCTGTGGGGAAGCGATGCTTCCTGAGACCTTGGCGAGAGACGGGGAGATGGCTTCGCGCTCGTAGAGAGCCCATGAATCACCGTCGGGCAATAATAGCTTTTGTATTGCAGGTATTAGCAACACAGCAGGAACACGAACAGCTGGAGCTGGGCTGCGAGATGGAATGAGATTGGGAAACATCAACGGACACCAGCTTGGGGCGTGGGCTGCCGCAAGTCAAGCTGCGATCCCGGACTTTATAGTGGCAGAAATCGGTGAAAATCAGGTCGCGGTGAATTGCCAAACACACAGCAGCACCAACAGGGAGACTTAAAATACAATATGTAATCAACCTAAATATGAAACTGAAAAGTAGCTGACTGGGGGGAGGTGCTGTCCATATAACGCCAGCATTTCTCAGTCATTCTCTTGCCGTGTCTTTGTCCTCTAAATTTGCGGGACTGCACCGTGTGTGTGCTGCTCTCTGCTATTGGCTGTGGCCTCGGTTGAGATAAATGGCCGAAATTGCACATTAAAGCCACGGGCTGCAAAAGGATAACGGTGGCCCTCTCGACATTCCCGCCCCATCTGGCATTCACCGCATTCCCACGCTTTTTAATCGCAGAAAGCGATTAGCTGCATGTCTGAGCACACTTTTGTGGGTGACAGTGCACAACCGCCGGACGGTAAATACTTTACAAGCATAAATCATTTCCTTTCCACTCTGTACTGCAGAGCAATTTGTTTTTTTGTTTTTTTGCGTGTTTGTAGCTACAGTAATTTTGCGGTAAAAGAAATCGGGATAAATATTTCACAAGACTGTGTCTAATAATCATCCTGTCTGGCATAATTTAAAGCGCACAGTAAAGACGTAATGTATACCAGAAAAGGGACGAATATTTCATTTGCAATCAGCTGTAAAAGATTCATACAACACAGCTAATAAAAAAATAACAATAATAATGACAATAGAATAAGATACAGTTATAGCAGCCGTCCTTCGTTTACCTTATTATTAGTAAATTAAACAATACATGCAGATAATTCAGTATTTACATGATTCTACAAAGCATCCAAAATATGGCTCACTTAAAACACACATACTCAAAGTACATCAACATCTACACGGCATAGCTATTTTTAAAAATGAAAACCTTAAAAGCATCTCAAGCTGGCTTCATTAAGCTGCACAAGATGGTGTTTATTATATCTGCACGTAAAAAAAAAACAGACAGACGTCAGATTAAGCACTCGGGTCCCTGGAATTTGGATGCTCCATCACTACCCTAAGTAGTTTCACATCCTACATTCCGGACAGGAAACAATGCATCTCTGGCTGGCTTTAAATCCACTTCCAGGATCATGTTCCCTTACACCGTCTGCCTCTGTCTTTGCATTACACACTGAATCATTGACTTTATTCCTGAATGATCCACATTCCTAGCAGTTGGACAGTAATAAAACAAAGCTTCTGGACTTTCAATTTCTGTAGCTAGGTTAAGAGATGAGTAATGCACGTTTCCCCATAATACTCAGAACATGCTCACATTCCGAAGACTTTTTTTTACTATACAGCTTGATCGTTTTTTTGTTTTTTTCGCGAGGAACCGTGTATCTTTCAACTTCTCTCCATACCTCCTCCGGATACAATGACACAGTGTTTCGTCAAGGCCCCATCAGCCTATTCAATGAACTACGATGCCCTCCAGAGGTTGGGCTATGAGTAGGAGTTAGAGAGATGCACGATTGAGATGGGGAAAGGAGATCACCTGACTTTCAGGCTGACACTGCCGGTTCTGTGAAGCCCCACGCAGGTTACAGACTGCAGATCTTGTTCCTGATCTTTAAAAAAACCGACATGGATCAGTAGCCTGGGCAACCTTCTAAACCTTGCTTATTCCCTGTAGCTCCTGGTAGGGGTCCCTACAAAAATTTGAGAGAGAGAGAGCAATCACCTGCATCTTGTGACACAGTCACCCTTGTGCAGAACTGCAGTACCCTTTTTTGCGGTACTCCAAAACCACTGTAGATCGGTGCTCCAGCAACGTTTTCAACCCCCCTGTGTACTCCGTGCCTCTTGAATACCTGTCTCTACCTTCCATACCACTTTGTAAGCTGGGGAAGTGACAGGAGTCATCCTTAGCCCTTCCCTGAAGAATCCTCAGCTCAGAACTTAGCATAGAATTTAAAAGTAACATAGAAGGTACACGCAAAGTGGGAGATCCTTCCCCAACACATCTGCCGCGACCCTTTCTCACCTAATTGTATTTCCATTCCCACTGTCACACAGATTCCCTATCTGCTCTCAGTACAGCCTCCCGCGGTATTTCTTTGATTTTCTCCCACATTTCTCTGTATGTTTTGCTTTATTACCAAATGGAGGAATGTCATTATCCCCCATCTGCTTTTTTGTTTACTTTGGTCCTTGTTTTAGTAGTTCTGGGCTTCACTGTGCTTTATACTCAGTGCAAGGAGAGAATTTTAGGAGCGCGCAACATATTGTATAAAAACACTTTCATTATTATTATCATCCATTCATTTTCTGTAACCACAGGGAACAACGCAGGATGGGGCACCAACCAATCACAGGGCACAATCACACATGCAAACCTATGGGCAATTTGGCAACTCCAATTAACCTCAGCATGTTTGTGGAGTGTGAGGGAAAACCGGAGTATCTGGAGGAAACCCAGCAATGACACGGGGAGAACATGCGAACTCCACATACAGAACCCTGGCGGGGGCTCAAATGCTGATCCCAGAGGTGTGAGGCAACAGTGCAAACCACTGTGCCATCGTGCATATGATTATTATTAATCTTGTTGCTGTTAGTGGTGATGTTGTTATCAACTGTTCTTCACTCTCTGTGTTTGTTTCTTAGGTTATATAACTAATACCTAATAAACCTTGCAAGATACGTTTATTAGAAATAGTTGAATGTTCTGAGTTATGTTATCTTCTTATTTAATTCAGTTCAGAATCTGCTGACTGGAATCTGTCCATCCATCCATCTTCAGGACTCCTCCTCCTCCTGGTGTTTTATTGATTGATTGATTTTTTTCATTCATTCATTCATTTATTTTTTGCTATTATTATTATGATTATTATAACTATTATGTAGTGGGCTGTACATTTTTTTCTCAGTCCTTTGCTATTCCATTATTGAGAGAAAGCATCCTGACAAACTGAAACACAACCCAAACAAAGGCTGCTGTTTTTAATGGCATGCTGTCTGCTGTGACGTGACATTTTCTGCAGGAAACCCACACCTGCGCCTTGCTGCTTTATTTTCACAGGCTTCTCGCTGCTCTGACCCAGTGGCTGGGCCCAGACGCATTTCTCTTTGTTATTCAGAGCGTTTAAGGTACCATTGTTATTACAAGGAAACCCCGTCCAAACCAGAGCCCTGGTCTCGCTGCGAGTTACGCCTGCTGGGGCTTCGCCACTGCAACGCCATACTTTACAGCAGTCGGGCTCGAGAGCGTTTGAAGTAATAGATCACGACAGTGGGAAAACACACGGGTGACATCTGCAAGCAAACAGCAGTATATTCCTCACCGGGCTGCCTTCATCAGAGGGGCGATTTGTAAGTTAGACGGTAATTTTGCTGCCTGATTAATAATATACACGTTAAACGCGGCCCCACTAAATTAGCATGGAACCACCCGCCTGTGGGCCGCGCAGCTGTGATCACCCGCACACCACGTTCGGTGGGAACCGCACGAGCAGCTGGGCTTGAAGAGTCGTATCCCACATCGCGGCGTGTTCGTGTTCCAAGGAAAGGCATCCATAATGCAATTCAACTGTTAAACAAATGCTTAAAACAGCTGCAACCTGAAAGTAAAAATACCGCATCAGTGATCACATAGAAAACTGAAAAGCTATTTTAACATGATTTTTAAAGCAAAAAAATGAAATAATACTTTAGTTGTCATTTACACAAGTACATTGGAATGCTTTTTCATTTTTTGTGTATCCCATCTTGCTCTCCTTTAAGACATACACCCACAGGTGGGACTGAAGTTTTGGGTTTGAGCACAGGCTCAGCTGTTTGTCTGGTACGCTTGGAGTATTTTTAAGGGCCTTGCTCAAGGGCCTAAAAGACATGTGACTATTCAGCTGAGGACGGGAACTGATCCGGCAACTTTGTAAATCAGAGGAACAGAGGCCTGTTCCTTTTTTTTTTTAAAAAAAAAAACAAAGCTAAAAGTCTTTATAATGTAGTTATAAGACCCAGTGAGTATGGGTTGTTGATTAATTTAATTATATGGTGTAAAATTATTTACATTTGTAAGAGCTATTGTTAGAGAGGTTTGCTTTAACTGCCTGTGAGACACCCTCTGGATGCAGTGTGACCCCAGGACGGGGAGAGAAGGAAAGGTTTATTGGGGTTTCCTTTTCAGGATTAACAGGGGCTGGCGGGGAGGGAGAGGGGTCAGGACAGCACAAACTGTACTGGCAAAAATGTGAACACAAGGTAAAATAAACAGGGGCGAGAGGGATGAGCTGCACCCTGGATCATGTGACATCTGGTTATGCTGTACAGATGTCTGAATGGCGGCCAGGTGACGCCAATCAGCCCTTAAACCCCTGGGGGATAGCTTGACTTACAGGCCCCACGTCTGCATCGCAGGCACCCCCAGTGAGGTGGTCCCACCTTCCCTCAGCATTCTGGCTTGAGTATATAGCAGCCTGAAAAATGGGGCCTTCTGTGTTTCCGGGGGGGTGACCGTCCCCTGAGCAGGGGCCGCTGGGAAAATTCCCCAGCTGACTCCCATAGGCATGTCGATGAAACGAAAGCCACGCGCTCACCAATTCTCTGTGTCATCTGCTGCACTGGGTCACCATTTCGCCAGGTTTGTGGTGATGGTGACTCGTCCCATACTAAATCCTAAGTATCAGATCACATTTTTATAGAATAAAGGTTATATCAACTCAGGCTCAGGATCAAGTCAACTGTTCTTCACTCTCTGTGTTTGTTTCTTAGATTATATAACTAATACCTAATAAACCTTGCCAGATACGTTTATTAGAAATAGTTGAATGTTCTGAGTTATGTTATCTTCTTATTTAATTCTTAATACTGTTCAGAATCTGCTGACTGGAATTTGTGCATCAGCTTACTTAGTTGAGTTAGGAGAATGCTGATTGGACGAAAAGAATTGGGAAAAACAGGAAGTAGGAAAAAGGAAGTCAAGGTGTCGTTCTGGATAGTCATGTGACAGGTTCAATAAATTGTTGAAGGAGAAATGTGCTTCTCTCCAATGGCTAATTAATTCTGGGGAACTCCAAACACCTACTTAGAGTCATTTTAGTATCTGATGGTTTTCTGTTTTGTTACAGGACATCATAAAACTGGCAGTATATCATAATGTTTTATGTTTAGTTGCCTAGCCAACGCTTTAATTGAAAGGCCACTTTTTAGTGATTTATACAGCTGGAGATATTCAGGTTAACAGCCAGAGGGTACAGCAGCACCTTGGCTCAGAATCCTCCGGTGAATCCGTCACTGTGCCCGGGTCAGGTTCCCGACTATTTCTCGTTTCCTCCGGGGCATGTTGTAGGAAGATAACTGGGTCACTGTGGCTGTTTGTCTGACAGGCTACACACTTCCGTCGTTCCATCTCTCCATCTTTTTCTCTTTCCATTCCTTTTGATTACTGGAAGTGGAGAAAGCACATTTTACACTGACCACTTCCTGCCTAAAAAAGAAAAAAAAAACGATTTTGGTCCTCCAGTTTCCACATTGTGCTTTGACTGCTCCTTCCTCTGTTTTTGGTTTATATACATATATGATCTCAGCCCAACTTGTCAAGCTTCAAAGCGGTCCACTTTATGTCCCCAAGCGTTTATAGATGACATGCGGATGACGTCTATTGAAATGTGCCTAAAGTCCCCAAAAAAAAACCCCAAATGCAACAATAAAACTATAGCAACTGACAAGCAAAAACAACTGAATCCATAATTTGTTTCTTGAAAACTCGTCAAGTAAATGGGCATTGAAATGACAGGCTGTATCTTAGTATTACCTTAGTGATACCCTTGTGTATTAACACTACAAGATAGTCAGTGAAGTATAATGCATCCATAGACCCTATAACTATTGGATGAGGCCAGAAAAGCCGAATATTGACATCTACATTTTAAATGAGCATCATCTGCACCGCTACAAATGGACAAACGTTTATTTTTGTATTATACACTTACCCCTTGCCTCAGGCGCTGGAACACTGAATACTGTTACTGTTTAGGGCATTGACACGGTTCATTTAAAAACGATATTTTTCTAAGTGTTTTCTTAAGTTTCAGATTCATGTTAGCTCCCTTGAGTCCTTTGAGGAAAACTGCATAAGATTGTTTTTCATCCAAAATCATTCACTTAAAAACTAAAATGTATTTTTTTTTTCCCTGGTACTGTCCCCGGTAGATTCAAGGTCTTGCTCAAGTGTATGTGCGAAACTCTAACAGTCCAACAAATTCATTTTCCTTTTTGATGTATTACCCTCCTCTAACATTAATACTCAAAAACATCCATTATGTTGATTAAAGAGGCCTCGGTGGGTTATTGGGTTTACAGATTAATGGTGTTAGAAAAGTGCATTATTTTAAACCCTAAGAGTAATTCAAGTAAACTGTCACATTGGTGGCTTACTTGTTAGTACAGGAGGCTGATATCGTTTTGGGTTCGATTCGGCTGTGTGTGTGCCGAGTTTAGGAACGCAGTTAGGTGGATTGGTGGCTCTGACCTGGTCATAGGGTGTGAACATGTGTCCTGCAGTGAACTGTCATCTCATCTGGGGTGATTTCCCGCCTTGTGACCTAGTTCTTTGGATGGTGCCCAGGCTCACCATGACCCTGCTCTGCGGAAGGGTTTGTGGAGGAATTGGTGAGTGTTTTTGGCTTAACTTTGGCATCAGACATTAATGCTCCTTTAAGGTGCATTCCAAACTACTCTGTCAGAAAAAAGGGTACAGCCCTGGTAGAGTTTTGTTCCCCAAGGTACAAACAATATTAATGTACCCCAAATGGTATAATATGTTCCACAGAGTCTGTTTCTGTACGTTAAATTTGACTAAACCTAAAGTTACAGTACAACTAGCAGGCCCTCGAGGGTACAGCCCCAGTGACAAGTAATTCTACCTCCAATGGTACAAATTGGTACTTTTTTTTCTGACACTGTACTTGTTCCTTATGTTTCTATACACCTTATAGAAATGAAGCACACACAGTTTGCAGCTGTCAGTGAAGGTCAGTGAAGTGATCTTCAGTACAATGAGGCTGTGTATCTGTGGTCCCCCAATGAGAAAGCATGCCATGATGTTTGTGGATGTGAATTTTTTTCTGCTGAGTAACCAAAATCCCCTTTACTGTTACACGTGTTACTAACAGAACTGTAAATCAAGGGTGTGGCTACGGATGGACAATGCCAGATGAATCCTCTGTCAATCCAGCGTATCGTTACCCCCTCCACCAGCTGACAACTTTTACAGTCACCACCATACCTCCCTGATCGAAAACTTTCACAATCACCACCCCCCTCCTCTGATAGACAGATTTTATAGTTGCTACCCCCAGCCCCCCAGTGCTCCCCCAGCATCCCAACACGCCCAAATGTCCACTGCAGGAGGGCCTCCTGATTATGCCACTGCTCTGCATTGATTTCCTCACGCAGCAAACAGGGTCTGATGGTGGATATTCACGGCTGGGAATGAGCGCGTGAAGCAATAGCAAGAATGACTCATTTCCAGGGGCCTCACTGCTGTCCCTTTGAGCGTTTCACATTCTTGAGGCCTCTGTGTATCGCTGGATTGACTGAAACATGCTCAATGAATAAAACGCACATGTAACATCGAGCATCGGTTTGGCCGGGAATGGCCTAGTTTGCAGAGGATCAGCCTCGAACTGCAGGATGCCCTCATCGGTCCCAGCGTGTCCCTGGCCGTGACGTTAGCATTGTCCATGTGCGCTGACGTGGTGACGATCTATGCAGATGAACCCCTTAAGAAAGAGAAAGAGTGAGAGAGAGATGGGACAGCAATGACGACATGCCATACCACAGCGGTCCTTGGATGTTTCCAAGTCGTCGGCCTCCACGTCTTCCACGTATTGAGAGCAGATGCTGGAGGAGCTTTTGCCAAGGGGCTAGGATGTTTTAGGGACATTTTAAGGATGTTCCAGGCGAGAGAGACACGCACTCGTCCTTGGGATGGGACGCTCAGTGGAGCTGGCAGCCTCACCATGTGGTGGCCGACCTCTGGACGATCAAAGCGGCGAGGTAGGGCCGGGCTTAGCCAATGAAGGAAATGTGATGGCAGCTTCAACCACAACACAGAGCAGAAAAGCTTCATAAATATGAATATTGTGCATACTTTAACTGGCTTTTGCACCAAAGCAGAAAATTCCCAAAGCACCAAGCTGTATGTGTTGCTCAGTTATGAAATGCACTCTAGGATGCATCGTGCACCCAGTCACGTTCAGTTCTCGAGCCTGATTTTTGTCCACATGAAGGGGAAACAATTCAAAGAAGGATAAATATACACAATGCCGGCTTTGACGAAGCCTCTCATTTGGAATCAATTGTCCGGCTCGGTTTTGCGTTGACATAATTTATTAGCTATGTCCCATCGATTTGGCGTCGGGAACCTTAAAAACGTCAGAACCACGTAATGGAGGGAACCGTCCCAAGATTGTGTTCCTCTACAGCATTATTCCCTGTAAGCAGTTTGGGCTTTTTGTTCCAGGTCTGCCCGGGATCAGGTTAACGTCTTCCTGTGAGCGAGCATCTGAGTCGGGTGAAAATCCCGCATCAATCAATATTGACTTTCCCATGAGGTTAGAACGAAGTCGGGGGAAGAAAAGCAGGTTATATTGTACAGGCTGACCCATCCAAGCCCAGATGTGCTTTGCCTCCTGGAAAACAACCGTTCCCTGTGACTATAAGCCTGAAATGTTTCTCTGTGCCTGGATCATTTTAGAGCACACAGCTGGGGCCCAAACGTGTTCAGTTATAACCAGCTACTCTCATTCCTAAGTGTGTTCAGTGCATTTCTCTTAAAAGGATCATTTATTTAAACAGCTCAGAATGAGAATCAGATCTGTTCATCGACAAATACTTTTATATGCAAAGGTTTTACTTTGGGGTGCCATGCCAAACAATCAAGGACAATCAAGACAATATAATAAGTAAATGATGTACTTAAAAATATTATAAAGTAAAATATAGAGTAAAGGAATAATCATGATATGGTATGAATATGGTATAAATATTTTATTTAGCCTGGAAATTAGCAAGTCAGTGAAGTGACTTTTGGCTGTATAATGATTTAATGACTTATGCCTTGGATTATGATGACACCCAATATGTTGTTGGGGGGAGGGTGTCTGGATGAGCTTGTGTCGGACATCAGGATCCTGGTGACCGGGGCGACCTTCACCTGTCTCACGCACCGTGTGAGCGTGTCGCGAGCGTGTGTCTGTCAGCTGGAACACATCACCCCCCACCCCCACCCCCATCCCCATGTGGGGGCCGCTTGCTTTGATGGCGAACGCAGATGGGCTCGCTCTTAATTACCGCGGCGTGCCAACTCGGAGAGCCACGTCCCGATTTAACGGGCACAGCACAGACGGCGAGGAGCGACAGACGCCCTCGGCGCCGGGCCGCCAGCGCCGTGACGACGCCTAGCTACTGGCCGCTCTACATTAGTAACGGTGAGTCTGGATTTTTCCGTGCCGTACAGGAGAGGCTTGTTTACGCAGTCTCCCATCACACTCCTTTCGGATTTTCCTGGAAGATGGTCCTTGCATCGGAAGCTCTTTGCCAAGACGTGCCGGATGCGGCCGCAGGAGGAGGGCCCATCATCTGTTTTGTGTATTCCAGGTCGACTCAGCCTTGACGAGCACATATAAGCAGGAGGCTGGGAAAGTCTGCTTCTGGAAAGCAGGATTTCTCTGGGAAAACAAAGGCAGAAGATAAGCAGGGGCGGGTAGAAAAGGAATGAAGATGGTGGCTTCTTCCTGCAACAAAATGCTCCTCCCTATCTGAGGTCCATCTGTGGACTCCTTAATCTAATCTCAGGGAATGACAGCTCCTAAAATTGGAGCTGGAATCCAGAAGCTACGGGAAGAGTCCCGAGCAAGTCCTGGAAGGGAAGCACCCAGAATGATTTGCGAGGTTAGGAGTGTGGGGGAGGCACAGTGCAGGAAACTGAGGCAAGTCTCACCGGCCCGAGTCCCGCCCCTCGGTGGGTGGGGCACGCCGACCAGAAGGGCAGGGTGATACTGTAGGAGGCCCAGTGTTGCCTGACCCGATGACATCGTGGCCCAGAACCGTAGACGGACACTTAAAATCCTGTGACTGCCACAATGTGAGAGGTAAATCCTAACACACATTTTGGGCCACTGGAACCAGGAAGATCGTTTATTTGATCTAATTTCAATAAACTTATTTATTGTAAAACACTTTCTGTCTGAAAAATGCTGGAGTTCTCATCTAATCCCTATAGTCTCATATTAACACGAACCCCACCAGTTCTTCACGTCTCTATCATTCCTGCTGTGAAATCTTAACTCAAAAAACACAACTGGGCCTTAGACGGAATAACAGTGAGACCTTTCGTGCTGTAAATCAGCACAGATGCAGTGAAGCAATAGCTGTAAATCAGAGCGCAGATCTTTCGGGTAAAATGAAGAATGACAGCCTCTCTCTTCTTCATTATAAATTACATGCTTCTCTGACAGCCAATCCATACAGTAAAATGATTGGAGGTGAATAACTGATTTAGACTGATTGCACTTAAGGATCTTGTATCACCCGGCCCACTTCAGGTTAAGGACATTATCGCAACAAAACGCTGCCATTTGCCGAAGCTGTTTCGACATCCTGGTGTAGGACATACAGTTAAATCTCATTCCAGAACAATAAATTTAATTCTCCAGCCACTAATATGTTGCCCTGTGATATAATTTATCCGGCATTTTAATAATGCTCCGTTTTAAACTGCAATGCCATTGCCACTGGAATTCACTGATTGCCACTTATGCCCGTTGGCGTTAATTAGACGGCTGTTTGGCGACACGGGCTGCCTCCTTCACCGACAGTGGCTCCCTATCCTTCATACCTAAATGAACCTGAACGTTGGAGACGGGTTTCCAGGTCCATAATTTTCATTAAGCCCATAAATTAGAAGAGAGGGAAATTAACTTTCGGCTCCACGGAATATCCGTCATCCCCCTTAAAGTCGAGGGGTGGTTTGGAAGGAAGCTACCGGCAATTTAAACAGGAAACAGACCGGCACGTGGTGACCAGCTCTCGGCGGCGAGACACGGATTAGACGCGAAATAGGAGTGCCGCCGAATCGCGCACGAAGAATGCTTCAAAATGCATAATTAGATCATTACCAGACGGTGAATCGGCACAAATGGCGACTTGGCTTACTTTATAATGAAACTGGGGGTGGGGGGAGACAACCAGCAATGACAAAAACCATGTTTTTCTTCGTAATGTGCCAAAGAACGTTGAAAAAGCCAAGGGGTAATGTATGGGTAAGATAATCAAAGTAATGGACAGTTTGTACCAGATCAATGACCTCCCATGCACACTGCATGGTTTTACCAAGGAATAATGACTGCTGAAGAAAGCCAGGCTTTGAAAGATTTTGTCAGACCATTATTCCAGAGATTTCTGTAATGACTGTAGGAGAATATCTGTTAACATATATACGTAAGCGTACAATGTACAATGTAGGTATCACTTACACACTAGCATACGTAACCTGGTTTCTTAATATAAATTTAATAATACCTTATAAATTCATGCATTATTACAATTGGTTTATTGTTGTGTCCATTGTAGGTTGGACACTGGCAACCTTTTTTTTAAAAAATAAGTAACAGCTGCTGGATAACTCCGCAGGAGAGGGTAATGTATTTTTTCCAGTATGTGTCAAAAGTCAGCGTGAAATGCAGCAGAGGACAGGCTGAGGGCTCTCTGCAAAGCGTCAGGATTACCGCCATGGCACGGACGGGCCGTTCAGGGAGCGCGGAGACCTGTGTCAAAGCGTACACGTGTCTGCGTAATTATTAATGCCCCCTGCTTCCTCCCTGTGCTGGTGGTATGTGTGCAGCACACACCTTCTGCGTACTGTGGAACACACCACAGATGTGTCTTCTGACACACGTGCCTTCTATTTATTTATTTTTATTTATTCAAATTCTATTTTATCTTCCCCTTGACCGCTAGCGCTTCATGTGCCCGACAGATGTCGCAAACGCCGGCCAAATACAGCCGCGAGTGAAGCAACGTGTTCGCAGCCGATGCCAGCGGTGGCCGGATGTTTATTATATGATAGGAAAGGTGACTTCATGGATCCTGGAGTGGAAAAGTACCAGGAGACACGTGGTGGACATCAAGGAAAACGGGCAGGGAGCACAGCTCCCGAAGGCCGCCCCAGGTGCAGAAAAATCGCCGTTTAAGAGAACATCACGCCAGTGGGCCAAGCTAGCTGTATTAATCCGCACCTTCGCTCTTAATCCAGCCTGACAGGTCCAGCAGCATGATATGATTGCGCGCGCCAAACAAATTCAGACTCTCTGTTCTAATTTCCTGAACGTTGAAAGGAAAAGCTTCCTGCAGTCCACATGGTCTACGTCCACGCTATAGCACGCGAGTGAAAAATAGGTACTTGTATTTTTTTTTGTTAATCGTGGCTGGGTTTGTGGACCAACCTTGGGCAGGACAGCAGTTTGCAAAAGCAGAATGGCGAGCGATTTATATCGGAAAATGGCCCAAACCGATGAGTAGTTGGATTAGTTAAAGGATAATGCTCATGATTAATGTTCACGCTGTTGGCCCATAGGCGCATGAAAGTGCCGAGGAGACACACTTCTTGACCATACCCATAGTGGTCAAACTTCCTGTATGGTACAGTCACTGTTTCCTGCTATTTGTCTCTGGTCATTTTGTAAAAATGGACTGTAAATCCAATATAAGCTTCTAATGCTAAGTTTCCCAATATATGACTTGCTGAAAAATAGCTTCGCCACAGATTAATCAGTCTTGCTCATCAGAGGGTTTCTATCCATCTTTACAGTTAATTAATAACAGCCACATTGCAGTTCTAATTGCGTGATATATGAGTAATTCAAAATGCAGCTATTTTTGCACGTGTGTTTCCGTCAGCAGCTAACAACGGATTAGCTTGGACATGGACGTCTCGCTCTTTCCGCAAGAAATCTGCGTGATGTGGGCCAGAGGAAACCCACATGATTTAACGTGGGGGCCCTAATTTATAGAACGACCCTGATTTTTTGTGCCCAAAAATGTGTGGGAGACACGGAGTACTTCCCCCTGTCTTGTCCAAATAAAACCAGCGAGCTGCCAGAGGGCCACTCTCCTTCCAGAACTCTCTTGCCACGCTCCAGGTTTTTTCGGGCTCTGATCACATACCACGCAGTGTGAAGATTATTATTACTTTGTGCTAACCGTGCTTTTTTTTTTTTATTCCTTCGACTCGACGACAAAGCTGGGTGCCAAAGCAATTGTTATATCCTGGCAGTGAGCTCCGGCTTCCTGTGTGTCGGGAAGGGGGTCTGTGGGTGTTTATTTTGCCTGGGGGCCCCCACTGTTAAGAAACCCCCGGAAGTAATGTACGCAAGAGGTTTAAGCTCAGCAGGTACACAAAAGTAGCTTCTCTTTGGTCCCTCAGCTGAAAAACAGTCCGTTTTCTATGTGTGTATGTATGTTATTTATTTTTTTTAATGAATAAAGCCCACCGGTTATGCATAATTTATAGCTAATACACGTAGCCTGTGGTGTTATCCAAATACACAAACCCCGCTTGAAATGGCGGAGCACTTCTGTGCAAAACTGACTCCTTTGGCGGGTCTCTGTCTCTCCAAGCCAAACAAACGCCGCCAAGCTTTGCGTGTAGGGAGGTCGTTAAGCCTCCCGCTCAATTCTTTTTCCTCCCCCTCACTTGACTGAGTTTAGCGAAGCCATTTCCCAACTCTAAGGACTCGCTTCACCTTGGGGCGACCCGTATCCATGCACCCAGTGTCGTTTAGCCAGACAGCAGCTTGGACATGAGGCTTTGTAGCCATGTGACAGTCAAATCCTGCCACGGTGTGTTTAAAAGACCCACTAAACGGTGTCCGATTCGACCAGGGATCCTAAAAGGAATACACATCCTTTGCTGACGTTGCCAGTCCAAACCGCCATTTCTCCCAAAAACAATATGATTGCTATACCTGTGCATGTCCCTTGAACCCTTTAAAGTGGGATTATGCTGTCTAATTTCATGAATCAGAAGGAAAACATTTCCAGAGGCAAGATATTGCCATGAATGACTTCTTTTTTTAACTTGGCAAGTAATAATTTTTACAAGAAAAATGCCTTTCAGACTAAAAGGATAGAAGAGTTTGGGATTAAAAGATATAAGGGATTCAGTTGGATGGAATTTACATGATACTCCTGGACTATACGCCATCAACTATAGTTTAAGAGCCATAAAGAATATCTTAATTCTGTCCACTCAACTTGAACAACAGTCCCAGACATATAAGTAAATTCTGGAATTTGCCCCATAAGCATTTGCATGTCCTTCCGGCTCCGTATGTTTCCATATGGACGCTGTGCGAAGGCTAATAAAACTGTCAGTGGGCGACACAGAAGAAAGTTCCGTGGATTGATAGAGCATTTTACGGACCCGCTGAACCCACGCCTGCCCAAAAGCGGCTTTACTGGGCTTGTGTTTCGGCTTATGGAAAATACGGGGGAACAAGCCGGCCATATCCTACTTCCCCACTCGGCCCCCGTGCTCCCATTCTGGGCACGGCCAGCCGCAGAGGAGGGGAAATTAGCTTGCTGTAAAAACACGTTAGTTAACAGGAAGAGTAAGACGGTAACGTTCGGCTGTAGCGTCCATCTGGATTGCAACATGCAATTAAACATTCGCTTTCTAGTAACGAAACCAATTACATTTAATAAAAGGAGTAGAAGCGTTTAGTACATGTTTCAGCTGAGCACAACACCACAATGAATTTATCCTTTTTTCTTGACGTATTTGCGTGATTAATAACATTTATTTAATTCGAGGCTGATGGTTAGTTATGTGTAGATCTCAGGCAGTAACTGGTTACTTAAAAGAGCTAAATAATGAGGCATGGTCCGAATCAGCCAGCCCTGATGACACGGAGATCTCGGGAAAACAATGACGGGGAGACTGAGCCGAGAGACGGAGAGGCGAGGAAACAATGAGGGCGGCAGATTGTTGTGGAGAGGAGAGGACGGCGCTGGGAACAAGGAGCCGGGAACAGAGACTCGTGTTCCCGCGAATCCACCCTGGCTAATTGCAGCCAATTGGAAACAGATGGGAAGCCACTGTGCCATATTCTGAGGAGACCTTAGAGGCCCCGGCATGAAGGGAAGAGGAGGGGAGAGGGAGGGAAAGAGGGAGGGAGGGACACGTGCAGAGGCGACCATAGAGAGTACATAAACACATGCATGTAAAAAGCGAGACATGAACTACACAGGAACCTTTAGGAATTCACATGAGCAACACATACAGTCAAATGTAACACAGAGGCAAGGCATTCTGTATATATGTGTAATCTCTTTATGGCTTATTTAAATGCATGACTGGATGAATGAATGAATGTTATGATGGATGGATGAATGAATGAATGAATGAATGAATGAATGAATGAATGGGCCTCACTAAACCCTGCCACATTTTTGTTTATCTCCAGTTCGTTCCCATCCTAGTACGACAGCAAAACAAGCCGATAAGGAGGTCTGCCTGAGGACCGAAACATGCTAATCACGTTAAGCGTAAAAAGTTTAATTCAATATTCTTCCGAAATCGTAAATAACGATAAATGGGAATTTCCCCCTTATGTGGGGTTAAGGCGAACTATTAACAGTTATGTTTCTGAACAAGGTGGAATTTTCCTAATTCAATAAAGAGAAATTAATTAAATAAGAACTCAGCCACCAGAGGTAGGGGAAGACGGCACTTAAGATGCAAGTCCTTCGCTGGAGCTGTGTTTGATTAGTCATGTTTCATTAGTGATTAGCTGTTTATAGCAGGGATACCTCATTCCAAGTAATGGCAACAAGCCGAATTTGGCACAGTACAGCAACAGTCAACCCTTAGTCATATGTTCTCATGGGAGTATTACCGACACTTAAATATAATTCTACATGGTCATTCACACTCATAAGAAAAGACTATTACCAGTACCCTAAACAGGAATAAAGTAAAATCATATCCATTAATCACAGGCTGCATTTGACTGCCTTTTTGTTTAATGTCAGGGGCAATGTTTGGTAAGAGGCATGAATTTGTTAGTTGGTGCAAATTGATTTCATTGGGGCTGTTTTGGGGTTTTAAATGGGCCTTAATTTGGACCATCGCTGGGATTTAAAATGAAACTTAATTCGACCTATTATTCCTTAATGACTTTTTGACCCCCTGAGAACCTGGAAGTTGCAGTGCGGGCTGTACACGGTCCGTGTGCTCCAGGCCATGCAGTGAAGAGCAGGCTTTGGAATCGTCTACAGCAGATCTGTGCTACGGCGTTTTCCAGAACCCGTCATTCACCCATCTCCCACTCTGCCCCTTAATTATCATTGCACACGACTAAAAAAAATACTCCCATAGATCTAATGAGGACCCCTGTCTGGGGCCCAGTGATCTCTTGGATTCCTGTTATTTACTTACATTCACTGGTTTTTTCACTTGACTCTTGCGAATTGGATTCGAAGTTTTTGACTCAAAAATAAGCATAAGCATAAACAATGGCAGAGATATTTATATAACTGAAACGGTTATATTGCTTTATAGGTTTTTATTTATGTAGTTAACTGCACCTGTGATTCTAATCAATAAAACCAATAGTATAAATAATATTAAGTGCTACTTTGAAACCAAGATTGGCTTTGTATAATTTTCTATTTAGAAATTACTGGGGGGGACCAGGCCTTTTTGGGCAGTCTGCTATGCTTTGTGGGTATTTCCCATCGGGGGCTTTATTTGCTCATGACAGACCTTGAAGGAGAGCAACACCCCTTCTGTTTATCTGTATGCATTCCAGCCCAAAGGCTCATGGGTAATTTCAGACATTCTCCTCATTTCCCAATACACCAGTCACACAAAGTGTTTCTGGCTTTAAGCATGTGCCTTTGCAAAATAACTGAGCACAATTAACAAGAACACAAACTACACATTTAATTTTACTTCAGCGTCCTTAGATGATGAAAGATAAATCTCTTAAACCATTTGATAAATATTAAAAACATACAGCAATACTATACATTTTAATTTCAGAATCACATTACTTTCCTATTTTAACCATTGGTGTAACATCTAATCATGAAAATTGAATGAATGTAAAATGTTACCCCCCTATTTTGAAAAATAAACGTAAGTTTATGGTAATATTTTTCCAATTTCAATAAGTCAAAAGTGGATGCTAAAGCTGTCAGAAATCAGGCTTATTTGGACAACGAGACCATGCACTTTCATTGACATACTTTGAGGGATGTTTGTTTTTCAAGTCAAGCCTTAAATCACTGCCTCAATCACATGCGTTTCGTTCCTTAACAGAAACAGTGATGCGGTGTGCTAAAACACTTAGTGCTTCTCAGCACAAGCAGCGGTAATTTGGGAAGAGTCGCTAAATCACACTATATTACCTGGCCCATTTTGGTGACATCGGAAGGTCCAAGGGATTAACCACGAGCCAGGTGGAAAAAGCGAGTTGATATGAAACAGGGAACGCTTACAGACCCTCGGAAGAATTCCTTTGGGAAATAAGGTTCCCACAATGCCATGCCAGTTTAATCATATGCTTGCAGTTCCATAATTTCAACATCCTTGTGGTATTTTTTTTCTTTGCCACAACACACTTTATGTGTGTAATTCCCTCTGATTCATCGATTCAGCCCGGGAAGGGTTTAATATAACATTTCCATTTTGTTTGTGTGCACATAAACATTTTTTTGGTCATTTCAGCTATTTCCGGAAAAAAAAACAAAAAAAACTGGAAAATACTATCACAGAAAAAAGGCAAAGCATGGTGATTATAAGAACATGTTTACTCGGATCACTGAAGAACTCACACCTCCCTTAAGATACATGTGGCTTATGCAAATATGTGATCTGTTATTTATTACATGATTATCAGTATAGTGCTTTTAATTATATCCTCTGCAATTTCCATGTCTGTTCTAACAGTTTAAAGGCATTATAAGTTATTAAATTTACATTTAGTGGACCAAACTATAATCTGCATAGCAGCAGTTTAATTTTTGCTAGCTAATTGTCATGTTTTTGTTTACATTTATTGATCACATAGAAGAAGAATAGCTATGTGGTCAGTGCATGTAGTAATAAGGATTAAAGTAGCATTCCATCGTACAAAATGCATTTTGAGTCGTTGTCAGTCGCCACGGCTCATTTCAGCCATAAAGTCGTTCGTTTCTCGCAGTAGCTCTCGTCCATCACTTTGAACTTCCCACCAAGCCAAACGTCACACCACGACAAGTGGGGCCTTGATCTCCTCAGATATTGTCTGTGCAGTTGGGCTTATTGTGTCAACAATAACGTTTTCTAACGTTTTAGAGTGGTAAAAGTGAATGAAGCAGAAACTCAACATTCTAAAATTTGCCAGAATGCACAAATATACATTTGGAGTTATTTATTTTATTTATTTATTTTTATCACAGGCACATGTGATCTCTGATTCGAATATTAAAAGTATTGAAATCTTTTAGTTTTTGTCACAGTTGTTACTTTGTAAATGTGACATGAGATAGAGAAGATATATTGTAACAGGGTCCATAAATCAAAGTCTCTGCTAGATCGGAACTAATAAAATATGTTAAAATCAAGTGTCAACGGATTAATGAAGTTCTTGTATGATGGAAGGCAAAGTAATGGACCCGCAAAGTTACACATTGGGCCATGTGTTTCAAAACACCAACGGGCGTAGCCACAGATCGAATATTTCAATTGTGGCCTCATTCACGGAACGCTTACTTTGCACTTTGAAACACTAAACCCACTTTAAATGACTGGCGTATTAATCCGCACGTGAATCTCTACATTTCCCTTCAGTGGTCTTCAAGGGCACCCATACTCAAGGCTAATATTAAATAATACGACAGCCTCAGTGCACTCAAAATACATTTTCCATTTGTGCAGTTCTTAAAATGCTTGCTGGAGATGAATGTTTAACACCTCATATGAGATCCTACAAAGAAGGCGAAATGCAAAATGAAGTTTAGCCTCACCCGAGAACTAGTTATAGTAATAATTGTTAAATACGTACCCAGAATACTGTAGGGGAATTAGGCTGGAATAAATCCAAGTACACTGGGAAATTAATTACTTCGTAATGCCTGCATTAAAAGCCATTCATTATCCGCTCTCCTTAGATAAACCCAGTAATCATAAACCTTTATGGAACTACTTTTATGTTGGTTGTGTAGTTCCCCATTAAACCAAAAAGAACCGTTTTTGTGTAATTCCTTATAATATGATTTTAGATACTTCAGACATTTTATTTGCTTTTATAGTTCTATTACTATTTTCCTAAATATTTGAAAACAGATGGCTGCATTTAGCCTTTAAATCTGATTTGGGGGGGAATCTCAGCAGTGTTTAGTCTGTCCTCCCCCGCCTAAGTGGATGTCCGAAGCTGTCACTTCTTTACGGAAGAGCTTGACGAGAATGAAAGAGACATATTTTCCCCTCACCCTCAGGTGCTTTTAATTTCATAGTAGGTGTCTCTCCAGATAGCACACATTACCTCCCCGCTGGTGTCTGTCTCTGTAATGGGCAGGAAACGAGAATTTAGAGAAAACCTCAGTCAGTGGGAGAGGCAGCCCCCCGTCCCGTCTGACTTCGGTTGGTTTCCCAGAAGATATCTGCCACTTTGTTTTGACCACAGTTTTTTCCCCCAAAGATGAAATGTAGAACTCTCCCGACTGACGTAATTTTTTTTCTGTCACCCATCGTTAAATTTTGGACTTTTCAACAACTTGCAAATTCCCTCCTGGATTCCTCTGGGATGTTCCGAAAGAAAAAGAAAAAAAACGAACAAAAAAAACAAAACAGACACATACATTCGATACACGACAAGTGTTAAATAATGTTGATGATTAATTTTAATGCAATATGAAATAAGTGCTTAATTCTCTTGATCCCAGCTGAAATCGATTCAGGTCTGAGTCAAGATGCTAAAGTAGAAACATCAGTACTACAGGCAAGTGTGCCAGAACCGTTGAGCATGGCATTTTGATCGACATTCCACGACATTCCCATTCACCCTTTGTCAATTTGCACATTAATTAAAATCAAAATGTGGATAGAAAATATGCAACTTAACTGACAGCGCTGTAACCCGAAG
>JAAGVU020000043.1:9806181-9819923 GCA_011763525.2 Mormyrus iriodes | reverse complement strand
CGGCCAATGAAATACTTTCTTTCATGTGTAAAAATAACATCAAATCAAATCAAAGTTTACAGAAGACAGCAGTAGATGCAGGCAAAAAATTGAATTTTCCTGAAAGCTCTGTACAGTAAGGGCCAAGGATAATAAGAAATAGATCATAGATAGATAGATAGATAGATAGATAGATAGATGGATGGATGGATGGATATTTACTCCACTAGAACCGTGCAGTCTCCTGTATTTCAACAAGTAGAACATTATGGAACCAATGCAAAGGTTTTCGGTTCAAATCTCAAAGAGAAAATATAAATTGTAAGCCTTCCCTCTCCTGTTAGTCGCTTTGGATAAAGGTACCAAATGAATGAATATTTATATGTGACATATCAAACAAGGACAATAGCTCTTGCAAAATGGAGTAGTACCCAAAGACCTAAACACTCCATCCTCCTCTTCTGGAGATCAGAAAAGCAGGTCAAACAAATCCTCCTTTGAGCTTCTCAGTTCAGCCTCTTGCAAAGATTCAGCAGGACTGGAGGGGAAGACTTGCTGTCCGGTTTTTAAAACCACCAGACGCCCAGAGAAATCCATGTCACCCGTTCTGCCAGCGGACTACCCAGGAGCTGTGACGCCGCCTGCCCACCTCGCAGGATGCCCGCGGCCTCGTTTTCCTACCCCTGACTTTCGGGGGAGGAGAGCGCCCCCTCTGTTTTATCCCATCGGCTCCCCCTTTTGGTCGCTGATCGCTTATCTTGCTCAACATCACTTTCGTTATTGCGAGCTCCCTGATTCCAAGCGGGAGAATCCGTGAGCCAGAGCAGCGGTTTTAGGGCTCGGCAAGAAAAGCCTCTTTCAAGTGCTTTGTCCTGGAGTTATCTCCGAGAGAGGCAAAGTTCTGAAAGTGCCATCGCTGCATTTCAGCCTGTGTTTGTTGCCGCTTTGCAGAACACGGGTGCTCATAAACTATTCATATTAATTGGAAAAAAGGCCGGTCGCTCGCAGCGAAAGACAGATCGCAAATACGGGGAGAAAAACAGGGAGACCAGATCTCGGCCGTGAAACGAGAAGGTGAGGAAGAGACACTTTGACAGCCGTTTTAAAACAGAGACACACTGTGTGCCTTTTCTGAATATGTGTAATCCATCATAAAGAGAAGTCCATCCGTAGATTTCCCAAGGTCCTCTAAACGTGCCACAGAGTTGTGGGTAAAAAAAAACGTTGTTTCTGCCTTGTGCTACATCCAGCAATTTCACACCACAAACTGCCTCGGATATGTCTGTACTGGCTTAACGGTCGGGGGGAGACTGTTACTGGCGAGTTTATTTGCATTGCCAAATTCTCAGCCCTGGACATTTCTGAGCCTGCATCTCTTAAGAGAGTATGAAATTTGACGTGTCTATCTTTTGCTCTATATGGGGAAATGGAGGTCAGGCAGAGAGTGGATACAGGATCCTCCTGTATCTTGGCTCCCGGTCATCACCCCGCATTTCTCTATCAACACAGTTCCAGGAGTTCCCTGTGATGACACCCTGCTAAAGCGTCCTCAGGACCACACGTCAAGCACCCTACCTACTCCCTGGCATCCGCTGTCCCTCCCATTCATCAGAGTGACAGCGTTTCCAGCAAAATGTCGCCCCACCCGGCGCCTTCCCACCACCAGCCATAATCGTGGAGAATTTTAATGTTTCATTGACCCTGAAGCCATGAACCGCAGAACATATCTGAACAAGGGGGTGGGCCTTGGGAGTGGGGGAGGGGCATAAAGACATGCCCAGTTGTCTGTTTGCTTTTGAAAATTATAACCTCATTAACCTTGTTAAAAAACACGGATATAATTCAGGCTTTTACTAATAGAGGTTTATTGGTCTGCATTGAATTATTTGTAAGAATTTTTTTTGTGATTTTTTTCATAATAACATCATTAATAATGCTCCGCAGTCCAAGCCAACAAAGGAAGGGTCATTTGGGCGGGGGTGGGGGGGACATACACGGTACTATAAAACTTAACTGGAATGCAGCTTTAAGTGTGTTTACAGCAATGGATGGGGGAGGGGGGGCGCTGACACTACAAGCTTTCTCATGTTTTTCTCTTTTTTTATGAGTTTGTGGTTTGTTTACAGTGTTTTTTGTTTTTCGCAGGCAGCCAGACCAGCTTCGACTCTATCGCTGCCAGGGCTGCCTTCTTTGTGCATCATCTCGTTTTCAAGAGGAGAAGATTTCGTACTGCCAGACAGCAGTAGCGATTAATCAGCCCCGCAGTGCTGTGCATATTTCCTACGAGGGGACACCGAATAATGCATCTCGTCTGGCAGCCCCTCGCCGTCCCGCGGCATCCGTTACCAAACGTTCCTTGTTGAGAAGCTTCCGGAGTGCTGGCTCTACCCTGTTCGCTAATAGCCTGCCACGGTCTGCTGTTGTGCGTCGTACATATCGCATGTTGAATGCCGTCTTGAGACCTGCAACTCTTACGCCTCTAGTCCTAAGGCGTGATGGGGGGTGGGGGGGCACAGTTGGACCCCTGGAGGTAGCTGTGCTGCTGCCAGCAGGAAAGCAGACCTCTCACCTTAACAGGAAGCATGTACATGTCCCCCCCAAAAACGGCAGATGCAAGGCTTGCAAATCAGCCTGACTCTCCAAAGCCTAAACCGGAGGCGGTGTGTGGTTCAGAGGCTTTACATGCTGTGTTTGTGATCAGAAGGTCACCGGTTTAAGTCCCGAGGATGAATTTACTGTTGATCCCTTGAGCAGTGCCCTTAACCCCAATTGCTTCAGAGATTATCTGGCCCTGCTTTTTTGTCGCTTTGGATAAAAGTGACTGCTAAATGAAACAAATGTAAACCTGGGGGGGTGGGTGTTTCACGAATCAGGATTTCTCAGTTAGCTGGGTTAAATTTAGCTAGAAATCACAATTGTCCAATAGGAATGCTCCTTACCTAAATTCTTATTGGACAATCATTACTTCTAGCTTAAATTAACCCAGATGAAATATAATGCTTTGTGGAACACCTCCCTGGCCAAGTATCGGCTCTGTGCCACTGGAAATGGTGGGATTTGCAGTACCGCTGAGGCGAGATCACAGGTGGAATTAAGGCGCTGGGTAGTTAGTGCCTGAGGTGAGAGAGTGAAACAGACCGTCGTTAGCAGAGCTGAGCATGTTCCTGAGACTAAGGCGTAGGAATAGCACTGTTCCACCTGCACCCTGTAGGAGGTGAGTCCAGTGAGAAGTGGTGCAAATGCACAGCATCTCCATTTCCTTATTGCCTATCATTGCATTGGACCTTTTTGTAAGGTGCACGCCAAGCCAAGCCGATAGTTTTAAGATGATGTGACCTTACAAATAACTTATTTTTATTTAATTCAGTGCACTCTATACCTCCAGCCACCCATTCATCCATTTTCCATAACACTGTATCCAGTGCAGGATGACAGCGAGCCTGGAATCTTAGGAAGTGCAGGATATGAGGCCGGGAATACCGAATGACCTGTCAGGACTGGCAGGGGACAAGAGGTCCATCCCAGAGGACACTCCATGATACACCATGTGGTAAATACTCATCTATTGTGTTATACTGGAGGGAAAATGTTTTCATAAATATCACAAATATATGAATCTGAATCTGATTAAATTCCTTCCCAATGGATTCATCTCCTTCCTCCCCTCCTCTTTGATTTCTCGGCACTCTAAGGACCAGAGCCATTTCGCACGCGTGTGACTGCTCACATGATCATCACGGTTACGTAGCATGCCGATATCAACGAGTCAGGTGCATGTTGTTGGCATTTTAGGCAGGTGAGTAACAATGAAGCCTTTGATGGAATTTGCCACTCGCGGTCTGAAGGGACGGAAAAACATAAGCAAAGCAAGGCGACCGTGCCATTAGCATCAGGCTGTTTCCCATCAGGCCAGAGAGAGAGAACTTTCAAGCAGCTCTTGGGCATTCACAGACAGCACACAAACCTGCAGGCAGAGCTCACAAGCAGGGATTCCCTGATCTCATCTGCAAGAATCGATATCTAATCCTATCAAAGCATAATTTAATTGACTGGTATTGGTTACATTTTGTCTGAACGGGATTCTGATTTGTTTTAAAGGTAAATTTTCCCAATTTTGCATGTGTAATTCTTTATTTCATACACATGATTAACAGTTAGATTAGAGTTAAAATAAAGTATAAATGCCTGCATAGATTTTCAGCCTAGCTAAAAATCCATGGAAAACTTTCGGGAATAGAAAAATTAAAAAAACGTTATCCCTGTGGAGCTTTTTTTTGTTTTAAAGTAATAATCAAACAACGTTTGACTGGGATGATTTATCGCACATTTTAATCTTTATATTTCGAAACCGACAGAGACGCATAAATCGACCAAAAATCCCCCAAGTCCGCCGGCGCGTCGCCGCGTGATTTACCGCGCAGCTGCCGCGTCACTCAGGCCGCGCGCCGGGGAGATCTCGCGCTCTCCGCGGACTCGGAATGAAGACTGCAGCGTGTCCTGTCAGGACAGCGCGAGAGCTGGACGCGCTCCAGCGCGCGCCGCGCTCCCCGTTGCGGCCGCCTGTCTCGGTGACACGGCAGCGTGCGCGCGTGGCGCGCAGAGCGAGCGGCCGGCCTTCATTAGCAGATTAATTATTAGTGTATATATCATCTCCACGGTAAACGTGTGTCTAAAAACGCCGAGATTAGGGTTCGTGTGGGACCGCCAATCTTTTCAAGTTCAACTTGCAACCTGCTTTTGAAAGCAGCATCAGGTCAAACCTCTCACTTCGCATTTACTATCATTTCAATTACACTATATATTTTGTCCGCACCAGAACTTTGCTATTTTCAAATCTGAATATTGCATACTTAAAATAAACGTGTTCCATTGACCTATATGTCTATCTTATATACCTATAATATATTGGCATATTCATTCTTGTGCTTGTCTTTGGTCTTAATTTTAAAAGCCCGTATGTCTGTTTTGCAGACTCGCACATCAAATGCATTTCAAACTGGCATCTCCCGGGGCAGGTAAATTCCGCATGGAAATATTCCCAAGCCGTGCCACGGTGTCTGTCTGGGACAGCGAGCCCGAAGAGGGCCGGCTGCGGATGAAGGCACCGGCGGCAGGAGTCTGGAAAGCTTCACGTTCACCAGAGCCTCTCCAGCGCGTCTGCAGGCTGCCAGCTCTGTTTTACCGAACTGCGCAGGGACCCAGAATTATGTGTTTAATAAGATTGATTGCGCAAAATATGCGCCTGACAAATGCAGCACGTTATTTTTTTTTCACCAAGTAAGAACGGATTGCTTGTATGGTTTTATAAACTTTGAAAGTAAATACTCTCTCTTAGCTATTCTAATTTATTGGGGGGTGAAACGGCTGAAAACAGCAAAAAAAAAGTCGAGTCTGGTCAGGCTTCTCCTCTAATGCAAAAGTTTTTTTGTTTCTCCCGAAGTACGATCAGTACTTATTTTCACTCAGCCTTGGCTAAACAAAAATAGAACGAGAAAATGAATATTAAGAGAGAAAACATGGTGTCTTTTAAAATGTGTGTACATTAAGCAAACATACGTAAGGACAAGTTATTGAAAGAGCCCCTTTTGAATAAAATAAATAAGTAAAATAAGCAAAAAATTATAAGAGGAAATGAAATCGTTGTACTTCATTTATCTCACCAGGAGCCTTTGCCGAAAACTGTCAGCTTACTCAATGGCTTAGTCAAACCTAAATAATTATAATGTTTCTTTTAACATAAATAAAGAAAAGGCTAAACACAGCACACAAAACAGTGCCACAAACGATTGTTATGGTTTGTTAATTATTGTTATTAGTGCAGTATTACAAGTACTGCAAATAAAAATTATAAATAGCAAAAGATAGACTTAACAAGTCTAGTGCTTAAAAGAAGATGAAAATAGCCACAGAGGTTCTAAAACCGCATTTATCTAGCTCTTCCCAGTGATTTTGTAATTCTTTTAATTAGCAGTCATTTTGAAATATTTATTTTGATAACACAGTTATGAAAAAACAGGATGTTCAGAAATAATAGATGTTTTCTAGATTTTATGTGTAAATGTTCTTGTTTTTAATTCTTTTTTGTCTTCACTTGGGGTCACGAAAAAGAGAAATATGTAGGTGTGGCTATGCTTTAAACATGTGATTTCAGTTACTTCTTTTTTTTATTTTATTTTACTTTTAACGACACGTTATCCTCTCGAAGGAATTCAACCATTTTGATGAAAAGGGAACTGTGCAGTAAACTAGACTAAAACAAACTGGGATGTGCGTATGTGTTTATAAAATATGTTTCAGAATGAGTAAGCTATCAAAACGTAAGGCGGAGGAACTGCTGGGGCACCCTTGATTAGGTTCTCAGAAAGTTTAAGAAAATCCACTTGTGTAACTTGTCCACTTGTCTTCATTTCCAGTAACAAACTTATGAAAGCCCTTCATTATATGTTCATCACATTTTAAAATCTGTGCCTGGAAAGCCTGCAAGATTTGTCTGAAAATAAAATGGGGGTTTGGAAAAGTAGCAGTTTGGTACAAAAATGCAGATATTATTATTACTTTTTACAGTTTTTACAGATTTTTTTTACTGTTGTTGTGTGTTTGTTATTTTTAGCTCATTGCAGCATGACCAGAGGCTGCCTCATAACATTTTATATAAACACTGATGAAGATGAAGCTAGCACCGGCCATGAGGACCGTGGGGATGGAAGCGTGGGGAACGGCGAGCAGAGGTATTCCCGAATGTGTACTCATCCGCGTAAAGGAAAACACAGCGGACCGGCGCTGATGGATGGCTGCGTTTCGGAACGGTGAACTCAAAACGCCGCGTTCGGATGGCCGTCAAGCAGAAAAATTAAACAACGGAGAGAGACGTGGTGACTAAAATGGGCCCAAGGAATGCTAATTTAGTTGCGAAAAAAAAGCAGTCAAAAATGTGTTCACCTTAAAAAATACACCAGTCGGGGAAATAAAAGTGACCATTTGTCTTAATTATGTTTTGGGTTTAATTTATGTGTAACTTTTCTTCCTGGGAGTTGAATGCAGAGTGGACGACTACCAGCTGTCGAGCAAAGTGGTGGGGTGGGGGTGAAAGCATCACTGTAGTTTCATGCTACCGAGGGCCCTGGACCTATGTGGTAAAAATTCCTAAAGCATTAAATTTGTGGCGGTTTATTTGGTGAAACACTCTGAGAAAGCGCTGGTGTTTTGGGGTGGTCCACTTCCAGGTTATCGCAATGCATGCGACACCGGGACCAGGTCTGAATCCGGGCTGAGGAACGTTTTTGGAATTCTTTTTCCTTTGGGGGGGGGGTGGCAAAATGGCATCAGTTGAGGCCCTCCCCCAGAGGATTACTTAGCTGGGGTATTTGGATGCAGCTGTTTTCCCCCTATTAAATTGAGACGTTGACCCCCCCCGCAAGTTGTGCTCCCCACCAAGGAGTTCCGCGGGGCCCGTCTTGGTTTAAACCTGCTTCGGGTCAGCTAAAGCGCCAAAGAAGGTCTTAATTGGAAACCTCCAGGGCCCGACACTAACGGCTGGGCTATGCTTACCACCCAATTACGCCCCTGGCCCGCTTTTCCACATGGAAAATTCCTTATAAAAATACCAATTCTGGGACGGACCCGCGCCCGTCTGTTTGACTTCTGCACCCGTCCCCACAGTGCTGGTGATCTCAGATGTTAACTTTGTCACAGAACCCAACTTGGATCCCCGAAGATGCCAAGATGCCCCCCACAGCTGCTGCTCGTAGATGCTGAAGATCTACAGTGAATCAGGAGTGTCTTTACACTATTGAGGAAGTGGTATTTTAACCCCCCCCCCATACATCTACCTTATGATTGGACAGCTGCTGTTAGCCATTAGCTGGACTCAGATAACCCTGTCCACGGGGAGTGGTTTTCAGGGGGGGCAGAGAGGAGGAGGGAATCACACCCCCCCCATGGCAGAATCAAAACCATCCCCTTGCAAAAACCCAGAGTCGTTCAAACCTTGAAACAATTTCAGCATGCTGACCACAGGAAATGTGACTGGAAAGCTGTACTGTGTACCCGTAAGGATGTGGGATGGGCGTTTTAAACTGTTCCATGTCCACTGGAGAGAGACATTCATGTATGAGTATGATTATATAATAATGCATAATCTTCACTCTGTGCACTGTCCAGGTGAATTCTTTAAAGTCTAACACGTTCACTTTTATGAATCGCTACAGAAAAATTGCCCCAAAGACCCAACTCTTAGCTAGGTCTCCAGCTACAAAATCTGGTAACGCTTTAGATTAGTGGTAAATTACATGCATAAATATGTCTCGTGCAGTAATTCCTATAAAAAAAGACCTGGGTTTGATTAGTGGTGATGCTCCTATACTTTCATTTAGTCTGACAAACTGAAAATTATACACAAAAAAAACATTATTAATAATACATTTTTACATGTCCAGTCTCGGGCCTGATGTCTTGTACAAACACAGTGTGTTTTCCCACATTTGGCAGAGACTCTCTGGGCTTTAAATTCCCGGCTCAGGGAGAGTAAACTCTGAGTGTTTGTTGACAAATAAACAGCGACACATGACAAACAGACACCCGGCTTAATACGCACGAATAGATCCATGTAGGTGGAAATTTTCGGAACTGGTTGCTCCCCTTGGGGGATGGGGTTGGGTGGGGGTGGGTCGTGGTATCCTTGTTGCTCTTGATTTTCTCAGAGGGCTGTGACTAGCTGGACTGTACAAACTTCCCTCCCATATCAGACACCATGATCTGCTTCCCATCCAGCATGCTGCCCCACCCTCCTTCGCTCTGACCCTCCGCATGTGGCTTTGATTAATGAAATTATTACACCGCTGCACTCGGACACCACCGGCAAGTACGGTGGCGGCGAGTCCCTCATGCCCATTTCACGCTTAAGTTCCACAATTTAAAACAGCGCTTGTTTGTACGTGTCCCCCCTCCCTGCCTGCCGTCCATGCCCTCACGGGGCCTTCGTGATTGGGCTCCAAGGACCATAATGAGGGACTCCAGAGCAGGTGGGGGGGGGTCAGGTTTTAGCTAGGGCCCAGTGGACTGTAAAGCGATCCTACAACACTCAGGAGATCGATCAGGTGCATTCTGGGTGAAATCTACTTGGCTTTCACAAGCAACTAAAGACTTTAATTGTAGAGCAGTTCTAGGCATTATTTAAAAGCTTTGTTTTTAAGTGGGTTACTTCACAATGCGTTGCCATCTTTTATATATTTTCTGTCTCCTATGTCTTCATAATCTGGTTGGACGGTCTGCATAACACGAGCTCTCCTGATTCCTCACCTCAATGTGAATCTATGAATTTTTCAGAAAGTCATTTACTTTTGACTCCGGACGGTATGACACATGGAGCCAAGGCAGGTCAGTAGGGAACGACCTTCATTCCGTCGTCGCACCTTCACGCACCTTCTGCAGATGCTGTAAGAGCCACAGGAGCTAGAGGGCGCTGTGCCATACCATGTTTGGAAATGAGACCCGCCTTATTCTCTGATTTCAGTCGGTCTATGGACTGCAGCATCTCTTGCAGCATCATTAAGGACGCAGCGATAAACAGTCACGGAAATATCGCTGACAAACAATTAGATTCAAAACGATAAACCTTTAGTAATAAAAGCCTGAATTATGTCTGTTTTTGAAGACAAAAGGTTATATCTGAGTTTTTGAACAGCAAACAGACAAGTGGACATGACTTTATGCCAACCCCCCCCTAGTGCCCCCCCCCCCCACCTTTGTTCCCACACAGTCCATGAGTCTGGCCCTCATGCGTGGGATGTAGGGAGTTCGTGGATGGACTCGTTTGTTTGTGATAAGATCCCCCTGACTAAATACACCGAAGGAGCAGTGGGAAGGCTTAGTTTATGGTTCAGGGCGCTCTGGGATTTACTGTATTTCCGAGATCCCTGTTTTCTTTGGACTCATTGTGGGACGAGACAAAAAGACAAAAAAAGAAAGCCGTGCACCCACAGCGCCCACAGCGCCCGCGCGGGGCATAACGCCTTCGGAGCGGCCCTCAGACCTGTGTGACCGCCATGCACACACTCGCTCAGCCGAATGACGTCAGTCGCATATTTGACACAGAAGAAATGGTTGCGAGCGTCTGGATGCTGACTGCACTGGCCTGGCGACGCATTCACTGCGACATCAGGAATGCGGCGCTGGGATTTTCCCTCCGGCGGATCGGCTCTGCTCCTTAGCATCCTTTCAGATTTAGCTAGCGCCAGACGTTTAACCGAGGGTCTTACCTGCACTTCTGTCTAAATTAAAACACACAGGCTTAAGTGAAGCAGTTAAAGAACATAAATCCAGCAGCATGCGAGTGTCTTGATGGCTGACGGAATAGCTGTAACACAGCTACGCCTCATGTTTGTGTTCTGGACCGACGCTGGAAGATTATCCACACTGGAAGCAAGACAATGGATGAATTATTTTAATATTAGCAGAGCAGACGGCTGCTATTCTCTGGAATGGCTCCTTTACCCACAATGCAGTGCCAGCGCACCATTGTGACCATGACAGTAGGATGGGGAAAAGGGGACGAGCTGCCGGTGGTCGTCTAAATGTCACCCAAGTATTAATCCCAGTCAGCGTGCGCTTACGTCTCTCCCGCCTTTGGTCTGCTTAAATTAAAGAAGCTTTTACATTTCACGGGAGAGCGGTCCCTTTCCCTGCCGCGCCCGAGTGTGTCGGAGCCAGCTCCCCGACGGGCGAATACGTGCCACGAAACGTCATTGCATAAAATGTCACCGCCTCGTTATCCGTGCCACATCCCACTTCTTATTTTTCGTTCGCTCCTGGAAAATAATTAGCCGATAGAGTGTGTGTCTGTCGCATAATGGGGCAGCAGATTCAGCATCGGTTTAAGCTGCCAGTTGGTGTATAAATGTTTTGAATGTCCCTGCCAGGGAAACGAGAGCCGCTCAAATGGCACAGTCCGTGCCCGACCTCCTCCTGCAGAACCGGATCTCCTTTTACGAGCTATTAGCATGATGAGAATGTATGTGCTCTGAAGGTTAGCTATCACTAATAATGCTAAAATGTTTTTTACTCTGATTATTTTTTCAGGCTTGAAATAAAATACTAATATTTCAAATGTAAATTATACCGATTTCTGCAGATTCGGTTACCGCTTCTGAGGGGATGATTAAGGCCAGACCTGTTGTCCGTATTGGGAAGCAGGCAAACTGTCCAGAGGCCTAGGTAAGCCATTTATCCCCATTAGTGTCCACAGTGGAGTGGCACCCTATACTTTTATGGGTACGGCAGCTGCCGTCACACAGCTGGATGGAAATATTAACCTGTGCCAGCTGTGGCACAGGTCTGACTATCAGAGAGAGCCAAGATGGGGGGGGGTGGGGAGTGCCCAGATTTTACAACAGACAGACTTAATCTTTTATTCTTTTTTTCTATCTCTGTACTAGTAGGAATAACTACTGAGGCTTGAGGATGGGGGCTCGGAGGGTGGGGCCAGGGTTAGCGTGCAGACTTGGAGCGCCGGCATGTAGTTGGCGAAGGATCCTGAGGTTGGCGGGCCGGCGGGGAGAGGGGGGGTAGTGGGCGGCGCTGTCAGGTGGCTGTCTCCCCAAGCCAAGGCCGTTCAGCTGAATCGCTACGACACAGCAGCCACAACGGGGGGTGTCTGCATCCGTGAGCTTGACAGAACCCCCAATCCCGACCTCCAGCCTCTTCAGACATAAAATGCTGACTCTCAGATCTCAAGCTCATCGGCAGAGAACTAGTTTCTTTCGCTGTTTTGTTGTTGCGCTGCACTGGTTTTGCATTTTACTTTTGTAGCAAGTCAGTTAAAATCAAGAAAGCAGACAGTTCCTACAGAAACTGGGGGATTAAGGCAGGGTTGACAACTTCGGTCAGCTGGCCGGAGTGAAATTTTCAATTCCAGACAAGTTTGCACACACATGCACACGCATTTACACGTGTGTGACAGTTTTCTTAGCTTGTACATAGTTTTTAGGGTTTGCAAACTGCCCCAACACTTTTGATGTAGCTAATTTTAGGTTTATAATAGAATAATATCGATCTCTTGCGTGAGTGTGAGAATCTGAAAGCATAATGGCCATGCCACATGCGTGAGAGTTGGGAATCCTGGTTAAGGGCCTTGTTCAGAGGCCCCATGATGAAATCACTCTGCTTATTCTGGGATTAGAACTAGCAACCTTTTGACCATGGACCCAGTGTCCTCACGCATTGAGACAGATACCACCCTCTCACCTTAGCAGAGCGGCCTGAGGCATTCAGTGGTATTTTTCAAAGGAACTGCCTGTTTTCCCCTATTTGCGAATTTGTCTTACTCTCATGTAGCATCGCACCAAAGTCACATGTCCTACGTGCTAAGCCGCTTTTCCAGTGTCGAAACTGTCCTTTCGGCAATTAGCTCGTCTTAGCTGGGGAGGCAGTAAAAACAATACCCCAGGCAGGACTTCAGAGAACTCGTCTGATATGTAGCCCGCTAGACTCGCGTCGTGTCCACGAGATAAAATAGAATAATCACCTAAAGATGTTTGATTACGTCGGCTGCGTATGGGGAAAATGTCCTGCATTTTCATTACAAGTTTGCTGTCGTATAAAGGAGGACGGTGCAGGAATCAAAAGGGGTATTTTCCTACAAGGCATTTCTTCCCCAAACTACAGCTCTGGGAGTCTGACTACCAGGCCTGGGGACAGCAATAGACAGCAGGGGAGGAAGGGAAATGGGATTAATTACTCAGCCGCATTCACTATACCACCACTAATCTGCCTGGTCTATCTGCCATCGTCCGTCTTCATCTATGATGTAGCCCCGCGTCTATCTGTGGACAGACTTTGAAAGCGGCGTGCCCGCGAGGCTCGATCGGTCTGCCTGCCCCAGTGCTCCATAAACACGGATCGGATGCTACAGTTATCACGGCCGCCATACCTTCTTGCCTTTGTTCCTGGAGTATGGTGGTCACATTTTTTTGGGAGTCGCCCCCAAACTTGAATAAAACATGGCAGACAAAGCAGCCTCCTTAAAAAAAGGAAAAAAGGTGAAAAAAACAGCCTCCTTGATAAAAGGAGAAAGATTATAAAGTCCATGGAGTTTTAACATCACGCCTTTCACAGAACTTGGTTCTGGAGGCTAGCGTTGACTACAGAAGGCCAACTGTTCCCCCTGAAGCTATGCTTTTGCAGATGCTGCTTAAAAGTGCATGTCGGGGAGCGAGGGATGGTTCCCTAAAAGGGAGAAGCAAAGCAGAGCTTCAGTTTTAGTGACATGGCTCTGTTCCCTTTTACAGATGGTGAACGGCGCAGCCGTCTTTGCATACACATAAAAAAGGTATGTGGCATATTGGGGGTGTATCAGAGGAACAGGACTAAAAAGGAGCTTAGCAGTGAGTCGGCCAAGCAGGAGTAGACACCGGGTCCGGGCCAAGGGGTCAGGGAGTTGGGGAAAGAAGAGCAAAATCTCCAAGGATCTCAGCTTATCAGATACTTAAGGCTGGAACAGCTGAAGGAAAATATTTGGTTATAATCTGCAGGCAGGGGGAGCACGGCAAGGTCCACAATTGTCCTGGTTAGGCTGTACCACATTGGAAGTCCTGCCCTGTCCATCTTGAGTAGACTTTACCCCATTGGTCATCCCAGGCTGCCAAAGGGGGGACATGATCCAGGTATATAAGATTCTAACAGGTCTGGATCCTGTTCAGCCAAATGGCTATTTCAACATTAGTTTAAATACTAGAACTCGTGGCCATGAGTGGAAATTAGCGGGAGAA
>JAAGVU020000043.1:9790310-9806081 GCA_011763525.2 Mormyrus iriodes | reverse complement strand
GTTCTCCCCAAACGAGCTTGATGGGCCGAATGGCCTCCTCTCGTTTGTAAATTTCTTATGTTCTTATGTTCTTATATAATCCTAGGTAGGCTGTGTCCCATTGGCTGTCCCGCACTGTCCATCCTATGTAAGCTGCACTCCATTGCCTGTCTGCACTGTCCATCTTGGGTAGGCCCCTCCCTATTCTGTTGCAGGCAGCTTCCTGTTACAGGTCAGACAGAGTATCGCCTTTTAGGGGTGGGGCTGACCCAGCACCTGGTGTTTCTTATGCGTTCATATAGGCAGGCGACTGATAGGATAGGGGGGTATAGAATGGAGTCAGACTTTAAAGGTATGGATCCATTTACCACACAAGTGTGCACACATGGGAAAACACGCCGGCTCCTTTTCATTAAACATCCCGCCCCGCTCCAGCACCTGTTTCTAAAAAACACATCAAAGCCTGAGAGAGTGACGCCCCAGCAATGCCGTTTCCATTAGATTCAATTCCAAGTTTAATACAGAGAAGGGGACTTTCGAGAAACAGCTTGAGGACTCACACCAGCGATCAATAAGGATGCCAGCACCAGTACTGCAAGGTATGGTGGGTATTTTTATTTTGGTACGTCACACAGGAGAAACATCTGCTGGAAAAGGGGGTGTGCTACAGGCAGGCCCTTTAACGCCCTGATCTGATCCCCCCCCCCATGCGGCTCCGTGAAAAACGCACCTGCTCGGTCAGGTGACCGATGGACCTGGCAAGAGTGTTCGGACAGGGGCTACAAGTTTGGTAACAAAATGCCAGCTTCCAGCCCCCCTCCCACTGCCCATCCGCTCCACAAAACCAGCAGCTGTTCCCCTGCGATATGCGCCCCGGCGATAGGACCTGGCTGTAAGTTGGAATCCCCAGCGCCGGACCTGCTGCGCGGGAGCTACTGCGCGGGAGCTGCGCTCCAGGGGTCAGCCAGCCGCCTGTGAAACCGCTTCTGAGGTTGCTGGGCTGAAGTCGACGCTGCACCACAGCCTCTCCCGGTTTGGGGGGTGGCTTATCCTGGCCCCTGCTTTCCATTTTAAAGCTCTGCTCACATTTGCTCATCCATGCTCATGAAGGTCTCCAGTTTCTTTACTGGTAATTACACTCAGCTTTTGAATTAATTTCCAATTTCGAAAATCAAAATGACGTCCGCCGAATATCTTTTTTGGACATTAGACAATCTTGCTATCAAGCCGTTGTCTCGGCCATCCTGATTTTTAAAGCAGGGTCTCCCAGTGTAATTCATTCCGAATAAATTAACAGGGAGAATCATCTCAGATCATGTTACAGAACTTAATGACTTCATCAAAGAGAACTAGTTAAACTGGCCCCTAACTACTTTTTTTTTTTTTGTGGTGGTCCTTAACGTTTCATCTTTCAAGGAAGGCCACTTCAAACACTGCTCGCTTGGGACCAAGCCGAACAATCTGGAAGCAAGATTAACATTCTAGAAGCAGTATGGGCATTCTGGGAGCAAGCAGAACATTCTAGAAGCGGGCCAAATGTTCACTGTAGAATTTGTGAATACTGGGCTGTAGTTTTATTAAGCTTCTTTTCCTCCACTGGATTCACAAGGTTAAGCAGGCAAGAGATCAGACGGATATAGCTAAGCTGGCCGGCAGGAATTGTTCTGCTTTGGTGATTGGGCGCACCAGTGTCACTGTGGTGAGACTGCAGAATAAAAACGGTTATTGTAAAATGCTCTGTTGGGTTTTATTGCGTGTGTTGTTGGTTTTGTTGTCGAATTTTAAATGATCGGTTTCCTTTTGGGGATTCATTTTCCCACACTTGTTGAAGGAACAGGTCAGGCAGACTGAGGTGATTTTTCTTATTTTGTTCCAGACTAACATCACCCCCCCAATACCTCTTTCACATGTCAGGTTTCCAGGGTGTCGAAAAAACTTGTCAGGGGCTCTGACAGCGCCTCTGTCAGCGGGTCAGCCGTCCCCCGAAAACAATTGCTGTGGTGAAGTGCCCATTAAGGTGGCCATCTATCAGCAAGGCAACGGGTTTACAGGGCGTCGCTGACATATAAGGCCTACCCGCGGGGTCTGCGCTAGTCACTGGCTGTGACCTCTGCCCAAAAGGTTCCGTGCTCAGGCACGTTTGTCTGTGCCCTCGGCCTGGATATCGGGGGTCACTGGAGGTAGCATTTTAGCCTGGGTCATGAATAGTATCGGGGGCACATTCACAGCACATACTCACACTGGGCCGACCCCCACCCAGCGCCTGCCACCGGGAGTGACTTGCTTCTCATTCAGCACCCACATGTTCCTGCAATTGATCAATCTGCTGGAGCCGTTTCCCCCTCGTGAGGGTGGTGCTCCACCAGGGACGATCCAGTCTCTGCTCTCCCAGAATCCATTCACTCATTCCAGGCTGCAGCGCATCTGTATATGATGAGTAATTGTGAAAAAAAAACTCCTTTTCAAAGGGATTAGCAGAATTTATTAGGCTCCCTTGCAAAAGCACTGGGTGGTGTGGGCAAGCGGGCTGAATTTCCAGAGGTTTTGGAAAAAGTCGGAGCAAGCTGTTATTCATTGCCGTGGAGTAATTAAGCAACAGTTTTCATTTTTGCCTCATTAAAAAATCCTGTACGGTTGCTTGGCTTGAATAAATAAATAAAAGTCAGTTATCGGCGAGCAATGTCAAGACTTTTAAAGTGCCGCAGAAGAAAAACTGAGCACAGAAGTACTTAGCATCGGATAGTCTTGTTTTTTTTATGTTTTTTTGCAATCAATTCCTTTTTTTGCCCACAAAACAAAAGCAAGAGGTATGGGTTGCCGGGAGTGGTGTTAGTTTCAATCAGACGTGTGGCATAGTTTGTGTTTTTTGGCTACGATAAAACGGAGAAGCTAAGCAAGACACGCCCACTGGCTTCGGCAAGAGACGGCAAGAGTCGTGACAAGGAGAAAAGGTCGACCGCACCCAGCACCAGCTGGAGGAAAGCGCCGAGATACTCGCTTGACCTCGACTATGGACACTACGTGCCATTGTGCGTGCAGCACCGGGGGGCCTAGGCGATAACCTAGGGCCGGCACGAGGAAAGGCAGGGGCAGACAGTATACACGCCAGCCCTGCTGACGTGGCCTGCAAGCCCCAAGCCGGAACAGGATGAATTATGTCCTCTGAGCGTTTTTTTAATTTTGTTTGCATAGGAGTTCAGTCGAGTCCGCATGTGGCGCAAATGTCAGAAAAGTTTACGATTTGGACTCGACGGCTAGGAAATGAAGTTCCGCCTTTGATCTCTCACTTTGGCGCAATGGACCATCGCTGGCAATGCTGCTGTTCCCACATATGAAAAAGGTCTGAACACTATCTCAGTGTTAATTTTCTGGTACTTTTTAACACCTCACAATTTATTTGCAGATTCCTTTTCTACTCTCAATTTCATGTCTGCTTCTTTTATCCTATTTTTTTTTTCAGTCGTTAGGAAAAAATGTACAGGCGCTCTCTTCCATGTGGTTGGGGGGGGGGGGGTTACAGTCATTTAGCATAAACAGACCTAGTGTCTCTCCAATGAAGGTGCATCTCCAAAAGGCTGAGCAGGGGCGGAAACCGATCGGACTGATTGTCGGCAAGCCGAACGGGAGAAATATGGTTTTCCCAAAGTCAAAATAACTGACAGAGGCCAGAATCTGATGCAATCAAGGATTGCTGGTCGCTGCCTTAACATCTTGCAGGTCCTTAGTGTCTGTAGAAGTATTTCTTTAAGCAGACACGTCATCGCTGTCATGTATCCGATTTTCTTCGGTCGTTAGAACCAATATATGAGGTAATAGCTCAAACGTTGAGCTGAACAGCACTTTGTGTACTCATTTCTTTGACAGTCAGGGATGTAATGGAGGTAAGATGATATCAGTTATACATTTGTACTACCTTTTTTGTGTGGTTTTGAGGGTTATCCTAGTGCATACACATAATTCTTCCATAACATAACATTCCAACATATATTTATATTCATCCAAGTTTTTACAGTTAAGTAACACAAGCAATCTCTGTATTATCAGCACAAATCCATTACTGGTCTCTACAATAATTGATCCCTGTTGCTGTGGCTTTACATGAGTGTTTACAAAGCCTCCAGTCTAAAAAGTGGTGAACCAGAAGAAGTAAAAGATCGAGCTTTTACAGAAATATAAGCTTTGAAATTTTGGTTCAACCAACTGAAAAAGGATTTTATACATTTCAGTGCGTTTTTGCTAACCTGGCTGCCAGCAGTACAGGTATGCGACAGCTCCGAACAGTGGAATGAAACTCGTCCAGTATAAAAGTAATGCATTTCAGTCTGGGGCTGTAATGATGTCAACTCGTTAACCTGAAGGCATGTTTCGCATTTATTGCTAATAACTCAGACTGCGCCGTCGCATAACATGCGGGTCTCGCAGCGGTCAGATTTAATCGCATGCGAGCGCTTACATTTCTTGAGGAAATTGCACGAATGGGCACCCATTTCCTCAAAACGAATCAGGCACTGGCTACAGCATTGTGACTGATTCTTGAACACAAATGACCACATAATAATTTTTGTTAACACCGCTACACACGAGACACTATTTGTTCGGCCTACATGATTCGTTTGACTGTTTTTTCGGCCTGCATGTTTTGTTTGATCGTTCGTTCAGTTTGCATAGTTTGTCTGACTGTTTGTTCAGCCTGCACGGTTTTTCTATACTTTTTCAGCAAGCACTAGGAAAGGGAGCTGTGCTTTTTTTGTGTCTCGTTACAGATGGATGGCAGAGTGAAAACATAGAGGCCGGGGTTACTGAGAAATGAATGGGATTTAAAAATTTGGGAAATAAGGTTATAATTCACTGGTATTCGGTTATAGGGACAATTTACATAAAATTCCACAAGGGAATGGGACTGAAAAATTAAATGACTGCTTGGGCTTATTATTATTACATAGGTTTCCCGTCATGGCAAATCGTTCAATAATGTCTTTTAAGCCCATTAATTTAAAAGACTGGAAAGCATGGCACAACTTTATCTAGAAAGCCCTAGAGTGCATTGTTGTTGTAAGGAATTGCCCATGTTATTTTAAGAGCAGTGGTCATTATTATTTTAAAGAGGGAAGGTCATCCACCTCGATTTTTTATTCACCCTGATTCTGTTAACAACTTTGTACATAAACTATGGGAAACTGAAAAAAAACAATGTGTTATAAATATGTAACATAATGGTGTTAACCTGTAAGTCATTCTTTTAACCTGAAAGTCACCTTAGACAAAGGAGTCTGCAAAATGAATAAATGCAAATGTGAGCTTTATTTTACCATTCATGACCAGTGCCTGTATGGAATTCGCAGACAGCTAATGACTTGGTTAATCAGTATCCTATCTGGTTAGCTAACAACCTCACAGGTCGTTACACAGCTGTGACAGTTTTCAAAAAGGTGCCATTCATCCCCCGCCCCGCCCCCACCACCACCCACGTTCAGTGCACATCCTTCCTTCAATCCCCGTAGCTAGTTAAAAAAAAAAAAACAGTGAGGTGTTTACCTGCCTCAGGAAATAGCATGATGGGGATTGTACGCTGGACCGATCACAGAGCGTATGTTTCATCCTGACTTGGGTGGGTGTAAACATTGGCCTACTGTTCCCAACAGACCCATAATGGCTAAGACCAGGGGGCCTGGAACAATTCACAGCATGAAGGTAAATGCGTTCCGCTGGACGATCTACGAGAATCTGAAGTGGTGCAGGAAACCCTCTTGTCCCTCACTCTGCCAGTCTCTCTCCTCATCATGCTCCAAGGCAGCCAACCGGTTCCTTGCCGCCCTGTCGGACGCAAACAACGGGAGTGATGGGGCCCTCCCCAGCATCCTTGCCTTAGCAGACCACAGACAGGCGGATGAAAGACCGGACGGTTCCGCGGGTCTCCTTCATCTTCGTTACCGCTTAACGGGGACAGAAAACAGGAGCTGGGGATACCTTCCACCCTACCTCATCCGCACCTTGGCCCCCATCCGTCATCCCAGCGGCCGGAATCCCCCTCGCCGTCTATTCCGAGACAACACAGAAAACTTTAAAGAAGAGCTACACTGTTTGAATTCTCCGTTCCGCCTGTATTTCCTTTTCTATTTGTCTTCATCGGCTCTGAAATCTTTCTGTTGGCACTTTGGCATTTCATAATGGCCGTGCTGATGAGCCGAGTGGGTTCTTCTGGAAGCTTCTGAAACTCGATTTTGGTGTCTGCTAGGCCGCAGGCGAAAGCCTGGGACAACAGTGGGATATCAGCTTGGGGGACTGTATTAGGAGAAAGACAATGGGAAGGGGGGGGTTCAGACATTTTATAATCAGTTATCAGAAGGAATATTACTATTAAATGGGAAATCATGGAGCCTCCTTCTGCAACAAGGGAGAAAACGGAGGCCGGCTCTGAAGGTGCTCCACCTTGATTGAAGCGATGCTTTTTGATAAAAGGCATGTGGGTGCCACTTCAGGGCAACGGGAACGTGAAAAAGCAGAAAACCAGATGCCAGGCGTAGCATTCAAGTCTCTTTTCTCATTTTCAGCTCATAAAACGAAACGTAATAGAGTGTAGCGAACACGGCGGCAACCCCCCCCCCCCGATTCTGTATTTTCATCCCGCTTCCTGCAGCTGCCCTGTTATTATTTTTATTGTTTCTCAAAAGCTCAATAAAAGAAAAATTATGTACTGTTTAGTGCCATGGCAAAGACGTGGCCGGCAATGGCCCTCGGCAGTGAGATTCCGCACGTCGAGACGATCAGACCTCCATTTGCGTCTTTAAATACCTGACATCTATGCCACTCTCGTTAGATTGCACATAACAAACTTAATGTGCATAATGCTGCTCTTTCAATTATAATGGCTCCATTTTACAGACATATTGTTATAGTATTATAATAACTTGTTGGATTTTGTGCAGATAATGGCCTATATATTCATAGCTACATAAATCGCAGCTACATTACTATATAACTGTGGTATATCTATGTATATATAACATGAAGTGAAATATAATGTTATGTTGTGTGTAGGCTCCAGGCTTGCCACAGCCCAGCACTGGTTAATTCAGTTTAGTACTAATATTACCGAAATATAATTCTAGGTAGCCACTGTAAAAAGTGTTGCGTGATCTTTTTATGCCCCTGCTTAGCACTTAGTTCAGCATTTATACTTAAGTACTAGATGAAATCATGTAGAAAAGACTTCCGTCTATCTTCCTACAGTTCAGTGAGACGGGCCTGGTCTGTAGGGGCAGTGAAATAATGCCCTAATTCTATTCTTAAGTCTCCTTTGCAACTTTCTTCACCGACAGGCATTTTGCTCTTTATTTACAGCCGCGCAGGGCCGCTTCCAAGAAGCCGGGACCGGGCGGGGGGCCCAGGGTCAGATGCCTGAAAAGCAACAGGAAGTGTGGGGCGGGGGGCAGGGGTTCAGGGGGCGGCCACCCGGCATTCTCAGTGGAGGACATCCTGGAGGGTGGGGGTAGGTTCAGGGGTCACGGGATGGGCGGACGGTGGCACAGCTGTATGCAATGAGTAGCAGCTTCCAAGCCCCCCCCCCCCGCCAGAATGACCCCCACCCCACACTTGAAATGTTGGCCCCTTCAGCCTTAAATCTTGCCTGTTGCACATCTGGCCTTGATTCCACCCCGTCCAGGTATCTGCCGACTTGGGAAACCCTTCCCCTTTCCCGTTTGGCCGTTCACTTCTTATCCATTAAAGACGAAACCGCGGCTCGATCCCCACGGCCTGACTGGCAGCCTAAACGCCCCGGCAACACTCGCTGCTGTAAAACGCAGATGATCATGAGCACGTTACACCATGCGAGAGAAGCCATCCCCTCTCCATGGGATATAAGGCATTTCCTGTGGCTGCGTTTACCGTTATGTCTATGTGTCAAGTTATGGCTAAAGAAATAATCAATTCAGCTTCTGTAAAACAGTCGGCCTCATTAAAACACTGTTCTGCTTGGGTTTATTTTGCTAGATGTCAATATTAATCAGAGGGAGAGCAAGTGAATCTCTCCGTGTGCGCAAAGACCTGAGAGTGAAATCAAAATAATGATCAGCCCGCTTGACGTTTTGACCCAACTGGTTTTATGTTGCACTTGCAACTGTGACCCCATTTAACAAACAGGAAGAGTCTTACAACAAAAAAGGTAATATGACATCCAATAAATTTTTCCTGCTACATACAGGGCATTGACGAAATATAGATAACTCATGTAGCAAAATGTTATACGTTGCATCTTTAGATATATTAATCTTAGTATTTGCAATATTGATCCACCATTTGTCCATAGCTACTTATCCAGCATATGACTGAAATAAGCTTCACCCTGGTTCCACAAAACACAGGGCACAAGGCAGGGGTCACCCTGTCAGTCCATCACAGGGCAAAAACGCACCAACTCTCCTCAGCACTTTTTGGACTGCGGGAGGAACCCATAATTCCTGGACCAAAAACCAAATCTCCCAGCACCGCAGAAAACCATGGTTAACATAGAGTATGTATGTAAATATATAAAAAATATATGTACATACATACACACACACACACACATATATATATATAGACATATATATGGTGAGACATTAGCTGCACCATTATATTACATTAATAATGCATCCAGGACGGAAGGATCCCTTGACATCTAAACACACCTTAACAGCCTTCAGATGCATTAATATGAATGCAATGCTGTAAGACGTTAAGGTATACTTACATGCTGCTTATGAATGCATAATGAAGCGGAAGTGTCACCATACACACACACACACACACACACACACACACACACACACACACACACACACACAGACACACATATGTGTGTCTGTGTGTGTGTGTGTATATATATAAATACACATACATACAAATCACAAACACATAGTAGTGCTGTTACGTATTACGTATTCACAATTAACTGGGATTAATAAAGTCTGTTATAATATTAATTATCGCGGTCGAAAGACATGCTAATTGGCGACACTTTCTGTTTCTGTGGTGTTTGATAATGAGTGTATGTGTCCTGTGATGGATCCTGTGCTGTCCGCCACCCCGACCAGGAGAAGCATGTGGATGGAAGTTAACATCAGCAGAGTAAAGTCAGGGCATCTGCATCGCTCTCCCTCTTCCACCCCAGGCATGGAGAGTGCTGATCTACAGAAGGTCCAGTCTCTATAGATAGATGCATTATCATAACATATTTTATTTATCAAACCGCCAATCTGCATGCCGCTTCCACCACCTGTTAGCGGTGCGCTAAATGCAAATCAGGCTTCTGCCCCGTTAATAATTGAGTTCGGCGGCGCATCTTCAAAGTTGTGGCGGCAGATGTATCCCATCTCTGAGGGCCTCATCTTGGAGGAATAAATAAGTAAGCAGGACAAGCGGCAGTGCGGGAGAAGCAGGCGGGAAGACACGGCCGGAAAGAAAACGCCGGCTGTCCGGATGCCAGGGAGCTTTTCAGAACGGGGGCACGTGAAATTCTGTCCATTGTGTGACCGATGCTAATGCTGGCAGCACACACCCCTCCAAGGAAAGAAAGAAGACATCCAATGTAACAAATGTAACAAATGTAACAAATGTAACAAATGTAACAAAATGCATAGTGTGTCCTCATCATTCACTATTATTATATCGCCTGAGCCTGAGTTTCTGATGCTCGGCAATCAATCTGCACGCTCCCCTTTTGGCTACCCGCAGTTCCTCTGACACGTGCATGTCTGCCGTGTCGTTAATGTTTAAGGGAAGCTCGTTACACGCCTGAAAAGCAGCCCGGCTCGTTAAGATGCTCTCCCGCCGCGCTCAAGGCCAGCAGACACCCCTAGCCTGGGTACATTGGTCTCGTTTCAGAGCCGGAAATGCTGCAGCACGGCTACAGCTGATTGGCAGCCTGAGAAGGGGGCGGGGTCAAACACAGCGTGAATTGTATGGACAGAGTGCAGGTGCAGCTGTGAGAAAATGAGCACAGATACTAAACCACTGAATATCAGGAATAAAATATAGGACATATGGTAAGACTTTCTACGAATACCATGTCTATAAGAATCTATGAACACATTCATACCATTCATGAAGGCTATATGACCTTCATAATGCAGTACAGAGCATCCATGATTCTTATACTGACCATTATAATGCATTATGAAGGTATCTATAATGCACTATAAATGACAGCCTTAAGTGTTACCAGATATATTTATATATGCTTACACTTTATATTGAGAATACTGAGAAGAACTCATTAACCTATTTGAAAGTGCTTAAAAATTCTCCGGGAGAGAAATCGTTGGCATTTTTGAATCTCTTTTTAACATGCCTTACATTGCCGTACAGGTTAATTAGGGGTGAGCCGGCATGAGCAACATTCACACAAAGGGCCGTTTGCCACAATAAGTGAGAGTCGCATTTAATGGGCCATTTAAGTGGACAGTATCACATGGGCTCATCCACAATAGCTTGGAGGAACATGGGATATTTTTTTACAGAGTTATAGTAATATATATTAGGCATTTCCAGAAATACTGACATCATGCTTATGCCAGACTATGACTATGTACAAACAGAACCACACACACCGATACACACACATACAGTTTTACACATAAAAACACTCAGCTCTCCACTGTACTTTCCCGCTTTGAGAATTTAATTTTTGTCTTATTTTTGGCTGCAGCAGACAGTTTATTGTGCATTAGAGGTGTATGTAAAGTGGAAATGGTACCACCTCCTCCACCTTTGTGTTTTTGCTATGTTAATAAGCCAGCTGATCATGCACAGGGCTGCACAGAAGCCTTTAATACTGTTTAATACTGTGGGAAAAAAAGCAGGGATCTAAGGGATCAAGCCTTTCATTAAGCCTGGATCCAGACTGCTAATTGAGTGTGTGACATTTTGAGTTGGCCCCGCCTCCATCCGTAGCCCCGCCTCCACCCTATGTCCCAGCCCACCCACTACCCCCATACACAATGCCTTCTTAAAGGGGATCCTTTGATAATGGCTCAAGGCAACGGGGAGCTGCCTGAAACAGCCATGCAGTCTTTGCCAGCTTCTGCCATTGATTTCCCTGATAGGGGAACCACAAAGAGTTGCCTTGGAGATAGAATGTATTTAAAGGCGCCATCCTGATGGGGCCGGACCCACGGCCCCAGTGAAAGACATGCTGGGGGGCTCGCACTCTTTTCTTGCTGAGTTTGTGGGTGACAGCGGATTGGAGAAAAGGGGCTGGCAGGGTGGCAGGGTGGGCCAAAGGCACAGGCAGACATCAACTAAAATAGGCCCCTTTTTCTCAAATGAGCATCTCCACAGCTCCTCCCCCCCTTCCCGCCACACACATACTGCCACCACTTCTCCACAAGCCCAAAATCAGCCCAAGCTCTGTTTCTCACACTGTGCACCACAAAACAGTTGCAGCAATAGGGGTAATTTCCTTGGTCCTGCAAGCTAACAGGCCAGGGCAGCCTACTCAAAGCTCTCCTGCTCTTACAGCTAAACGATCTGCTGCAAACCAGGCCTCTCAGCTGTCATTTATAAAGACTGCAAAGGTTTTGTGACTTGTGGCCTAGGGAGGCCCAAATTAGCCCCCCAGCCCCAGTAAAGCCCGGTCTGCAAGGGGGGCTCTTGTTGCATGGGGAGTGGGGGTTCAAATAGAAAGACTCCCCAAGAAAGGAAGTGGAGATGCCCCAGAAATGACCACACTGAAAACCAGTCCCTCCTACACGCTCCCCCAGCCTCCCAGAAACCCTGGGATTACAGTCGAGGCAGGGCCGTGCTCACTTCTTCAGATACGGCCTTGAATGCGGTTCCAGGAGTGTGGAAAGACTATGTTTCTCATACGCTGCGGAGGACGAAGTAGGAAACACACCAGCCCACCTCACACGCTAACAATATTTACAAGACCTGTGTTACTGCGGTAAGAGCCTTAACATGCACGGCGGTGTCATGCTTTAATTATAAGGGCTATGATTGGCACTTAAGCGGTCTGACTGAAATGTCAGCAAAAAGACTTTATCATTCACTAACGGAAAAGGCGGGATTGGTAAGGTTCTCAGTCTCAGCTACCATTGGGTTTCATAGCAGATTTTGACAAAATACTTCAATTTTTCACTGGCCAGAAATTGGATATAGCAACAGATACTGGCAATGAGTTCCCCTTTAAAAAAAACCCTTGGCAGGGTTCAACCTTGTCGTCTAACCTCTAAGAACTGTATTTATAACCAAATAAATTTATTCAAGGACATTCTATACCTATGATTTATGGGACCTGTAGTTTAATTAAGCGGAAACCAGGCCCTGGATAAGCTTTTTGTAATAATTGGGATTTGGGCTGGCTTCTCTGGGGGCACCTCTTGCCGAAGCGTCACTGAACTACAAGACCCAGGTGCACCATTGTGGTTTGTGGCAAAAGCAAGTAAAGGAACAGCAATGTGTGTTGATTAAACACTATACCTGCAATTTTAAAACAAATATCAATTGCTGCGGTGCTGGGAGAGTCTGAAACTGAAGGTTTAATTATCTGCTGCGCCTTCCTCCAAGTTCTGGGATCATGGTGACCCTGCATGTTTCCCTAAAGCTTTAAGCTATGAGATACTATCTATCTATCAATCTATCTATCTATCTATCTAGCACAATTCAATGACGCAATACACTGAGACAGAATCCAGACTACAAGTTTAGACGTATTTCTGTTCTTCAGTATGGTTACAATGTATTTTCCCAGGGATCCTTGCTCTAAGGTCAAAGAGCGTACTGCATCTTGTCCTCCATGTTGTTCACTGAGGCCACAGCTCTGGGGAGAAAAGACACAGAAGGAGCCACCACTGAATGGCCACCCTGTTAATCCCGGCCATAACAGCCTGGGGGGGGGGGAGCGGTGGTGTTGGGTTTCCCTGGCCACAGTGGAGACCGACACTCTAAAGTTTCCACCTTTGAACAAGAATCTCACGACCACTCATCTGGCAGCAGAGATCAAGTTTGCATGAGGAAGATGGAATGGGGAGTGAGGGGAGTGGGTGTTACAATCATCTCCCAGAACTGCCATTTTGTACAAAGGGATTAAGCATAACTTTCATGGACACACTTCTGTGACTCTGTATCAGAAGACATAGGCAGAAAAAGAGCCCATTCGGGAGGGAATCCGGAACTCTAAAAAAGAACACAACGAACAATGAATTCTGTATAGTCCCACGTCAATGTGGATCTAAACCATTTAAACCACAGCCAAACCGCCAAAACAAGAAATGGCTGGAAAACGGAAGACCCGCCTTCCACAAGTACAGGATGTGGCTAAGCACATGTCGCCTGACATGCATGTTACACTGTCAAAGTTGTGCTCTGTGTTGCCGGTGTAGTTGCTCTTGGGGTAGTGCAGGCAAGCAGGCTCCTGGTCAGCATCACAAGCTAGTTGGTTTCTTGCTAAGAAAAGAAAGAAAGAAAGAAAGAAAGAAAGAGATCCAGCTGGTGACCAAACTGCCACTTTGTTGCTTTCGACCAAGCGGTTACAACAAGTAATGAGGAAGGAATGAGTGATACTTTGGAAAAGAGTGTAAACAAGGGTAATTTTCCCTGTTTAGCCAATGACACACTATGTAAAAGAAAAATCCATCCATCCATCCAGCTTCTATCCATCTATCTGGCTCACAGTTGCAGGTGGCCTGGAGCCCGTGTAAAAGACGACGTACATAAATCATTTAAAGTGTAGACTTGTTTGCATTTTGCATGGTCAAACAGTATCCATCCAACCAGTCATCCCTCCTCCAAAACCACTTATCCAGGACATTGTTACAGAAAGCCTGGAGCACATCCCAGCATGCCAAAGGGCATCAGACTGGGAACATCGTGTGCAGGATGCTAGTCTGTTACAAGGCACATACTCACATACCCTGGACAAGTTCGAGATACGAATTTGCCTCACTGCCAGTTGGTTTTTGGACGTTTTTGGGCTTGGGAGGAAACCAGAGGAACAGAGGGAGACCGCATAAATTCCCAGGCGTAATCGCTTTCAGTACATATCGACGAGGGTGCAATCCATATCCTAACCAAACATTGTTGGTTAAATCATTATGGAAATACGCGCCAGAATCGAGATGCATCTCGACCCAGGGTCATCGACAGCTGTTTTCCCGTTCATTAGAAATTCTCTTGCCCGGATGAAATATTCATCAGTTGCTCAATGATCATTTGTTTGTATGCAGTTTATTTTGACCACATCAAATTAATTCCCATCCCATGCTGCCCACAATTAAAAAAAAGAAAAAAAACTATTTAAATTTTCTTTAAACCACATTTTACAGCATTTTCTTAATAAATGATGATCATCAATGAAACCGTTTAGGCCCTTCGAGAATATAAAAAATTCCGAAATATCTAAAAGGCTGCAGACTGTTCTCAGTGGAACCTGAGACTTAACGAACAAAAGAATAGTAGGGAAAAGTAATAAATGGCAGTAAGAGAAGGCCGAATGATGCGATGTGACAGAGGCTTGTGCCATCCATCCCAGAGACATGATTCAAATGAAGAAACATCTGTTAACCTCTCACAGGCTCAATGGGTGATTTAAAAAAAAAAAAATGTTACTTTGAGACTATACAAATGAAAGGCCTATACTTTGTTCTCTCCTGAAAGCAACATTTCCGGACTAAGGACAGCATGAAGGCTACATTTAAAATACTAAAAGAAAAAAAAAAACAGAGTTCTGTTTAAATTGAAAAATGACCCAGATGTACACTGGGGGCATTGAATCATCACAGAACGTACAAACTAAGAGTCAGTAATTTGTTTTATTTTAATTATTATTTTCGGTCATTATAAGCTAGTAGCAGATTCCTGATACATAGTGTGAGTAAGAAGTGAGGTTTTAAACTCTGTTGTGATACATTTGCAATAGGGCTTTCGCACTATTAATGATTCAAAGTTAAAAAGACAAATGCCCTCATGAGGTCTTCAGAGTGGGGAACAGCCACAAAGCCCCAGAGGATGCTGGGTAGGGCCCTGCTTGTAGGTAGCACTGCAGGGGACGAGGATGGTGTGAGGCCACCGTGGTTTCGAGGCAAGTGATGTGGGGCCGGATAGACGCCACAGCCTGTGATGGGCAGCCGGTGGAGGAAAGACGGAGTGGGCCGCCCCATCGATGTCCCCGGTGTACTTCGAAAACACTGTGAAGTTCAGCTCTGCTACCAGGATAAGTCACTGAACTCTCCAGCAGATGTTGAACTTGGGCCAGGCTCAAGAGGTAATTTATCTTGGCACTTAGGTTGCGCGAACATTTTCTATTTTTTCTGTCAAATAAGATAATACTGGCCCTGTCACACGCCAAAGTCTGTGTGGCGATAGTTTCAAGCTAGCAGCCAGACATGTGGGCACCAGGTATAACAGCCTTCCGTTATCTTTGTTTTTTCTTTCGTTCGACTTTCTTATTGACACAAAAGTTCCCGCTGTCGTTCTTCTTGTCAGATTTCACTTTCATTGTGTTTCATTCAATTTCATTTTCAATTGAGCGAACGCTCCCTTTCTTCCCGTTAAAACAGAGTGCTATTGTTTTCGTTTTATATCTTTATGCATTTTAGTACCTATCAAATTTCTCATAATGTTGTATTGCTATGTTACTGGGTAAACAGTTTTAGCAAAAATTATGTTTTTCCTTTTGTATAGATATCGTTTGAACAAAATCTTAGCCGAGATATTTTCATTTATTACAGAATCCTATTAAAGCCGAGCAATTACTGTCCAAACAAACAAAGCAATTGATATATATATATATATATATATATATATATATACACA
>JAAGVU020000043.1:9739682-9790210 GCA_011763525.2 Mormyrus iriodes | reverse complement strand
TGATATTTACTATAGACATGATACTATTGTACTATGTTGTCCAAATTCTATGGGAAATTCAACAATTTAAGACCCATAGTCTGTGTTTACATCGTAAATGTAATGAATAGAGTGAAAATAATTACCATTGTTTAAAATGGTGGAATGACTGGGATTAAGCTTTTGAGACATGATACATTTTATTGTGTCGGAACCCACAATGTAATATGAATACACTATATTTTCAAAAAAAGTAACGGACACAGGGAAATTAAGCACAAGAAGATGACTGTCTGCAAATATTTTCACAAGACTCACTTGTGATACCCTATCCACAGGAATTAACTTCCACATCCATCATGCTAATGTCTAATACATGGTAACTTAGACTTGAAAACAAACAAAAAACAAGATTATGTTTTTTTTTTAACTATTACAATATTAGAAAACTTTTTGACAGCTTTAATATACGTAAGTATCAAAATACCTCAAAATATTCTGCATTCTTTGCTCAGTCAGTGACACTTAATTTCCTAGCTGAAGCAAGTAATTGCATAATTAAACCCATTTAAAATCTGAGTCTGTATCTAATAAAATACGCATGTGGCTGCTTATTATCTAAAAAGAGACTAAAAAGGAGAAGAAAAGCAATTTCCCTAAAATGACTAGCTGATTTTGAGTAGAACTCAAGTATTCATCAAGCTGCAGATAATTAGACATATATGTAGCTACAAACCCCAACATATTTTTAAGAATCAAAAACAAACATCTGATTTTTTAATTTGTGTTACTCCTGCAAATGTATGATTTGCGAGTGGCCGAAACGGGGATAGGAGTCTGTGAGAAGGAAACACGTTATTTTGTTGACGTTTTATGTATATTTTCGAGGTGAAAGGTTAGGGCTGGTCCCCTCAGTGCATTTCTGTTTAACAGCCTCCGACGTTTTCATGTAGAGGACTGGGGAAAAGCGATAGGGCAGTTTAAACAAGATGGGTTATAATAAGAAGAAAACTTTACTTGTCGATCTTTTATTAGTAGGTCATAAACATTTTCCCTCTAAATGTCCGACATTGAAACCTCAGCAGTGTGTGAGCATGTGTGAGTGTGTGCGTGGATGGAAATAAAGTGGTTAACAGCATGAAAGACTTTTTGTGTGTGGAGGAATAAGATCCTTCAAGGACATCCCTGAATCAGACTTAGGTTTCCTCGGTGAAAAGTGTTTCTTAACCGCTTAAATTACAAAAGCCAAGCAGAAAGTGGACGGGTTCTGCAGTTATGAACGGGCCATTTGAAATTTTCCTATTTTCCATACGTCAAATAAATACCGAAAATCAGGCTTGCCATGAAAAAATACACAACAAATGTATATATGGCCAATGATTGAGCCCTTTAATAGTACTTGTGTTAGGTAAAACTATGTGGAGAATACCTTTTTTAAAATGTTTTTGTGCCAATTCCCCCTCTAGCAGCCGGGAAAGTAAAGCAAAGTAAGGACATTAAAAAAAAATGCCAGACTCGCTGGTTTAAATGGTGTGGAAAAAGTATGAAATATCCAAGCAATGCTCAGCAACTGCCCATTTTTCACGCAGCCAAACAAGCAAAGCCAGACCGTGAAAGATCCTCCATACGTCAGGTTTCCGGTGAAATCAGTGAACTGGGGGGGCTGGGAATGTCACGCCAATAGCTGTAGGTAAATTAGTGCGGGCTATGCACACACACAAGCGCACACCATTTGATTCGTCAAGTTAATGCCTGGCTTGGCCATTCTTGAACGTCAACGGCTCTGGTGAAAAGTTGTCTCCTTTCCCAGAGTTACGTTGCAATCCGCGCACGACTTTGCTGATGCGTGCACATTGATGTCATTAAATATTTTATCAGGAGTTCAGCGTTTACCAAAGGTTCCTCGTTAGTGTACTACAAAGTGCATTTTAAACATTTAACAATGATGTAATCAAACACGATGTAAACTGCCTGACTTGCATATATATGTTACATGCCAATGCCTCCAATCCCGTGCCTCCTGACAGTTTTTCTTGCAGAATGCATTTTTACTGCCTAATTCAGGCTACACAGGCTTGCCAAAGAATGCAGCCTCTTTCATTGTACAAAAATCGACAAACATCGCAGACCGCTCATAGCAAGTGGATTTCCAGGCTACGATGGCGATGTTTGAATCACCTGAAAGATGACCGTGATCATTGTTGCGCAGAAAGAATATTCTACCTTACAGAAAAATGTGATTTCACTCATTAAAAATGTCTAAAGACATTTTTTTCTTCCAGAAATTTCCCACTGTTTGTTCAGCTTTTTGTAGGCGTGACAGAGGTCTCTCAGCTACTCAGGTTTTTGTACGACATCCTGGCCATTTCCTGTGGGACTGCTTGATCCGTCATCTGGGCACCGTGCAGTTGTGTGATACAAGCCTGGAACATGCATCGTTTTGATGTGTGGGCTGGGGGGATTTGATGGGCGTCTCACCACCCAGGATCTCGCCTAACTTGCCACGTCCGTCTCCATGCACCCTGTCCCGTGCAATTATGGTTCAAACATTATCCAAAGCGCCGAATTTGCATTTGAAACAATCCAAGACTCTGCTCAATGGGCCCATTGTCTGTGATGGCAGAGCCGAATGAGTTGCTTCACTGTTCTGTGCTCTCAGAGCAAATGCTCCCCAAACAGGAAGGCTCCAAATTCTACTTCCTGGTTCATTACGTGCTCAAGACTCTTGACCTGTGAATTTGAAATGTATATCCCTAGGTCATTCTAATCAACTCATCAGGCACAGCGTCTGGTGCAAAAAAAACTTGCAAAACACACACATTTCTTGTATAAAGTTTCACCATAATAATGACAGTGTTCCAGATACCAGATGATTCACGCTCACTTTAGTGGGTTTATTTTAACCTAATAAACACATCGATATTTCCATGATTACTATAAAAACTGAAATGATGTATTAGATTTTATGACGATTATTAAATATTCATGAACTTCTAGTGTTGGCATTCTGGCTGGCATGTTGCCCATTCTCATATCCCACTTCCTGGGATGGGTTCCGGGCTCATCATGACCTCGTACCAAATAAGTCGTATTAAAGATGGATGGATGCGGTGAAGCTATGCTAACTAATCTTGCTAATTGCCTTTCAACTATTTACGACTGCTGCTTTAATGCTGCTAACAAAGGTAGCAGGAACAGAAAAAGGGGCTTTATTCCTTTCGTCTTTAACAAGGTGGCTAAATGCTCCTTCATAAATCATGTATATCAAAACATTATTAGGAGCATGTGGTTTGGCAATAAGGCCGTGTCAGGTTTCCCTTGAAAACATCTGGTTTTTAATAAAGCTGAAAGGGAGGCAGTGGGACCGTGAGGACGGACTCGTTGCACGGCCACTCCCACTGAGACAGCTTTGGATGCTGTCTCTACAAGAACCCCAGGCAGGACACTTTACCCCTGCATTATTTTTAGGGTCTAAGTTACCCCAGACCATTTTCAAAAAGAGGATAAATTCTATAGAATCTGGAATTTAGAATGGAAGAAGTAAAATACACAAGGGTTAAATGGCGGGGGGGCACACCCCGGGAGCTCAAGAAAGTGGCAGCTCAGCTTCTAATGATACCCATAAAGCTTGAAATTATGATAATATGGGTGGATTAATAGGGCTTTTACGCTGAGTTTACCTTCATTTATGGTGCAGAACATGCGCAAGGGTGTGTAAAACCGACACAGTGAAACATAACAAAACATTTGATTGGCTGAATGTTGGAATGAGTAATTGATTGGTTAACTAAACATTTGATTGGTTGCTGCACGGACTAAGTAATTGGTTGGTTAATTGAATGATTGATTAATTGTGTTAACAATTATTGACAATCTTAGCATTTTCTGATACTAAATCAGCATACATGCATACATTCTGATGCATTAGAATTCTCTTCAGAGGGAACCTCAGCAGGGTGAATCAGCAGCTGAAAGACCCTCCACACAGTTCACAGGTGTAGGGTAATCCCATGCCAGTAGAGGGCATCATAGTTAATGAACTGGAGAGGCAGCCAAAAGATGGCAGGTCATAGTCACGGCCTGTATTATAATGTAAACTTGAAATACTTAATCTCAATTACTTAATTAAATAATAGCATTAATGAAACTCTACTATGAACTAGTAATAAAAATGATAAGTCTCCGAAGAAACTAAATAATGAATGAATCGGAGGGGGCCTGTACTCATTTGATTCAGTCACACTGGCTATTAAATGCAGTTTTCGTATTAATTGTATTGTAAATGATATTGTGGTGTGTAACTGACACCCACATTAATTAGCATCCGGCTATTAATTTAAATACCGTTAAAGGTTACAGCTACGCCACCGATACAGAACCGCAGCTGAGGTAAGGGGTGAGGGCTTTGTGATCCCTTGCGCCCCACTCCGAAACACAAGCATTTAGGCTGCATAATTGCCATAAATAAGCATTAGCGTGTAGCTCCGGCTGTTGGTTGGCTTTTAATGGTGGCAGTAAATGTGCGTGGAGAGGCTGGGAACCGGCGGAGTTAAGTGGGCCCTCCGGAGGCGGGGGTCGCGTGGGACAAGGACGAAGGTCACCTGACTGCCCGTGGGTATAAGAGCCACTTATTTCCGCATTACATCAGCTCATAGCGCGGGGTCTGCAGTCGGAGCACTTCAAAGCCTCGGAACGACTTAACAAACCTGGCACGAATTATCAAGTGTCACTGATTAAGCTGGGGGAGAAACAAGTAACTCATTTGTTGAGTCCAGGGAAAGATGGGGGGGTGGTGTTTTGACAGCATATTCAAAGTGTCATGCCAACACTGAGAGTCGTCGCTGGTCCAGACACACATGAGGAGGTTTTTTTTTGAGGTTTATAAGCGATGTTTTGGTTCAAATATAATCAAATATACAGCATTTTTTTTCCAAAGCTTAGCCTGACGGCTGGTGGCCCCGCATGCAGTGACCTGTCTGCAGGAACCCGCCACAAATTTAAGCGTTTATCGGGGAAAGCAAACAAGTCTGACAGATCATAATATATTTTTCATGCCAGAGCTGAAGTGAGGCGCCGGGGGTGGTGGGGGGGCGGGGGCTGGCTTACAGGGTGATGCATTAGGAAAAATGCTGATGAAAACATAATTAAAAACACAGTCTTAAACCGCGGGTCGGAGACGTGACTTATAAATCAAACGAAGCACGGAAGGGGAAAGAGTAGTCTGAACACCCCCCCCAAAAAAAGGCGAGACTACAGCAAAACACACACGGCGCAATTAAGCAGTACTCAGCCTAGAAAGACCTGTGACCTTACTTCACCCCGTTATCACAGTGTAGGGACTGTATGGCTGTGATTCGGGGGGAAGTAGAATCGAGGCCTCCATGCCCCACACGGGGAGGAGAGAAGCCAGCAACACCATCAGCCTCCAGTAAACCCGGCTGCCCTGCACACCAGCTCATCCTGCCACTCCCAGCTCAAGCGCGCAGTTGATGTAAATGCATGAAGCTCCAGTCAAGCCGTCGCATGGTCAGGGCAGATCAGCAACATAAAGAAAAATGAGTGTATGATTAAATATTTAATGTAACAATTAATTCCGGTTCACAGTATATACATAGGCAGAGATAACGTTATCCTAAGAGTTTGTTAAAAAAAAAGAAAAGATAAATAAAAAAGGTTCGCCGAAAGTTATCTCCCAGATACATTTTGTTGAAATAAAGACAAATTAGGCTGCAATATATTAAGTTGTAAATAAGATTAGAATGAATGTTTTTCTCTGTGAGTCACTGATATTTGTAACGGATGAAGAGCTGATTATCAGTCTAAGCGTGTATAAACACACATGTTCAACTGTGTGAGGTAGAGCAACGTCATCTGCTCTTGGCTCGCTGATGAGAGAGGACTCCTCTCGGGCACAGACACTCCATCTCGCCGCAGTTTGGAGAGAAGCAGGGAAAAGATCAGCCAGGACTCTACAAGTCCACCCACCGGCGGCAGTTTGCATGCACACACTTCCCGCTTTGAGCTCGCGTTCCTTTTTTATATATTGTATTTTCACTCGTCGTGTTTGTTTACTTTTGTTTTTTATTTATTTGCTTTCAGGTTTGCCGATTCTGCCAGCTGCCGAGGGAAAACCATAAGACTCTGGAAGCCTGTGTGGGAATTTTAGCTGAAGATTCCTACACTTATGTATTTAGTGCATAAACATATGCAAGCTTTACTTGGTCAAGAATGGAGATGGTTAGCTGGTCTACCTAAACGCAAACCGGGGAATAAAAACAGAAGCTATATAAGTGCGTACTAAAAGCCACAAGTATGACATTAAAGGCAATAGGTCCGTATTAATGCATGGAGCAGGAGTCCCAGGTTAGGCCTCTGTGCTATGTTTGGAAGGTTATTGGTTCAAATCCCATCTTTGGCATTTTCATTGGGTCCTTGCAAGGCCCTTAATGCTCCATAAATTGCCGACCCTGTGCTTGTACTCCTACACATGCTATATATGTGGGCGTATGTCTCAAAGGAGAGCAACATATGATATGTGAAAAGGAAAATTCCAATGTACTGGTACTCTCAGTTGGCAAATAAAGCTTCATTTCATAACTACTAAATATATTACTATATAACTACAGTAATGTATATATTACTATATAACTACAATAATGTATATATTACTATATAACTACAATAATGTATATATTACTATATAACTACAATAGTGTATATATTACTATATAACTACAGTAATGTATATATTACTATATAACTACAGTAATGTATATATTACTATATTTCATAATAGTTATTAATGATGAATGAGATAAGCAGTTCACATGTTTTTATTCACTCTGCAGTAACCTTTAGTCGTAGTAGTGACCTTCATTTAAGTCTCGGGAAGCGTATGATGGGTAAGGCTTTCAAAGCTGCAGAGTTACATAAAGCAGGCAATAAAAGACAGGTAGCAAACCAGCAAGGCACAGATAGTAAAGGAGCCATTATCTATAAAGATTTCACTGTTGTGGGGATGCATAAAGCAGGTAAATAAATTTGTAACCAGGTAATAATAAGAAAATTCAATAATAAACTGGACTCATTCATTAATTCATCTTCTCTATCTACCAGTCCTATACAGGATCATGAGGGTCTGGACCCTATCCCAGAAGCTACGGGCACAGGGCAGGGAATAACCCAGGATTGGGTGCCAACCCAACACAGGGTACACACACGTCATTCATACACACATTCACAGCTACACAGGGCTGCCGCTAGAGATTTTAGCCACATGAAAGGGTACCATATTTGGCTCCCAACCCAGACCAGTCCAATAATTTTTTTAGGGAACCTTTCACTCAGTGGCCCGTAGAATCATTCTAACTTTCCACCCTGTTACAGCGCCCGTGCACCTACAGACAATCTGGCAACTCCAATTCACCTCAGCATGTTTTTGGACTGCGGGGGGAAACCAGAGTACCTGGAGGAAACCCCACGACGACACGGGGAGAACATGCAAACTCCACACACGGAGCCGTGGTGGAGTCTCAAACCCTGGTCTCCAGCTAACCACAGCACCACCCCTAATAAACTGTATAAAAACTGAAAATTCAAAACATATCATTAATAATAAGAAAAGACAGCAATAAAAAAATGTTGAGTAAAACAGTTTAATCCGAAATAACTGAACTGGTTATTATATATTTGATACATGTTCCAGTGAGAGTGGAGTATGGTGCGCAGACCCTAAACGCAGTCTAGACTGACTGTCATGTTTTACAATCACAGGGGCTGTCGTCCTGGTTCACTGCATAAGGAAAATTCCTGAAAGACAGCGGCGGCCAACATCTCTGCAGGCACACACTCGCGTGCGGAAACACACGCACTCGCTCCGGGGAGACAAGATGAGCTCGGAGTTTCAGCCGAAAATCATCCGTCAGGGTCTCTGTTCACCTCAACGGAACGATCAATTTCCTTTATAGGAAGCCTCCAATGCGCGGGGATGACACCAGTGATTCATGGGAGAGTAATGAGCTGGATTCATGTCAGGCTCAAGGTTGACTGGAAACATTTGTTTTCTTGGCTGTGGGGGGGGGCACACAATCATGTGGCTGTCTAATATGGTGATTTGAGTTTCAGGCCGTCATCTAGAGTACAGTAACTCGCATGAGTAAAAATGGTTCCTGCCAGTCCTCTGCTGTGAATCGGGCAGGATGTTGGTAGAAAACGGTCCTTGTTAGCTAAGACACTGCCATCCCGTCACCTGCTTCTGGGATGCTATATGGCCTTAAGTACCCAGGGGCCCTTATTGATTGTCATATTACTTAGAAAGGCACCACACTGTGGCGGGTACCTGTAACTGCACTGGAACAATGTTCTCAGAATAGGGTATATGTGATGGGAATATACAGTATGTCTACAACTGAACCTTTTCTGCACATATCGTACCCCGCTGGTACCCGCAGGTCTTTTGTTTAAATCTTTGGAAGACATAAAAATGACATCTGCATCCTTTTTGCTTTTATATAGCATTTGTAGTGCTTACAGATATATACAGGACGTTCTGTTCAGTATACAGTAGGTATTTTTAAGCTTATATACAGCATGTCTTACCTTCATAGAAATTGGTAGGAAAGAATAACAATAAAAAGCATTTGATTCTGCATTTTCTAGCTAGTTTTTGCTGCTATGTTCAACATGTACATGATACTCAGTTTAAAGGCAACCTTCTGAACATCACCCGCATAGCACATTCCGCCCTACGTGTCATTAGGTAATATGTCACTCTACTTATACGGATTTTCAAAGGAATACACAGAAATTAATAAAAAATCAATGGGCTGGAAGCACACTGAAAAGCCTCCCACGCCACCTGCCCCTCAATAGCCTCATTAATAATTTTTTCAGCTCTCTGTGGTTCCTCCTTCTGAGGCCTACAGTGCAAGTCCGAACTGTTCTGTCCAAGTAGTGCCTGTGACATCACAGCTGGCGGGCTGAGCACCACATGTGGGTTTTTTCTTGTACATTTCTTCTTGAGCACTGAAAGCCAACCCCCCCCCCCCCCGAATAAACCGGGCAGTTGGATTTTGTCAATAACATACACAAGTCAACCTAGCAGCAATGAAGATCGTCAGATGGATGATTTAAGAACCCTGCACTGGGGGTTGGTGATGATTTTCGACAGGAGGGGGGTGCCTCGATAGAAGATGCCACCATGACCCCTCCTGCCCGTCTGAGAACCCACCACTGCACAAGACTTCACATCTCATGCTTGTGTCTCTGTGATACAGGGTGATTCTCACCTAAGCTGGGTGGAGCATGTTTCATATTGTTCGAGTGGGTCTCCATGTATGCATGCTTTCACTCTTGGCCAAAGCCATACCGGCTCCTCCTTTTGCATAAAACCAAAGCATATGACATATTCTTCAGTCCTTTGTCCCCTCGACATGTTGCACTAGGAAGCTGCAAGAGCAGATGCTGCCAGCACTGCCAAAACCTGCCGACTCGCGCTCACATTCCTCTCCTGCCCCCCCCCCCACACACACTCCCCTAGTTGGTCTCCACTGACAGCCTGGAGGCTTCCTGCCTTTCTCTCTGTTTTGGCCCCACGACGTCACAATGCAGCGGGCCTTGAAGCCGGGGTGTGTGTGTGTGGGGGGGGGGGCGATACGGGGGAGTATGCATGCTAAAACGCCCGTGACACATCTAATAACCGCTCGCAGGCCTCAAAGCCGGAACCCTGTGCCAGCCGGTTTACCTTGCTGTAATCAGGCCCACATTGTTTGGGTTCAAAGCGCTGTCTCCATAATTGCCTGTAATATAATTAGCACATAGCTGCCCTGATCGCGTGGGAGTTCCAAATCACCTGAGCTGTCTTCTGGCTAGTTGAAAGGACATGCCTTTTTCCACTAAATTATCCTGCATAGTCATGTGAACCCACCACGAAATCAAGGACACAGTAAAAAATATATATTAATTGAAATTTCATTTACACATTTTATTATACCTTAATTTTATTATACCCTGCTATGTAGACTAATGTGGTTTCCGATCACATTCTGACCAAATATTTATTGATACTAATGGTTATGTGACCGCAGTGGACCAATCACTGTGCTTCAATGGGCTTGCTGAAGACCACTGTTAGTCTAATACTGGTATTAAGGAGAAGGGAATAAGTCTTAATGTGTGGTCAAGTGTTAATTAAATGATACGTGCACTACGGTGAAGACATTTTGTTGTTGCTTTGTAATGTGACCTACAGTTGAGGTTTCAATGCAGGATTTTCAAAAGGTTTTCCGAAGACTTGCAGAAACGTTCAGTGGCAGTTTGTAACAAAACAATTTTCCCGGGCAGCACATCGAGACAAAGGCTTGGTGACATCACTCCTGTGCAATAAATCGGGATTTTCAGCATGGCCCGCTCGGCTGTCTTTAGCACATAAACAAGCGTCACCGGGGGAATTGTGGTCGAGAAACCAATTTTGAATCACGCTCCCACTCTGAATCGGCCTCTAAGATGTGCGTGAAAGAGAATAGGACCATATGCGGGCGGAGATGACTGAACAACATGGGTGTGCTTTTCACATTACACCGTCAGTCACACCACCCGTACTGCTGTAGCTGACCTTCCCAGAGTCCTCAGAACAGACAGCCTGAAGTGATCAGCAGCCTTATATCAGACTGCCGTTTTCCACCTGCAAAACCCAGGCCTCAGATCCAGCGGAAGTTGATCTGTTGATAAAATTTGTCTGAATCCCTGTACCAAGCCAGCAAGCCTACAGCCACGGTTGCTCATGTAGGCACCCCAGCTCATATTCAGCAAAGTCCTTCACTCCAGGCACCTTCTGAATGTTCTGTTCTGTACGTCCTGGTGTCACACCGTGGTATTGCTCTTCCAGGATTAGGCATTGAAATGTGTGTGTGGAGCTTACACACCTTCCTTATGTGCTACGGACTCCCTTTGGGTACTCAGCCCCCTTCCCCACACACACACACACACACACACACACACAGTCCAAAGACATGCAGTACGGCTAACTGGTGCCTCCAAGTTCCCCATAGAGAGTGACTGCATGCAGCCTGCAATTTTTGCCATCCCATGCAGGGTATTACCTCAGCCTCATGCCCCATGCTTCCTGGGACAAACGCCAGCCTCCCCCCACAGCCCTGACCAAGATGAGTAGTTATAAGATGGACTGGTGCCTCCTTTTACTGATATTTAAGTCATGTACTTTGCTAGAAAGTACAAGAGAAAACTCCTCTTTTCGATGACGCATCGAAAAACATATGTAATACTACACCCCCAGCTGGTGTACCAAACTGCATTCATTTCTTTGCATATTTAAGGTTTATATATAGATCTGGGCACCTCGGACATTTTTCAGGATAAGTAATTAGGAGACGGATGTACGGTTGGATGTTGGATTTAGATCTGTTGCCTTTTCTAGCTGTCAGTATCTTGTCATCGTCTTTCACATTTGTTTCCACATTCTTCGAATGGCATTTGCATGCTCTTTGTGACACTGTCACTAATTTCCTTTGTGTGTGCTGTTGATTGCATGTGGAGTGTTAATACAAAACAGCGCAATTCCTGTATTTGATTTTATTCGCTTTTTATACCCAGGCATTATTTGGCTTCTCTCGTTGTATTTACTGCAACGGTATTTTTGTTACTATATCAAAGAAATATATATATTTTTTTCCAGATGAATCATCAAATTGTTCGTGATGGCAAAAAATACGTCATAAAGAATTTACATATTACAGTTTTGGTGGTTGACCAATGGTAACAGTTAATCAGGTAATACAGTGATCATTGTGCTGTTCTCCAAATTTTGGAAATCTCCTGAACCGCTGTGGATTGATGATCGCGTATATTACAAATTACCTCATGCCACAGAGGGAGGCGGTGAATTACTGCATCGTGCCATGATTAACGGTGCTTGCGATAGTTATATCTATACGTTCAAGAACTGAAACAGCTCATGAATAACTGGAATGCTCTCACACAAGCTTACGTAATACTTGCGGTCCTGTTTTCTGGGACCTCCAACGCAAAGTGTCTCCATAGTTTCCACAGTTTCCTCGATGCTGACATATGAGGTAAGAAAGGCTGTTTGTAATACATCACAGATAACATGAAGGATTATGTCAACATATTTACATAATGATTAAGAGATACTATGAATGACAATAACTAGTCATCATTGTTTTAGGTGTGATGTTCGGTTCCCTTTAAAAGAAACACGTGTGGAGGATCCATGAATATGACATTTGTATTATTTATGCTTATATTTTGTTTCGTTTGAGGTATGGTGAGTCACAATCAACATCAGCCATGCTGGATAACTGCAGTATAAAAGGTCGAAACGTACATGCATACAGAATATATTATCCAACCATGTGGAAGAGGTCTTTTTTTATTTTGTTTAAAAACTAAATTGTATAATCCAGAGAATTTGATAATTCCTTCACATCCTCGGCATAAGAAGCAAATTCGTTTTTTTTGGGGGGTTTTTTTCGGCATTTTGACATTTTCAAGCCGCTTGCAGACGGCGGCGCGTCGCTGTCAGCCAAGATAAAGCCGGCCAATCACTCCTCAGGCTCATTTTCCCGTTTATATCAGCCCAGCAAAGCGCGCACATTGTGTCAACACGTTCCCACGTCTGGCCTAAACAAATGGGAATTTCTTCGCTTTCAAAGTTTGGGGAACGTCAAGAGGGAGAAGATGGCAGGCCGTGCTCTGCGGTTTTACACCCGGTAATCTGATTTGACAGTGGGGCCTGGGCACTGTTACCACAAGACCTGCCCCCTTCCTAGCCACGCCCCGAAGCCGACAAGGACCCTTTTCCAATCCCTCACTGGATGTCATGTTCGGCTCACCCTCCCATTCTGAGATTTTCCACCAATTCCAAACGGCACTGAGAAGTGCCTCATGGGAGTGATGTCACTTCCTGTCATGTTTCGAAAGGCGAGGCAAGAGGGTTTCTCACGGTTCAGGCCGCAGAGTGATGCTTATTCACTCAGAAATACCCACCGGAGTCGAGGCCCGTTGCTTTTCGATGGCGCAGTTAGCCTGGAACGCTACGGTGTATCAGTGGGTTAATTCGCCAGCCAGGTAGGCTGGTGGAATATTAAACATAGCCCTTCCAAGGTAATTTTGTAACTTTCCACCTTTATTTCTACTTAATCCACTTAGCCGTGGAACGGAGCCAGTCTTTGAACAGCTAAAGATAAACACTTAAGCTACACACATGGGTCTATCCAAACACTCTAAGCCGCAAGTTATGCAAATTTACGACAAAGCTGAAGATAGGTTAGTTATTGCAGGTGGAGATGATGTGACCGATAGGGGAGTAAGTTCCCCAGCTTCTGGGCAACTTAAGCAAATGTTATGTCAGCGCTGCAGGGCGGGGAGTTTAGAGGTCTATACCGTAGCATCCAAAGACCCTTGTAAGTAGAGACACCAGCAGGAGAAAGACGTTTCATCAGACACACTTTCAGCATGTTTGTATGCGTAGTTTTGAATCTCTAGGACCAGGCTGCCGTTGTCGAGATTTTCTGTCAAAAGTAAAGGCGAGTGATGCAACTGAGGGAGAAAGACGCTGAAAAAAATACAACAACACGCTTTTTTATCCTACACAGCTCCGTAAAAGGATGCCTTAAGCCCAAAAGCCACACTGAAAATCTTTATGTGAAAGGATTTTTGCGTGTGTGTGTGTGTGTGTGTGGGGGGGGTAAAATCAGAGATGAGGTTGGGAATCCACTGAAGTATGACGCAAGCCTCGTTTGCCTTCAAAAATAAACATCGCCTTTGACTCCATTTCTCAAAGCAGAGGCTTCTTCCATGGTGCCGTAATTGGCCGTCTGCATGATTGCGGGGGTTAAATTAACCGATCTGTGCAAGTCAAATTACAGAGATCTATCGCATTTCCACCGAACTGAGGCGAAACGCATTCTTTTTGTGCCACAACACCAACAGATCCTGCCGGAATCTGATGTGATTTGATTGTCCCCCCCTAAACAGGCCAGGGCTTTGGTCCCCCAACCCCCCCTAAACAGGCCAGGGCTTTGGTGCCCCCTCCCCCAAACAGGCCAGGGTTTTAGTGTTCCCCCCTCCTAAACAGGCCAGGGTTTTGGGGTTCATCGACTCATCTCCGGCCTGTAAATTCAAGTGAGCGCTCAGGGAACACCTTCAGATGTTGCTTTTGATTCACTAGGTAGGAGAAGCATGGTTAAAAGGAAACAGACACGCAGGCATAGAAGTGAACCGCTCCAGAGGTCGTGAGTAACACCATGTAGCAGTTGAGTGCCTTTTTCACCCTAAATTTGCAGTGTTGTTATCACTATCGAGCGGTCGGGCCAAAGAGCCGGTCCGGCACTGAATTCACAGTGCGGAGGTTCCTCGTGTCACTTACATGACATGTGGGCATGCAGATTAACGATACGTGGACTGAACTTCAAATCACTCCACTTTTCGTGGCCAGAATCCCTCCTCGAAATCTTCTAAACTTCACATCCTTCAGTAAAAACACATCAAAGGCCAGAGACTTAAAAGAATGATATTTCTGCTCCCTGGACCACTTTGAAACATCTGAGAACACGAGTTCTAATTGAGAAATATGTTCATGCTTTTTGGCGTTTATAAAATATTGACTTTTTTGTCTTCCTTATTCCTAATTATTAACACTTGTTTGAAAACGCCTTCTTTGTCCATTATAAAGGCAGTAATTTGTAGGGATTTGCATTTAACAGTGTTCAATGGTGCATTTATAAGATACTTTATTTGTACTGGAGCTGTGAGCGAGTACAGCGACGGCCAGCTAAAAGATAAACATATACCTTGGAATCCGGTGCGTATGGATTCGATCGGAACATCATAAAAAAGCCACCCACGCAAGAACCGGATTTCTCAGCTGTAACCGGCTGCCATCCACATTACTTACTGCTCAAACTGGGGAAATAAACACAGGAGTTAGTAGGATGTCTGGGAGTCATAGGAGATCAGGGTGATTTTCATCGCGAGTGGATTGGGCTGACACTTTCCCCTGTCCCCCTGTACGACCTGAGACACATGCGGTGCTGATAAGTGAACCTTCTACAAGGTTATGCAGCAATCGAATTTTTTTTCTTGAATCCAGCACAGCTCTCTGTTGGAAAGGTGACTCAAAGTGGCGAGTCTCACCAAGCCCACATGTGATCTTGTTTCTATCTAGGATAAACAGAAGAGGGTGAAAAACAAAGCTGTGAGCTCACTACAGTTTCATCCTCTCATCTGGGCACCTTTGAAACGCGATATGATATTTGGCCAGTCTCGAAAGGATTTGCATGAAGCGGTTCTCGGTGTGCCGGAACAGACTGGCAGTGTGGACGTGCGTGCGAATGGCCTTACAGTTCAACCGCAGCACATCCGTGAGTGTCGCTGGGCTGTTGCATCCACAGGGAAAAAAATCTAGTCATTCTGGCTGGGTAATATGTGACTCTCCAGAACAAACCACAAAAATGCCTTCGCAAATAATATTGGGTAAATGAACAAAGCCAAGAGTATCCGTTATGCAATAAAACGCTGAGCCCTTTAATCTGTGCTAGCTAGTGCTGTAGGTCACTAAAGGTAAATATGACCAAATCAAGCAAAATTTTCTCTGTTTACTTTTAAATCTTAGTTAAATTGCATGGCTTGTATAGAAAGATTAGTAACTGTTGGGTGTATTCTGTTGACATACAAGGGTAATGACCACCATATATGAAAATTGCAGTAGAGAAGAATAATAAAATATAAGTTGTTTCCGTAATATTCAAGTTAATCGATAAGGCCAGTTAAATAACAGCCTGACTTATTTATGTGCCATTCTGGTTACTGTCAAATTCTTTATCTCATTCCACCGAAACACACAAACGCCAGTTGATTCTTTTGTATGGTTGATTTCCTGGTAAAATGGACACAACGTGCCCCAAAGCTACTGCAATCCTACATCCAGGGAAGAACATGTGCCGATCGCTACGTTAATCGGGGAAGCGATTGAGCACAGCCAGATATTTAAAGCAGCCAGGTCAGAAATGGTGTTTTTTATGAGTCTATTTTCCTACTGAAGTTGTGTGAGTGTCATGTCTCTGTGTTATGTCTGTCTAAGCAAAATACGGACTTGGTTATTTAAATAGCTAGCAATCCATTTATCACAGAAATGCAGTCATTGCCGGGGGGTACGGGGAGCTGTGAAACCCATCAGCTGCCAAGATAATTTGAAAGGTATAAGCTAGTCAGGCCACGGCCGTTTACGCGAGCCACAGAGAGAAGCCGTCCCCCTTGGCTCGGAACTCTATTGAACCACAATTCGGCTGCTCTCCGCCATTGTTCGCTGCTTGGCGGTCCGCCTCAGGTAGACATGGTTTATTTCAAATGAATGCCGTTGCGTAAGAGTTCAAATTTCCTTTCCGGAACTCGTTTTGCTAGGCCGAAAATTCCTCTTCACACTTTATTCACACCTCGTTCTGGCAAATCGACGTAAGATATACACTGGTGCCTTTATGGTTTCGCCAGTTACATAAATAACATAGAAAAAGGGGAGAAAAATATAGCTACATAGCATAAAGGGGAACAGCCCTGCCAGAGTTAGACACATATTTTGCGGGTTTAGCGTTACAAGGAAAAATATTCGGAATAACTGTGGAATAGGTAAAGAATAAGTACAGTAATTATGACCAGCGATTAAAACAAAATTAGAGGTGCTCCAGAAATGACATATTTCCTACATACTGATCTGGTTATGCGATTCTCACAGGCTAAATTACCGCTGTATTTATGGACAAAATTACCGAGGCCTTGTACCTAAGAGACAACAGATTTGCCATTAAAGGTTCAATTTACAGCCGGCCACAAAACTCGAGCCGCGATTCAGGGTGCACGGTTAACGCTGATGGGAAACCGGCGAGAACTGAAGTCAGCCGCAGAGCACGCTTCCTGTTTTGGCTTCACCGTGGAGAGAAACGACACTCCCCGGTGGGCTTGGCGGGGCCGCCCGCAGAGTATTTGCAAGGGGCGCTGAAGCGGAGGGGGTAGAGTGCCACCCATCCCCCGCATGCTCTAATCAGTTCCTACTGGGTGCTGGAGACAACTGGGGATCATTTTACACGCATGCCCGCCGATGTGTGATATGTAATCCAGTCAGACGTGTGAGTGGGCCCGCTGGGCCGGTGCTGATAGGCTACCCGACCTGGCTGCCAGGTTTGGACTCGGCTCCGGATTAACGGCATCTTTCACTGTTGGTAGATTGGCGCTCGTTAACCGGCACCATAACCTAGCACAGCAGCTCTACAACAATTTCCACTAATTTACACTTATTATTTAACAATCCGGATCTTCCTGTTGGGTTGCCATAGCAAAAACGGAATCAGACTTTCGGCTGGATTTTAACAATTGATACCTGCACAATGGATTGCCTACGCTTAACGAAGTTCAGCAATTACCCATGAATACATGAATAAATTGTGGCGGTCTCGCAATTAGAGGACTGTGTACCACTATTTTCTTGCAAAATAGCTGCTACTTCTTAATTAGCCCACTGCCATTTAGCTATTAATAAACTACTAATTAGGTCTTTATGTGGCTCACCTAAAAAGTATTAAGTAAAGTTTCCTGTTAGCAGCAACTGCACGGCATGGTGACTTAAAGCTGGGTCAAGCGGGATTCAAAAGGACGAATGCGATGCACGCTTCCCCCTCGTCCAAGGCGCGGCATGGCACTGCCGTCAGATTCAGGTGCCATTTAGGGCTGCATTTGCGCCCAAGATGTCTGTCAGTCAGTGGGGAATCCAGTGGAAGCTCCAGCACACTCACAGAGAGGATGATATGGTGAGAGCCCAAATGCGCCAATGAGGGACTTTGCACAGAGCTGGCTGTCACTGTCAGTGTCACTGTCTCTGTCACTGTCAATGTCTCTGTTAATGTCTCTGTTAGTGTCACTGTCAATATCTTTATCACTGTCCCTGTCAGTGTCCCTCTCACTGTTACGGTTCCTGTCAGTGTCACTGTCAGAGTCACGGTCCCTGTCAGTGTCACTGTCAATATCTCTATCACTGTCCCTGTCAGTGTCACCTTCAGTGTCACTGTTAGTGTCCCTGTCACTGACAGTGTCACTGTCCCTGTCAGTGTCACCTTCAGTGTCACTGTTAGTGTCCCTGTCACTGACAGTGTCACTGTCCCTGTCAGTGTCGCTGTCATTACCGCTGTCAATGTCACTGTCTCATTCACTGTCACTGTCCCTATCAGTGTCACTGTCATTATCACTGTCAGTGTCGGTGTTGCTGTCAATGTCACTGTCCCTGTCAGTGTCGATGTCACTGTCTCATTCACTGTCACTGTCCCTGTCAGTGTCGCTGTCACTGTCTCATTCACTGTCCCTGTCAGTGTCGATGTCACTGTCTCATTCACTGTCCCTGTCAGTGTTGCTGTCAGTGTCACTGTCCCTTTCCCTGTCTCTGTCCCTGTCACTGTCCCTGTCAGTGTTGCTGTCAATGTCACTGTCCCTATCCCTGTCTCTGTGCCTGTCACTGTCGCTGTTACTGGCACTGTCCACACCACGGTGCAAATCAGAATTAATCATTTATTCTCCCAGTACCTCTTCACCCCAGTTGTATTACAGGGTGAGCATTATGTGTTTCAGGAACAGAAACTATATTCAGATTTCATATAGAGTTCATGCTGTAAATTCCTATACAATTTACAGCCTCTTTAGCAGCCTATTCCTCTAGGTCTATAATCAAATACAAGAAACCCACTATGGACATGAAAATTAATAATGGTAAGTCATGTATAATGCCAAACGGGAGATTAAAAACATATGCTTTCATTTTTACCTTAAGATATGTATCTAGCTAATGCAGCTAGCGATCGGATTTCCCTCCCAGAAACCCATGCCTGTGTTGTTTGTAAAAAGGCCGCCACGCGCACCAGCGTCGAGCCGATAAATCTGCCAGATCGTTAGGCGTAGAATAAGAGGAGCCTTCGTCAGGTGGCATAAACCGGGGCCTGCTCCTTGTGGGCCACACGACTCAAAGATTCCCATTTAAGATAATACACAGTTTCAAGTCTGTTTCCTTTGTCCCTAAGTCAGGATTTCAGACCAAAAAAACTTCACAGTCCGTCGCAGACAGTCAGGAAAGCTTTACATCAGTAAATGTGCGGCTAATCGATTTTGTGCGTATTCCACAGAAAATAAAACCAGCTTCGTTTTTACACTCTTAATGAGCCAATAGCCTTTGTGACCAGACACCGTACTTTCTGTATTTTCTCCCCCCCCCCCTTCCGTAACCGCAGTCTCATTAAGAGGCGGTCAGCAGAGCTCTTTTCAAATAAACAGAGCCTCATTTAATAAGCCACAGGACCAGAACCGCCAGCGAACGGGGCGGCAAACTGCTCATCTTGTTTCGGTCCAACGGGGCTTTGATGCGTCACTTAGAAACATGAGGTGGGTTTATATTTGGAGGAACATTAGCAGGTCGGTTGATGGTTACCAGTATGTATAACTAGAAAGAAGGCCATTATTTTAAGCTTGTTTTCTGGGGACAAACACGATTCCCACTTGCACGGTGCATTTACAGTATGTCCTCCTGTTCCGCCAGTTATTTATCAGAAATCAGGTCTGAAGTGAAAGGTGGTACCGTCCCCGTAAACCACAGACAGGCACTGAAAGTCTCATAGTACCTGAGAAAATGTAGGAGTTCATGATTAATAACTGGAGAGGTTTAAAGCTGCTGTTTCTTAAGCAAGTCAACTGCAAGGGAAAGTTAGATTTCCAAAGATGAATTAATTTTAAGGCAGTTAATAAAATGTAAGTGCTGGCTGTTTTATTTATTTATTTTTTCAGTGCTGTGATTTTGTTTAATTTCATTCTCTTTTTTTCCATCACTGCTCCCGTCCCGCCAACATGACAGTGAAATTAAAGGTGTTAAAAGGCAGAATTTCAGGCTCATTCTCTCACCCTCTTTCTCCTGGAAGCGGAGCCCAAAAGTCACAACCAAAAGTAGGCATCAGCAGAAGAAGAAGATCATTCCATCGAGTCCAGTTGGATTTCCAGCTGCCACCACACTTTCCTGTACGGCGGGGGGGCTGGGCGGTGCGGCTATGCATGAACGGGACACATAAAAACCAACGAGATGTCATTCAGGCGGCTAAAGTTTATTTTATTTAAGAATTAAGACCAGGAGGTGTGAGGGCGAGAAAGAGGAGAAACAGAAAAACGAATTCACAAGTGACAGACAAAAGTCTTTCCTTCGATTCTCGGCTTTCTCGAACGAACAGCGCCGTCGATGACTTCCCTGCTTGTCTGCTGGGCACGAGCGCTCCCCGTACGCCAACGAAAATACTCAAACACTCCCCTGTCACTCCAGGCCAGCTTCCTCACTCTCTCATCTTTACTCGCTGTCTCTCAATTCGGAAGTCGTTCACCACGTTTTCCCCCAGGGAGTAAAGAACACGCCTCTGTCAAACTCTTCTGAGACTCGATCCTCCTTTAATGGCCAAATTAGCGCGGTGATACATACAGGCGCATCATCACTGCCATCTGGGGTTCCCCTCAGGCCTGACAAATCGCCACGGTGACCGGCGTCCTTTGATGTCACAATGCTGCAAAATATGAAATCCAAAGGCAGGTGAACAGTTCAATGCAGTTAGGGGTTAAAACAGAACTACGTACAAAGTCTGTGGATTTTTGATATGCTTTGAAAATGGTGAATACCGTTCAAGAGGTTCTCTTCGTTTATCCATGTTAGTAAAATAAGTACGTTTGTGTGTATAATTCTTGCAGTCAAGGGGTTAAATTTAAAAACGGGCGGCCGTGTCTCTGGCCTGGGGCTGCCAGAAAAGTATTTCCTGAAAAACAACTTTAGCATTGAAACGTTATTCCATTGAGCAGGTTATTAATTAATTTGATCAGGACATGTGGATGTACCAGGAAATGCTTCCAAAGAAGTCTGACATAAGAGGTGAAATATTTTTTTTCTCTACAGGAAATGTTACTTCCTCTATTTAGGTTTTCATGTAGCTGCTCTTCCGCACCTTATTAAAATGCAAATAAATTATTCGAGACAGGCTCCCCGGTAGTGCTCATTTAGTTACACACAGACAAACTCATTAATATGAAAAAATCGCCATCATCAGCATGATAAATTTACGCTTAGATTGAAGGTACATTTCATGTGATTGTACATGCCAGTATAGTGACATATTTCCTGCTGGGTTGAGAAATCAAGAGACGGGGATCTTGGGCTCGATGGTACACTTCACTTTTATAGCAAGAATCAAGCCAATGAAATGGGTTAAAAAAATACAGCAGGCCAAAGCATTTGTGTCTGTTGACCTCCGTTTAGAAGTTAGCCCGAGGCACCCCTGGGATTATCCTTTTCACGATCGAAACAAGCAAAACAACTCCAGTGTGTCTTGGCGCAATTTCTCCCCTTGGATCAGAGGGCGGACACGCTCGCCCGCTAATATACGCTTCACCCGGGAGTCCGAGCGCTGACCACAGACGGAGGGAATCTCCCAGAATAGGAAACTCGATATCATTCTGCATATGGTCCTGAGAGAGCGGACATACTGAGGAGTAACCTTTCCCACTTCTTGGGAGGCGAGCCCTTCCACAGAAACAGTCCCCGTTCCATATTTCCTTCAGAGAATTTTGGATTTCGTTAAAACAGTTGTAATTGTCGTTTTGGGGAACAATGATGATAGTAATAACTGTAATAAAAGAAAAAGTCACATGATTGTGTCCCACTGAAAGCATAGAAAAGGCCTTTGGAGAAGCCTGCTTTGAACGTTCATGTTTATTATTTCAAAATGACCTTTTTTAGTTTTAAACGTGTGATTCAGTGCCAGTGCAGACCTTAAACATCCCCAAAAGGCCACAAGAATCTGTCTGGTTCACACCACAGTCTTTTACACTGCTGTTCAACTCTCAGAAGACCACATAACACTGGTACACTGGTCACATCAAGAATGCCAAAAGAGTATTTTGTCATTTTCCACTGTTCATAAAGGGCACCAGAAGTGAGCAGTTCTAATCACCCTGCTGCTCTAGTTTGCTAATTTATGCCGCACCCCCCTATTAATTATAAGACACAGGACACCTTTATTGTCATTGTAAAAACATTCAATGAAATTCCATGCAGCAACTCTCCTGCAGAAAAGCGTCAAACTGTGCCAGAAACATAGCAAACGTAATTATCAAAACAATTATCAAAATTATGCCTGCTGTTTCTCAGAAGTCTGGGAGGCTACTGGTATATTACTGGTATATAACACACACAAAGAAAAACATTATGGCACAAAATTACTGGGCCAGGATTATATTGTGCTTCCACAGGATGTTATTTTATACCCAAAAAGTTGAAACTGAACACATAAAGCTGCCCCACCTCAGGTCGGTCTGCGTGCAGGATTCTTAAGCACAGCTAAGTTATTTTACGGTTTCTCTGCGCTGTGCCAGGCTGGGGCATAAGGGTGGTGACTAATTTTTGATTATTCCCCAAATCTTCCGGTCCCACCACCTCCTCCACCCTCCATCTGTCTCCGTGGGCTGGAGCCTCCAACCGCTGACTTGCCCTCGCCTCCCTGAGCCTCCGAGGGTCCTCCGTCAGGCTCCCTTTCACCCGCAGATGCGAGAGTGGAAAGCTCGCGACAGCACCGTTTTCGCAGATCAGTGATGGGACAAGCGTCAGATGGCAGGCCGGCCTTTCGAAGCATCACGGCGAAGAACGAGCCAGATGGCAGCAGCGCTTCTCTAACGGACCTGCAGATGTGACCCCCCCCATGCCGGTTTGGAGTGTGCGGGGACCACACAAGTGTAACGTCGACTTCACATAAGGAGCTATGGCAACAATTAAGGGGCCGGCGTCGGAAGAGGCGCGCCTATTGCAAATCGCAAATCGCAGCACGGATGGCACTCAGGGGAACTTGCTTCATGTCAGCTGACTCTTCTCAGCTGTGCTGTATGCCTTTCGCGCCCACTAGGTGGCCCCGCCGGTCCCCCAGCCCATTCGCATGCGGCATATATATCAGTTCATTATTGGTCTTCTTGGCACCGCGATTTGGCTCACGGTGGGAGCTTTATGTGGCCGTGTGGGAGGCCTATTATGGCCGGTAATGAAGTAGGAGTAATGGGGGGGCAGCGAATCACCCGTGACACCCAATCGAAGTACAGAATATGAAACAAGGCCTTTCTGACGTGACAGAGGACAGAGGTTTGAGGAGAGGCACCAGCGTGGTGGTTAGGCCCATCACACTCCCCTGCTGCCTCGCAGAGTGCCAGACAAAGACTGTATGCACCCCATAGAGTGGAAGAAGGCCCAATCGGCTCAAGCCATCCTCCACATGCCTGAGTGCTCGAAAAATGGGCCACTACTGCTGGGCGGAGCTAAATGACTGTCACGTTGTTTTGCTGAGCCAACGCAAAGAAACACTGCGACACTTCCCTCCTTTCACATCTCCTGTTTCCGCAGGCGTCTGACTGACATCCCGACCGTCATGGCCGACAGCTGACGGCTTCTTTTGCTACGTGAACCGGGAGACTGCCAACATCGCACATCCCGCCATACAGAAGTTTGGGAATCGAGAATCCGTGTCTCCCAGGACTCCCCCGGCTGGGGATGAAATTGGAGCAAAACATGAAGTCATTTCTGACTGCCGTGTGGCCGAAATCCACTACCGAGGTTGACCGGTGATCCCACATAACCTCACCTCCCTTTCCTCTTCCCTAGGCCTTCCTCTGGGTTTACTGCAAGTCCCACATGCTCCTGGGTGGCAGGGATGGACACATGGGGGTGCAGAAGGAAGAGGATTGGAAAACATCACCTGGCTTCCAGAAAAAGGCCTGTTTGTTTTACTCTGAATGTCACCATGCATTTTTCAAATAAACGCTGCTTTGAAAGGACTCACACACCATGGGTAAGTTACTGGGATGGCCGGCAACTGGAAGGACATTAGAGGACTGAAAAAAAGCCTGTCCCTGTCAAAGGTCCCCTAGGCATGGTTACTTTTCAGCCCGACCACAAATCCTTGAGAAAAGACATTTATACATTTTTTTTTTTCCTGAGAACTCCACTACTGGACCTTGATGACAAACTTTATTTCTGTTATAAAGCTCATTTTACTGTAAAGTTTCCTGGATCTGTCTTGTGTTCATTAAAACACTTTCACACTTAAGTTCAACTTTCTCTTAAATAGACCGTATGACGCATAACAATGGATTTTGTTAAAACCTCTCCAGGTTAATAAACACACAATCATGTTTAATTTCACAGTTATTAATGCATAGATTTGCACATTTAACTGTCTTGTTGAATGCAAGCAGCAATTACAGTGTACCCAAGCTGAAAAAATCGATCTCACACCAAGAATTTTTCAGGAAAAGTTTGGCATCCACAACACACTTTCTTTTTACCTTTATAACTGGAGATGCAAAGTAAATTTGAAGAAAAAAATTGTACATTATTTGGCACAGAGAAATAGAGGTTATATATACCCTCAGTGCCCACTTTATTGGGTATACCAAGCTAATACGAGGTAGGACCCACTTTTGTATTCAGAACAGCTTCAAGCATTGGCGAGCTGTACGTTCAGAGAAACCTTTGTGCTGCTGTACTGAGCTGTTATTTTTGCATTGTGATCTTCTTGTTAGCATTAACAGGTCTGGCCATTCTCCTCTGACTTCTCATTAACAAGGTGTTTTCACCCACAGGACTGCCACTAACTAGATGTTTTTTTATTTACTGCACCATCCTCTGTAAACTCTAGATACTGTGCTGTGTGAAAATCCCAGGAATATAGATGTTTCTGACATGCCAGGACCACTGAGATTGGCCTCAACATCCAGACAGCATTTCAAATCACTTTGATCATGTATCTTAGCGATTCTGTTTAGCCAAACAGTAACTGAACCCCTTGACTCTGTCTGCGGGCTGTATGTATCGATTTTGCTGTTGGGGGGGGGGGGGCAGGCTGTTTGAATTAGCAAGCAGGGGAACTTCATAATCTGGCCAGCGAGTTTACAGTATGGGTACTAGGGTTAAATCAGCACAGGCACACCGACAGTGTCAGATTCCCAACAGCACTCTGGGAGCGCGAGACTAAACTTACCTGTTACTGGAATTGCACCTGGAATCTTTTCGGAATGCCTTTATCATTCACCAAGGTGTCCCTTTCCTCTCCCTGTCCCCTTATTGGATTAAGAGGGAAGATTAATGGTGGGGTGCTATGGAACAGCTTTGGTCGGATTTGAACTCATTTATCCTGTCAAAGCAGCTGAAGAAGAGGGAGTTTGATTGATGGAGCCCAGCGCCCGGGAAGTGTATAGTTACACATGGCTGCCATCTGACTGTGTCTCGCCTCCTACAGGGCACCTGACCGGGTTGCTGATGTCACTATGCGGCGTCTGGCTGGTGAGGTCCGCCATTGCATTGTGGGCACCGTCTGTGACCTTAAACGACGGCCGACCCGCGTCAGAGCCTGAGACGAAACTCGTGGGCACATTAATCACGTTCAGGATCTTATTAAAATTTGACTTCTGCATCCAGATGTCAAAAAAAAAGCAGTTTTGCTTCTCGCTTGCCTCAGCTGAAGCAGGTAATTCCCGTTTCTACGGGAACGATTATCAGTGAGATCATCTGAGTTATTAAATCAAATTTCACGATGAAGTACTGTGCATTTTGGCCTACATGTTACTGAATATAAAGCACTGATTTCGAAGCACTGATTTTATGCGTGATATCTGTTGTTATTAATCATGTAACTATAATAAGGGGGAAAAATGTGGTAAAAAAGCAATTAAATAAAACTCGCCAGGAGAGAGTTGAAAGAAGTTGCTCTGCATTCTGTTAAAAAGGAAATCACAATGTCTCCAGGACTCCACAACCACCGCCCGTGTCACCCGCTAACGCTGAGATCTCGGGTCCGCTCTGACGCTCCAAGACCGGTCTAGACGTTCTCCACGGGCCTCCGGGCTCGGTGCGGTGAGTCTCGCCATCCCACGCTCTGACGGCCCTGATGGCCCCACCCCCGCCATCACTCGCAGCTGTCAGGGACCCACTGGACTTGTCACCCGGCCAAGAAAAACAGGAAACCTTCACAATCTGAAAATGCGATCAGAAACGTCTCGCTCTACATGTGCAGTCCTGCATAGAGGTTTCACGCACACGTCGGCCATCATTTACAGGCATTTCGGCCCGGTGCTGAGGGTGCGGTGCTGGCGTTACAAGTACTAAATGGAGATATGAAAGACTTATCGTGCCATAAGCATGCAATTAACCCCTGTGTTATTTTTGGGGTCGAAGTTACCCCAGTCCATTTTCAAAATGAGGTTAAATACTATAGAATATAGTATTCAGAATATAGGAAGAAGTAAAATACACAAGGTTTAAGGACTTTTCTGTAGCCGTAAAACCTCTCGCTCATTACACGTGTGGTTTTTACAGATCTGTCACCAGCTATGGGTCATTCCTGAACCAAACTGCAGAAGTTCTGTAGGCCTATAACAACATTTATTCATTTTCACTGGCTTATAATTCATTACGCACATTCCCACCAGGTAACATCATTTCTTTTGTATATATTATGGAGTCTGGAAACAGATGTGCAAACATCTGTTTATACCTGCAAAAACAACCTTTTGATATTCCTCTCAGATATGGGTGTCTGATAATAAGGTTTAAGTATGAGCAACGTGATTTTTCCAGAAATGACATGCTATTGCAGTGCAGCATGTTCTTCAGAGGCATGACGAGCGAAACTAGGCTGGACGACAGCCGGACACTAATTGTATAATAGAAACGAGATGATGTCAGGGCATCAAACGAGTTATTGTGGCCATTTGGGGATTTCAACATCAACACTTGTGCAAAGTTACAAGTAAACAGAGTTTTTTTTTTTTTTTAAATAACCGAGATCTGTCTCCTAAGGTGGAGTCTTCTCATGTTCCCTTCAGACCTGGAAAAGGAAACGTGAATGAAAAGAATTAATTTGCCATTTGTACAAGTACATTGGAATGTGTGTTTTCCCCCACCTATATATCCCACCATGCATTTTTTATGACATATAAGATGGAGTCTGATCACAGGGTCAGTAATGCACCCAGGGTCCTGAGAGTATTTTTGTGGGAGAGTTAATGGTAAAGACTCAGCAAAGATGGAAATTCTGCCATGCAAAGGGATTCAAACCAGTGACCTTCCAGGCAAAGAGGTCTAACCCACTAAGCCACACACTGCCCGCCACATCACTGGCCTAAGGCAGGGTACAGGGGAGAGTGATCTGTCAGATACAGGCTAGGCTGTGGGTCCCACGAGAGCCTTAAGACCGAAAAAAGCATTTCATTTACGTGTCGTTCAGGGGGTTTCCTACGGGGAAGCAAGCAATTACTAACAGAAAGTTCTCAGAACTCCGAAAATGTTTTCAAATGAGCCGAAAAAGTTCAGATAAAAAAAATTGCTTTACACTGAGATTGATTTCCGAAAATTATGCGTGTACAGGATCAAAACCTTACAACATTTGTTATGATTGGCTCAGTGCGGGACTGTGTTTACAGCAAAGGGACAGTAACCCCAGCCTCTCTTTACTGTGTCATAAAAGCTACGTCAAACATATTGGATTTTACATGCGAGGCATATGAGCTTCAAGCACATTTGAAATTCAATATAATAATTCATTTGATACGCCGTGTAACAGTTTATGAAAGCGATGGTGTGTCTGGCTTAAAGCACGCAGATGTAGTGTATTAAATATGCATGTACATAACTTGCTGGGCATTTTCGACGAGAGTTGATTTGAATGCAGTTTAATTCTTCTTGTGCATGAAATACCATAGATAAGCCAAAATATGAATACCTATTTCCTGGTATTATATTTACCTGTTATTATGCACGGTCTCAAAAACCAATAACACATATTATTTAAATTATAGTCATATTATTCACTGTCGCATCCTGTTGAAGTGCCAGGAAAAGGCCAAGTACCACATCAGTTCCAAGGGTGGGATGTTTGTAAATGTAATTCGAATGTTTTTGTCAGATGCAGGTAGCTGATTCCACAGGTAGTGGGCGATAGTGTGGGATGAGAGAGCTCTGGGCGGGGGCGGAGGGGGGGCAGGCTATTACACACCCAGTTGTTGGGGATAACAACGTCCTACAGGTAATGAGGTCTAGGGCCTTTTCACCACTAGGTAGGCCAATCCCAGGGGTCCTGATGTAGACTCTGGCCACCACTGGGATCCAGTGAAGAGATACTAGGAGAGAGGTGGCATGTCTATGTCTGGAGATGCTAAAAACAAGTTAGCGGGCCGCTTACTGTGCAAGCTGAAGCTGGTAGTAGAAACATGTTTATGTTACCTTTAGGAGACTTCAAAGACCCGCACTTGTCTCCTGTCATCCTCCAATACCCGTCAGACTATAATACTGACAAATTGGATCCGTTGTCTCCCAGCACTTGCCGGTCTGACCGTAACTCATGACTGTATTTAATGTCCCTGTCTAACTGCCAGACAGGTATCATTTAAATAGGACCATGTTACAAAATGGGTCTGACCCCATATAAATCGTTTTCTAACTCAATTTTATTACAGCCGTTTTTATTAGCTCGGAGTTCCTCAATTATACAGTGCTTTGGGGCAATGGCTTGTCAGTTATGAATATAGTAACATTACCCTGCGCACCCCCCCACCTCCTGCACATGCAGTGCCGCAGCCAACGAGACAAACAAATATATCCGTGCATCATCCGCTTAGCACCGCAGGGGTCAGTGAGCAGAGGAACCTGTGTAACCATAAATATGTTTCTTGATAACAACAATCCACAGAGCTGATAATGTGAACATTTAATTGTAATCCATTGCTCCTAGCATCTGGAACATTCTTCACAGCAAGGTCTTTAACTACTTTTCTCAATGGTAAATGACATTCCTGGTATTTGTTTTTGCAATTACGTTTCATTAACGAGGGCTTGGAGGTCTCACGCCTGCAGGGCTGTGGGTTCGACTCCCACCCCCGACTCTGTGCCGCCCCTGCTCATGTGTCACCCAGCACCCCGTTAGATTAATTACCGTCTCTAAATTGCCTGCAGAGTGTAAGCATGTGGACTTGCAGATCTTCAGCATGTAAGGCGGTCATTGGTCAATTTAAGGGGGACCCCATGATCTTATGACCCCCCCCCAATCCCCATCAATTCAACCACTGATGCTATACATGTAACAACATTTGACATATTTTATATTATTTTACTTATTTTATTTTTACTTTTTTAGGTATCTATGACTATTTCTTCTATATCTATAAGAATTCACTCAAAGTCACAGTACCACTTTACAAACTGACTGCTCTTATATGGGGTTTATGAATGGTTTATAATCAGGTTATTAATTAGGTTGCAACACTAAATTAAATTAAGACAGTATAAACAAGTTATAACAGATTATTAATGAGTTACTACCATTTATAAGTGGTTAAAGGAGGTATTATTGAAAAGTGGTACCAAACTCACAATAAAATACCTTAAATAAAGACCATATTTATTAATATAAATGACCATATGAACATACCATATACATGACCAAGATCAAGATTCCACCATTCTATTAGCACTATACAGACATTTATGTTCTCTACACGTTTGTGTAATAAATGAAAACAGTGTTAGTACAAGAGGCGCAGTGTCCGGAACGGCTTGGAAAATGTCCTGGAACATTTCCCAAGAGCCACTCAAATATCATCGACCCCCCCGCCCCATCAAACCAGACTGCGCCCATCATCCTGCCACTTTGGGTGGCGGTCAGGCCTGATGTCGTCCACAGGAAGCCAGCTGGGACCATGTGGCCGCTGCGAGCGGCTGCAGGGAGCAAATCTCTGTCTGTTCTGGCTGATCTATCTGTCTGAGGTACAGGGACAGCTTAGAAGCTCAGTACAGTGACTTTCAGGATCCGTGTCTCCAGCAATCTCCAACAGTCACAGCTCAAATGCAGTAAAAAAAAATAAAAATAAAAATAAAAATAATAATAATAATAATAATAATAATAATAATAATAAGTAGAACACATATTTTGTCCTTTTTTCCCACGTATTCAAGGTCTGCATGGCATATGCTACTATCGTCATATACATATTTTCCAGCGAATGTTCTTTTATTGTGGTGCGCGGTGGTATTCGGGGGTCAAACACCGCTGAGCAGATGAGAAGAGTCACAAAAGTTATAGAACACATGTGGATGTTGCCAGCTCCCTGAGAACTGGGAGGCCACAGGCCAGGACACCAGCAAGCAGTCACTCTGAAGGAGATAAACCCACAGCTTCTGCAGGTAATGTCTATGCCCATCTGTGATAGACGTAGCCAGTCATTTTATTGGAGAACCAGTTTGCACATTATAATCACATATGGCATGTAATGTATGTTAAGTACTATAAACATACATGTGTGTTGTCTATATTGTGCCTGTAACAACTTTCTGCATTGCATTTCTCGAACATGCACAAAATTACTCGAATCAAATACCTTGCATTTATGCCTCTCTGTTGTGTATGTTGTCTCTTGTATTTGTTTTCTCTCTGTTTATGCCCTAATTGTTAGTCGCATATTGTCGTGGTATCTCTAACAGCAACAAGAGGTGCCAACAAAAATTTCCCCGGCCTTATTCGTGTGGCAAAAAAGAGTCTGATTTTGATTTTAAATGGCTAGCCGGCTTTTTGTAAACTTCAAAAAATAACGTTGAGTCATTTTTCTTTAACGAGTGCTCAATAATTACAGAACTGTACACATAAATATCAAGCAAACCAGCAATGTGGGTGGCCAAGTAAAAATAGAGCGATTTGCTGGACCGGCAGCTTAAAATAGAATAAGAATTAATTTCATATTACGTTTAATCTCATTCTCAGACAATGCAAATGACATACAATAACTGGCGTCAGGTCTAATTATAAATCTATACTTAGAGAGTAATCTGTACTTGTGGAAAAACCTAGCGCTGACGTTATAAATATGTAAAAAGATTGTCTTGAAATGCTAACCTGTTCATCATTTGACTGCGCCGAGGACCGGCTGAATGTAATTGTTCCTGGTGAATCTTTCGCCTCATCAGACAGTCGTACTCTTTCTAAGTGGGCAGTCTGTCTGTAGTGGACGTTTTTCCAGTGTTTAATCATCCTCCCCGCAACCAGGACTGGTAATTGGCAACTACTCTCCTCTTCATGGGTAAGTCATGTTACCCAGAGGGCAAATCCATATCTGGAAACAATTAGGGGGTGATTAGGCAGACAAATGTCGAAGATAGCCTGTCCTCACATTACTATTAAAATGATACTAGTGTCTTTAATTAAGGAGATGAACTACTCTCATGGATCTCCCTGGTCTTCAAAACTGTTAAAATATATGGGATCTTCGGATTTACCACTTGTTTTTAACATATTCTGCTTTTCATTTACGAATGGTATGGCCCCCGTATTCAATACCCAACTACCACTTTCCGTAATTAAAATGTTATGTGTAAATCATGAATGTGCATTGCTGCAATGCCCAGCAGATCAGAAGAAGTGTTGGTATAGCTATTCTTAGTAAGCGATTAACCGGCAGCGAACATAACCCCTGAATAAGCAAACCATGTTTTTGGGGAGCGCACAAATTAGGGTCCTTAAGCTGTCCTGGCCAAGGCCACATTGCAGGGGAATTTTAACAATACCAACAATAATGACTGACACTTAAAGGGACGACTGAGCCAGCTAGCAACAGGAACCAGATGCCAGGTCCTATGTCGTTAACGTTTTATTTGGAGATATCAAAATAAGAGCGTGCATTCCTGGGCACTCTTTTCTGTTTTTATAGCAGGGCCCATTATTTGAAATTTGAATTCCACCTCCCGTAATAAAAAAGAAATCGACATCGTTCGGTCGTCTCAGGTTTCCATCCTTTGTTCTCCGGGAGGACGGCAGGGATACAAGCAGATGGCTTCCCTTGCTGATGAGCTGAGCGTCTAAGAGGAACGTTGCAATAGCGCTGTCCAGAGCTTCCCTGAGAACAAAGCCAAGCAGGCCGTGAAAATACATGGCGCACCCACCTTCATAAGTACAAGAGTAAAGTTTCACTTAAGGTACTACGGTTATGTTTTTTTTTGCCTGACTGTCAGTGGCCCGTCGGTCACGGACGGCACGCAAAACTCACAGAACGTTTAATTAACGGGCATCGCTGGAGGTGCCCCCTGGGACCCTGTGGTTTTCCAGCTGACTCACTGCTATCTATTAAAGCGAGGACATGAATAAAGAAAATCCTGTCGACTTTCACCTGCCCTTTCCAGGCTGAAAGCTGAGAGTGCACTTTTAATGCTGAGGTCCTGCGGCCGGACTCTGTAGGAATTTTCACCCTGTTCATCTCTCTCTCTCTCTCGCTCTCTTTCTCTCTCTCCCTCTTTCATCCCCCTCCCCTCCCCTCCTGCTCCACCTCATGCCCCTCAAAATTCTGCATCACCCATGATGACCTTAATCTCCTATGATGGATGCTTCTTTCTCATTCAACATATTCACATAAGCCCCATATCCTGGTGCAATTCTTTGTGTTGAAAAGGATTTGAGGTGTCGATTTTTGGGTACTGTGGCATAAGAACACAGTGTGGCATGCCACAATGGGAATGTTAAGGGCTACATCTCAAGGATCCTTTTTCTGAGAAGAGGCGAACGGCAAGCCAAAAACAAGAGGTTGAAGTTGATGCTAGGTCCTGAACTCTTGGTCAGGAAGCGTGTCGACGGAAGCCTCAGAGGAAGTCAAAACCGAGAAATGCTGAAAGGGCGTGTATCCGACCGGGATGTAACCCTAGGATAGCACTGTGCTTTCATTGTGCCTTTCTGTCTTTTACAGTCAGACAGGGGAAACATCCAGAAAGGCACGTCGGGGAGGGAATCCATTCCGGAGGTCATGTGACAGTAAAAATACAGGCTGGATCGAAAAATCAAAGAAAAAAAAACAACTATCATCTGCAGAAGAGAGTTTGGAGCGATAAGCTTCTTGCGATCCCATTTTAACGAACGCTGTAAAACCAGAGTGGCGCTGGCACCTCTGAGATGGCGCGCAGTGGGGGGGCGGGTGCAGACAGCCAAGGAGTTCTGTGTCAACCAAAACAATATAAAGCCGTGTCTGTCCATGAAAGTTAGAACATCAGAGAATAAAAGAAAGCAGAGATTTAGTTAGTGAGTCTGTCTGGACACTGTCCCCCCTTATCAGCAGCTGTCAAATTCCTCCGTCCAGAAGGACCCACCATGTGTGCCTTGCTGAGCAAAGTCTCCGAAACAGATTTCTCAGCAGACCTTCCGGTTCCAGTTCACATCGCTTGAGTTTATGTTTCTTCAGCAGTAGCTGCTTCCCTTGTTAGAAGAATGGGGTTTCTGCATGAGTCAGTACTGCTGGTTGGGCTTTTTGGTGGTACAGTTCACAGTTTGATAGCAGCATGGTGACACAGCAGATAGCACTGTTGCAGCACCCTCCAGAGATATGGGTTTGAATCCTATATCTACCATGATTGTAAGGAGTTTGCATGTTCTCCTAGTAATATGGGGGTCTACTGGTTTTCTTGCTTAATCCATACAGTTAGGAGAATTGGTAATTAAAATTGCACGTAGTGCATGACTGGTTGTTCAGGATGGACCCCTACTTTGCACCCTATGCTGCCCAGGACATGGTCTAGATCGCCTTTTCCTGCCACAGAACCTCTGGTGAAATATCCTGTTGGGTTAAGTCTATATTCTATTGCAATGTTTCCCAACCCAGTCCTCGGGGACCCCCAGCCAGTCCACGTTTTTTCTCTCTTCCAGTTCCCGGTAGGAACAAAAACATGGACTGTCTGGGGGTCCCTGAGGACTGGGTTGGGAAACACTGTTCTATTGATTCCTAATGATTTGATTAAGTTGTTGAATGTTTTTACTAGGTTCTTTGGGAAAGTTGGCTTGCAGAGGAGGACAGAACAAAGTGCCAACAGGAAGCTGGGAAAGTGTCCATAGAATGAATGGTGCCATTTACCACAATCATATCCCCCAATATATGAGAATTCAGTCTGCAGACGTTCATATCTTCTGCAAATTCCCAAATCTGGAATGCAGTGTCTCTGACCATGCAGACTATTTTGAATTCTGCTCATCATTGGATTAATAATGACTTAAATTGTTTTTTTTGTCCATTCCATTCAAGGTCTCAAGCAAAATGAAGAATTTGTGTCAGTCCAGAATGGATTATCTTATTTTCCTGTAAAAAAATATCAGGAGTGGTATTTGCAGTGCTGGAGTCACTGCCTTGCCGACCCGTTTCCAGGAACTAATTAAGTTAGTAAATCGGAATATGGGTGCATTAGGAAGTACATGGCATGAGATTTAACAATTACCATCCGAAAAGTCCAATGCAAATTATTTTCATCAGCTCAATTAATTTCCCAAGCTGATAATTCCAGTCTGAGCTGGACTTCCTTTAGCTGTGAAGGAGATAAGGGAAAGAGACAGACTTTGCAAAACGGCCTCTGAGGCAGGGTCCCTGCTGGCGTCCCATGTTGTGTAGGGGGGGCCAGGGGGACAACATCTCTCAGGTGCTTTCCAGTGAATCAGGCTGCCATTAAATACTGTGTCTGACCTGCGGGGAAGGATGAGAGAGGCGAGGTCTCCAGAGTGCATGTGCAGCTGGCGGACAGCCCACGTCAACAGCTCGCCTCCTGCACCTGAGTGGCGTGGAGGGCTGGGGGGCAGCGAGGGGGGTTAAATACCACCGGACCAGGATCTCAGCAGCCGATGCTATTCATCAAAACTGGACGGCTGGGTGTTTTATAAAAACTTCCCTTAGGATCGCCTTCGGATTTTGAACATCGAAGTTCTGACAAAGCCTGGTTTAAGGAAGCCGCCATCCGGCATAACGGACATTAGGGGGCTGGGGGGGGGGTTACTGTACCCCCTCGCATCACCGCTTCCTAATAGTAATGGGAAAAAAAATTGCAAATTTAACTCTGGCCCTTTTAAGTCTGCGGGATGCAGAGCATATAATTCCAAATGATGCCTCGGAGGACTCTGCTCAACTAAAGCTGCATAAAGTGATAAAAACTAAATTTTCCTTCCAAAGGGATCATTTTCCAGATTACCTATAAAACCTGCCGGCTACGGACTCGGGATTAAGCACATGTGTGTGGCGGAACATCCGAAACATAAGGGGCCCTGCTGTTATTTATCACTGTTACATGCCGCACTGTTCTCTGGCTTTCACTCAGATCCCTGATAATGTTTTTTTTTTTTTTTTGTAGATGTATCAGCCGTACTTTTCCTCCAGTCACCCATCCATCCATCTTCCAACTGCTTCTCCAGTGTGGGGTCAGTAGGAGCTTGGAGTCTATCCCAGACTGCACAGGACAGCTGGCCAGAGTTCACTATAGATGGGGTGCTAGGCCATCAGATGGTACATACACTATGGGCAATTTAGAGATGATAGTTCAGTTAACCCAGGAGTAGGCAGCCCTGATCCTGGAGTGCCAGTATCCAGCAGGTTTTCCATCCTATTTGGTTTCTGTTGAACCTCGCCTGATGTCAGACAGATAGTAACTTATCAGGTAGGAGAGAAAACCAGCTGAATACCGGCATTCCAGGATCAGGATCGCCTAGCCCTGAGCAAACCACATGTCTTTGGGTTGGATGAAGAAAGAGGAGTACCCAGAGGGAACCCACTCGATATTGAAAGAACATGCAAACTCCACACCCAGAGTGTGGTTAAGTCCCCCAGCACTCTCAGGTGGGAGGCCTTAATGCTATCCACTGAACTCCTTACCGCCCTCTGGTGGACATCTTTAGCGTAATAATTTTTAAATAAGGAGGCATAATCCAAAGGCATAAATAACACTTTTTTTTGGCAGAGAGCTACCTTAACACATGGAAAGGGGAAGTGGACTCCTCCTCTTCATGGTCCTCATGCATCGAGGTGAGTCTGGGCCAGAACAAAGGTCAGCTAGCAGAACCCATTGGCACTTTTCCACTTTATCCTCAGGTCTCTCACACAGCCGCTCAAAATTATTAAAAATGAAGGGACTGGTTTTAATATCCAGCAAAGAATCACTGGAATGTTTAAATGTTCTGTTTTTCATTTTTATTATAATATGTATTATAGGATCATAAATAGAAAGGAAAAATTGACTAACATTAATAAAACTTGCCAGCGTTTAAACTAAAGTTAAACCTATAAAGAAAAAATAGTATTTAATATATAGGATTCCACATGTGGTCACAGGTATTTGCTGAGTGGAGTTTGGGAAATCCCACCTGTCCCTTTCCAGTACTAGGCCAATTCTTACTTTTTTTTGTTTGTACATCTGGGTCACTACAGTTTTAATCAAACCTGAGTGATATCTTTTATTAAATTACAGTATTTCTGCTCTGCGGTCCAGTGAGTATTTATTCAGGCGGGACCATAACAGAATTGATATTATGTCTGAGCCCTGCTGAGTAATGAGTCATATTTTGTTCATAGGTGTATCACTAAACTCCGGTTATCAAAGACAATTTGCTAGTCATGCTAACTGTAAACAGGCCGCGAGGAACGGCAGGCAGTCTCAGCTAATCAGAGCTTTTTATCGGGTTTGGCTGGATGCGACCCTGCATTTTGGGGCACAGATAGAGATTCAGGGCTCCCTGAAAAAAAAATGGCACCTTGCCCCTCCCCTAACTAAGGTTCCCATTTTAAATCTGAAGAAATACATAGTCCCACAGTAAAATCTGCCAGGCGGTGGGGGGTGTGGGTTCAGTACGGGACACAGCATTTTATTTTGTAATACCGGACAGCTGGCAACTCATTCCCCATCCAATTTTACATTCAATTTTATGTACTCAAGTGCCTCTGTAAAGTGCAGGGGCCCCTGAATCTGCCAGGGTATCCATTCTCCTACTGCGTCCCTGCCCGTGTAAGATTAGCACATGGAAGGGCAAGATCTCCATTCTCCTAAACACCTTCAATCTTTAAAACACCTACATTCTGTTCTGCGTTCCTTATTCCCTCCCTTCTTTCTTGCAGCGGGATCCCATACTTAAGCACCACAGTCCCCACCAGCCATTGGATAAGGCCAGAATAATACATTTTCATTCAGTGTCCGTATACAATGCATTCTTCATTAAGGCTTATTTACACTGGGGCGTCAGCTGTGCATTCATAGGCGGACGAAAGGCTGAACGCAATTTTCAAATTTCTCCACGCCGGCGATACAAATCAGCAGTGGAGCGGGAATCTGTTTTCCTCCTGTCTAAGACAAACAAAGCCCACCTGCTGCGATCCCATGTTCTGCACCTAGTGAACTGTACCACATAGCTGGAGAGGCCATGGAAACTTTACGTTCCTCCACGGATGGCCGGCCCGCTGTAATAACAATACAAGGGTAAAAGGAACATGTGTGAAATGGAATAAGCAGGCAATGTAGAGTCAGGAAAGATGCGTGGTGTTACGAAATCAACCCCCCCTCCCCGCCCCCACTGGAGGGGGGAAAAAAACGTTTGATTGGCAGAATAAGGCCTTAAAGGATCAAGCTGTCTTCAGATGCAAGCTGTCGGAAAAGGGGCTTTTAAAATCATGAAACAGCATTACGGTGTCTCCGAGAGTTCCCAGCCATCTGGTCCACCTAGGCATTTATGTCCTACAAGAACAATAGAACACATTCTACTGTAGCAATGAAACCATTCAGGGCCCAGAGGGAGATATTCATCAGCGCTCGGGGATTTTGAGGCTGAAGAATCAGTCCCTCTAATGTGTAAAAACTGGCATTTTTATTGTATGCCTAAAATTATCAAGGTTATTCATCAGCTTTGTTTTTGTAGGAAAATGGGTTGCGCCTTAGTAAAGAAAAACAACATTTTTCATGCTTGTTATACATTCATAAGTGACATACTGTGTTCATACGACACGCACAAAAATCATGTAACCACTGAACCAAAACAGCCTAACATCTTCCAAAATGTGAAAGGCAAACACATTTCATCTTGAAGTCATTTCACTTCACTATCATTTTTCTCTCTCTTTACGAGGCTGTGTGGTGATTGAATTGAATGGAAGAGGAAACAGATTAACAGGAGTGTTGGGGAGCAGCTGGATAAATTCAGAGCATTTCTGGTTCATCTTCACTTTAAGAAAAAACATATCCTGTCATGTGACTCCTTTCTACCAGTCACCAGAGGTTTTGCTGCTCGGTAATCCAGCTCACACGTTTTTTTTTTTGGGACAACTTGACGGTCCCTTGGAAGGAACAGCGCTGTTCTCTGACTTAACCCCGCGGTGATTCAAGCATGGTTACTACCTCAACCGTTATATCATTTCTAAAATAATAAAAACTACATTTCACGCCCCGATTCTGACACATTCCCCTCAGCTATAACCAGAAAACGGGCGTCATGACAATAAGCTACGACCTTTGGAGCAGCGTTATTCAAAGTTTGTGCCTGGCGAATATCTTGGTCAGAGTTCAGTTGGACGCATAATTGAGGCAGCAGGTGTCTGGTGGGAACTAGAATTTAGACAAATTTCCAGGCCCAAGTTCCAGAAGGGGTCAAAGGTCACACCATTGGGCAAGGCAGTAGGCAGGCTTGACTCAGATTGCTTTAGTTAAATAAAATATCCTGCTATATAAATAGGTAAAATTAGCAGTGTAAGCTACATTGAGGTGGGGCTTTGGCTAGTAGTTTGGCCAGTCCCAGAAATAATGACCAGCACAAAGCTGTGGACCATTTGCCAGCACAGGTTAAATGTTTTGTGGCAGGATTAGGTCACCGAAGAGGAGGGGGCCTCCAAATTCACCACCAAACAGGCTCATTCATCACCAGCCGATGACACTGGACAACAACGATTCTTCTCAATTTCATGTTAAACACCGACGGGGACCTGAGGGACCTGAGGGACCTTCAGCAGACACAGGGCCGTCTTCTGCGGAGTGATGAGGAATCACCTGCTTCCCCCCGTCTGCTCATCACCCAGTAACGGAAGGCCTCTGCCTCACAGCGGGATGGTCCAATGGCGAAGGCATGCCGAAATTAAATGGTCATTCCTCTGACCGTGGGTGACAGGTACAGTGTGATCATTTGGGTTAATAAGCAGGAATTGAGATCTCTCGGGTGTAGGTGATGGATTAAGCACAGTGGTTTTGAGTGTCGGGGGGGCTTTGATGCCGCACGGCCAGCTTCCTTGGAATCTTGACAGAGACAGTTTAGGTGTCGCAGTTAAACCGTAAAGAAGGTTTTAAAGTAGCTTAAGACACTAATTGTTCACAATTTGTATGATCACATTCTGCACAAACTTTACATCAGCGTTTCTCAACTGTCTTAGCCTCAGGACCCACATTTTCCCCTGGTCATTAATAAGCTACGACCCAATATACGATGTACGGTAAAATTTGCGGAACGGGTGGGGGGCGCTGGTGGTAAAATTTGCCGACCAGGAGGGGAAGTTGCGGTGGTAAAAGCCGACATTTTTTATGAATAGTAAAAAAGCTTCTTTTTTTTGTCAAAATCTACACGGCTGAACAAACATCACCTGAGCTAACATAGCTAAATGTGAATAATATATTTTTATGTAAGTTTATGTAACATTAATAGTTTACGACCCTATTACAACCTAATTCAGGCGGCATAAGATATGCCTGCATAAAATACCATCATGGCCCCAGGGCCCTAACTGACCAGGATGGTCTGACCGTAAGCTTCACCCCCCCCCCCCCCCCCGGCATCTCGTCATCTATCACCTAAGCCAGCTACAACCTCATCTGCCCCCTATGTCATTTTTGGGGGAAGCCACCCCACCCTCCCCATCCCGCAGGCGACGACCCCCTTACGATCCGTGAGGTGTCTCATCTTTCATGCCACCCCAGCTGATTTCCCATTTGCGAAGGGCTTTCTCTTTCCTGGACCTGATGGTGCGCCGAGATAGATACAGAGAAGCAACGACTAACGGCCGCTGATTAGGTGATGAGGAAGAGCATCCCTCAGAGCTGGGTTAAAGGCCGAGGGGAAAAAATCAGAAGTGTTTTCATTACTGCTATTGTTCCATCTCATGACAGTAAGAATAGGTCACCACTCCGGGGTCTTTTATCTAATTATTTTAAGTCCTGACTTCTCTGTCAGACTGTGAGGTTTCTTTGTCTGTTTCTCCTTATCAGAGGAAATTACCGTAAGGCCTCTGTAAACAGAAACGGCACGTGTTTCATTCGACACGCGATCCAGCGGGAGCGGGAATCACCAGGTGCTCTTTTCAACGCAGTGGTTAGTAAAAATATCGTGTTTTTTAAAGCGTGCCACAAATGCCATTAACAGCTTTATACAAAGAGGGGCGAGTGTGAAAGGGGAGTTTGCCTCAGCAGTTTCAGACTAATGCATTAATTTTAATTTTATTTCCCATTCTCAGCCACTGAGGTTGGGGACGAAGATCTGAAGATCTATGTGTTTGCATTTTTCAGGGTGTTTGGTCAAGGTGCACCATTTCCTCTCCTGTGCCGGGCCGCCTGCACCGCATCCTGCAGCGGGGGGTCTGGGCAGCGGCAGCGGCGGCCGTGGATAAATGGTGGGGGGGGGGGGAGAAGGGTGGTGGCAGCTGTTTTCATAGGACAGGGAGGCTAAACACCTTTGACAGGCTAAGTGGCAGGCAGATACATCACTGCTCCCAGCGTTCTTAGGGGTTTAAATTGGTAGGATGTTGACGGGGGTTGGGGGGGGCGGGTTTGTGACCCGTTACCAGCAGCCCTGCAAGTTCCCGATCAATTTTTAGAACTGCTTTATGATGGAGTCGGTGCCAAAATTAAGAATCGTTATCTGACTCCAATTATACCGCCGCGGGCTAATGACTTCAGCCGAGTCGGAGCTCCTGACGCCAAACGCAGCTAAACAAGCCTCGGAAAAAGGTCTGCCTTCTCCAAGGGGATGCTGGAGCCCAACTCGATTTAGCCATTTTCAAAGGGTCTTTGATTACATGCCTTCAAAGTGTCTGGGGCTGCACTGACTCCATGCTGCAGAAGGGACAAATGGGGATGTCTCCCGAAATCATTATAGCTATCAAGCTTTTTTTTTTCCCCAGAATACTGGATGACTTCCATATTTTAAAAAAAAATGTAGAATAAGAACGTATTAAATAAGGTCCCACAAAGGCACGCTTAGCGTTAAGTGGGAAGAATGATTAGTTACCTGACCAATAATCACATTATTTGCCGGATAAGTGAATTGGAAAATCAAATGTTATTATGCTAAATATTTAAACAAATGTGATTAATATGCATGAAATGATTTTCATCCATATAAATGTATGTAAACAAACACTGTAATTACTTCCGTGTACGGGAGACGATTAACAGCTAATAAGACATAGTTATACAAGCTTACTGTAAATAATGAAGAATGATGGAGATGACTGTGTTCGCATATAATCGTAAATTATCGAGATTTTAGTTCCATCGCTGACTGTATATTAATAAAGCAAAGCTGCATGAATATAAATGTTTCTGTAGCCTAAATGGAGATTGGACATTCAGCAAGTGACATCACTCTTTTCAGCCACCAGGAAGTGTGCATCTCTTATGGGGGGGCCTTTCCGGCAGAGCCGCCAGCGTGCACAGCACGCCAGTAGGAATGGGGTCACTCAGGAGGCTTTGGCGCCGTGTAAATCCCGCCCCCCGCTGGGCCAGAAGTGTGGCAGCTGTCTTCTCTCCCAGCAGCCGGCAGCGACAGCGCCTGGGCGATTCGGCGCCCTCCCACATGGACTGAAAGGCACGGCCTCGCATTTCGGCCCCGCCTCTTTGGGTGAGACCCTGGCCAGTTACAGATGTTCCCCTTTTGACCTTTGAACAGGATGATTCAAAAATAGGTGACAACATCATAACTTTATGATGTTGTCACCAGTAGAGCTATCACGGGCTTAACAAGAAGACCCATCTGTCCCCCTGCATCGCGCCACCCAACACCCAAGCCCAGATGACCTATTTGAAACTATCCAATCATATGACACCCTCTACACCACTGGCAGCCAATCAAAGCATCCCCCCTGTGGGGAACATTTCCCCCAGGCTGCACCTCTATGTCCATCCAAGGTGCCAGGTTACAACAATGGCCTAATGCTTAAAAGAAAAAACAATCATAATAATAATAGTAATAATATATAGATGAACGCAAGTATGAGACCCCCCCCACCCTACTCCACACCTTGGGGCTCCTGTCCCATTAACGAACACTGCTGTATCGCCATGCACCCCAAACCAGGCTGGGTTCTCCAAAGCGAGGGGAAGGGATAGGGACACACAGTATCCATTTTAGATTAAATCAATCTTTCAATCAATCAATCTTTATATATAGCACTGGAAAAAATTAAGAGACCACAGCTAAACTTTCAGTTTCACTCATCTCTCAATTTATGGGTCTGTTCCTGTGTAAAATATACATTTTTTTTGCAAACTGCAGCCTGGCTCTTCCCTGCTTCTCATTGATGAAGGGCTTCTTCCTTGCTTTATGGGACTTCAGTCCTGCTTCTAGGAGCCTGATATGACTGTCCTAGCAGTGCACTTCACACCTGCACTTAATGGTTCCCATTCCTTTTGAAGGTCACTTGATATCGTCCTCTGATTCATGAGGCACTGTTGAATAAGTTGATGGTCATCTCTGGCATTAGAAAGTCACTTCTGCCCTTTACCTGGCTGGTTTCTGATCATTCCCAGTGTCTCCTGCTTCACCTTATTCTTGTGTACTGCTGTCTTAGAAACTTTGAACCTGGAAGCAGCCTGCCTCGCAGTGTAGCCTTCTGCCAGCAGAATGAGGATTTAAAATTGCAGATTTTTGAAAAATATAGAGTGGTCCCTTAATTTTTTCTATATAGCTATATCTTAGCATTGTTTTACCTGCAGGGTTTACAAAGTGCTTTACAGAGGCAGCCCAGGTAGAGGGAGGAAGAACAAAAAGTCCACTGGTCAGTTCTGCCAGAAACTTCCAGCCAGGGAGGATGTAAAGTCCCGATGATGTTCTGAACCCATTGTCCCTGCTTAGTATTCCTAATACACCGAGATTTCTGGCACCATTTTTCACCACCTTCAAAGGACCGGGCGCAGGCTTTGAACCGCAATATCGAGTGTCCACGCTCATTTAGCGGAGCTGAGAGACACAGTGGTGCGACAGCGACTAGAGCAGGCCTGTCCGAGGGCGCAGGTGAGTCGAGGAGGCAGGCCGATTGCAGATGACTCTGCGATCAGTAAGCATCCAGGCCCGGAGCTGAAAGAGAACAATGTGTATCCCTCCACCACTTTTACAAAGGACCCAGTCAGATTCTGCTGCTGCCATGGAAATTCCATATCTTAATGGGATTCCGATTCCCCACGAACGACGAACGGGAGGACCATGTATTTTTTTTAAAGGATGTTGAACGAGGGTCATTCTGATGCAGAGCAGCACATTTTTCCCCCCTGTAATTTAGCAGAATCGCGTGAGCCGAGCTGCGCGTTACATAATGCTTAATTCTGTGCTTTTTTTCATATAAATGTGCAGCATTTGTCAGAGAGGCCCGCTTCCATCCCCAGTAATCCTGTGGGAGCATGCTCATTTGGCCGCATCTCCAGAGCAGCATTTGGACGACTTTGATGATTTTTCAGGACCTCAGTAGAGATACCATTAGCGATGAATTGTTGCTATGCAGCAAATATATCATAGAAATTGCAGACAGCTTAATACTCGGTTATGTTCATCCATCCATCCATCCCTCCATCCATCCATCGATCTATCTTCCAACCTCTTATGCAGAATAGGGCCATGTGGGCAGGGGGGGTGGGGGACCCTATGCCAGGCAGCATAAGGCACAAGGCAGAGGAACACCCAGGACAGGAAAGAATATATTCATGTCTGAGCAAAAAGTCAAAGTGACTCTCGGTTTAACAGATGGCATTAGCTGCAATTAAAAAAAAAAAAAACCACAATGCCTTACCCACTGTAATTAAACGGAGGTTCACTTGACACCCGAGAAAAGAAAAACAACTTTGAAGTCCTTCTGGAAAGGCAAGAGACCACAGAGTCGTGTACTGGGACCAAAACGGCAACGCAAATTTGAAATTTGAAAGGCCCCTGGGCCCTACTGATAATGTTACAACATGGATCCACTTTACATAGAAACATGGTATTTGTTCACGATTCTCTGAAAGGTGTGTAATGTGTTGCTAATAACTCAATCACAATTAAACGCTTGATAATATGCTAATATCTGAAGCCGTATTAAACACTCAGCCTCCACCCCACTGGGTCTCAGTGCCTGCCAGCTAGCAGACCCCTGTATGGATCAGCCTTCCTCAGGTAAAAAGATCCTTTTCTCAATGGAACTGGAACAAAGTTAATTGCTTGTTTGAACTGAACGCTGTCCCGTTGCTTTGCGCTGCTCATGCCCCCCGGCTTATTAAATCCACCCGAAAGCTAAATAACCAGCATGAAAGGCAAAAAACCAAAACAGAACCATGTCACGGCACTCAGAAAACGAAGCCCCGGAAGGGTACTTACATAGGGTGAATATCAAGGAGGTGAGGAAGGAATTTAGCCTGATGCTAACCCATACAGTACAGGTGTATTTATATTATATATGTATGTACACTGCTGTGCAAAGCCAAAACACAGTAAAGGCATATTTTATCAAAATTGAATTGTGAATGAAATTGGGTCTCTTAGACTCTGTTTTATCTCATGACAAAATATCGTAGTTCAACTATACTCAGTTTTGAAGAAGACACTGTCATTTACCGACCTAAGACACATATGGGTGAACGGTCAAAGAACTCTTGAAGCCCTTTATCTCATTGTCAGTGACAGTGCAGTTACTGTGTATTGCTTTTGTGGGGCAGTATACTTGACTGATAGAATGAATATATTTAGATGGTTTTCTACAGAGCCAGTGTGAATAAAAACTAAAATTGTAAAGAAAATACTGTTAAAGGTCCTGGGAAGAACAATGAAATGTGCTGTCAATTATTATTTTACAGATTCAAATAACAGATACGTGTTAGATTACAAAGGGGCTGGTGAGGGGGTATACGGAGGGGCCTGGGTCTATGGCCTTGTCAGAGCCCGGCCATGTGTGAGTCAGGTGGGGGGGGCATCTTCCCCTTTCCCTCCCGCCCATCTTGCCTTCATTATCCCGGCTTACGAACCGGCCATACCTCACGCTAAAGTCAACAAACAATCTGGAAAAACATTTTCTTTTGTTCTCATCTCGAATGTTGGGCCCGACCGCCTCACCTTGTTCTCATTGGCATTTTGATTTTTGTTTTCTTGCCCCCCCCACCCCCTCCCTCATCCTCCAGTGTCAAACGAGACCCGGTCTTCTCACCCACTGCTAGAAACCCCTCCCTCATACCCTATGCTATTTGGGGGGGGGGGGGGGGGCACAGGGGGTCAGTCCTGGATGGGAATTTTAGGTTTTTATGGGCCCGCACCCCCCCCAGGGTGACCTGCCCCCTTCCTATTGGTCCGGGGCTATTGATTCTCTTTCTAAGGTCGAAGATGCCCAGCAGAATGACCTACACTCTTCTTATTGACTCCTCGTGCATCATGTGGACCGTACCGCAAAGGCTTGTTTAAGCTACAGCATATGTGCCCTTGCTAACAGGGGTATTTCAGGCCTTTCCCAGGACGGGGGGGGGGCAGTTTTGTCAAATACTATCGAAATCAAAAATTTGTGGCAAGTGGCCTAATTTAATCAAAGTCAGCCGTTTCCCCTAGTTTCTGTTCATCAGAGAGATTATTAAATGGCTTGTATTGGCTTTCAGACTCCCATCTGTTAACGTGGGAGATTAAGTTTGTGGTCCGTCCCCGATATACTCATCGCTTTCTATAAACACAGAGAAACTCCGTTTACAATATGTCTCTCCTGAATGTGAAGATGTCACAATAATCATCACATCAGGATTCCCCTGCTAATCTCTCATATCAGAGACCAGTAATATTTATTTCCCATTTAATGACCCTCTTTGTTACAGCAGGGCGAGAATAACTATGGGTGTGTAACTTCTTTGGTTTTAATAAAGAAGCTTTAGAGAATAACCTCTTTTTTTTTTCCCCGTCCAGGAAGGTGGACTGATAAAGACATTTACACATGTGGGAACATGCTGAGCCTTGATAGAGATGGAGAGTCAGGGGAAATAAGGTTATTCGATTTCAATTTGATATAATTCAATTTGACATAATGTGTCCTAAAGCCCGCCACATTATTGGCTAATGCCCTTTAACTGATAGAAGACAAAGTTCGAGGGATCCTGCTGAGACTGGAGCAAGGAGGTGGCTTCACAAAGCATTCCAGCATAACAGACCCTTTTGAGCAATATTGCATTAAAGTGAGTCAAATAGGAACAATCTGATAAGGTGTTTTTTAAAGGAAGGGGCAGTAATTAGAGCCGTGGAAAATGCCAGAAAGGTGACGTGGGGAAATTGCTTAAAATTGATTATTTGACGACGACAGGCTAACATAAAATTAAGTCGTTTTATATGGAACAGTAAGCACTAAATCAGGCGACGTCTGGTGACCCTTTCAATAAGCAGGATGAATATTTTATGATATCATTTCCTAATCTGCAACTAAGCCTGCAAACAGAATGGATATAGCACATTACGGAGATTATCTGAGCCATTTTTTTAGGTCTTACTTTGATATCTAGGTGCTGAGTTATGCATTTTACTTATGCCTGCAGATAATAAGTATATAAGTGTAAGACATAAATAGCCATTGCAACTAATTCCATTTAATGTACAAATAAAGTATTGCAAAGTACACTGTGTGCTGTTCACCGATGGAACCTTTCCGATAGTTCTGCATGTCTAATGTGGCTCAGGCTCACCGGCAGAATCGAGATAAAATTGTTTTTATTCATCAGTCAGGTTTAGGTTGGGCTGAGTGTAACATTGCGACTTTATTTTGTACTTTTTCTGCGAAGGCGGACACTGTGGCAGATGGAAATTGTAAAGATGGAAGTTCACATCACACAAGAGTCAAAGTATGTTGATCACGGAATTAAAGAATAAAATTGTGAAGTGAGGAGCTTTTGACCATTTAAAACAGTTCGGGCATTTAGGTGACATAGGCGATCGCCTAGAGTGCACAAGAATTAGGGGGCACAAAAAAGCAAGTGGATAGAGATCCGTAGAAACGCCTCTGGTTGCATTCCGTGATATTACAGATATTTAATTAGCAGCCATATACCCTGTGCTACTGAAATGTTTGTAATATAAATAAATTGACAAAAATTGTTTCCTGCTCCACCTGGGGGATGGGAGGGGTGCTCAACATAATCTCGCCTATGGCACCATAGTTTTAAGTTTGGGGAAATCTGACTGGTAGTAATTCTAAACAATAAATGCCTAGTTAGGTTTTTGAAAAATCACATTTGTGTGTAAGACAGTGCCCATGTGTTTATTATGTGTGTGTGTGTGTGTGTGCGTGTGTTCGTATGTGCATGCTTGAGCCTGTGCAACATCACATCTTAAAATTTGGCATCGGGTTTAAGTCGGGTTAGGGCTGAGAAATTTCATTAATATTCATGCTTGGGTCAGGTCGGCCTGAATGCCAAGGGCTCTGACTAATATTTCAAGCCCATGCAGGGCTCTACAATTTCAATCTTAAATCCTGAAACACTGAACTGATGCTAGATTTGCTTCTTCTACTGAATTTCTGAGTCTTTACTTTTGAAGGATAAGCTTCTTCAGGCTGAATCTGAATGATTGGAGCAAATAAACTGAGGAAATGGGGGAGTTAGGGGGGGAGTTACGGGGGAGTTACTTAGTCCGGAATCATTTATGCAGCTTCTTGCTTTGATTATGGTGACGATTACGTAGCTGAAATGATTTTCTCCGGAGCAGTGCAGTGCCATCTTTTGATGTTTGGTCACGGTACTGTGTTCTGGCACACAGAGCCGTTATAAAAATTAGTTAAACATCTTTCAGAGCACAGCTTCTTTTGAACGGACAGGAACACTGAAAGGATGAAAGACAATCATTTGCAACACAGTTTAAAATCTTATTTGTACATTATTTTATTTACATTTTCTGAGGGGGGTCACTTGAAACAAACAGCCTTTACGAACATGCCTTCTTCATTTAGGTCCCTTCGTCATGGGTTTCATGCTTTTCACATCCCCTTGAAGCAACGTGATGCATGTTAACCCTTAAAACACCTCCCAGGTGTTCAGGATGAAAGAAAATCTAAAGGTAATTGATTCTAATGTGGGACAGTCATTTCATGGTCGTTCAGGAGATGAAACTTGTTTCTTTGTGTGTGAGTATGTGTTTTGAATTTATATGGAAAGGATTAAAGAAATATTTCTCTGTTAGAGCAAGTGGGCAATGAGAAACACATGGTAGTGGGACGTGAACGCTTGCAAATCGAGCCACTCCTGTCTGTCAATCAGACTGAGGAGGTAGAAACAGTTGCGAAGCAGGACTTCTTAAAAAAAAAAGTTGCTTGACAACACGATCAGTTATTACCGCCGTCTGTGACTCAACAGGAGTCAACACCTTCCACCCCAAACCCCACACAGCGCTAAATACCATGGACATACCTTGGACATCCCACAAATAAACCATCCTCTCTGATCCCCCGCAGTGAAAAGCCGGAACTCTGCGTGGGATTAGAGGCATTCCGGCCCACTTGTGATGCAATGCTTCACTAGGGGCTGATCGCTCACGGATTTTGGAAAATGTCAAATCATTGCAATCAGCAATCTTGAAGGACTCAACTCAGTCTATGATTCATTACACTTCCATGCTTTTGAACGGCTGACTCAAAAGGCGTCAAAGGTTATACACTGGAAATGTAAATAAACCAGGAAAAGAGTTTGCTCTGGGATACGTTACTACCAATTATGCGTCATTTGTTCCCTACATGAGATTTTGTAAATGTGCATCACAGCTTCTTTCTCAGACTTTCTATGTTTCTGTACATCTCGTTACTGCCAGCTCCGGCAGGTATTCAAAAGTCAAATGACACCCAAGGTGAATTTCAGGATCCAAGGTTTCCTTCAGCAGTCCAATGGCATAAGGTGAGGGTCACTGGCATCTCTAGCTTGTCCATTTTGTGTACGTAAATAAGGAATTGAAAACTACAAGGAGTTAAGAGTAACCTGGATGTTTCTCTATTAAACAACTGGAGATTGATATGGATTTCTACCCTACCCTTCATGAGCAAGATTATTGAAAAAGTCGCTTTCAAACCAGTCAGCAACTGCACCCCAATTGTTATTTTGAAAGATTTAAATCTGGTTTCTGACCACATCATAGCACTGAGACAGCTCCCATAAAATGATGTTTGTCTAAATACAGGTATCGGTTATGGTTCTACAATATCTTATTGCCATGACTGGTTCAAATCTTAGAAGACAGTGGCCACTTTCATACCATCAAACATTATCAAACAAACCACCATGACATATGAAGTTCCCCAAGGCTCAATCCTCAGGCCGCTCTTATTCAATCACTAAATGCTCCCTCTAGGCCAAACCATGACAAAAACCAATATAACCACTACAGTTAGGCAGATGACACTCAGATCTATGTAGCAATCTCTCCAAGCAACTACAATCCCGTAGATTATCTGTGTCACTGCATTGGGGAGATAAACATTTGGATCTGCTACAACTTTCTTCAATTAAATAAAGATTAAACTGAGGTCATTTTAATTGGCAAAAAAGAAAAAAGAGTCAAGCTGCTACACAACTGATTTTAAAGAGCTGCTGCTTGTTTGTAAATCACTTGATGGCTCAAGACCAAAACACATGTCTGATATGATGGAAGAATACAAACATAGCAGCCCTGGTAGATCATTAGGGATGAACCAGCTAGTAGTACCTAGAGTTAAATCTAAACATGGTGTGGTAGCATTTTGCCTCTATGTGATTCAAAACTGGAATAAACTCAATGAAGATCTCATGTGTACCTCAAATGTAGCTATTTTAAGTCCAAACTAAAAGCCCATCTCTTCCCATGTGCCTTTGATTGACTTCCTCATTTTAATGTCTGCATTTGTAATTTATTTGATATATCTTATTGTTTTATGTCATTTATTATTTGCCCTGCAAATTTGTTTACCTTTTGCTCCATATTCTTATTGGTCTTAAACGTATTGTTTAAATTGTGAGCCCTACATTTCCATGTACTTAATCGTGCTGACATAAAGTACTTTGAATTACCTGTGTACAGAACATGCTTTACATATTACATCTGAATTTACCTTGCCTTGTCTTACAGTTGGATGGATTGACTACAAAATGAGACAAGAGGGGCAGTGAGGTTTTTTCGGATTATGCCGAAATAATCATTATAAATTAAGCTAGCAAGAAGGACATTAGTTTCATATAAAATTTACCAAAAGCACAAGTATTTCGTCTTTTATTTAAACACATGGTGGGTCATCTTTCCAGAAACATTCAGATTAAATTCTTTTATTGCCTTGTAACATATATATATATATATATATATATATATATATATATATATATATATATATATATATATGTATGTGTGTGTGTGTGTATATAAAAAAATATACACACTTTAGCTCCAAGTATTTTGTGACAG
>JAAGVU020000043.1:9693337-9739582 GCA_011763525.2 Mormyrus iriodes | reverse complement strand
GTGTGTGTATAAACACATACATACACTATATTGCCAAAAGTATTGGGACACCCCTCCAAATCATTGAATTCATGTGTTCCAATCACTCCCATGGCCACAGGTATATAAAATCAAGTACCTAGGCATGCAGGCTGCTTCTACAGCCATTTGTGAAAGAATGGGTCGCTCTCAGGAGCTCACTGAATTCAAGTGTGTCACTGTGATAGGATGCCACCTGTGCAATAAGTCCATTCGTGAAATTTCCTCACTACGAAATATTCCACGGTTAACTGTTAGTGGTATTATAACAAAGTGGAAGCGACTGGGAACAACAGCAACTCAGCCCCGAAGAGGTAGGCCACGTAAAATCACAGAGCGGGGACAGCGCATGCTGAGGACCTCCAAACTTCGTGTGTGCTTCAGATTAGCTCAAGAACAGTGCGTAGAGAGCTTCATGGAATGGGTTTCCATGGCTGAGTAGCTGCATCCAAGCCTTACATCATCAAGTACAATGCAAAGCGTCGGATGCAGTGGTGTAAAGCACACTGCTACTGGACTCTAGAGCTGTGGAGATGTGTTCTCCGGAGTACCGAATCATGCTTCTCTGTGTGGCAATCCGATGGACGAGTCTGGGTTTGGCAGTTGCCAGGAGAACAGTACTTGCCTGACTGCAGTGTGCCAAGTGTAAAGTTTGGTGGAAGGGGGGATTATGGTGTGGGGTTGTTTTTCAGGCGTTGGGCTTGGTCCCTTAGTTCCAGTGAAAGGAACTCTTAATGCCTCAGCATACGAAGCCATTTTGGACAATTTCATGCTCTCAACTTTGTGGGAACACTTTGGGGATAGTGCCTTCCTGTTCTAACATGGCCATCCACCAGTGCACAAAGCAAGGTCTATAAATACATGGATGAGCAAGTTTGGTGTGGAGGAACTTGCCTGGCCTGCACAGAGCGCTGACCTCAACCTGATAGAACACCTTTGGGATGAATTAGAGCGGAGACTCCAATATGAGTGCCTGACCTCACATATGCTCTCCTGGAAGAATGGTCAAAAATTCCCATAAACACACTCCTAAACCTTCTGGAAAGCCTTCCCAGAAGAGTTTAAGCTGTTATAGCTGCAAAGGGTGGATCAACTGCATATTAAAGACTATGTAGTAAGAATGGGATGTCATTAAAGTTCATGTGTGTGTAAAGGCAGGCGTCCCAATACTTCTGGCAATATAGTGTGTGTGTGTGTCTGTGTCTGTGTCTGTGTCTGTGTGTGTGTATGTGTCTGTGTGTGTGTGTGTGTGCGTGTGTGTGTATGTGTATGTGTATTTATCTATCCATTTATTTATTTGCTTACTTACTTTTTAAATAATAATTTTTTTTCCGACACATTTTTCTAGGTTGTTCTAACACTATGCTACCAAGCTCCTTCCCACACCACTCAAACAACAAAACCCTGGTTATCGGCGCAATGTGCCTTTGAGCTGGATCGGCAGGGTGTCACATGTCAAAATAAAAGTCACCTTTGAGGCACCCCAGCGGTGAACGATTCAGGCCCGGTTCTGAATGGCGGTGCTTCTCAACCCGTCGTCCCCGTTTGAAGGGGGCGATTAGTGCAATTACTGGCCTCAGCCATCCATTTACTCGTGGCGCCTCAGAAACACAAGCAAGCAGTTCCCTCCCAGATGTGTTTGCCATCTCTGCTGACATGTCGCCATCAAACCACAACCCTGCCCTAATTTCCCTCTCCTGCATCTTTAGAAATTCGAGCCATTGCAAATGATTCTTACACCAACTCTATTAACTCCATTAAATCTCGCAGCTATCCTCCAGCGATAAATAGAAGGAATCCTGTGTTTACCCATTTACTCAAAAGAAAGCGAATTCCCCATTGCCTCTGCTGCCTTTAACGCCTCGCGGAAACCGCCGCGGTGCTAAATGGATATTTGTCAAAAACGAATAGTCAAGTAATAATAATTACATGAAATCTATGCAGATCTTGGAAGGCTGTCAAATTGGTTACATTCTGCACAGAACCCAAATAAAAATGACGAGAGTGCAGATCATTCAGGGCAATTTAATGTTTGTCATAATGTTTCCATCCCGGCTTTTCATTTCCCATTTATGTATCTCACCAGTAATTAGTTTGCCCTCAAAGAAATAAAAAAAAAATACTGGAAATATGCGAAGTAGCTAGCCAAAGTCAATAATCTCTCAAGCTGCTAACACGTGGGATAGAAAAATAATTGCATCCAGCAGAATCGAATGGCGAGACCGTGAGCGAACGAGTGCCACACAGTCTGCTGCCAAACGTCGCTTTTCACAAGTCTGATCCATGAAGTTACCTAGGAGCAAAAAATTACATGTTTGTGATTTGACAGACAGAATGATTAGTGACAGCTTATTAATAGTTAAGGAGCAGACCTTAAACTAAAGTGTTATCAAAATTTGTTTCGTGTTACAGTCTTACACTTTGTCAACCACAAAGTCATTGGCACTAGCTAATAGAGAATTTAAAATAGGGTGACCACCTAATCCATGTCGGGGGGGACACAATGAGCTACTTCAGGCTTTACAAACTACATTACTGATAGGCTCCTTGGCTAATTAGTTCAGTTCTTCTTGTGCTTTTACTAGTTTGTTTACTTGATTGAAAGACTTATCCAGCTGTTTCACATTAACATTAGTGACACATGCATGATTATAGGAGACTAACCAATCAGCAAACAGCAAGAGCTCAGTGCTAAAGTGAAATCCTGGTCTTTGTAATTGAAATGGTAGTTTACAAACCCTGTCCTAGATCATAGTGACCCCCCTGACATGGAGTAGGTGGTTACATTACTTTATAGAAGAGGCTTATATGCTCATTATGCTTTTAATACTATATGCAGCATGACCTGTGATAGACTGGTTAGAGTCTCCACTGCCTTGTATCTTGTGCTTCCTGGAATAGGCACCAAACTCATCACAACCCTGTTCCCATATAAGTAGTATAAGAGCCAGATGAATGAATGAATGAATGAATGAATGAATGAATGCTACATTTATATGGCGCTTTATCAAAACACCCAAAGCGCTTCACAGAACCAATGGGAGCCACTTCAACCACCATTCCTGTATAGCACCCACCAGGAGGATGCAACAGCAGCCATTCTGCACCAGTACGCTCACCACACAGTAGCTAAGGTGGAGAAGGGGCAGGAGAGAATTCACCAGTTAGATATAGGGGATGATTAGGCCAAATTTGATAGGGCCACAGTGGGTCACTTTAGCCAGGGCATCTGGGTACCACCCCTACTCTTCTGAAAAAGATGCCCAAGGATCTTTTATAATCTCAGAGAATCAAGACCTCAGTTTCACATGTCGTCCGAAGGCTGGCGCCATTTTTACAGCATCCCTGTTGCTGCACTGGGACATTGGGATCCACACAGACCACAGGGTGGGCTTCCCTGTTGGCCACACTGTCCTCGTCACTGCACTGGGGCATTGAGATCATGGAATTAATCACTTAATTATTCGCTGCCTGTTTTCTCGTAAATGGGCCAAGATGGTGGAAAAAGAGGGAGGTAGCGTATACATGTTGGGGGCACGGTGAAGATTTATAACACCAGAACCCACAGAGAAGGAGAGCCGTGTTACAATACGCAGATCTGTACCACACCTCTCCGCCACTGATTGCACCCATATGCACATTCTCGGCAGACGCCATCACTTGTTTTTATAAGCCAGAATGTGCAAGAAAACGGGGCCTTTCTCAGACTTCTTTTTTTTCCAACGAGGTCCATTCCCCTGGCGGACATTGACGACAAACTTCATCAATGGCTCTATGTAAGATGCGATTGGCTGATGGCACCAGAGAGGGCAGGCCTGTTGGGGTCTGGCATCTATTAAGTGGCAAGCGGACGAACCAGGACACGGTGAGTCAAGCAGCTTCCCATCATTCCATACTGTGAACGTTCCTGAGCAGCTGAACAGCCCCAAAACCTGAATATAACTGATGGTCAACTAACAATTGGCAGTTTAACTGACACACACATTGTACACTACACAGAACTGAGAAAGACTGACTGTTCAATAGTCCTCCGTTCATTACTGCTTTACCCAGTACAGGATGCCAGTCCATCATAGTATATTGGACTCCTGAAATGTTTGTCAGGAAAAGTCAACTTATGTTGTAATAATAAGTGTTGGCATATTAGGGGTCCAAAAATCAACAGATAAAGTTAATGCTATTAGAGATATGCTGTTAAATATTTTAGATTCTTCTGTCTGAGAAGGACCTACAAAGGAATTACCAACACATCTTGAGTTAATCAAGGACTGTCAGTTAATTACTTGTCAGTAGAAAAACAGACATGATCCCTTGACTTATGACCAAAATCAAAAAATACACATTTTGCTTTGCCAAGGATGACGATTCTGTTTCGGGCCTAATTAAATCCTAATGGTGTATAGTTTGTCCGCTTCCTTCGAATGACAGACTCATGTTACGATTTTTTAATTCTCATGGCAGCAACCATATTGTGTATGTGCGTGTTCGTGTGTGTGTGACAAGGAATCAGCAGCTAACCCTAATCTTCAAAGTCGCTGGCCGCGCTGGGGAACGAACCAGGCACTAATCACTCCCCGTGTAAGGATTTCGTAAGATATCTGTCATGCCATACTTTCAGCACATCTATCAGGTCCACATACAGCGGCTTCCCAGGAACACAAAGTGAACAAAAACAGCGACCCGCGGCCAAGACAGCGGCAGACACTGAGACTGCTCCCCCAGGATTATCGTACCGAGTCTGTAAAACTCACCACAGCCTCTCCTACACACGTTCCTCTGTAAACAGTGGTCATAGAGGTAATGTTTCCCACACTCGTCTCTCAAAGAAGAAGGTGTTTATTTTTAAGTCGACGAGTGGCTTTGCACTGCAAACAGTGACATTCCAGTTTCCGCTTCAGTGATAGATTTACAGTTAGTATTGTTGCTGCTGTAGCTAATCCAGCTTACAAAGCGTCGACGCATATATAAAAAAGACACAGAAGAACAAGTTACAAAGTTGAGAATATACTCAACTTGATAGTGTTCACTTTCAAATGATAAGGGATTAAAATTTAAAGGCGTATAACTTTTTTTTCCTCTCGCTGTGTAAGAAGAGAAGGTAATGAAGTTTTAATTATACAGAGAAATCTACAATAGAGCCACGGACTATGATGTCCATGCTTTTTTAAAGGGTGATTAGAGAGGATGAATGCAATTAAATGACAGATAACCTAGATGGGGAGACAGACATCAAGAAAAAATAAGGTCTGTAAGAGATCAGGGAATATTAGGCGAAAAGGAAATTAAAACAGAATAGGGAAGCGTGACGAGATTATAGTAAATATCTAAAATAAAAGGGAGAGGAAGTGGAAAAAAGCAGTATGTTGTATCCAAAGAAAATATCGATTAAGACATGGGAAGATGGAGAAAGGGCAGAGTTTAATTTTCAACACTCCTCTGTGACTAAGGAAACGTGGTTTTAAAAAAAGAGATTCATATCTGCTGCAACTTGAGGCTCCCCATCTGCATATTAACACTGTGATACAATGTTGCAGTTATTTTACTCTGTCATTGTCAGTATGCACTGTCTTGCACCACTGTGTACTTGTACTATTTGAGTCATCGATGTTATTGTTGTGTACTATTGTGTATTGTTTTTTATTTTTTTTATTCCCCAGACACAATATTTATTGTTCTGTCTATTGTTCAACTTGTCTTTGTTCTAGCTGTCTGATGCTCTGCAGAATCACAAATTTGGTTTCATGTGTGTGAAATGAGAGTAAACAGCCTTGACTTGAATTGACTCAAGCTTTCACATATTCCATGCCCAGCCAGCAGGGGGCGATATGGATGGGGAGTACTTCGAGACCTGAGAGAGCCAATTGAGATTTAGTTCCCCCGTCCATTTCCTGTCTGTAGCAAAGGCAATTAGGGAGCCGAGGTGCCTGGCCACCTTCGACAGCTGTGGCTAGGAAATGCCTTCCTAGGTTCTGGGGCTAGCATGTAATTCACTTGACTTCTAACCTGCTTTTTTATTGTGTCTCTTTGTATGAACTTTTCTCTTTCTGTGAAACAGAATCAGGAGGTAGGTAAAAAAAACAGTGCTTGAGATATACAGGTTTTGTCAGTAAAGGAATGCATTTCATTAGTAGGTGAAAATCAAACCTTATCTAGGGAAAATACCTGATTTTCTCTCAGTATGATTTCCTCGCTGTTCCCCAGGCCCCAAAACACACAAATGATGGATTTTTATTGCATTATTTTCCAGTTAAGTGAATATATGCAAGTATATGTTTCAGTCTCACTTATAATACTGATGCAAATCTTCACCATGACTTGCTAAAAGAACTCTCCATTTCTCCATTTTACTATGCAGCGCTAGGCTTATACTCGAGGCTTATACACTAGGTTTGGAAAGCGGTCAGGCCTTAAGGACCTAAATATTTGAGATGCGTCTCAGACTCACAACTTATCAGATCTATAGAAGTAATTATTCGGACAGTAAGTCCTTCACGTGGCATTTCAACTGTCATTTCAGTGCTAATTAACATTCCCATTTCCCCAAAGTTGTACATGACCTCTCCTTCCCGCCCCATATCTTTCTGACATTACCTAATGATGTGGAAGGAACAAGAAAACAGAATGGTGTGTGTGTGTGTGTGTGTGTGTGCATAACAGCAAATTGGGAGCAGCTGAGAAGCAAACACAGACACCGGGAACATCTTCACAAAAAAATAGACGCTGATTTTCCATGTCTGAGGTGAACAATTGTATTTTCCTGATTGAATAATGGATTTTAAAAACGCAGAGCCCTGGAGACTTCCCTAAATTTGTATTTAATGTGGTCGATGATTGCACGCAGAAACATCTGGCTGGTTTAATTTTTATGTTTTTAGCAGGAAGTACTAACAGAAGACGCCCCGACCGCGTTTTTGCAGAAATCCACAACCGCATTAATATGAATGCTTTTTAAACAGCCTGAGAAAGCAAACCAAGATGAAAGTGTTATTTCCCCCTCCCAAAAAAATTAGCATTAATGATTGAATAAAAATCTGAAACTCCTAGAGGGAACTAATATTTTCATTGTGTTACCAGTGGAAGGACACATTTCTGGGCGGTCCAGTTATGCTGGTTGGTTGGTTTGTTGGTTTGACAACATATATTCAAATCTATTGACAAATATCAGCATGCTCTGGTATATATTTGTATATATTAGCATCTCTAATTAACTAAAGGCACTTGATAATATCTGCCAAGAACCCCCCCGCCCCGATTTGCGTAAACAACCAACTATCATTAAACGTGTGCAAATTTGATGACTTTGACTAGTCACATCGTTGACTTTCAGCTTCTCGTCTTCATTAACTAGAGGCGAGTGGTGAATGAAAATGCAGCTGAAGGTGACCCTATATTTCTCGGCTCTGTGACCTCATTACCTGGGTCTTCCTCCCGTTGGCTTCTTCTTTCACTCTCTCCCTCTTCTACTGTTTAATTGCGATCTTCTGGGTAGTGTGTGGTTCAGTCAGCTTGATGGTTGGGCTTGTGATCGGAGAGTCACAGGTTTGAATCCCAGGGTTGGCTAAGTATTCTTACTTTTGGGTACCTCAATGAGGCCCTTAATCCCGTTGCCACAGGGGCAGTCTGACCCTGCTTTTTTGGACAAACGTGTTAGCTAAGTAACCATAAATGTAGTTGTATTATGAATTATACACCTGTATAACTGTAGCTGTGGTAACCGCAACATGTTTACACAGAGAGTGAGCAGTTGTGAGCGGATGCTCGATTCGCTGCCACCTGATCACACTCGAGCAGGAGTGTGCTGACCCCCCCAGACCCTTAACCTCAACACAGATAGCCTTCTGAACGCTCTCACTCACAGATGTTCGTGACGGACTTCAAGGGAAGGGCTTTGGCTTACGAAGAAATTCAAACACTGAAGAGAGCAGTCCCTATCTCCTCTGCTCGGCTTTAAGACTTTGAGTGTAGAGGCAAGAAAGGCAGTTAGTTAGTAAATTATTCTGATGCGTACGAGTGGCTGGAATTAGCAGATTAGGAACCGCGAAGCGAGCGTTGTTTTTCTGTTGGTTTTTAACTTTGAATTTTGATGCTCAGCACCTGAGGACACAACAATAGCAGCGCAGAGTGCCGAGAGAGATTCAAACAAGCACCATGTCATCCTCGACTCTCACACAAGTCTAGTTTATTTCTTTTTTTGGTATTTTTTCCATTGCTTTTCACCTGGCTTTGATTAATCTGTGCTGTCAGCGGAAGTTCCTGTGTTTTGGTCCCAGCCGGCACGCTGCCCACTCCACATCTGGAACCTCTTGCCTCTGCCCCCCCCCCCCCCCGCCAAACCAGCCTGTACCACCTCCCCCAAAACCCATACAACCACCCACCCACCACCCACTTTCTTCAGTTTACTATCTGGCAGCTCGCCTAGCCCTCTCGACCCAACCCTCCTTCACTGGGGGGCATGTTTCAGCTGGGGGGGGCGGGTGGTGATTGCCATACCCCAACACGAGAGCCAATCCAGCCCCCAGCCACATTAAGAGACACGGCCAATTTGAAGGCCGGCTGCCCAACTGTATCTCTATTAAAACAATCATATTATCTGGCATGGGTGCCCAGAAAAGCCCGGAAACTTCCACAGTTGCGGTGGGATTGGCGCTGTTACTCATACTGCCTCTCCAATTGCCTCCAAAAGCTGCGTTCCTCCTCAGGAGTCCCCGTAAATGCCCAATATTTACATTCTCAAACAGGGAACGACATTGTAATGCACAGCTTCCTACGCCAAACAAATCATACAACTGGAGTCTCGTAAAAGGCTGAACGGGTTTAGAAGCATGCACGCCGGCGCCCCCTGGAGGGTCCTCAGGAGTGACGCCTTATACAGTGCATCATTGTGTTTTTTTTAACTAGAGGTTCTGGAACATGCCGAGAATTCCCCTCGGGATGGGGCAGACAAATGAGAAAGGGACAGCAGCACATGTGCCACAGTGCTAAAAAGGGGAGTGGAAGGGCAACCACAAGGTCCCCTGTGCCATATAGAAGAAATTTGGGGATGGTTAGTGGCATTGAGAGGGTGGATGGTTATATTTTATTTATTTAACAGACGCTTTTATCCAAAGCCATGTACAATTGTGAAAGTCGGGTCAGCCAGTCCTTGGAGCAATTGGGGGTTAAGGGCCTCACTCAAGGCCCCAAAAGTGAAATCACTCTGCCGGCCACAGGATTTGAACTGCTGACCTTCCCATCACGGGTACAGCATCCTTACTTATATGAATAACACACCAGTTGATGGTGATGTAGTTCTCTTCAGGGGCTGGAGCATTGATTATGCTCACAATCATTAGCGGGTAAATGACACCAGCCCCACAGTACACCTCAAGCACAGAATGCTTTCATACATTTTATTGCATAAATAACAGTAACCCGTAAATCGTGTATATGTGGAGAGTGAGATATGGATCTTGCTGCTCTTAAATTTCAAATATGCAGATAGTATGGCCCCCAGCCGCAGAGATCATATCTTCGCTTTTACGCCGAGCACAGCATGTCGGTTATTTTTAGGCTCTTTGGCGAATGTGGCATCTTTTATGCAGATGAACATGTCCCCACAAAGCGTCACTTATCGCGGGTAATGAGTGCTGTTTATTGGTGCGAGTGATGCTGGGGTACCGCGTCTGGCCTTTGCTCATTTGTTGTATCACAAGCATCTGTGTTTGCCTGCCACATAGTGTAATATAAAAACACATTCGGGGAGTGCATCTGAAGGCAAAACTCCATCACTGTTTAATGTATATGCATACCTTTCTCTTTTTCACTAGGCTATTCAGCTAGGTTAATTTTGTCTTATCTGCCAAATGTCACTCATTTGCATGTCTTCAAAGCAAACTAAAAATTCAATGTGAGTACATCTGCGGAGTTCTTCGTTTGAGGGATGTTTAGACACATTCCCTGTGCAACTAATCTAACCTAGGCAATTAAATAAACAAACAAACAGATAAACAAACAAACAAATCAACAAACGCTAAACGAACAAACGAATTTAAAAAAAACAAACAAATAAATAAAAGCCCCTGCAAAGTATTTCAGCCCTGAGTCAGCTGTTTACAGCATCTCATCACCACCATGGCCCACCTCAATTTCCCAGCTCATGGTGGCCTAACCGGGCCTCCCTCCAAACCAGAAGTGATCTGTCACCATTCATTGAGACTACAGCCTGGGTGAAAGGGCCTTTGCTGAGTAAGGACGGGGTCAGCAGAGTGGCTTGGGGTTATTGCATAAGATCTGACTCTGAAGGAGGACATGTCTGTGTGAACATGCTATGCTCTATGCCCATCCCATGTTCACACAAGGCTTTCCTATCACAGTCCAGCCCAGAGGCGCCTTGGGCATTTACGGCTCGAGCCTCGAATGATTTGTTTAGCTCAGATGTTCTAATGACCAGTTTCAGAATTCCATGCATTACAACCCTAGTCCAGGGCTGTGTCTCCCAAAACCTTTGTAGTCCTGCAATCAGCCTAACTTCAGAGAAAGAGGGTAGGGAGGGCAGACCCTAGGAGAGATTGGGTCTCTGGGCTAAGCCCCTGACGTCTTAAGACCCTAGTAACACCCCTGGTCCACACATATGGTTCAGATGTTGATTCTTAATTGCTAATTGTGTGTGTCTGTGTGTGTGTTTTTGCACATACGAATTTTGTTTGGTTAATTATGGTTAAGGTTAGGGTTGGGTAGGGGTTGTCATTGTTGAGATTGGGGTTCTTTTCATAGAAATGATTGGACGGTCCCCACAAAGATATGAATACAAATGTGTGTGTGTGTCTGTGTGTGAGTGTGTGTGCGTGCCTGAAGGTACAAGTGCCCTCTGACAGGACTGACATCCCATCAAGTGCTATTCCACCTTCCAACCCTTTCTCCCCTGGGATATGCAGCAGATTACAGCAAACCCTGACTGGATAAGCAGCCTCTTAGATAATTCAGGATAAACGGCACGGCAGTTAAATTGATTAGGCCCCCTTTCCAGCAGGACCCAGGGAAGGTGGGGGGGGGGGCATTGCTGCGAGGCAGCAAGCGTGAGAAACAGGCCTGGAGACGGCGGAGCAGGGGCTTACCGTGCCTCCGAGCGGCCACGGATCACGGTAAGTAAGCCCCCGCCAGCGATTCCGGATGATGGAGCCGCCAGACCGAGGGGAGCAGGGTTCTGGCAGGCATGAGAAAAGTCGAGGACGAGAAGAGAGCCATGCATGTCTTCCTGCGATTCAACGCGGTAACAATGGCCAACCGTCAAGCTGTCAGCGCTGAAAGGCGCTTGGGGAGTATGATGGGAGGGGTGACACGGGGTCGCTTCAATGAGCCATTGTCCAGCCCAAGGCTTACTCACCACATTACTAAAAATCCAGCCAGTCACGTGATAAAGAATGCCCCCATTTTTAGGATCAGACCCAACGCTGACACCGTTTCCATAGGCTGCTGATAGACACCATCACACACTCCAACGCCGGACTGGGGAACTGCACGTTGTATGATTTCCTTTCATTATTTCCATGACATTATCCCCGACCTCAACCCTGCTTTTCATTATCTTTGCTCTTCAAAAACAAAAAAACTTAAAACAAAAAATTAATTGGAATAAACATCTTAGGAATAAATAAATATGAGCCTTGTCCGTCGAAATGGAGAGGCAGTGAAGCCTCAGATCACTCTGTAAACAATCATAATTAGGCCTGTATAAATCATTGTACTTCTTTCCAGACTAACAATCTTGGTTTATACCCACGTATGATGTATCGGTCTTACACCTTTAAAGCCTAAAAACTTGTGGAAACGTTTTTCGATCCAAAGTGCTACAAAGATACTTGATTCGATCATTTAAACAATTGCAAATGTGAATCAGGCTTAATTATATGCAGAATATTTCCTAATGAGTACGACTCTTTGTCGTTTCGCAGGCGGACCGTCCAGTGTCTATATTTAAAAGGTCAGCTTGTATGAATGGCGTGTCATTGGGACGGAAAGATATTACTGCACGGCATTGTGGGAGGGAGAGGGCACGGTTAGAATTATGTTCCTCTGAGTAGACCGTTTTACTGTTTACCCACAGGAAAAAGGGCACGATCACTGCAAGGATATAATATAATATAATATGGTGATGTAATGTATCCATGATTTAGAAGCTGGAAGAAGCAGAGAAAAAGTTTTATTTAAATGCAATATGGCATTGTAAAAAAAGTCTGAGAAAATGAACATTTTTATATAACAAAAACCTTTTTAACAAAACAGAAAAGAAAAATGTGGATTTTTTTGATTCAGATACGCTGTTGTTAAATCCAAGTTGCTACCCCAGCCAGTCTCTGCATACGCTAACAATTTCAGCAGCCATACTGTACCTATTTTCTCCACTCTCCATTTTCTATCCCCTCTAATTGACTGTGTTATAATTAGGCAAAATCCGAAACCGAGGCATTAAATCAGGGACAGTCACAATTGGATTTTATTGTGTTTCCTTTCCATTGCACATTGCTGGCCATCAAAGCTAATTGATTGAGAGATTATCCAGAGAAGCCGGGACCGGATGCGTATGGATGATGCCACTTCCAATAGAGGGAGTGAGCAAGGCAGGATGCACATGTTCTCACAATAAAGACGCATTGCATGCGCTGGAAATGTTGGCATCGCCTTCGCATCTCGGGGAGTGAAATAATGTATGAGCAGGAAATGCCTTTGCAAAGGGCGTGACTGTTGTATTGCGGTTGGATCAAAGATTCACTAGCGTTCAGTAAACTCGGTAGTGAGGACAATGGCAGGGATCTCAGCACACGCTGTGGAAAAGAGCAGGAATTTTATAGTTGGGATGCTGGTGTAACACGGGGCAACCTCTCAAATGCAGACAGACACACAGGGACGTACCTAGAAATTATGGGCCACCTCACCCCCAAACACACACACACACACACACACACACACACACACACACACACACACACACAATTTTACGTATAACATTACATTCTTAGGGGCTCCTGTCTAGTGCTAGGCCACCTGAATCTGCCAGGGTAGCCAGGCCCCTCCGATGCCCCTGCAGACACACACACACATCATACAGAATCACTCATTCACCTGGTCAGCAATTTGGATGACACCACGGACAAGGCTGGGCAGACTGTTATAACCCTTAAGGAGCAGGAGATTAACAACACAACCGTTGTGTTGAACCTGGTCAATGTATCGGAACTTTTCGTTAACAATGGGGGGCTCTTGATGAAAGAAAATCTGCCAAGAAGCACTTGGGAAAAATAAAAATGACTCTCAACACAGAAATTCCCTGGTTTCATTCAGTCGCTGCACACCCCAGTGTCCCATTTAAGGATCCCTCATCCCTGTCTGCTAGTGATGATGATTATGGTGGTTATTGATGCTTTGCACATTTGCACCTGTATGCAGTGCAGCCTCCAGCTGCTGGGACCCACAGCGCTAGTGCATGGAGAGCAAGGATCTTCGTAAACCTCGGTCATACCAGCTTGGGCGTGTGAGGGGACCTGGTTAGAGCTGGCCCTAATGCTAGATTCTGGCTTGGTAATTAGCACTTTGGGTGTTGATTCATCGTCCAAGAAAGACAAAGTCAGCTCCAAGGGTCCAGACTGAGTGGGTTTCTCTGGGGTGGGGGATTAGGAATCTGATCTTGTGAGCAACTCATTAAGCTCTATTCATCCCTCCTGAGCTGTTTGAAGACCTTCCTACTTTCTTTCCAAAACTTGTACAATTCTTCCTTTAAATCTTACAGTCACACATAAAGATAATAAGTATGAACCGTTTCCCAGAATCATTAATTGATTTTATTGAATCCCCATTGGTTTCAGTTATAAGACTGGCCAAGCATGGAGTGAAATGCAGTGAATAAACATTTAGGCTTCAGGCCCAATCTGTGTATTAGAACATTTATGAGAACACCAAGCAAAAGGCCCTACAGTAAAGACCTGAGGTGTCCAACACATTGCCTGCAACAGCTGGAATGTCCTTTCAGAGTTCTTGTCTTTTATTTCACGTGCGTTACCTCTGCACGTGTTGAACTTTGTACGGCCTACCCGAGAGGGTAGTCAGGCGATATTTTGGGGTGTCTGAGGTTTAACAGAGTAGACAGTGATTTAATTCACACAGGCGCTATTTTCCTGTTCTAAGTTCACTTTAAAGAGGTGAAAATAGGCCCTGCCCTGCAGCCGATTAATGCCAATACTGTTTCAGTTCTGTCAAAATACTCTCCACCAGATTTACACAGCTTCCATGTAGGAATACTGAATCATTTCATAGACGTGTTCTGTATCTAAATGCATTGCAGTATAGACTGAAGATGAAGAAGAAGGTGATTAGCCACTAAGAACAAAATTTGTCTGAGTTTTGTGGATAATATAAAAAATTAATTACAAGAGTCTTCATGATATTATGCAGCAGCAAATTTTAATTGATGGTTTCTAGCATGAAAATGAAATGCCTGAATCTACAGGACAGGAGAAGACACATGAAACGTTGGAGCATCAGGGAAGGTTGAGGGCTTTGATATCTGGACTGGTAAGGGATTCTCAAACCCACCTCAGCCTCATGAATCAAAGGGCGACTCAAGTCAAATAACTCTGAGGAAAGATGAGGCAAGAGCTGCAACAGCGGAATGCAGATTTCACAGAGAAACATGACTGCGGATGTAACATGACACTCACCCTTCCCGGTCTTAATCATACTGACATTTCTGACAACATTAGGCGCATTGATTTAGGCATCAGGGTGCTAATGATTGTCAGTAACACTTTACTTAAGGCCATGTTTTTAATAATTCATAAACACATTCAAAACGAATATTAATGCATTTATAAAGCATCATAAACATGGCTATAAGTATCTTTCAAAAGGCATAGCACAGTATAGCCATGTTTATCATGAAATACGAATGCTTTATGAAGCTCTCAACTATAATGCACTATAGATACCTTTATAATGCATTATAATGATCGGTATAAGCATTAAGGATGCTTTGTACTGCATTATGAAGGTATCTATAGTGCATTATAGATGAAAGCTTCATAAAACATTCAGAATGCATAATAAACATGGCTATAATGTGTTATATCTTTTTATAAGTATTGTTTATATATGTATATATGTTTATAATGCTTTATGAATACATTATAAATGTGTTTATAAATTACTTAAAACCCAGTCTTACGTAAAGCATTACCTGATTGTTTCTGTATATATATGTGCTTGAGTAATCTTGGATTATTTGTAAGTGGCTGCACTCGTAAGTAGCGGCTAATACATGAGAATGTGATAGATCTATCAATTCAGGTGCTGATACCAGATGGTCCTTTTCTTGTGTTTACAGAAGATGTTGCCCCATTTTTATCTATTATTTCATACATTATCTGTAATATTTTTACCATAAGAAAAGTAATTGGCTTAACCAAATACTGCTCCCGTACCTCTAATGGTGAATCAGAGCAGCATTCACCTGCATCGATTACTGTTAACAGGTCATTAGAGATCAGTCTGGAAAACTCCCGTCAAAGCTGTACTGCTGACAATAGGCTGACTGAATTTAGTTATTTGGGTCTTTCTCCTGATGATTCTAGGGGAATCTGAATATAGGTTACTGTGACCCAATTTTTGACATTACCGAGATCAACAATTCCCAAACCACAAAATTTATAATGTAATAAGGTAACAGGAAATAAGGTAAATTGGACCAAATTCAGAATATGGGTCCCTTTCTAGGATTAGCTAAATTAATCCTCATATTAACTATCCTTAAGTATTCAAATTAATCGTAAGTAACTTAATTTGCTTTTAGAGGTCAAAGAGATAAATTTTTTAAGTCCTCGGTGATCTGAAAATTAAATATAGAGTTACAAACTGTTGTCAGTCATTACGTTACAGAACAGAATGTGCTTTGATCCAGATGTTGCATGGGTCAAACCTTTTTTTAATCACATTTTCCTCATTTTAAAATAGAAACTAAATTATTTCAGCCGTTCTCTTACTAATGATCTTGTTAATACGTACCATATATACATCGCTCTACTTGCCCCCCTATAAAAAGCAATAGATTTTAATTACAATTCGCAAGAATGAAATGCAGATTTTAATAAACAGTGATTGACCAGTGGTTGGGGGGCAGATTGGAATGGATGGAGGCTCTCACAGCCACTAGCCCGCAGGCAGTCAGATGTTATGGCTGGCTTTAGCACTGTATTGACAAGGCAGTTAGGCAATAATAACTGTAATATCCCTGGGACACACTGTCAGCGACTAAAATAATAATTAGTGAAACAAACGGGCAAACAGAGGAGCGGGCACCGCGTTGTCCTCCTGGAACAGGGCCTGATTGACTGGGGTCATGCCAGGCTGGAAAGGCGAGGATGGGGCCCGTGGCTCTCAGTGGCATCTGACACTAATTGTCGTAATGTCATGCGTTCCGCCCACCACCTCTGAAACCCGCCGGGTGACGGCATTGGCGTGGCATCAAAGCAATTCACCTTCAGTGAGGTGAAACGCCATCGGACGGCAGTGATTGGGTAAATAGCCGTGAGGCATCTGCTCACCAGAGGGGGCGCGATGGGCATTATCATGCACGCTGGCCACTCCTGTTATGGGAATCAAAATATTATCCTCTACCAGTGCCAGGGAACCAATGAGGTGACATAAGCAGCTGCCTAGGGTGCCATCTTCTGTAGGGGCACCGACTTCCATCAGGCAAGTTCCACTGTTGGGTGCAAAATGTTGCTGGTGCGGCCCTCAAACTTCCCTAGGGCACTACAAGGACTATGACTGGCACTGGCAGTTAACGCACACTCTGGGTACTCTGAGTACTCTCATGGTTTTAGCTTCAGACTTAGGTAACGTTGGATTGCTCGTAGCCCATTGGTGACACTTTGCCCTGCTTTCACTATTGCTTGTCAGTATATTATGTCATTACCCAGAGCACGTTACCCCTTGCCAATCTTGTTCCTCTTTGGCATTCGGAAGACAGACTTTGGCCAGGCAGAAAATGTTTCTTATTATTCAAAGATTCGTTGGAGATGTGGGTGGCGACGACGTCACGTGTCACGGTCAGGCAGTATCCATATGTATTCGCATAGTAATGGAATTTTGATTATATGTTTTCAGTGATAAAACACTAATGATTATTCCAAAATCCAGAGTACAGTCTACTAAAGTTTTAGGGTTTAAGTAAGTGTGGCTTACCAAGAGAAAATTGTCTCCAAGACCGCGATTACGAAAAAAAAAGATCTCAATTGATACACTTAGTGTGGTGAATGGTGTCTTTAGCTTGCAGAGAAAAATATCCAGTGACATGTTAGCTTTGGTGGGAGCGATTTTTATTGAGATCCTTGTGAATGTTTTCCTTTCTATGGGATTTGGACGGGATACGCTGTTATTCCAGCCTGCTGTTTTTCTCCAGAACTTAATTCCTTGTGATTCGGGGATGAAAGCAGTTGAATGAAATATCAACTTGTGCCTGTTAAAAAGGTCAGCACCAATATGACTTCTTTTAAGGTTGCGGTTGGTACAAGGCCACGTTCCCTAGCCCCCCTCCCCCCCACCCCCACCATTGAAGTCCCCGCCAGCAGCGCCCCACGCGACCCAGGGCCAAATTCCCCTCGGTGCTAGCAGAAGCAAGCTTTGAATGAGCGGCCACGCAGGTTAACGGCCCGGCCTGTTGGGGGCGGCGGTGTCCAGTTACTGCTGGCCCTCAGTGTTTGTCAGGGCTGCCAGATGGAGGCCGTCGTGCGTTTACGACAAAAGTCTGTTCCGAGTCCCAGCTTCACAGCCCAGAGCAAAGGTTAAAACAGAGAGTTGGGAAGGGCCATGATGGGGGGGATATAATTCACATTTCTATTAATAAAGTTTTACTGGTTCGCATTCAATTATTTGCAGGTAAAAATCTGCATTTTTCAATCCTGGTTTAGTCCTGGTTCTGCTGGCAGAAGGATCTGCTGCGAGGCAGGCTGCTTCCAGGCTCAAAGTTTCTAAGACAGCAGTTTCTAAGACAAGGTGAAGCAGGAGACACTGGGAACGACCAGAAACCAGCCAGGTAAAGGGCGGAAGCGACTTTCTAATGCCAGAGATGACCGTCAACTTATCCAGCAGTGCCTCATAAATTGGAGAATGACCTCAAGTGACCTTCAAAAGGAATGGGAAACATTAAGTGGTGTGAAGTGCACTACTAGGACAGTTTGTATCAGGCTCCTAGAAGCAGGACTGAAGTCCCATAAAGCAAGGAAGAAGCCCTTCATCATTGAGATGCAGGGAAGAGCCAGGCTGCAGTTTGCAAAAAAAAATGTATATTTTACACAGGAGCATAGCTATAAATTGAGAGATGAGTGAAACTGAAAATTTTCCTGTGGTCTCTTAATTTTTTCCAGAGCTGTATATATTTTTTTTCCACTGGTGCATCCAACCTCATGATACACGCCCTAAAAACTAATGACAACAACGCAAACGGAGGAGCTGAAGCTCCATTAAAGGCGCCATTTAGGAAGCTGTCAGCTTTTCATTTAATCTGCGCTAATCGCAGATGTCTTTAGGACACACTAATGAAGCCAGCGCCAAAAATTTCAGGTGAGGAGATCTTTTTTAGCATCCCTGCCATATGCTACTGATCCAATTTCACCAGAAACAGGAAAACACGCTCTTTTCAGTACTCCTCATATGTCACACCGTCAATGACATCCCAACTCCACTATGTCCATGAATAATGGAGAAGATCAACCCATTGATCAGGTGCAAACCACAGTGGACCCCAAGCCTGAGATGAAGCAAAAATTCTCACTCTACTTAGCCCCTAATAAATCAGGATGCAAGCATCCCCAACAGTCCGGAAGATCCCACCTCCTGAACTGCGAGCCTTTATATCGTATTTGTAGGTTACAGTTGCACTCTGGGTAGGTTTTGATGGTGGTTGGGTTGGATAGAGAGGGGTACAGACCAGGTATTCCAGCAATAGCTCCCATCCCCCCAGCCTCCACTGCCTCTGAACTCAGAGCTCCACCCATCACCAGCTGAAGATCTTAAAAGGTCCATCCGACTCGTTGCCGACCACCATATACAGTATCTGGTCTGTGTTTGATCTCTCCTTCCCAACTCCGCGAGACCCGTGTCATCTCCACAGACCAAGAGGATGCACACTCCAATTAGCCGCTCATCAACATGTGTATGGCAAACCAGCCACATGCCTCCTGGCTCAAAGTGCCAGGCTCAGTGCAGAATTCCCCTACGATGCACAAAAAATGGTACACATAAAGAAGCTTTCACCTCTTCTGAAGCTCGTTAGTGGTAATCTCTCCCTGTGGTACGCTGATGGTGTTTATAATACCCGCTTGCCGAGACAAGAGGCTCGCTATTAGACAGAAACGCATTTTGGAATGATGAATTTGGACAGAAATGACATTCCCAAATTACTGTGGGGAGAAGCCGGGGGTTTGGAATTGCAGATTAAATGTGGAGAGAGTTATTTTACTTGGCACAGAGGAAGAGGGCCCCCGTCAAATGTCTGCAGCCATCAACGGCTATCATTGCCACTCTTGTTTGAGGCTTATCAAGAATTGCTATTGCATGGTGAAATGTGTTCTGCTCTTGAGATGTGAAGGGGAGCCTGCTAAGAGTAGGGGAGTATGTAAGGAGGGAATTCTTTTCTGCCAGGGGGACTCGACTCATTTGTTTGCTACGCCGAGGATACCTATGTTTGCAAGTGGAAAAAGTTTGCTGTTTAAAAAAAAAAAAACACTGCAGTCACTCCATGTCCTGGGGTGAAACACTGAGGATCTCGGTCAAAGGAATCAAGCCACCAGTCTTGCATTAAAAAAAAAGATACAACTCCACCTACCTAGCCATGATGTGAATGATGTGATTTGCCAGTCTACAGGGAGGACAGACGGTTGGTGGAGATCGAGAGAGTAGGCGGGACTTATGCAGAGTTGGGCATTGATGGATTATACACCTTTATATCAATCAGGGATTAAGGAATGGTATGATACATTCACCTCCTCAAGGGATTACATATATTTTTCACTCGCATCCTGCAGCTTGCAGCAAAATCACACCAATAAGTAATCTCGGTGGCAATGACATCACAGGAAGTTCACTTTCCCTCTGCAATCCAATCCGCTTGAGGTGTTTGTCACTGGGGCAAAGTGCAACATTTACATTGTTCCCAGGGAAATCTCAAGACAAGCGAGTACTTGAATAATGTTATCCATCCATCCATTTTCTGTAACCACTTGTCCTGTTCAGGGTCAGGGGGGGTCCAGAACTTATGGGCAGGGAACAACCCAGCATGGGGCGCCAACCCATCAAAGGGCACATTCTCACACACACAGACACACCATTCACAGCTACAGGCAATTTGGTAACTTCAGTCCACCTCAGCATATTTTTGGATTGTGGGGGAAAGCAGCATACCTTGAAGAATCTCCACGGCGACACATGGAGACCATGGAAACTCCACACACATGGAACCATGGCAGAGACTCAAATCCAGGTCCCAAGGTGTGAGACAACAGTGCTAACCACTTTACCACCATGCCACCCCTGAATAATGTTAGTCTAACTACATTTAGGGAAGGATTATAATTTCCTACACCAATACTCCCAGTAGACGCCGTGTCATCACTTCCTGTGGAATTGGACCAACGTTGGACCACAACAGTTTCTCATCTCCCTCTATCTTATGTGGCTGATGGCTCACATGCCTAAAATAAGAGCCATTCAACACTGAGAAAAGCTCCCAGACAGAAATTATAATCTATTAAAGTTTCTGGTGAAGCACCTCAGGAATGATCACCTCAAAAATGTTTAAACAAAAGCTTAAATATTCGTGTACCATCGCTTAGTGGGTATTTACTCAGACCCCTGGCATCTATTCCATCATTCACTGCATAAATAATGACATAAACTTTAATTTTCAGGGTTGTCTTCTGCATAAATTATGGTAATAAAAGTCCTGCATACATGATATTTCTGAATTATAAATGGGTCTGACATCCAGGGTATCTTCAGATCCATTCTCTGTGCTTTTTAGGATACCATCAAATTTTTTGTGTGACCATGCACTTTAAAAATTGTTTGGATGGATGGATACGCTTATTATGATGGCCACTGGATACGTGTGATATCGCGTGATTTGTAATGCCATTTCTGCAGGAGTCAAATGTTTTTGCTGCTGCACTTGAAAAATAAGTGGTGCGATGTTTTATATGCTTAAAATAAGTCATGTGGATGAGCTAGTCAATGCGATGGTAAGTATAAGACAGCCCTGCCAATGACCCATAAAACGCTCACAAATTCCCACCCAGTTCACATCTCTCAGCATTCAGATTTACAAGGAGTCATCATGACCCGCTTACGTAACTAAGTGAAATAAAACCACTGTGTTTGCAACAATCTAACTTCAGCCCCATCATGACATGGCTGCATTTTTTCCAGACTGAATCACGAAGCCAGTTAATAAAAAACACCGCTCTGGAAGATTGGCTGTGCTATCTGCACTTAACGGCACTTGATTCTTTTAAGGATATTGCAGTATTTTGAGTATTTTTCTGTGATTGTTGAGGACACTAGATCCTAGACACCTGGGGAGAGGTGCCGGCCAGATCGAGGAAGGATAAATCATAAGACTTTTGCCTCTGGTTCGCCTGCTGATCTCCAGGCTTGGTTGAGTCAGCCGCTCTGCCACCCCAGGCGACGTCCGTGTCGAAGTGGTGGTCCCGATAGCTGTACTGGAAGAAAAACAGTGATGTCATGGAGATTGTTCTCTCTGGAGACCCCCACACATTTTACAGGCACACGTAGGTGCCAGGGAACAGAGAAGTGGGACTTCTTTGTTTTACAGTGGTGAAAAAATAAGACTGCAGTGAAACACCCTGGAGGGTGGCATGGCGATGCAATGTTAGCACTGCCGGGACCTGGATCCCAATCTCCACCAAAGTTCCATGTGTGTGACGTTTGCATGTTCTTCCCGTGTTGTTGTGGGGTTTCCTCTGGGTACTCCAGTTTCCCTCCATAGTCTAAAAATATGCTGAGGCTAGTTGGAGTTACCAAACTGCCCACAGGTGTACGTGTGCGAGTGAATGATGTGTTCGCATCCCATCTTGGGTTGCTCCCTGCCTTGTGTCTGTAGGCTCTGGACCGCCCATGACCCTAAATAGAATAAGTGGTTACAGACGATGGATGAAATACCCTGAAGTTCCCTTTTTGAAGGTTAGGGCCTCACCCTAAACTGGACGATTTGGAAATGTGGCGTATAATCTGCTGCAACGGACAGGAATCCCATGTAGAGTGTTCCTCTGCTTCCCTGTAACCCTGTACAGAGAAAGAGGTTGATGGATGGATGGATGGATAATCTGTTTCATAGAAGAGACCCTATATTTAATAGTTCTACAAACTTTATAATCACTGGTAGCTAATTGTGAATAACACCTGAGGATTGTTCACATCTGTTTAGTGTTGATTGTTTTCCAGCCGTTTTAAATTTAAATTGATTGACTGCTGATTAGTCAGGGTGTGTGTAAGCAAGCAAGTCCCCTAGAGAGCGGGTGATGAGGTTTGTTTCTGATTCTACTTCCTTTGTATAGGATTGTTTGTCACCCTTGTGTTTTTTTTCAGATAAATTATGCATTTGTTTTTTTTTTCGCCCTGAAGCTCATATTGCCTTTAAGTTTTGCTAAGTCATCTGGCAGCTTTGTTAGCGCTTTGCTGGGTTACAAAATAATGACAGCAAAGTCAGCCAAAGCACCATCGTTTGATACGCCGTTTCGTTGCGACGTGTCTGTAGTTCACAGATCAGAATCTTTGTCTGCGGAATCGAAGCACAAGCTACTTGCAACGCTGCCACACTTCAGATGGGACAGGCTTTGTGCTACTCAGGTCAGAGACAGTGTGGCCCTGATCACTGACCGGCAAGTCCATCTCATGGCTCCTTTCATCAGCTTCAGCAGGCTGCATGATCGGCTGCAGAGATGGTCTTAAAGGAGCGGTCGGGGTGTCCAGGTTCGAGAGGGTTCCGGTTCATGTAGAGTCAGACGGGTAGGGTTGTGCCATGCAGGACTCCGGGCTCCTTAAAAATCCCACGGAATGGCAAAATTAACTTTCTCAGGGAACAAAATAATACACAAATGCCTACTGATGTTTCTGGATTATAGTACCAGCACCTTATTAAACAGCCCAGAGGACATTCACACATTTGACACTGTATTTTAGGGTCAAGGGAACACAGCAATGAAGGAACATGAGGAAACTAGGAAAGGGGAACTGGAAAGTATTCTATCGTCTAATTCAAATGAAATGCATGGAGTTTGTAACGGCCTTCAGTGTATAATGAGCAAAATCACTGACAGAGAGGAATAAACTCACCCAAAGTCAACGCGGTTTCAAAAAAGCCGAAGTCTGAAACAAGATCAATGGAATTACAGAAAATGCAGTTTAAATTAAAACACATTTCTGAGGAACAGAAGGAGCAAATGAAGGAACACGTGAAACCTTGGCGAAGTGCACGGGAGCCCTGGGCTGCGGTCGCCCGCTCCCCTGATTTCTCGTCTTTACATCTCCCATTGTTTGCATAAAAGATTTTTTCCCCTTTAATTTCTGGACTTTTATTTTAATGGCCCTCATTTGTCAAAAGCACAGAGATAAACATACTCTTGGCTGACGTTATGCATGGGGGGAAAAAATGCCTCAGGAAAAAAAAAGGAGACAGATCCTGGATGGATGTTAGTATTTTTTATCCCCACCCCCCCCTTTCCAGTTTACTCCTACAAGACCAAGACTTTGGCAAGTAACTGTAGACCTTGGTACAACCAGCCAAGTAAAAAGTTCTTTGACTGCTCCCATCAGCCTCCCCCGCCTCACTCCCCTCCTTTCCAAAGTTGGCTGCTCTGAGACCGATTATGGGCATAGCGATGATTTTGGCCAGGATCGGCGGTAGCAGGATCGGCTGACCCGAGAATCTGGGTGGCAAGCCTCAGGTTCAACGATCGCAGCAGGATACCGTAAATCCAAATCCGCAAGGTGCTTGTATTTCACAGCAGACAAAAAAAAGCCTACAGGATTGCTTTTTCTGGCTGTTTAGTCCATCGCCCTGTAGGTGGCACTGTGGTGCCTAGGGGACAGTATTCCTCTGTCATGTGTCTGCACAGTTTGAGTTATGTCTAAACTGACTGGTCGGCTCGTGTGTGACACTTCCATGAGATAATTTATCCTAAGCTTGTCTGTCAAGTGGCTACTTGGTTGTTTATTTAGATTCAATTATTTTGCCAGGAGGACTGTTCAGATGTTAATTTAGGTAACTAGCAAAAAATTGCCCTTTTCCCTTTGAATAGCAGTGTCATAGTAAAGGGCATATTTTGCAGTGGCTTTTAGAAATGATTGAGGGATTTGGTAATGTACACAGCATGCTCTTTACTGGGAACAAGTTCGACTGATCCATTTTTAATGATTTATTAATGAGATATGTCCCTGCTTGTTGTAATAATGTAAATAGAGATAGATATCCTCTGTTTCGTTCAATCACAAGTAAAGGACTCTGTAAAAGCCATTGTCAGAAGAGGGCAAATATATATAGGGTCTGGAGGTATTCTTTGATAGTGTTTATTTTAAATATATCCATCCATCTGCCCATCCATCCGTCCATCCATCTTCTAACTGCTGTCCTGGTCAGGGTCAGAGGGTTGTTTTAATAAAGCATAAATAATCTCTCATACTATAGAAAGAACAAACAAGAGAGTCTTTAAATGTCATCAAAGGAATGTGATACAGTTGGGTTTATCGCTACATTTCAGTGGTGTGTCAAAGGGCATTTGAGAACATTATTTAAAAACAAAAAAAAATGATAACAAATGGAATTAAAAGACCTCAAGGGTCAAAGCTGTTTGCAGAGATAATTAGTGAGTGTACTTCACTGGAGTGGTCTGGCATTTAACTAAAGCTGAGGAACCCATAGAGCTCTGTGACTGGGGCTTCTTTGGTCGAGCAGTGCTAATCTGATGAGGGATTTGAATGTACCACAGCTGGGGAGCCAGGACTGCAAACGGGGTCACATCCTAACTACAGTAACTCCGCAATCATCCTGCGTAAACGGGAAGACGAGTGGGATGTGGCAGATGGGGAGCCATGTCACACGTGAAACGTCCGGATGTGATTCTTCAGCCGTGTTCCTGAGGCTGGCCGCCTTCGTACGCGCCTGTCTCAAAGCAGGCGCCCGCGAAGTCTCGCTCGGAGGTGTGGGGAGGTGAGCGAATGGCGGCCCTGGGATCGCTGCGTAATTAAGTTATTAGCGCTCTCTGATTAGCGCCGGCTTCGACTAATTTGTTCCAGTTATCACCGTCCCCCCGCGGAGCTGCTCGAGACGTGTGGTGGAACAGGAACGCGGTCGATCCTGGCCGCAGAGTGGACGCTCACGCTGGAATGTCAACGCTGCGGACGCGATCGAAACACCGCAGCCAAACTGTGGCTCCGGCTCCCCCGCTTTACGTCGAAATGCTCTGAGACACTTTCACTTTCATGCAAAGCGATTTATATAACGAATCGACTTTTCTGATTATAGAGCCAAATGACCCACTGGATGTATACGGAGTAAGTGCCTTTCTCAAGGGCTAACAGCAGTCGCTGATCCAGCCTCACAGCTGGGAAGCCTGAAAGTCGCCTTCTTGGCCCATCAGCGGACACCATGTCTTATACTGGCGTCTCCGTCAACAGAAGCCGTCTCGCAGGCCGACTTCTGGTTCAGTCTGAACCATCTAACACCAGTTTAATCAGCCCTGAGCCGCCCTACATCAAAGGCAAAGAAAACAGAGGGAAGTGGGGCCCCAGTGAAACTAGAAAAGCACAGCGCTTCACATCTGACCGTCTTCTACTGATTAGCACTCAGGGCTAAAACCAGCCACGGTCTGATCTGACCTAAAAGTAGCTTATGTCTAACTCAGAGGTACCTCGGAATCCAAACAGAAGGTCAACCCGCAACAATAATGGGGCATTGTGATGGGGCATGTCTCTCGTCACAAGGGGGCGCCACTGAGCCCCTTACAACACACAATAAACGATGGTAGGCATGGCTAAATCTGAGGCCCACATCGCTTCTCTGATGGATTAACAGCGTCCACGCACAAGGGATCAGTCTGACTTTGTGTTGCATTCTTTCACATTGTGTCTGACTTCCAGAAACATGACTGCATTGTGCCATCTATACTCCCCTGTCATTGGCCTGCTTGGTTATCACACATACAGCACTGAAAATATTGTGTGCCGATGCTCAAAATTGTTCTGACCAGGCAGCCTCTCGCGCGTTGGCCGGAAATTCTTCAATCCCACATGCATCCTGCTATTCCCGCCCTCCTTCGTTCGCATTGCATCAGGAATCGCATCCCGAGACTCGCTAGCATTCGCAGAATCGAGTCCCCGTCTAGCGTGCCGGCGTCGGGATCAAAAAGCCACGCTCACTTTAGGGCGTTTCCCCAAGAGATGTGGCAGTTCCGTGTGTGTCTGTGTGTGTGTCTGTGTGTGTGTGTGTGTGTGTGTGTGTGTGTGTGTGGGTGTGCATGGACGGGCCGTCTCTGTGGGCTCTGAAGTGCTGTCGTTCACCGGTCAGCAGAGCACGCTACGCCAAAACATAAAAATGCGCACAGAACATTTACTCCAGCTGCCAGTATGGTCGCAACATCAAACCCAGAGGTGTAGGAGTAGGAATTAGACCTGCTGCATCCTTAAACCGCATTGCCCATTCCGGGGCATTTGTCAAGTGTAAAAGCTTTATGCCAGCGCGCTTTATTTAACATCCCTAAGAGTTAAAACATGCTCTGTTGCAGGTCCTACCCCTCTGACTTTGTATCCATGTGAGAGGAGAGCCCTCTAGTGGATGCACTATGCAATTGTCTTCTTTTGTCCTTTCATTGTCTTTCATTGGTGTCTCTGTGCTAATCTCGGGCATCACAGATAAACTTGGATATAAATAATGTATTAATTCCCTGCATGTATAATTTACAATGATTTTACATTTCTAACATCGGTCAACTAGTCACCAAATCGGCCTTGAACACTTCACCACTATGCCTAGCAGACGGCAACCAAAGCTCGGCTCTCGGAAAGAAAACCGCTCTCCCGTCTCGTAGCAACCGTTTGACGCCACCGCCGCATCTGCCGGCAAGCGTCGGCAAGTCTGAGGTCACTGGCGACGCCCTGCGGCCTTGCGGGACTCCGCATCGCAGGGGGAGATGACAGGAAGAGTGAGGCTTCACTCTCCTCGGCCCAAGCTGCTCGTGTGGGAGTTGGAGACGAGCGCTCGTGGCTACATCCTCCGCAGCTTCGCAGTCAAGCGCTCCTCTTGATCTAAAAGCAAGTCTGGCCTTGGTGACATAGATTATTCACCCATGTGCCCCTAAGATCTAGAGGAAAAGGAGGGTAAAGTATACGTCATTTATTCACTCACTTAATGTGCACTATAGGTAAACTATGTGGGATTACTTTCACTTTAACTCATTTTCACTGTTTTAGCCTGAATGTTTAACGCATGGTGTTTTCTGTGCAGCCCCGAGGACAGAAAAGGTGTGGTCAAAAAAGCCCCCGGTGACTCCTTTATTCCACGGTGCGCACGTTAAGCTGGGGACCTTAATTAGTTCTTAAATTAAGGTCTTGGAAAAGTTCAATCTCTGGAGCTTTGCGAGCGTTAAATCCAAATAAGAAAGGGGGCAGAGACTGGAATAAGGTCAGGAGCAGTCTGCCATCTATTTAAAGGATGAGAAACGCCTTTGATATCAAGGGGTTATGTTCAAAGTTACAGTAATTTTTCTCCTTTTGAGGAACCTTTACTAAGGGCAATGAACTGCATTTAACATATAGTTGGCATTTTAGCTTATCCTACACAGCAGTTGAAGCCAAAGTCAGATCATATAGGCCCCTTGAACAAAAAGATTGTTAATCAATGAATTAGAGTTTAAAGTTCATAGTGATGCAGTTTTTAGACACTTCCTACACGACATCTGACCTCCATCCTGTCTACTGTGTTCTGGGTTTATATGTTCCGACTGGGAAGGATTGTCGACCTTGCCCTGACGGCCAGGTGCGATCCCTCCAGCGGGATTCGAGTAAAAAATAGCACGCGGGCGTCTGCCTCAAGCAGTCCTTCGCAAATAGTATCCATCCCAACACCCAGCGCGGTCTCAAACCTTGCGGTCGCTGAGCTATGGTTGGCTGCCAGTCAGAAAACCACAGCTTCTAATGGCATGACTTGGCAGAGGAAAGACATGAACTCCCTCCTCGTCTGCTTTGCGCGCTCTGAGCACGAAATGCAAGCCTCGCAGTATTTCACCGAGGTGCTCAGCGACCTGCGGGGCACGGAGCCCAGGATGACTTCAGATACGGCACGTCTTGAGTCATTTTATCGCCATAGCAAATTAAAGAAATGCTTCAGTGCTGCTTTGAGGCACTAGATGGGACTGTTGGCTAAAGCTTAGGGCAGAACCTGCTCAGATGACAGAACCGAATAGTGCAGTAACACGTTTTTATTCCTCCCAACATTAAAGAAAAGACACTTCATTAAAGTCATTCTTACAGGTTGTACCCAGCTGAATACCTCCTACATAAGCCGTCAGCATCCTAGTTATAACTCGGGTTGGGTAATAATGTAACAATTATTTTTTAAACGTGTGATAACATATTTTACACCCCCATCATTATTTTGACATCATTAAACATGAAAACGTTAAAATGGGATTTTAAATCATTAAACCTGTGGTAAAACATATTCAGAAAGGTGCTCTATATCTTATTGCCTAAATTGTTGCATGTGCTGCTGAATAAATCACCGTTTCCCACAGGTTTTAGGAACATAAACAGTATTTTTTACCATTTTTGATGAAAATGCATCCAAAATGTATTCTGGGTAAACACGTGAATCACTGTTGTTTTCTCTTCGCGATGTGTGGTCAGGTGGCTGCTCGTTTTCAGGAAAACGCAATATGTAAAACTATCACATCGAACGTCATACTGAAGGGGTGGGCCGGCTCTAGCTGTGGGCAGCATAAGCAGTTGCCAGGATCCCCGAATTACCTGTCCTGAGAAGGAAGTGAAATGATCATCAGTTTTCTTGGTAGGGGGGCCTCCTATGAAAAGCTGTGCTGTGGGGCCCTGAGTAAGTAGAGCCATCCTGGCTGTCTAAGGAAACATCTTCATATGACAGACAATCGTAACTCCATCAGTTAACAGCTCTCTCATAGGGGGTATCATTCTTCACAGGAACACAAAAGCTAAGTTCCTGGGCATACCTGCTAAATAATGGTAAATGCATTCAGGCCTGCAACAGTTTTCAAAGCAGATTACCCAGAATCCCAAAGCAAGCCCAACATGGATCTACTGAGGCCTCTTAAAATGACATGAGAAGAAATATGGCGTGCTCCAACGGCAGTCCACCCTAACTCGTTATAAATCGATACATAGCGTGACTGTGAGAACATTCCAATTAATTTGGGAGATTTAGAGGCCGTTCTGCTGCAGAGGTGGCCGTTGCCTAGCAATACACGTGCGTGGAGTCTGTCTCACGTACGACTTGGACAGAGCTGGCAGGTCGTCAGGCTGTTCACTGTAGACACTAATGGCGTCACCACATGACCTGAGCACTTACAAATGAGTTATAGTGGCTGCCCAGCCGGAGATCCGGGATAAGAGGTGCTGCTCCAGAGGGTTTCGAGGCTGATGGAGCTAATCGTATTACCTCATCTTCTGTCTTCCTATGAGCTATTTCCTGATTTATCCTCTCAGCTCCAGTTTACGTTCCAAAACTTCTGGAAAACACCCCAAATCTGTCCAAAGATGTGGCCCAGGTTCAACTCATGGAGCGACAGAAACATTTATGTATATCTTTATTTGATCCTGTTAACATAGGTGGTGTGTAAATTAGTAGCACAGTAGTCAGGAGCATTAGAATTATATCTAATAGGTCATCAGATGAAGCCCCGAGGTCACTCACTGCTGAACCTTTGAGGGCTGTAAGTGCTTTAGAAAACTGTCGAGCTGAGTAAGTTTCTTCGGGTAAAGTTGCTTGCCATCACAAGCTGTAAAAAGGACATAAAGGACTAGTGTTGCGCTCATGTGCATAATCTAATGTGCTTTAAGGAAGAATATATACAGAGATCTTTTGCATTTCTGAATGTTTAAGCAGAGTTTGACAAAACTGTCACAGAGCATTAATGGATGGGCCCAAACAAAAATTTATATGCAGGTAACCATGGTGAATATTTTTTTTTAAATAAGAAAACTGCTTTATAAATCACGCTGTACTTCTTATAGTGTGTTATGAATAGGCCCCCTTAACCTTATGAAGAGAGCTGCAAGGTTCACAGAGGGCCAATAAATCTCTGTGTGGTGACCTACATGACTCTCTCTCCATGATTCTCACCAAAATGTGCATGGAAATTTCCTATCAATACAAATATTATTGCTTTATAACAACACAGGTATATTTTTGTTTTGTTTATGTAACGACTGATACCAAAATGTTAGTAATTTAGGAGACATATTAAGGAAGATCAGGGCCCCCAGGGGAAAAAGCGATCCTTGGGAAATTAAGGATTAATGTCGAGCCGACCGGCATGAACATGCTTTGTGTTTATTCATCTCCTGACGCTCGGCACTTGTGTAACAGGGGTGTTGGTGTCAGCCCTGACCTGAGTCAGTTCCGGGAGGAGGCGGAGCCACCTGTCATGTGGTGCCAGGCCCCGGAGATGTAAATGCTGTCAGGAAGCTTGACGATTCACCAAAGCCACTTTCTGTTCCATCTTCCATCCCTTCTCAAGTGTACTCCGTTTCCCACGCCCTCGACTGTTGGATGAAATGCTGAACACAGTACACAGCATCCAGGTTGCGACATCTTGAGGTTCTGCACATTTTATCTGGGCCTGATTCAGATTCTCCCCTGCATGGAAACCAGCCCCGGAACTGCAAGCTCTGACCATGTGCTGTTCCAGCCAGAAATCAACACTATTTGGACTTTGACCTGTCTTAAACATGGCAGGTGAGCACCTTAAAATACATACATCAATCTTGCATAACCTCTGAGCCTGGAACCTATCCCAGGAAACACTGGGCACAAGGCAGATGACAGCCTATACTAATGTTACCATACATCCAGGTTTCCCCAGACATGTCCTCTTTTTCAGCCCCTGTCTGCACGTCCGGCCAGTTTGTCAAAAATGGGCAATTTGTCTGGGCTGTGATCCATATGAGCCAGTGCTGCAAGTTACAGCGGAGTATCAAGTGAAGGAAGAGGCACCAATTTTCAATATACGGCAGCCACTCAGTATCATCACGCAGCGTTTGCAAGGCTCCTGCTCACGTTTCCTTTAAAAATTAAGCAATATGCACGTCCCTACGTGTCACGCTGCGACGAGTGACGTCAGCTTTCTGAAACCATCGCGACACAATGTCATTTTTTTCCATCTCACCAAATACAATAACCCAATCCTGGACATGATGCCAGTCCATCACAGGGCACAGTCCCTGAGTTACCAGTTCACATAACCACACAACTGCAGCAGTAACCTGAAGTACACAGAAGAGGTGAGAGTGCCACCCACTTTAAGGTGTGAACTTAAAATTATGTTTTACGCTCAAGAACCAGCATCGGGACTGAGTATCATAAAAATGGAGTATAGCAGTCAGCACAGAACGGCAAGAGTAATGCCAGATAACTGACTATGACGTTGTTTCCACTGAGTAAATTATATTTTTACCAGAACGCTGTTGAATTCTCAAATCTGATTGGTCAGAAGGGTGTTGATTAATTTTCCATAACTGCACGCATAGTGCCAGCCAGGCAAATCACAGTAGCAAATAGATGCCCTTTTATAATATTTTAGTCCAACTAGCATTACTTAAAATCTGCTGCATGACACGTGTTTCTTTGCCTCTGCAGCCGTGCACTTAAAAACGTATAACGCATACCTTGCACACATTATCCCTTACACAATCTATGCAAACATGTCCATATCTCCATACCATATCTCCGTTTCACCAGTGATCACAGTTGTTTGGCCTGTTGTTGTAGAGACAGCCTTGCAAACTACCTATAAAAAAACTATAAAATTTCAGAGACTGGCAACAGGAACAGCAACACTCCAGCAGACCATCATAACACTCAGTACAATAAATCTCCTTAAAAAAGATAACTTGGACAAACCCCTGAATAAACCATCCAGGGTATGAGAGAACAAATCGGCACCATAATTAGCACGCAATTTGCATGCAAATGAATCTCCAGCCATGTTCAATCATGAAGTGGATGATCAGGCTATTATTAGGTCTCATTTAGCCTCACGTTTTATGCATTACTACCCGTCTCCACAGGCAAGCAATTATAGGTATCTAAAGAAAATAAAGGAAGCAGAAAAATATATTTATACACTTTAAAAGAGAATGACGGGGCACAAAGGGAAAATCAGTAATATAACTAAAAACCCTGTCAGGCCTCAACGGTATTACAAAGTTTGTTTATATTTGTATTTGTTTGGGGTTTATTTTGGGTGTGTCAGTTGAAGAACTATATTATCCGCTGTTCATTAAAGTTTTCTCCCTGCAAAACTATACCTACAGCACACTGGCCGAGGTGGAAAATAGAAATATGACTCATCTCCTGTTTTCATGTATTTTCCATCTCGTGTTTCCACACATCAGTAAACCGAAAACGGTAGCAGTTAAGAAATATTAACTCTAAACAGACCTTTAAACTACGGTAAAAGCACAACATTGTTTTTAAGAACGACTGGATCAGAGAAACTTTTATGTGTTAACTGACTTTCACATGTCTGTGCTCTATATTTGTTCAGCCATCACTTTTGGCGAATTAACTTGTAATAGAGTTTCACAGTATTACCATTTACAAGTTATTATATAAGTGACTGAAATTACTATGCATACAGTACATATACTGTAAGTGTCTCTGCCTCCAAGGTTTGGGGTTCGAATCTTGCCTCTGCTAACCATGTGTAGTGTTTGAGTGTTACATAGATTTCCTCCTGCTAGACAAATGCATGCAGTTAGGCTAATTGGTGTCTCTAAATTGCACATAGAGTATGTTTGTGTCCTATGATGGGCTGATGTGCCATCTGGAGTGTACCTCAGCCTTGTGGGATCGACTCCAGGCCCCAGGAAGGCTACATACCAGCGGTTCTCCAACTTTTTGATCGAAGGTCCACATCAGAATTTTGTTCAAAGTCAGGGGTCCAGAACAATTTTCAATAACAAAATAGCATTTCAATGAATTTACTGAATTTAACGAATTAACAATAACTTTCAAAATTACACATAAATATAAAACGGTGATGGGCATTACAACAAGTTGTGTGTGTGTGTGAAATTTGGTGGTTCTACATTACATGTTTTACTTTAAACCACGTTAAGCCTTTTTACATTAACCATATTGATTCATACGGTCCATTATCGGCCGGGTTCAGATTAATTTGAGGTTCGGTCTTCATTCGGACCGGAGCCCGTTCTTTGAGAACCCCTGGTATTTTCAATAACTTTAGTCTGTGGGTCTTAATAAGTTGCATTTCTTTCTTTTCAAGAAACAGGGCTCCATACCGGCCATCAGCTACTGTAGCGTAAACAGTAACCCTGTAACTTTACAAGTAAAATATTTAATCATGAACAAAAGAATTAAATAAACATTTTGTATTTAAACAGTAACAATATCCCAAGCACATCTTGTTCCAATGGGCACGCATGGGTAAGGGGCTCAAGTCTTGAGTTAATGCCAAACGCAAAGCTACAGGCTTATATTCAGCCAAACACAACAAGGGACATGCGACAGGAAGTGATGCGAACAGGGACGGCCACCTGACTCATTCTGCCCATGTGGACACCTTCCTGCGGTGTACATGTCGATACATGATTTTGTGTGGCGTAACCCGCGATCTAATGAATTTCAGGCAGGGTTGGCAATCTGCCAAACAGGAGACTCCGGACTATTTGGTTATTACAGATGGTGCCGAAAAGCTAGTTCGATGGAAATTAAGCCTGGCCCCTGGCATCAGCTCTTCCAAAGGAGAAATTCCGGGTAAGCAACAATAAAGAGCTGCCATAAAGCCCTCACAGGCCACCAGACGACTGAGTGCCTGTTGATTTGTGACTGCCCTCTTTTTCTTAATCAGTCCTGCAGATATGTTCACCTGGTGGAGAAAATTCAGTAATCAGCACTGGAGAAGGTTGGCGTCTATTTACCTAAAAGGGACTCTCATCCCAGACCAGTGATTTGAAAAAACGAAGAAACTGGGTAATGCAGGAAAAACAAGCCGATAAAGCCTTTTTGTTAGAATGAGGAGTATGGCACTTAATCCCAAAGTAATCTAAAAATATTCTGCTTCAATCAGTCCAGGCCACATAGTCTGTCATTCTAAGACACTAAATGAATGCAGAAGTGAAAATTCTTATTTATGTATTTAAACATTTGTTTTCTAAAAATCATACCAGTTTGAAACCCAGTACACACATTTACAACATAGTGAGTGCAGTAACATTTACATTTTAAAGCATTACGTGTACTTTACTGGTCAAACTGGATCGTGTGTTAGAATATTTACTGTTCTGTTTGGATAATTATCAAGCCAAAAAACAGGCAAGTAAAAAAACATGTAGAAGTGGTATGTGCTCCCTTGAATTGATATTGCAGCATGTGGATTGTTTCATAATGTTTGTCAACTCATGATGAGAGTGATGACATTTTAGGTGTTCCTCAGAGGCCTGTTTTTGGGTCTATCTTGTTTGGTGCATATTCGTCTCAGCATATTTATTAACATTTTTTTTCTTATTTAGCAGAAGCCTTTATCCAAAGGGACCTACAATTGGGAAAGCAGGGTCAGTAAGTCCCTGAAGCAATTGGGGTTAAAGCCCTTACTCATGGGCTGTGAAATCACTATGTTGACCATGGGATTTTAATAAGTGCCCCACTGACAGGTACAGAGTTTTAAACTGCAGAGCCACATACTGTACAACAAACATCTGAGATTGAACACCTTTTTAGGCAGATCTAACAGAAATATAAGAATAAAACGAGACATTTTTCAGCACCTATATCCTCCCTTTGACTCCCTTGTTGACTCAATTCCTATCCCCAAATCTGAAGTGCTTGGTAGTCACCATGAAATTAGTGTTGATGTAGCATGAATACCATTACAGTGATACAATCACAGTTATTGTAGATCCAAACAGCTATGAGAACATTCATATTCAGATGCAGAATATGAGAAATATCAGGTAATCTGTGTGCATATATACAATACCAAGGAATGAGGAATTCTTTATTCCCCAAGAGAGCTTCCTTTACGAGTTCAAAGTGGACTTCTGATACATGGATAGATGGTCCAAAGTCCAGATTCTATAGCTGTCTGTACTTCGGAGGGTTTACACGCAGAGAGTAGTTCTCTACAACTCAGATTTCTCTTTTGAAGTGCCTCACAGGACGTACCATAATTCTTCAGCGACTATCCCCCCCCTATTTAATAGTCTCTGTATAGCTCACGTTCCACAAGTTCATTCTATATCTGCCTATTAAGTGTGGGTCTTTTCTTTTTAATAATTCATCAAATTGTGTCCTTTTTGCTCCCATGAAACAAGGTTAAGTCAAAATACAAGCATGGCACAGCGAAAGGAAAAGTGATAGCCGTATTCAAGTCTCTTGTGGTTTGGTTCTTCCATCATTAATTTACACTCAATTTTCACTGCACTGATTGTTAATTATTATAATAAGAATTATTTATTTATTTGTTTTGCCATGTCCTGAATGATTTTCTGTCAGGACCAGAGGTGGAAAGTTCAGGTCCAGAAAGTAAAAATCCAGACCATGGTTTTATTTCAACCAACCAGTTGAGTATAAAGAGTCACAGTCACAAAGTACTCAATTGGTTGATTCAAACAGAATCTTGGTCTGGTTTTGTACTTTCTGAACCTGAACTTTTCACCTCTGGTCAGGACTGTGTACCATAACGGTCAAATAGTCTTTGGTGGGTGCATTTTGTAGGTATTGATGTGATACGATTCAAAAATAGCCTGTGCATTTGTGTTGTTTTGCTGTGCTCACCAATTTATATTCAACATTCAGAAAAAGACACAAAACTCCCTTCACATGGGTTCTTTTTTCATTTAATATCAATCCCATCAAATGTCTTTGTCTGCAGGGATCAAACAAGAAAATTATTCCATGCTAAATTCCAGAACTAATTCCAGTGAGATAATATATGAACATTATACAAAGATCACTTAGTGTTTTTAAAATGTCTGGACAGATGCAAACATATATATATATTTTTTTTTGTTTGTTTTGCAAAAGTTAAAAAAAAAAGTACCGATATGATCTCACTATACAATATTATGGTCAAATTGAAACTACAGTTCAATCAATATTTTTTAATAGCAAACGATTTTTACTCAAATATATTAAGGTGTAACATATTGGTGATATAGTGGCTCATTAGATATCACTGTGTGTATAGTTTGTATGTAATCGGGAAGGGTGTGTAAACAAAAGCTATGTATATTATGTAAAAAGAGAGGAATCTTGGTCTTCTGGCCAAAACTGTGTGAATATGATGCCTGTCGTATTTCTCTTTCCTGGAAATGCACAGTGACATATCTCAAGAGTTCCTAATAAATTAAAGATGTAGCCATCCAGTGTTGGTGCAAGAAAAATGAGAAGAAAAGGCATTTCATATTGTTTGTAGCTGGGTCCCTGCTAGTCAAGATCTACCCTTGCAAATAAATAATTATGCATGAGGATTTCATGCAAAAAAATACCATACAGACTCAATTACTGGCCCTTCAGTAATGAGTCATAGACTGGTCCAGAGATTTGCCGATATGAGCAATAACAGACCTGGTATTGTTGGTTTGATCAAAGTTCTCTAGAATTTGTGTGCCTTTCGGCAAGATACACATCTGAGCCTGTGACAGTACAAAAAAAAACATTCTATAAATCCATTTCGAAATTATTTTCTTCATATAGAGGTTGTCTCCATGAGCAACCAACAGACAGAGCCAAAGGTAAGTGCTCATTTGGAAATAATGGAAAAGTCATGAGTCCGTTATGTAAGTCGGCTTAGTGGTTATAGAAGGCCAGGGCTTATGTTCAGTATAACCCATTTTTTTATAGTTAAAACTCGCAGGTTCAGCCAGAGAGGACACTGGTGGCTTGGGCCCATTAGGAAGCATGATTTAGAGAGTGGTGCTTCATTCAGAGACAGGCAAGGTGTAGAATATAATTAGCATTTAGTGTTTAAAAGAGAGCTTTTCATAGACAGGAAGTTTCTCATTTCCCTGGCTGCCCTTAATCAGGACATATGACCAGATTCTGATTAATTCATATCTAATTCATCTTTATTTGACCAAGACCAAGTGCACCGTATAGCCAAAAGTACGTGGACACCAGTTTGTCCAGCTATGCATTCTGAAAACTAGGGCTGGGCCACTCTTTGTTGCTATATTAACTTGTACTCTTCAGGGAAGGCTTTCCATTATATGTTGGACAATCGTGGGTGGGATTAGCTACCATTCGGTTTGGATGTTGATTTTGGGTTATCTGGTCTCTTTCTGCAGGCACGTGGGGGGGGGGGGCACTGGGCTTTTTCGATAATCGCTGATTGCTTAATTAAGTAATTACTTAGGGTGTCCACATACGTTTGTACATACAGTGTTTATACAAGGAATTTGTTCTGGTATGTCTCGTCTTACATATTGCACTTTTTAAAACACATATTTTGTTTCGTATAATAGTGTGTATTACACAACTGTAATAGTAAAAAATAAACAACTAAAATCCATCCTCCTGGCTGTCCTTTTTGAAGCTGACTGTCAAGCCAAAACCATTTGGAGCCAAAAACAATTCTGTTCTCAATTCTTCCAAAACAACTCCTGTGGAATATAAAGCAGAGGTATTTACTCAGAAATCCCTCTTCTGAGGCATTCAAACACACAGAAACCTTCACTGATGAGTGTTGTGTTTTTCAACATATCCTATACATTCCTGATGCTTTAATCAACTCCAGAAAGAACACACTACAGCAGGGTTTTACAACTAAACTTTTTGCAATTTATGTTTTTCCTCCAAGCACACACACCTCGTCTTCCCACTTACCCACCTTATGCAACACTCTGCTTATAGCGGTGTTACCACAAGCATCAATAACTGAACAGCCTACATTTATTTGTAATTACTTACAAATGATTTTAACACAGGATATTTATATATATGAAACATTTTCTTTTGTATATATCAGTGTCTCAAAACAGTACAATGAGAAATTTAATTTAAACTAATAATTAGAATATTTGGAGTTATGATAATACTAGCTCATGTATCATATAAAGGATTTATACTTTGGGGCCAGTAACGGCTGCGCATGTTACTGTACAAGAATATCATGTTCGATTAAATGCTTTTGTTAATGTGAGTGTTTATGGCAATTTTCCCTCATTTTTTTACTTGCATAGAAATAATTTGTACAAATCAAAATGGCAAAAGTATCGGAAAAAATGAAATCCTACTATTTTTTCTGTCTTATCTCTGCCCTTTCTCCAAGGGCCAGTAAAAACAAATTTAAGCTTTGGTTATCAGCTGTGCCAAAGCAGAGTTGAACGTCACCCTTCGCAAGCTCGATAAGGTCTGTAGGTTTATTAAAGCCACCTCACGACCATGGACCTAGCAGGGTGAGATATTGGAAGATGATATTAAAGGTTCAACAAACACTTGAAGAAACATTTCTGGTGCATCTTTTGTTGAGCTGAAACCCTGACCAAGAGAAGCAGTCTGAAAATGGATGGATGAATTGTCATATCAGCTAATAAAAATACGGTAAAATGATCAGAAACCTGAGTTGTTGTTGTTCCCTAATCTTACTCAGCTTAATGTGAACTTGGTAAACATGGATTTTAGACGGCATTCCTTGTCTTCAAAAATCCAATAAAAACTTAGTTGCATCCATAACTTCCACCATCCATCTATCCATCATCCATCCATCCATCCATCATCCATCCATCCATCCATACATCCATCCATCCATCCATTTTCTGAAAGGAGACTATCCTGGAGGCTATAGGCACAAGGCAGGGAACAACCCAGGATTGGGTGCCAAACCATCGTACATTGCACCAGAAAAAGTCACATTTATACACTGACATGTTTCGGAAAAAGAAAAATCAGAATCAGTGCAACAGCTGCCATTACATCCTGGAAAGCGCTCACCTCGCAGGTCGGGAACCATATCCATGAACATAGAGTTCCCGTGTTTAAATATGATACTCTCCTTGTCTGCTTCTCCAGGAACAGGGATTTCTCTTCTCAGGACCCTTCCCATTCCTCGGTGCCCTGTGATCGAGCGCAGCTGTGAGCCCGCATGCCGCATTTCTGATACTGCAGAGTGCCGTTCAGATTGCCAGAATTCCCAGGGGGAATACCTGCATCCTGGCAACAAGGCAAACAATGGCCAAGGCATCATTTCAGTCTTTATGACTAAACTTCTCATTCACCAGTCATTTCCATAATTTACATAGGATTGTTTTATAACATTATTCACACCTCCAGGGTTTGGGGTTTGACCCCTTCTCCCCCGGCTCCTTCTGCGAGGTATTAGCTTGCTCTCTCCATGTTGTATGGGTTCCTTCCAGGTACCTCCTAAACGAGGCAGACATAGCGGGCATATGACCTGGAATCAGGTATGTATGCCACTTAAGGCAGTGTCCAGTTGCCATTGCATGTTCCTGGCCATGACACATTCTGTGCCATTCACAAAAACCTTGCTTGTACTAGCATAATACTAGTTCTACATCATCAATTTCATCATTTCCAGTAATAGCACAAAAAGCTTGTTAATTAGTTAGAAGGCTTAGACAAAATGCAAAAATAAGTGGAATATAAATACAAGGAGAGCCGTACAGCAAACGCCTAATGAATTAAAGGGCTCATTAAATCTGTATTTCTAAGAAGCTAAAAGGCACAACATATGCATCACTAGCCACTTTATTACAATGACTATAAAAAACTAAAAATGGCGGCTATCCATCCTCGCACTGTAGATCCAACATACTGTGCAACTCTGGAAAAAATTAGGAGCCCATTCTATATTTTTAACAAATCTGCATTTTTAAATCCTGGCTTAATCCTGGTTCTGCTGGCAGAAGGCCACATTGAGAAGCAGGTTGCTTCCAGGTTCAAAACTTCAAAGACAGAAGTACAGAAGAATAAGGTGAACATTAAGTGGTGTGAAGAGCACTTCTGGGACAGTTTGTATCGGGCTCCTAGAAGCAGGACTGAAGTCCCATAAAGCAAGGAAGCAGCCCTTCATCGATGAGAAGCAGAGAAGAGCCTGGTTGGAGTTTGCAAAAAAAATTGTATATTTTGTAAAAAAGCACAATCATAAATTGAGAAATGACTGAAACTAAACATAATGCTATGGTCTCCTAATTTTTTCCACAGCTGTATTTGTATTACCCTGTACCTTGTATTCAATTTTAATTTTAATTTTGGAACTTACTTTCTTGACATTTGTTCATGCAGTATTTATATACAGTTATACTGTTATATACGCGTTATAATGTTAATATATTTCATTTTATTTATGATACTTGTGTTTTCTTGTCGTTTGGTCATACACTCACCATGGGTCCGAGAGAAACGCAGTCGCAATCCTCTGTATGTCCTATACATATGGCAGAACTGACAAATAAAGACTTTCATTTTGACTTTGACCAAAGCAGTGTTTCCCAATCCGTTCCTCGGGGACCTACAGCCGGTCCATGTTTTTGCTCCCACTGAACTCCCTGTCAGACAGTCTACCAAGAGTTGGGAGGGAGCAAAAACGTGGACTGCCTGTGGGTTCCCAAGGACTGGACTGGGAAACGCTTCTGTAAAGTATGAATTGGTTTATGTGTATTTACTGTTGGTTTATAAAATCCTAGATGCTAGGTCATTTTAATAAATCATGATGATTCTTAGTACCAAATCCATTTAAATCTAGAGGATACAACCATAAGGAAAGAAACAGAGTATTTTACCACTGTGGTATCGTCAGAAGTCGTTTCTGTTCTCTGCCAGTTTGGGGATCAGGCTCTGTCTGTAAGGAGAGCTGATTCACTGGGTAATATGGCAGTGTGCTTGGACAGTGACATGGGGATGGCACGGTGATTAATTAGGACTTCTCAGCTTAACAAAATGGAGCAGAGGAACAGATGCAAAGGACAGCCATTTCATCTGTGGAAAGGGGGTAACGACAGGTGTGGAAAAGTATACAGTCATTGCAGATTGCCTGCAGAAGGTCTGGAGTATGTTCTGGCCTGTCATGTGAGCAACAGGTAGAATCTTGTTTTAATTTATTAGAAACTGACTACAAATAAATGGAGAAGCTCATCACATACTTTGCCCTGCCCTGGGACACCCCACCATCCCTTATCCTACACATAAGAAGTGTTTCAAAGGAACTGTGACATCATCTACAACACGCTCTATCTCCCCCTGAGACCCATACTATCCCTTTGGAAAAATTTATATCAAGTTTCAATAGAGTAAAATGACATATACAGTAAAGATAAAAATCACCCATAAACCATGTATTTATATGGCTTGTTATAATGTTTTGTCTTAGTTATACATCTCTTCAAATGAATTTTTGTAGTACTGTATGTCATTTGACAATCAACGATCATGACTTAAATGTTAAAGATTTAATTAAAAAAAATGTTCATTTTCTGTCCTCTAATACTAAAGCTAGCTCATCAATATCACACCCTGTAGAACATTTCCAGCTGCGACTGAGTGCTGGAGATTGTAAGATCTGACTAAAACATATGCTCATGTAATTCAGATATTCTTTTTACTGAACACATAGATTGCCCTTGTCTTATCAAATATACGTGCTGAAAGCTTTATTTGAAAGTAGCTGGCAATAGTTATTATAGATTGAATTAAGTCAGGGAGATATTCTGATTCAGTGGATTTTGGAATGGTCTGATTCCAGTTCCAGTGCATGCTAACACTGTAGCCCTGTCTTGGGAAAACAGCTTTGGAACATGCATGGAAGCTTAGTGCACAGAACCTCATTATACTTCATTGTCGGTGTTGAGCTCCACCCTCCACCTGAATCCTCCCTCTCCTCCCTGCCAATCAACAGTAATTTATACATTTTCTGTTTGTAAGCCTGAAGAGTTCCATAATCACGACTCCTTGATGAACAAAGCTAATTAGCGGCACATGAGACGGGAGGAGAGAGAATCGCGCTGAAGTCACTTTGCCATAAACTCCCGTCTTCAAATGATCAGTGCTGTCTGTGGGCAGCTTTAAGGACAATAAATCCTGCCTTCATAGGTTTGGCAGCATTTAAAATCCAAACTAATATGAAGGTGTCCAAGTAAAATAGAAATAATATGCTCTACAGAAGGTGATTTCATTCCAAAATGTTGAACCACACAGTTGACAGCATTATGAGATCCAATGAGATCCAACAGACCAGTTCATGACAAAAAAAAAACAATTACAAAAATATAAATGTATGCAAGTTATGCGTCATGTAAAAGCTCTGTTCGGTATCTAATGATTTGTTTAAACCTTTAAATCTCTTCCTCCATTCCACTGACAGTCACCTAACCATGAACCAACGTGGACCAAAGTCTTAAGATCTTGAAGGAATAAAATGGAAAACTGTGAATATCTTTGAAATCTTAACCTGTGCCACCAGCTTTTTGGAAAGACAGCAGTTGGAACACCATTCAAGTGAAGTACAATCATTTATGTGTCAAGTGGTTTCACAACTTGATTTCTCATCACAGAAGTAATGTCTTTTTCCTTGAAGCTTTGCACTTTAAAAGATGAGATTTTTATTCCCAATTTTGCCTGCAGCCCTTCTGCACGAATGAAGATAGAGGAACTCCTGTGCGTTTGTCAGAGCCCTGCTAACGGTACAGGCCCTACTTACTGAAATACAGAAATATTGTGGCGAGTTGTTTTTTCACTTTGAACTTTCATTCTGACTTTTTATTGATTGACTAAACATGAAAGTAAGCAGATGCTGCAGTTCTGTCCTGCTCGCTCTCCATCCAGTCGTAACGGGATACGCAAATTATATGAGTCATAATGATATTTATATTTTAATAATTTGACATTGCCTGCACTATACCCTACTTGCATGCAAATAAATTCCCCCATGATCAATTAAGTTCATCTTATCTCACAACTATTTTTGTGTTTATCCATGAACCCCAAGTAGTTTATATTTTTATGTGAAGTACTTTGTTAGTATGATGTCTGACACAGTATGACTTCTTCAGATGGGTATGAATTGGGGACTAACTAGTTGAAAAGACAGACGTTTCATTGTTTTATTATCCCCTTATCTATCAATCTTCCAACTCCTTATCCTAGTCAGGATCACAGGGGACCAGCAGCGTATCCGTAACAGCATAGAGACAGAAATTTACCCTGGCTAGGATGCTGGTCCATCACAGGGTACATACACACACAACGCATTATGTAATAATGCAGCATCATGTAATAATGCGATGATGTTACTTAATGGCTTGTCACACACCATGTAACGATGTATTTTGTAACACCACATTATGTAATTACTCGACAAAATGTAACAAATTTTCATTAGGTAAATCGATAACGCTTTACTTAAAGCCAGATTTTTATAATGCTTTATAATGGTCGGTATAAGCATTAAGGGTGGCTTGTACTGCATTATAAAAGTATCTATAGTGCATTATAGAAGAGCTTCATAAGGTAGTTATAATACATAATAAACATGGTTATAATTTGTTGTGCCTTTTTATAAATATTGTCATGTTTATAATGCTTTATGAGTGCATTATGATACATTACGAATGTGTTTATAAATTTATAAAAACACAGCTTTAAGTAAAGTGTTACCAATAAATTTAGATCAGTTTCAGGAATGCATTTTCCAAAAGCTTAATGACTCTGAGTAGTCCGTTCCCTCGTATTACTAAGATCTTTTGTTGATAAATGAGAGTTTCCCAAAACCCCTTGTGACTAAAGTAGTTCCGACTCACTCTTTCTTTTCCATGTTGTTCTTTATTTGACCTTTTGCCTCCTACTCCGTCACAGAAACAAAAGAAGTTGCCCCAAATAGATCGCAAAAACCCACTGATGCTTTTTTTGGACAATGCAGTAGTAGTAGTAATAATAATAATAATGATAATAATAATAATAGGTCAATGTTACAATATTAAATTATAATGCAGGCTAGACATGTTCTATATTTTACAGAGTTGTAACATGACGTAGTGTTATTCTGTGTGTTACAACACATTATGTTATGAAAATCCCACAGAATTGGGATTCGAACCCCAAACCCTAGCGGTACGAGACAAGAAAGCTGCCATGAGCCACTGATTAATACCACTATTAAATATTAAAGCAACAGCTTGTATAAAAGACAGGTTTCAGTATGATTGCACATTAAAGTTAATAAGGTTAATAATTTATGTCAATAAATTAGCCAGTCTGAGTCATGTTTTTACAGGACATCCTGTGTCCTCAATAAATCTTGAAAAATTCATCGATCCATCCAACTCCCAGTCGCTTATGCAGTAAAGGTTCAGCCTGGAGTCGATTCCAATTATGTAGGACATTAATTTATGAGTATCTCATCTCACCTAATCAAATACTGTATTATTTAACATTTTTCTTGACTTTGCTTGACGAATATGAAGGAATGGGTATTCTCCATTGTGTGGGCGTCAGTCTAAGTTGTTCCTATGGAGAATAAATGAGTTAAATGAGGTGACTACACCGCACAATGCTAACGGTTGCCACTTAATGGTAGCAGCTGTTGCTGGCCCTGTTATTTGAGTTACTACAAAGTCACCGGACAGGAGAGTTATCCGGTGAGTTTTAATGCAATTTTGCACCTTCTTGTTTTCAGGACAGGCCGGTCCTGGGGGCACATTTAAAATTGGAACTCCAGGGAATCCCGAGGAACCTTACGAAGGAATGTAAACATGAAGTGAAGGTTTTTTGACAGAACTCAACATCTGTTTGCAACAATAACGTGAGTCAGCTGCATATGAGCAGTTCCTCGGAAAGTGATGGTTTATGTGTTTGGTCACTTGTGTGCATGCAGAAATTTCCTGATAAAGTAGTATTTATGTGAAATCTCCAAACAGCCCCATCCACTGCTCAAGTGGGAAATTGGAAATCTTCCCGCAGTACGTTTTCATTCTTAGTTGCATGTAACTGCTGACAAGGACAAAAGCAAGGAGAAAATGGACCCAGATGAATCCAGCCTTGAAATGTGCAATTATTAACTGAATCAGCAGTAACTGTAATCCATCACAATACATTGAAAATGAAGTTATTCATTTACAAAGGAAATTGTTGCCACGTAGAAGTGGCTGGAATAGGTCCTGCTAGAGAATCCAGTCTTATCCCAAGCAAAAGCGGAATCTGATGGTTATTTTTCAAAGACATGACCTTCGAGGATGTCAGCCGCTCGGTGGAGGTGTATTACTGAAGAAACTCTGTTTATATAGCTGACACTTAATATCCAAAGCAGCACAGAATTGAGTGAGCAGGGTCAACAGTCACCTGAAGCAATTAGGGTTAAGGGCCTTGGTCAAGGGTCTAGCACTGAAATCACTCAACAAACCATGGGATTTGAACCAATAACCTTCCGGACATTAAATCCTAACCCAAAGATCCACACACCACTCACCATTAACCATTGATCTTAAGGCAACATAAAACAGGGTTTCAGTTAATCCATATCTCACATGCATCATTTATACACAGCAAGCACAGAGCACAGATAAGCTCAGTATGAGTACTGCTGGATTATTCATAACTGGAGAGTTCTCCCTGAGGGACATGGTGTTTACCTTTCCAAATGTGGTGTACTCTGCGTGGTTTATTAACAGAAAGTGCTGGTATAATGAAATATTAAAGGTGTTAAAGTCACATGACTCTCATTAATGCAGGGCTAACATGCTGTCTCCCTCACACACCATCACAATCACACGTGTCTATTTCGCCATCTGTTTTCACCATCAATATGTAAATTTCCATGCAAATACACTTTGAATAATTTGCATCAAATTATGCTCCCAAACTGAAGCTTGTCCATACAGATTGGTCTTCCCCTAATTGGAGCTCAGGGCTGTGTTAAATCACTGTCATGTACAAACAGTCAGGACAGGAACACAAACATCCTTATATATATA
>JAAGVU020000043.1:9645510-9691817 GCA_011763525.2 Mormyrus iriodes | reverse complement strand
TGAAATGACTAAGCTAACACACTTTGACAGGCATAATAGCATAGTTTTACACCAACATAAAGATCATTTAAACATCACCTTCTTTGGCTGCCTAAGACTTTTGCACAGTACTGTGTATATATATATATATATATATATACATACATACATACACATGTTTAATGTCTAAGCACTCAATATACTGATTTTTAATGATCAATAGCTGTCTGAAAATTGTTCCTGAACTGATGATTGAAAAATATAAACCCGGAAAACCACATGGCGGCATTGAGAATTAACGTGTCAGTCATCTGGACACATTAACATTAAAGTCGGATGCTAGGTGAAGTCTATCCGCAAAGTAGGGAACAGTCATTTAATATCCATGTTGTTGCGAGTAATTCATTTGAGGCTCAGGGGAGCGATTTCGTCAGTGATTAAAATGTTCTGAACTCAATTTGGTAGTATAAGTACATGCTGATTAATTAGGTGTCCATCTCATTCACAGGAAATTAAAAGCAATTTAAGCATCTTAACTTCACTGTTCTCTGTACTTCACAAAGTCATGTGTAAAGTAGCTTTTCTTATGGTTCTCCCAGAACAGGATGAGGCGTAAAAGGGCTTCAAACCAATTTCCGAAGTCTATAGAAGAAAATGGGCCAATGTGTTTTTCACAGCTGGTATTAGTAAAGGTCCTAATGCTCTTGGTTTGGTCCTAGTCAGCTATTTTATTTCAAGACTGAATCATTTCAAACATTGTTTACTGTAGCTAGCTAAAACCTTCCCATAAACCCTTTACCGAAAGACTAGTGGGTGGAAAAGTCCTGTATCTGTGGCAGTGCAGGTTGAAGTACACATTGAGGCTTGGGAAAGCTTCATGAGTGTCCCCCAAAGCCATAAACACAAGGAGCATGTCTGAATTGTGTGAGTGCCCCCTTAGAAGATGTTGCCCTAGGCAAGCTTCAACGACGGCATTCCCCATCCAAGCACAAAGTGAAACTGGCCGGCTAAGTCAGTGCCCCCTTTGAAGACAGCATCCTAGGTAAGCTTCACCGACGGCATTCCCCAACCGAGCACAAAGTGAAATTGACTTTCTAAGGGCGATGCCCCCTTAGAAGATGATGCCCTAGGCCACCGCGTCTCACATAGGTCATACACATAAATGGTTTCACATTTATAGTTAAAATTGATGGGATCCTCATTGTCTGCATAAAAGAAAATTATTTTATTTCTGCTCATTTCATTAACATGACATGAGGGGAAACTTTGAGCTATTTTGCTATGCATCACATATCATGAGCATTAATTGATTTCTACCTTTCCACTAAGTGGAGATTTATGGTAAGACACAAAAAGGGGATTGTGAGAAGGGCGAGTAAAAGTATGTTATGATGGCAATGATCCTAAAAATCAATGATCTTCAGACATTCCCTGAAGCTAATTAGGTCTTGCAGTTCTTAATCACCTTGGTATATCATGTCCTTTTCTTCAGATCAAAAGCCAGTGTATCATGTAACACCGCAGGATGTGTCCCAGTTCTGAAAAGCCACCTTTGTGTGCACTTGAAGGTAGGTCATAAATTCACCTATGTGTGGAGATTTCCTTAGTTAAACAGACAATCCAGAGGGCGCATGATTTAAGGAGGTTGGATAAAGAACAGCTTTCCTATCTTAAAGTTCTCCTCATGGGGTTGTCTTCAGGGGTTAAATCAGAATCAGAGCGGAAGGGGCCCTGGCAGGTACAGAGCGTGTGGGATGGCAGGGTGTCCAGAATAAGCTGTTCTGCACATTTAATTTATTAATTATCTTATGCGTTTATGATTACAATCTTAAAGATGCGGTACATTAATTTGTCTTTATGTTGTTCTGCCATTTTAAAGCTATACAAAACAAACTAGAAACTGTGACCAAAAAAATATTTTTATTTGATGTTGATATAGTACATGGAGTTTGCATGTTCTCCCCGTGTCGTCGTGGGGTTTCCTCCGGGTACTCCGGTTTCCCCACACAGTCCAAAAACATGCTAAAGCCGATTGGAGTTGCCAAATTGCCCGTAGGTATGCATGTGCGTGTGAATGGTGTGTGAGTGTGCCCAGCGATGGGTTGGCACCACCATCCTGGGTTGTTCCCTGCCTTGCGCCCATAGGCTCCGGACCCCCCGCGATCCCACATGGGATAAGCAGTTACAGAAGATGGATGGGTATAGTACATATCACGTGGTTAACCATATCACAGTTCTTATTTTTTTAACATGACATGTAAATGAAACTGAAAAATCCATCAGAATGGATCACCACTACAAGTAATTGCTTCTCAAGTTATTCACAGCTTGCTTCTTACGCATGTCTCACCTCTAGCAGAGTCTGTCTAGTAAGTGAGGTATTGGCAGCAGCATGGTAAATAAAGTAAGTCAGAATACAAAACCATGGGCCAGACACCAAGGCATCGTGTAGGAATATCACATCCCCTCGCAAAATGAGCAAGAGCCCAAAAAAAGACCCCAGCTGATGAAAAAACATTATTTTTAGCTCAAAACTGACCTTTTATTAAACCACTAATACTGAAAGAGGCGGAGTTACGCTCCGGCAAGGTGCAATTTGGACATAAGGTGGCGGGGCTGGGTTCTGCATCTGCATTTAATCCCTGGTTGTCTTGGAGGTCATTTCTGAGAGGATACTGGATCATCATACATTCTGGGATACAGAGGATGTTAGGTACCACACTCAGTATTTATGATGCAATCTAAGAGAGAAAAAGTAATGAAACTGAAGTGATGACTCTTTACTACTAGTTTATAGGTCCTATAATTATACAGTAGAGAGTTCCAGCACACAATACAGATGCCCAAAGTCTAAATCTTTTATTGAAGTCAGTTTAATGCTACTTGGCTTGAAACATTTCTTTCCTTTTTGAATGCCATTTATCTCAGACTCTCTGAAGAACAAAAGTGCCTAGAACAGACACATTCATATTCAACACCGATGATGACGGACTGTAACATCACTTCAAAGGTCTGTTGCCACTAAGACTTCTCAGTAGAGCATAAACATCCCGTCGTGAAGGGATAATCCTGACAGATTCTTGCTTGGCAGTTTCTGGCCTTTCGGTATGCTTACCCAACAAGGTCTTATAGTCTACGGAAGATCTATGCTTACTGCTGAGCCCTCTGTCAGCCCCGTGGGTCTTTTTGCAAACATTATGGTCACAGCTTGAAAGACAGATCTGGACTGCTTTCTTAATTCTGTCATCTTGCTTTTGTTTCAGGTTTGCCCAAAGCAATAAACTGACTTTAAAATATATAAATAGCTGTTCTGGCCGGTCACTTAGCTATGAATTGTCCTGAGTTTGTTTTGCTTTGTCTGATAACATCAAACAATTAGACCTCAGGAATCACGCTGAACATCAACAATAGCGTATTTGCAGTTTAAACGACGTGAGTATCCCTTGAATATTTCCCAAAAGCTGAAATGACTCTCACAGTATGATCTGGCCCTCAGGTCTGTGCTTGTGGGGTCTGTGTCTTCTCTGGTGCCTCTGAATTGTGCTTTGTAAACACGTGTGAGTGTGTGCCTAGCGAAGACCAGGCATCCATGCCTGGGTGGCCATGGGCTCAAGCTCTGTGCTTCCAGGGATAAACACCAGGCTCACCACAAACCTACTGAGACTTGGTCATTCTGGGAAAATGGACATATGGAAGTATGAATGAATATATTAAGATGTTAAAATACCTTTTGCACTTTGTATTCCCCGATTAAAACTTCATAACTGATTGTCGGAATGTCACCCCGTCGTAACCCAGCGAGAGGCTGTTCAGTATGTAAACTGTCAGAAAAAATAATACCAATTCGCAAATGGACTCAAGATCCCCAAGGTACAATCAACATTAATGGTACAAAAATGTTCCTCAGAGTCCATTTCTGTATCTTAAAAGGTATTATGTACAGCTATAGGGTACAATTGGCAGATCCTTGAGGGTACAGCCCCAGTGAGAAGCAAAGGTACAAATTGATACTCTTTATTCGGACAGTGCAATGTGATGTATGGGGTGGGGTTAGGGTTAGCATTGCTCTCCCGTCCCTAGGATCGGGGTTCAAGTCACTGTCCCTGCTCTATGTGTGTGTAACTTGCATGTGGTCCCCATGTTTTTCCCAGGTTCTTTGGTTTCCCCCCACAGCCCAAAAACATGCAAAGGTAAGCGGGAGTTGCTGAATCGTGTGGGTAGGTGTTCTTTCCTGAGTTATTCCCTGCCTTGCACTCCTAATTACAAGGATATGTTCAAGACCCCCACAACTGTGCATTAGATAAGCAGGCATGAAAGATGGTTGGATAATCTAGAACAGAGTAATAACATTTATTTACTGCAAATATCTTTTCCACACAATTAGCCCATATCATCTGGCATCCATTATAATGGACAGCTTATCAAGTATCAGAAGTGTTATGGACGGTCTGGGATTCTTGCGTTTGTATCTGGACTGATCAATGTTTTTAATAACCATAATAACACAAATATTTTTCAGTAAGAGCAAAAACACCCTCAGGGGATAAGATTAAGCGAGGGGGAAAAGTTCGTTTTTAAAATCTTGTTAAACCATTTTAGAGGATTTAAGAATATCGCATTCCTGTTTATTTCATACTGTGGTGTGTCCATAAAATTATGCACATTTATTACTTCAAACAAAACTGAAAAAGAATGAATATTTACACAACTTTAATTGACATTAAAATAATATACTGATTGCATTAATATAATATTTTAGCAATGATTACTGATTTTGTTTGGGAAAAGCTCTACCAGCAATACACACAGAGAAAGGCCACAAATAAACATGCAGTACATGTATGTGAATGTGCTGTTGTGAACTGACAGCAAGCCAAGCTGCCACGAAGGCAGGGGGGCTGAAGCTGGGCTTCTGTGTTTGTGCAGATAGTGGCCAGGGGGTGGGACGAGATCACAGCATCATTCACATGAATCCAGAGACAGGGAGAGAGATACAGATAAAGAGAGAGAGAGAGAAAGGGAGAGAGAGAGAGAGAGAACAGAACTCAGCTCAGCCTATCAGAAGCCTTCAGACTTGACAGAGGGAGAATAGCGAGATGGTACACACCTGTAAGGAAAACACGGCATACTTCTGTGTCAACAACAGCTGGCTAACTTAGAATTTTATGATGAGTAAGGTGACTGTTGAGAGGTGAAACATTTTAGGAGGTGATTTTGTGGTTCTGCTACCATCTTTATTAATAAAGGAAAAATAGTCACCTTGGATACTCATTGGTGAGGTAAGAATTTTGACCAGACGTTCAGATATTGATTTTAAATCTGTATGCTTTGAAACTAATTGCTGCATGATTTGTGAGGTAGATGTAACAACTTATTGTGACTAATGGTAACATCTGAACTTGCTACATGCTTTATGTGCTTTAGTGAAATAATACATGAAAAGTACAAATGCTGTATATATTTTCAAACATTTTACTGATATATATCAAAACATATCTTTACTTGAGACAAACAGTAAATGTGTAACAAATGCAATACCTCCATCTTTTTTTTTTATTAATCTGAGTTTACAGCTGTAGAAGGCTTTAATGTTTACTGGTGATGTGAGGTTCAGAAAGCTGTGCAAATATATGTGTTACCAGTGTGTTTCTAATGAAAATCCAACAAATCTCAAAGAGTGTCCTGTGACCTAAACCTTTGGGAGCCTCATCAGGACAAGTCTGCATGACAAGACCGTTTCTCTTTTCATCATGCCAGTGGGTTCAGGAGGAGCCTCCAGTCCTGCAGTGCACAGGTTGGCAGATTCAATCAAAGAAGTTCTTTAAAAAATAAAACGTTCTTGATCAAGCCTAACGTCACAAACCCCACAGCACTATGGATTTCTAACGCAATGGGTGATAGCACATATGAATGGTGCGCCAACCAGATAAGAGCTGAAATGTCACAGTAATAATAATAATAATAATAATAATAATAATAATAATGATAACAACAACAACAATAATAATAATAATAATAATACTAATAATAATAATGTTATACTATGGCCTTATATACGATATATTCAGACTGGTGGGTTTGATTCCCGTCCCCAGGCTCTGTGTGCAGTTTTCACTTATCACCCTCATGTGTCCATAAGTTTCCTCCCACAATCCAAAGAGACACAATATTGGTGTTTGTAAAAATGTCCACACCATGTGAGTGTGTGCAGTCTGCTGGTGTCCCCTGGCTTGTGCCTTGGCTTCCTGGGAAAGGCTCCAGGTTCTTACAGTTATGCATTTCTTACAGAGTGGGCGCCATGCCGGCACATTGGGTACCACTGTGAACTTACACTTCCAGGTTAAAGTTCTTTTCTGGCTCATTGTGTTTGGATTGTGTGGAGCAAGTTCTCCCTGTGTGTGTGTGTGTGTGTGTGTGTGTGTGTGTGTGTATATATATCTACATGGCTGCAGTATGTACACATGCAAACAGGTGTATATATAATTTATTTATTCTAAATATTTTATTGTTTGTATGTTGGATGTATGACTGACTGTCAGTAGTGTGAATGGTAAGCAGATGCTTTTTCTAGTTTTATACGTTTTGTCTTTACTTAAAGCCAGATTTTGCACGGCAGCCTCAGAAACACGTCATTTCATGATAACTATGCACAGCATGGCACAGAAATGTTTGTGCACATGTATCCTTATATGGTGAGATCGCCATCTTCAGTTCCCATTCTTTAGCTTTCATTCATTACAGTAGCTCTCATTATTTAGTTCTAGACTGTGAGTTCAGTGATAGAGGGGTCGATACACCTAGACTTTCCCTGCCTCACTGGGAAACTTTCCTCAGACGTGCGCTTCAGTGCCAACCGGCTCACAGCTGCTTGTTGTGTTTATAGCTTGACGCTCACCCTTGATGTCGCAGCACTGCTCACTCACGAGACACGGCAACCTTAGCAGACAGGGGCGGTTAAGTGAGGCAGCTTTCAAACACTGTCTCCTCGTGTTCGGAAAATCAATGTGCTCGTCCAGACTCGTGGCATTTGGAAACACTATGAATACATCACATTGATGTCCATGTCCAGCTGACAGAATCTGAATATTAGAGAAAGCCACGGAAATGTATAAGGACTGTTATCTGGTGAATCTACACGCATTCTTTCCCTCATAAATAAATTACAGCTTCTTCAGCATATAATTGCGATGCTTCCTCCATCTTAGTCCAAAGTCCCAAAACATGACATTTGATGAATTGGTTTCACTAAAGTGTGTTGTAGGTGTGCCCTGCAATATAAGGGCATCCCTTCCAGGCTGCACCCCTGCTTTATTCCCTGTGTTTCCTGAGACAGGTTCCGCAGCCCAAATGGCAACTCTGTAATGAATAATTACTTGGAGGATAGATAGATGGAACTTTAATACTCATCTTTAAAGGTATGTGTGATCTAATTCTCCTGCTATTCTCTTGAGCTGCCTACTTAATAAATATGGCTTACATAAAAACGCAAAATATTAGCTACGCTAACACGCTAACATGCTAACATGCTGATTAGCATTTGGCTACGCTAACAAACAAAACGATACTGTTGTCCTCTAAAGGGCAAAAAGCGCAGGTGGTGAGAGAGGACATGAAGTTTAAACAAAGTTAAAGTGCTCTCTGTGTCACTGGAAGACTGTAAATATCCTCAGAACAGACCGTTCTTCCGCTGTGCGCCCAGAATTGTGTTATAGCTTTTGTTGCTATATGTACAAAAGCCATTATTCTGTTTATGTCTGGCACGAGAAGTGAGGAATTAACCTGGAAACTTCAGTGGCTGGCAAGACCAAAAACAAAGTAAAAAACGAAACAAGTGTGGATTAAGATGCAAGTGAAGCAAAATTGTCATAAAATATATACACTCTCTGTATATGTCAAGCTGAAGCAGTGCATCTGCAGGCAATAACCTACTGTGGAATTTTGAATAAGCAAAACAGATTGTTGTTTATACATTATTCCTCACACTTTATTGTAAAATTCCCAGAGGCCAAGTTGTTCTGTCAATGGCTCTAAGAGCTGAAATAGGTACCCAGAGACTAAAACCACTTTTTCTTTGAACACAGGAGATATGATTAAAATCTATATTCCTAAAAAGGCTCTTACCTGGCCCAAAAAAAGCATGTCAGCTTATATATGACTTTTCCAGAAAGAGCTGACTCTCTTGTATGCGGCCGCTTATGTGTTTGATTTGGATGTAGTGGGGGGGGGGTGACCTCTGCGCATTCTGACCACATGTAATCTGCTTCATGCGACCTGCAGTGTGGAAATGTTTAACGGCATAACATCCAATGCCAAGCAGGTTCTTTTGGTCTCATTCGGTTCAAAGGATGTATTGGGGTGTAGCAGGGGTGATTCTAGGATTTTTCATGGTTGGGGGAGGGCATAAGAGTGGCCATAATTCATACAGATGGGCCAACCATGTTGTTAGCCAATGATATGTTTTGAATCAGTGAGTGACAGGGGAGCAGGTAGTTCGGGGGCCAATCAGCTATCAGCTGGGCCAAAAGCCCTTGTGGCCCCACCCATGTATATACCCACGGGATGCAGAAGCAGAGATGTATATGATTGGATGGGGTACGTCTCAAACATCAGTGGCATCTCGCCCAGTACATCCTCTCCAGGGCTGCTGGCGTTATGTCTCGGGAGACAGAAACCTCGGACCAAAACAACCACAGTGGCACTGTCCTGGCACCACTGAAGTACCTCCTGACCGCAGACAGCACCAAACACGCAACCATGTTAAGAGTGGAAACGGTTATTTATATTGCGACTGGGCATTATTCGGCTTGACTTGGGGAAGTCACCAGCAAGCACTGCACACCGTTTACCAACCATTATTGCAAGTTCACCACTTTTCCCCAAAAGTACATAGAATTTGACCCATTTATACAGCTGGGTATTTTACTGGAGCAAATCCCATTAAGTGCTTAGCTGTGAGGGACCACAGCTGGATCCTCCTGGGACTTGAACCACCATCCTTCTGGTTCCATTCCACTCGACATGGCCGCCACCGGTGAGTCCAAGGCAGTTCGCTCTACAGGGAGCGCTGATAGCCACGGTCAGCGCTCATTACGCCGTCGTTGCCGTTCGGGGCTCCTTAGTCATGTGACATGTGAATCATGGGGGCTCAGTCACTTAACACGTCACAGATGGAAGAGGAGGGGCACTGATGCTGAAGGTTACTAAAGAAACAGTTTGGCCCTTTGAAATGTTAAGCCATTAAAAATGTTATAAGGCATAGCAGTAAATGCAGAGGGGAAAACCGGGGTGAGTCACACTCTTATGGATCACCCCTGCTGTGTAATCTCCCTTCCAAAGGGGGTGCTATGTTTGCATGGCCAATATCTGTACAAATGAGGCCTCTGTTCCCAGCGCTGCCACCCACCCCAGCCTGAACCTTCTGAATCCATGTCAGGTTTTCTCCAACAACAAAACTTTTCTTTTGTTTTGTTAGTGTATTTTAATGCAGTAGCGGAGTCCGGAGACAACTGTTGAACAGGGTCAGTCGTTCAAAGGGACCCAGTTATCTTCCTGCATAAATTAGATTCGCCCAAACACCACTGATGTTTAGCAAACTAGTAAAACTTTACTTTGAGTGGAAAAATGTTTTTTTTTTTGTTGTTGTGCCTTTTTTCTAAAAATTTTCAAAAAATTTCTAAATAACTTCAACAGTCGCCTCAATTTCCCCTTTAACAAATATGTCTGCAGCTCATTTATTTCTTTGCTAAAATCTGATCCTGTTTCTTTCTTCATTATTTTCAGCCCTTCCTTTTAGTTGGCTCTTTTCCACCATGACAGAGAGGTATAACTGTTCCTCTACAGACTCTGTCCCCTCATTGGTCGCAAACTGTCAAGGGGGCGGGCCTTGCAACGTCACAGCCCCGCCCCCGGAGAACATCAGCGTCGACCTGGTGGGCACGTGCGTGAGTCTGGAGGAGTATCTACGGCGTCACCTGGGCCCACGGCGGTCGCCCGTCTTTCTGCCTGTGTGCGTCACCTTCCTGCTGATCTTTGTGGTGGGTGCAGTGGGAAATGCGCTGACCTGCGCCGTCATCGCCGGCAAGAAGGTCATGCACACACCCACCAACTACTACCTGCTCAGCCTGGCGGTGTCGGACCTGTTAGTGCTGCTGCTTGGGATGCCTCTGGAACTGTACGAGATGTGGAGCAACTACCCTTTCCTGCTTGGCCAGTGGGGGTGCTATTTCAAGACGTTCCTCTTCGAAACGGTGTGTTTTGCCTCCGTCCTGAACGTGACGGCACTAAGCGTGGAGCGCTATGTAGCCGTGGTTCACCCCCTCCGTGCCAAGTATGTAGTGACGCGAGCGCACGCCAAGCGTGTGATCGGCACCCTGTGGGCCATCTCCATGCTGTGCGCCGTGCCCAACACCAGCCTGCACGGCGTCAGCTCTCTGCCGCCCGTGCTGGACCGCGACCTCCCCGAGTCGGCCATCTGCACCCTGGTCAAGCCCACCTGGATGTACAATCTCATCGTCCAGGTGACAACGGTCGTCTTCTTCCTGCTGCCCATGTTGACCATCAGCGTGCTCTACCTGCTCATCGGGCTCCAGCTAAAGCGAGAGAAGATGCTGAGGGCCTTGGAGGCCAAGTCCTGTCTGAGTAGGGACAATTACTACAGCGTGCAGAGGGCACGCCACAGGCAGATCACCAAAATGCTCTGTGAGTCCTCTTCTACACCCCGCCCCAAAACTTTGCTGTTATCGTGTCTTCACGGCAGAGCCAGACGAGAAAAACAGAAAGAGAACCAACAATAAATCAGAAAGATGACTCACCTGCGGAAACGGAAAACAGCACTAATCCTGTAAACATCATTAGAAAGAGCTTGTTTTATCTGAATTCTTTTATTGCTGATATAAAATTCTAAATGTAATTTAATGCTAACCAGGAACCACTTTCACATGCACTCAGTGGCCAGTTTATTAGGTAGCCCTACGTAGTACAGGGTCAGACCCCCTATTGTGCGCAGAACCCCTTGAAGGGTTCACAAGTTGTGCATTCAAAGAGTCCTTTCAGCAAAACACTGTTATATCGGGCTGTTATTTTAATGCTTCCACCCTTCCTGTTAGCCTAATATGTCTCTCTAACCTCTCTTTTAACCCACAGAACAACTGGATGTTTTTGTTTCCAGAAAGAGCTGACTCTTTTGTATGCGGCCACTTACGCGATTTATTTGGATGTAGTGGGGGGGGGTGACCTCTACATATTCTGACCACATGTAATCTGGTTCATGCGACATACCGTGTGGAACTCTGGTCCTGGAGAGCTACTATCCAGTAGGTTTTATATCCTACCTGGCTTCTTATGAGCCACACCTGTTCCTAGTATTTACCTGAGAACAGGTGTGGCTCATCAGAAGCCAGGTAGACTGGAAAACCTACTGGATTGTAGCTCTCCAGGACCGGAGTTGGAGACGCCTGCTCTGGACACTGTAGTCTGTGATAATTCCAGTAAGGTGTTATTTAAAATCATATAGATAATGCATGTTAGCCATTGTATTGTTTATCCATACAGTAATTGAACCTCAGGACCCTGTCCGTGTGCTGTACATATTTTCCTGACCAAGCAAGTTAACAACCACGTTTAACCCCTGTGTTATTTTTGGGGTCGACGTGACCCCAGTCCATTTTCAAAATGAAGATAAATTCTATAGAATCTAGAATTTAGAACAGAAGAAGCAAAATACACAGGTGTTAAAATCTCCTAGATCATGTACCTTAGCCATTCTAAAACTTAGCCACACAGGGACTGGACCGTACGACCTTATCTACATGCTGTATATATTCAATTCACAATTTGCTGGAGCAGGCTAGTCACATAAACAAGCCACTGTATATAGTTATATTTTTCAGTAATGTTGCCTATTAACTTTAGATAAGTGCCATTATCATTACTTCCTATAGCATCTTGGTGTATGGGGGTGAGGTCTTGCAGTAATACTAGGGATCTGATCTAAACTCAGGGCGGAATTATAAATTCCGAAACTTGGCTTGTTGGCTTTGCTGTCCCAATGTCCTGATAAATCCATTCAGACCAAGAAACCAATATCTCTTTGTGAAGGGGCAGATCAGTTTATTTTTCCATATAAACCACACTCCTTATCAAACACCCCTTATCCAGCACTCCTTATCTAACTCAGCCAAGAAAGAAAGATCAAGAGACGTTTTCAGGGAAAAAAAAACATTGTCCCTGAAACGTCCTTACATTGTAATGTGAACTCAGAAATGTTCTCAGTGAATTCTCATTAAATCTTAAAACATCCCTTGTTAACCAGTTGGCTACTTCTACCACAAGGATTTACTGTTCCCAGGTCCATTTCAAAATGGGCTCATTATTAATCTGGCTGCAGATGCTTAGCCTACAGCAATGTGGCAAATTTGGCAGTGTTCGCAACACTGGCTTAAAATCACAGAGGAGTTCATAATTACTCTCAGGCAGAAAAAAATGTTTTCTGGGTATGTCAGGTAAGGCACCGCATCCAGGCTGCATCTTCAGTATGTAGAAAGTATCCTGAATAAAGGAGCCGTTTGGTGCCGTTTTGCCATGGCAACCAGTTAATGTTTGTGCTGTGTGTGAAATATAGCTGCTAATTAAGTGATTGAGGAGCAGGTTAATCATTAATTAGTAACAGGTTGTGCTCTCAAAGGGGGGGGAGACAATTCCACAGGCCCCTGAATGACTTGGACCACCAAAAAAATTGGGGCTGTAACTGGACTGGTCTGAGGACCCAATATCATATGCTTACTTGGGGCCCAGAATCTCTAGTGCCACCCCCCCAACTAGTACCCGAAATTTTCTAGCACACATAACTAGTTGAAAACATGCTAATGCGCATTTTCTGCTGGTATTTTTTGACAACATGATTGAAATGTTGTAGCAGTACAGTCATATGTCCCTCTTCACTACAGTCTGAGACAGAGTTATGTGTCTGAAACAGAGGATCTTAGCCTGGGGACCATGGATAGATTTCCAGTGCACAAAGAAGGTTAGGAAAGTGTGGTCAGGAGCACCACTAGAGATTCTGGGCCCCATCAAACCATATCATATTGTGCCGTCAGCCCAGACCGATCCAATTATGTTCCAAATTTTTGGAACTGTCCTAACTTTCTGCCCTTTACAGTGACCCTGCCTGTGTTCTAAAATTACTCAGACATTGTCTATCCATTAGACCAAGCTGTACACCATGATCCCAGACAGGGCACCACGCCAGTGTTTACCTCCACAGAGCTCTGTCCACATTTCCGTGAGGCCCTCAAGAAGAGCTACGGGTGCACTTCATCCTTCCAGCTCGGCACATGCGACCGGTTTCACTACCACTCATATCTGTGACGTGGCCTCCTAAAAGATGCCCTTTCAAGAGATTCAGGCATCAGAAGACGGTTACTTGTACGTGTGACCCTGTCCAAGGTTTATGCCTTTTCATACATCTCCGTATTGGCGCTTGCAACTGAATTTAATTTAATATGCCGTTGGGGGTGTCCCCTGCCCAGTACCCTGTGTCTCCAGGGATGGATTCCAGTCTTACCATAACCCTGTACTGAATAAGTGGAAAGGGAAAATGGATGGATGGATGGATGGATGGTTTAACCTCGCAAGTCCTCTATGTATAACCAGATTCCCCCCTTCTTATTTATTTAAAGGTTCTTGTCCCCTTTGCCTTAAGACAAATCAGTAAGACAGGATGTCTTTAAAAGTCCCTCCAACAGAAACCCACTTAACCATGCAACTAATAATACAGGCAGCAAACTGCAGTCTTTGCAGGTGCAACTGGGCTTATAGTAAACAAAGCTTCACCTTCTATGATAAAGTGCACTGATGCAGAAATGCAGGTTGCAGTGGAGATAAACACTGGTTGTCACCAAACACTGGCATCCATAAACTGCAGTGGAATTTATCAGCGTAGCTTCATAGAAATCCAGAAATAAACACAGTGAAAGCTGTGACGTGCAAAGAATGATGGCGGGTTTCCCTGCACACTATCTGCATTGTCACTGACTATGTGTTACAATCAGGCTGCCCATGACGCCCACAGATCAGTGAACTGGTAGCTAATGGGACAAAACAGCATAGCACTGCGGGAAATAACATATCAATAATGGTACAGTGGAGCATGAGATAACGTAATAAGTGGCTGGCACAGTGCTGCAGAAGATAGAACTGTGGCCTGAAGTTTGTAGGTTCGGCGTGCATGATCTCCTTGTGTTTATCTAGGTTTCCATCCACAATTCAAAAACATGTGGCTAGATCAACTGCTACATCTGTGGTAGACCTGCAGCCGGTCCACGTTTTTGCTCCTTCTGAGCTCCCTGCAAGACAGTCCACATTTTTCTCCCTACTGGGAGCTGAGACGGAGCAAAAACGTGGACTGTCTGTGGGTCCCGGTGGACCGGATTGGGAAACATTAGGATAATCAGTTATGGAAGACAGATTTATGTATTTCTGGAGCCACACATTCCTAGAATCGGCTGCTCTGAAGATCTGACCTAACAGGCTTCAGAGCTGCGAGTTCCTCGAGGGTCCAGCACAGGATGAGCTGCTGTGAAGGGAAGCCAGCTCTCTCGCCGCCGGCTGAAGTGGAAGCCTCTGATCCAGCTTGTAGAGTCAGTAGCGAACAAAAAACCCCTCCAGGCACAAGACAGGGACAGCAAGACATGCTGTATGGTGCACATTAGAGTTTGATCTCCTTGCCTGAATCCCCGTGTCAAAACCAGGCAACAAAAGCAACTTTGTGACACCTCAGCAAGGCGATTCTGCTTATTAAGGCAATACTGCACCTTCAGCAGTCCTGCTACAGCGCCAATGTGGTCCAAGGCATCTCCAGACTACCTCATGAATACAGAATCAACTACCATTGAAGAGATCCTGCTGAGATAATTCCAACCTTCTTTTTTATTTGCTTATTAACTTATGTGCTTAATTAATGCCAAAAGAACAATATATTGGCCTGGTGCCACATTATACTGGCCTAGTGTTGCAATATACTAACCTAGTGTCTCAGTATACTGGCCAAGTGTCACAGTATACTGACCTAATGTCGCAGTATACTGGCCTAGTACCAAAGTATACTGGCCTAGTGTCACAGAATACTAACCTAATGTCGCAGTATACTGGCCTAGTACCAAAGTATACTGGCCAAGTGTCACAGTATACTGACCTAATGTCGCAGTATACTGGCCTAGTACCAAAGTATACTGGCCAAGTGTCACAGTATACTGACCTAATGTCGCAATATACTGGCCTAGTACTAAAGTATACTGGCTAGTGTCACAGAATACTGGCCTAGGGTCACAATATACTAGCTTAGTACCGCAGTATACTGGTCTAGTGCTACACAGTCCATCCACCCATGAGCACCCCAGTCCAACAGGAAATTGTCCACATTAACCAGGGAGCTCCGCCAGGACTCTCGATCTATTTGGACAGCCATGGAACACATCTGACCAAGAGAAACTGGAGCGTTCCAGCCACAACTAATACATTATTATCCCTTTGTGGTCATGGATCATAATCTCTTTTTAGAAGCAAGTACAGCTAACTTTGCCTTAGGCTCCAAATATATACAACATCCCAGCAAGGAAATATATGCAATATAATCAACTGAACCGGCAATATTAACAATGAGAAAATAGCTCTATTAATATTAAACAGGAGCTCCTTTTAATTGCTAGTTTAGAACAAGTCGATGTTGTTTCTTATTTTTGAAATTCAGCAGAAAACACAGGTATTACTGGAAATACCCTGGAGGCCTTTTCTTGGCATTTGATGCACTTCTTTGCGACACTGTTACCAATCTCTTTACAAGGATATTTTACCGTGTTTTTCCCTTGTTTACAAAAAGGATTTATTTGGCAGGGTCCTGCTAAAATTACATCATGACAAACAAAGACCTGGCGTGTCAGCTTTGCCGGTGGCTAATTTCCATATTGGGGAAAGAGGCTCATGTAAAAACCGTTAAGTGGCTCTGAGAGCGTTGGAGAAAGTCAAACGGGCTAGCGACCATTTCCATTTCACTTTGCAGGCACTAATGTACGTGCACTGTATATTCTTTCTCTGCCACGTCAGTGTTGTGTTGTTCCCCTCAGTCCTAACAGTGTATATATATAAATCTCTAATAGTGTATTTATATTAACCCCTAATTACTGTCTCTTTATGCAAGTTGGCATAAAATGTATTTCGCTAATTCAGCTGCAATTAAATGTTGGAAGTCATTTAAGTTGCTCAGTAGCATAAACAGTAGAAACATAAAGGTGAAATATTTGATGCTGAATAACTTCCTGGAAATTGAGTGTTTTCTGCTGAACACCGGCCCTGCATTACACGCTGTGCAATTTCTGCAGTTCACTCATCTGTAACAATGGCGAAATGGATAAAAGCCTTTTCACCTAAGTAATTTGCAGACAGCTTAGAACAGTTCGCCTTCAGAACGTTTTGTACAGGGATGGTAAGACTCACCGATTCGCATCGGTGCACCGGCATTAAAGTTTACGATGCAACAGGTCTGATTGAAAAAGTATGCACCAGATACACTTTGGGATGAAGTAAGCATGTGTCCTTTCTAACATCTTTGCATTGGTAAAATCTGATTTATTCATATATAATTATTAGTAGAGGCCCTATGCCTTTATTATTTAGAACTGGGACCAATAATTTTTAACCAATAATTTTATATTGAGATTGATTCCTCCTGTTTCTGTATTTGTACCATATTGGATTGCATAGCATCATATTTTTGCCTTCCATCATATCGCGTTGAATTGCATTGTGTTGAATCAGATCATGTCGAGTCAAACTGCATCGCAATGGGGGTGAATCATATCGTATCGCATTAGCAGTTACGTTGCCAGTGCATCACGATACGTATCGCATCGGCCTCAGTGATGAAGATGCACATCCCTATTTTGGTAGGGAATGACTTCTGTCTCTTACTTAGTGATGTAAGATCTGCTCCAATTGGGAAAGAGAACACGGTCACATGATGCAGGTATGCGAGGGCATGGAGATTCTTCTAGGGTGAGATTTTAACAAATGGAGAGTCTTGGGAAGGTGAATGAGGACTGGGCACGTAGTCTAGGGCAGTGGTTTAGCCAATGGTTTCAACTGGTTTAACCTCAGGACATTAATTAATCAATCAATCAGTTAAGCAATTAATTCACAAAAATAGTGCTGATGATAATTTGCGAGTTGGGGGGGGGTTCTAGTGGAGATTAAGGCATAGGCTATCCTAGGCCTTAGGCCCCCGGCAAACATCAGGAAAAATGGAACGGTTAGTTAAATGGGCAGCACCTAAGTGTCCATGCTGATGTCAGCCTAGGGCCCCCAGATTAGTTAATCAGCCCCGGCCACTCCCAGGACATCCAGGTTCCTTCCCATCTTACGCTCTATGCGTGGGCTTTGTCTCCGACTCACAGGCGTGCTGGTGGTGGTGTTCGGGATCTGCTGGGCCCCCTTCCACACGGATCGCGTGATGTGGAGCTTTATCGAGGACTGGACCGAATCCCGGCAGAAGATGTTCGAATATGTCCACATCCTCTCTGGGGTCTTCTTCTACCTGAGCTCCGTCGTCAACCCCATCCTCTACAACCTGATGTCCTCACGCTTCCGCGAGATGTTCCGCGAGGTGGCGTGTCGGCACACCCGGCACCGGTACTCCCCGAGTGTGACGCGGGTGACACGGCTGACCCTGCGTAGCACCGTCTGCGAGGGCCACCCTGGACCCGGCATGCCCGTCTCAGATGGTGAGGACTGCATCAAGTACGTGGACCATCATCACGAGCAGGAGACCACCATGGCATAGGGGGAAGACCCAAATCTTCCGGTCTACTATCAATGAGCCCCAGTAGGACCACAGAGACAATAGCCTTTCATTGTAATGTCAGCATTCAATATATCAGCTAATAAATAACACTTAACCTTTTCAGGCGTAGATAATTTACTGATTAGGCCATTTCCTAGTTAACAATGACGTTGTTTCCTATCTGAGGAATGGCTTTAATTAATAAGCAGAGGGGCAGGACAGAGAGGTCGACATGAAGAAGGAGTCTTTAAACACGGACATTAACATTTTTCAAGTGTCACCACAGACTTAATGACATGTCAGCAGGCATCCACTCCCTCTTAGAGTCCCTGAATTGCGAACAAATGCGTTTCTGTTCCACAGAGCTGTTCCCCTGCATTGCGTTTAATCTATATAATGTTCTCCAGTACGCTAAGCATCACTAATGACAATGACATCTGTTAAGCAACGAGAAAGCAAATATCAATAATTATATATATATCACAGTAAAGGCCAAGTTTAAGAATGCAATGTGATTCTGTGTTTTGATGGTGATCATATGTAGAAGAAATGGCCAAAGGAAACAGGCTTTTCTCAAATGTAAAAGATAACTCAGATTTTTTTCCATTTCCATCTACTATTTGAGATTAATCCTCATACACCAGCTGGGAGCATAATGTGATACATCCATACATGGATCCATACATCTGGTCCTGGATGGTTATGTCTTCCTACACCAGGGGTGGGAATGATCAGAGGACATCAGCCTCATGCCCTAAGGGGTTCATCCAGGGTTCTAGAACCACAGGAGCCACAATGAGTGCCTGGCAAACAGGCAAATCACAAACTGCCTAAAGGCAAAATGGATAAGTGACATGGGAAGGATTCACACAGTAACTGCATCATGAGTGTCACTGAATGATATCATATCCTAAACTATCTAGCAACCTGTCCATCACGTCTCTATGAATGTCGCTCTGTGTGAGCAGGAGTAAAGTAAGAAATCGGGAAAACTGACAGAGTCCCCTGGCTTTTTGCGTGACACTTACATTATGACCTTTGAAGAATTATATATTTACGAAATGAGAAGCAAATAGCCATCAATTCACATAAAAAGTCTTTTCCCTTAAAATGAATTAGTTGCATCAGGTTTTGATTTTATTCGTTTGCTCAAACGGTGAATGGTAGCATGTTTATCACTGGCTGTGCGATTACGCCGTTTCTGAATTCCCTTCACAATATCGACAGACACTTATACGTTTCCGAAGCAATGCAGATGTTAGCATCCGACACAGCTAGCTACAGATCATGCCTAGAAAAAGATAGCGAACGGTCTCGTAAATACACGCATGAATTGAAAGCAGATGATGGCCGCTGAGTTATTTATCATGTAACTGGAGCATCGGTGGCTTCATCCCCGCGGCTGCTCTGCCCACTGATGAAAGCAACTCACTGCACGTTTCAAGCATCTTCCGCTTTCATGTGTGGCTTGTGCTTTCCAGAGGGAAAAGCTCCTCTAATACTCCATTTGGCCCATGATTAGGTTGTGACGGGAGAGAATAGAGGGTGTTTAAAGTAAATAAGGCATCCAGCAGAGAGCTTCAGCCCTGTGAGACTCAGAGCACTGATGTCTGTCCACTCAGATACCAGTCCTAAAGAGCTACAATGTTACTAGACTTGAAGGAAGAAACAGTGCTTTGAAACATTCAGTAAGTGGAATTAATCAGGTGCTGTTGCAGGATCAACCCACATCCCCATAGGTTACTTTACTAGTTCGTTATATCAGACTAGACTATGATTGGTAGTTCGCGGTGACTCCACCCACCTTGAGTCTTGGAGCGTCATTTCTATTGTTATTAGTGATAACGCTAGTGGATAGTAGGCCATGTTTGGAAGTGAGGGGCAGAATTTCAGCTGCCATCACGTGACATCCAAAGGTAGAGCCACGAGAATAAAAAAAAATTATACTTTAAAAAGGAGGTGAATTACCACAATCCAGTTGGAGAAGAAAAGCAAAAACAATCATTCCTGAAATATTTTACCATCATGACATACAACTATGAGTCTAGACTTACATCACATTGTAATGTAAAAATTACCCACTTATTGTGTAAATGAAAAAAATGTACATTTTCATTTTCTTCAGAAACTGCATGGTCAAGACATGGACATCCATCCAAGTGAAATGTAAAAATGTATTATTTTGGTTACTTGGTTACGTATTGTTCTCATCATTGCTTTATTGCTTTTATTTTTTTGACCAGTAAAGTGGTTTATATTTTTTTTTCAATCTTACTGTAGTTTTTTGAAGGTTCCTGACTGTTAACTTCAGCATGTGTGTGGTGCTTTGTGCAAGTCTTAAAATGTTTGCTAACATGACCATGAATGCTGAAATATCCCACATCTCAACTGGAAAACTTGTTTAACAGATTAAATATATACTAATAATGATGTTGCATAAAAAGGTCAATATTAACACTGCATTAAACCTATTTAACAGCTGATTTTATCCAAAGCGACATACAACTAAGAAAGCAGGGGCAGCCAGTTCCTGAAACGATCGAGGTTAAGGGTCTTGTTCAAGGGTCCAACAGTGAAATCACTCTGCTGACCACGGGGTGTGAACCAACAACGTTGTGATTATCCAGCATCCAACCCCATTGAGCCACACACCACCCATGCTAGATTAATGAGTTTATGTAGTATGAACATACTGGGTGTGAAAAATCACCGCGCCAATCACACCTGCCAAAAATATGCCTTCCAAAGATGTACTCAGTTTGCACATGCACAGAAACTAGCTTAACAGCTTCTGTGTTAACTCTGCTGTGGAGCAACTACTGGTAAATGGGACTATAGAAGAACAAGGTGTTCAAACAATGTATAAATTCACTGGAAATGCATATGTCCTGTGTTGGAATGTTGTTTAAATGGTTAAACTCTTTCACATAGTCAGGACCAGAAAAATACTGAGAATTTGTGCTTGTCAGACTTCCCACACGAAACTGGACCCCAAATGTCTCCCAGGGACCTTAGGAAGCCAAGCACAAGCCCTCGGGTCATGCTGGATGGGATTTTGCTGCGGATTAGTGGCATGCATCAATATACAACAGAATAAATGTCTTGTAGCCTTGAGATTTTATATATCAGAAAATCTGAAGGAAATTTGAGGAGCACGGTTCTTACTGTCAAATAAAAGATGTTTCATTGCAATTGCAGCCGACGCTCCGTAGGGGCCGCTCCAAGCCTAACGACTCCTGGCAGAAAACACAGTACCCACTCACGCTCTCCCGTTACAGCTCCCTCGCTCAGTACTCCCACCTGGTGGTCCTCCATGAGACGGCAGGTACACAGTGGTAATGTAACCAGGCCAAACCACCAACCTGATGCCAGGTCAGTAAGTCAAAATGCTAAAGCACCCAATCAGCATGGCAGCCGGACCTGCACAGAGCTACGACCATATTACTGTAGTTTTGGCAGGTAAACAAAATCTGTTTTTTTATTTCTCTCCAGTTGTAGTGTCTGGAGCTGATTTAAATGGACCAGCTGGACCATAATGTGAGATATATAGCAGATTTTCACCCTCTTTCTACTCTTCTATTCCTAATTGTGTCAATGACTCATTTTTCATACCTCGCTTTATCAATTTGCTCCCCTATTAGGCCAAAATCTCATCTCTGCTTTTCAAATTAGATGTTGCCACCATCCTCTTCTATGAGCTGGAAATGCAGTGTAGCTTCTAAATGCCCTGATAAAATATGACAAGCTTCAGAAAGAAAAGTTATTTTAGGGGTCTTCATTGTGCTTTCTCAGCTTCTGGAAAATTACTGCCGCAGTCTGCCAAGAGCAACGTTCGAGAGTTTTAAATTTGAATTTAATGAAATAATACTTTCAGGATTTGGTAATGTGTATCGTGCCAGGAAGGTCAAAATGCATGCCATGTGAATATGACAAAAGCAAACTGCAGGGGGTGCTGTAGGAAGCAGTTATGTTTTTTATAATCAGCTATTGGCCAATCAAATTCCATCTTGAGTCTATTTGCATGGTTTACGCTACAACATCAAAATCATTGATCAAAATCATTTCAGTTCAAAAATTCTACCATAAGAAAGGCTTCATTCCTGTTACAGTTAATTACTGTTGTCAGGATAATGGATGACAGCTGAATCTTTGCAGGCCCTACACATCTTTCTGTACAGTTTTACCTTACTTTTTCACATTAGGCCAGCGGTTTGTCTTTGTGTGTCTCCTGTGACTGTCTTTTCTGCTTCTGTTAAATTGTCTTTGAGCTAACTCACATTTAGCTATTTTGATGCCAAATGCACTTCCTAGATTGACTTTGACACATGACATGTTTTATTAATCATATGGACTTACTGGTGTTAACATCGTCTCTCTTCCTGTGGTTATTTGCTCACAGGGAATTTCAACAGTGTGGAAAAATTCATCACTTTTCATTGTGCCTGTCTGGATTTTCTTACGATGTGGTTCTGCGGTCATGACAAACCCCTCAAAGCCACCTAAAGGTCATGCAAAAGATTCTTCTCCTCAACTGCCCACCTCCTGGACAAAAGTAAAATCAAAAATTGGTCTTCGGAGGTCTCAATCTATATCGCGAACAGGTGGCTCCCACCTTGAACAAGAAGGCTGCTCCTCGCCATTGAAAACAGGGCACTTTCAGAAATGTTTTTATCATTTTTTAGGGGCAGTTTAGTACATGAACAATGTGCATTGCCAGTTAAATATTACAGTTCGTATAGTAGGAATAAGGTAAATATCAGTCACAATTGTTGGCACAACTTGAATTTTTTGCGTTTATGACTTTTTTTTTTTTACCAAAATGTCACTCTGTTCTTGCTTTATTGTTTTCTCCAACTGTCCCCTTCAGCTCTGATGAAGCTATTATAGCCGATGTATATACATTTTGTATTATTATAGCAGGCACCACTCCATTTTATACATTATATAAAAACTCATCAAAACAAGGTGCCATGTTGGCTTATTAGGTGACATTATAGCCTCATTTCTCCCGGGACGGCAGGTCCAAATCCCACCCTCAGCTTTGTTTATGCTCTCCCTTTGTTTATATGGTTTCTAAGCAAATCCAAAAATATGTGTGTGCCGTCTGATTTACCAGCATCACATGCCCCCAGTATTTCCGGGGCAGGCTCCAGGCTCCATAACTCTGAGCCCCTGATGAGGATAAGCAGTTGAAAAATGGATGCTTTATCGAAGTGTATCTCCATCCATTCCTTAGGGACCCCCAGACAGTCCACGTTTTTGCTCCCTCCCAGCTCCCAGCCCACCTGTACCAGGTATTCAGTGTTCTCGCTTGTTTGGTTCAGGTGTGCCGGGAGCTGAGCAGGAGCAAAAATGGGGACTGTCTGGTGGTTTCCGAGGACTGAGTTGAGAAACATTGCTTTATACAATCCTTTTTCACCTGAAATAAGTCACATTAACATGCAGTTACAGATAGGCTCGATAACACTCTCTGAAATGGCACTAAAGAACGTTAACATTGCAGAGGATTAGCAAAAGAGTGATTTCTGTGCAGAATGAAGTTCTTGTTTCCAAGTCCCATTCTCCTAACAATTATCTCTTCGCAAGGCACTTATTTATGTTTCCTTAAGTGTGGGTTTTACTCATATGTTCTCAAAGTACACATCTTACCAATCTTTATTTTTCATTCTGAGCCCTCTGCCTCCTTAAGCTGTTGAAATCATAGCAGCATAAGATTGAAGAAATAATCACAAGCATCTTTTTTTCTGCATCATCTCAAAGATCGTTCCAAGTACAAATAATGAAGATAAATGCGACAGAAAAGAAAACCACAAAAAAACTATTACATCAACAAACCTCATCCTCCTTCAGTGTCTGCCTACATCTGAAGTCCTGGTATTTGACTCTCATCTAATCAAATCTTTATACCTTCATTCTGAAAGTAACGTTTCACATTTGAAGAAGGAAAAGCACTTTATGCTGCTGTTTGGGAAGCGTTTGTTTCTGTTCAAAACAGCTGGCGTATACACTGGCTGGGAGAGTACCTTGGAGATTATTTTGTACTCCTGATATTTGTTTTATTAACTGATATGTCTCTGTGGAGACTAATTGCAAGTATTATTTGTCTTAACAAGCTGTTCCTTATTTCATCACTTAATCCAGAGTTGGCATGTAAAGTACAGTATGCTCTGCGTCAGGTAAGTATTAATTTTTAACAACAGGGTAACAAAGACAGCTGGAGAAGATTCTGTGCGACAGAGCCATGATTAGAGCCAGTGCCTGGGATATTTCACAGGTTGGGAAGCTTGGAGTTATTGGCCAAGAAATTACAGCCTTTTAAACTCAGTTGAAAGGGAAAATAAACATCAGTTTGAGTGACTTAAATTTAAAGCTGTCGTTTTGATCCTAGATCGTAGCATTATGGTCTACACATCTGCTGTAGGTTCCAAACATGTTTCCAAAGCAATTCTACCCATTCATAGGTTTTGAATACTTAATAAAAAATAATGTACTCTACATATATGCTGCATTCATAGTTGAGGCAAAAGAAACACAGGTAATATATTTGTTATTATAAACACAACAGATATTATAAGGATCACTATGAAGACTCCATTTCTCTGCGCATAAAATGCCCATTCATTCATTTTTCCATTCCCACTTGTCCTATACAGGGTCTCCATGGTCAATATAATTGAAAATATCAATCAGTCATGCAGAAATATACAAACTACGAATTACGCAACAGTAATTGACTGATGTTCTTTATTTCGTCTACAGGAGCCTCACAATGGCAGGCTGAAGAACAGCTTCTTCCCCACAGCTATCAATGTGCTCTAAAGTACCTTACACTGTTGTTTCTCCTCCCTGCCCACCTTCACACACAACCGGATACCTCGACTGAACATCGCTTATGTTTGCACTGACTGCTCATTTTGCACATTGTATATCTCCTGTTTACACTTCCATCGTTGCTTGCATGATCTTGTCATATTTCCTAGTATAGTCACTTTCATTGTATTTCCTGTCTGCACTTTATGCTACAGACTCTTTCATGCTTATTTTGCAAAGAACCATCATTTATATTTATAATTTATTGCATTTATTGTATTTGAATATATTTTGTTTGCACCTGGCTAGATGCTAACAGCATTTAATTGGCACCGTACCTGTATTCAGCACAATGACAATAAAGTTGAATCTAATCTAATGGTTAAAAAAGCCTTTTTCTCTCATCTCTGGGTGCAAGTTCTGCGTTCCCACCTGCTGTTATGCTGCATGGTCCTCCTCATCCCTGTTTTGAGCTTCCCCTCTGCCAGACACTCTGTTTCATCCCATAGGATTGGTAACTAAACCTTCCATGGACTTACATACCTCTCTATCCCAATTCTATAGATTCTACAATTTAGAACAGAAGAAGTAAAATACACAAGAGATATGACACCAAGACACATCATTCACAGGTACAGTTCTCAAAACTGGTTTGTGGATTGCAATAGCTCTGATACGTTACATGAACATCAAAGAGTCGGTGAAGGAACAACTGACCTCTCCCGTTGTCGTGAAACGTGGTTAACGTACTGTCATCCAGCAACAGTCATGGGACATTGACTAGGTCATTAATGATCATGGAATGCATACTTTTCTATAATTCACCAGCAGTGAATCTGCTATAGTACGCCCTCCTTCATTTCATTGCCTCCCACAAACCTGACAAACTCCTTTGATAAATGAACAACACACCCCCACCAGAAACATCAAACATCAGCAAAGCAATAATGTCACAGTTTAATGATTTTAGTAGAAAAAAAAAATACTGGTTCATTTAACTCACTAAGTATCTCAGGATGAGAAGTAGAGATGACTACAGCATTTCTAAAGGGGAAAAAAAGTCCTTTTGTTCAATTTTGGCTTAACAGCGCCTCATCTGGATATACAGTGCCATTGCTACCTTATATTTATGAACAAGCAGATGTGAATTATAAAATAAATCTTAATTTAACGGTGTATTACTGTACTTATGATTTTATTACACTACTTCAGTAATGACTTCTAATAACCCACCTTTATCTCTGTCACCATTTAATTAATTTGAGAAACTATATACTGCATTTTAAATATAACCATACTAGTGCGTACTATTACCATACTAGTAGTATTACCACTACTGTGTCATCTTTGAATCTATATTAATAAAAAGCAACACAGGCATGATCATAAACACACTAACTAATCCAGTTACAACTGTGCTCATTATCTGTTGCGTATTATGGGTCTGTGTGGAGGAATTTTTGCAGCTGTATAAAGTCTATCTTTCTGTTGAATGTTCCTTCAGATGTACTGAAAAGAGAGTGAACAACCTCTTATGAAATGAATAAATCAAAATGCTGACAATCTGAATTAGCCATTTTCATTGGCTGGGGAAAATTGCCAGAACAAATTTTGTAATTATAATTACACTGATCAACAAAGCTTTTGTCACAGAGCATATAAGGGGTTCCTTCTGTGCACTTTTTTAGGCTGATTTCAGAAATTCACTCATAATTTTGCATTGGTATAAGTCCTTATTAAGAATGTATGGGTATATTAAAGTTTAACTTGAACAAAATATTTTGTTTCTATTTGTGAACATTTTTAAGACTTTACAGAATGGCGCAAAGTACTATAAGTCTGTTTTGCCAGAGTTTACAGGCTGTAACACATTTGGGCGTGTTGAGACAGGAACCTGCTCTCTCTCTCTCTGATTTGGTAAAAGGATATGAAGGCAAGTGGGGTCCCAGTATGCCTGCTGACATCTGCTGGACCCTTAAGAGGGATGTTCCTCAGGCCAAGTACAGCAGAAAGTCATACACTTCTACCTATAACCCCTGTGTCATTTTTGGGGTCAAAGTTCCCCCAGTCCATTTTCCAATTGAGGTTAAATTCTAGAGATTCTAGAATTTAGAACGGAAGAAGTGAAATACACAAGGGTTAATATGAGTCACTTCCCCTATGCATATACACTGTAAGTATCCAAATAGCGTAAAGGTTAATTGTATGTCACTAAGAATCCTTGCATGTTAAGGAAATTCTGATTAGATATTTGAATTCCGCACAAACAATACTAATCTATGTAAATGCATATGACCAAAAACAGTTTGTTTATCTGTGTTATAGAAGTTTATTACACACCTATATCCCCATAGAAGAAAGCCATTCACACATCTCACTAAAAGCTTGACACATATCATGAATCTCATGCATGCATGCATGTCTCTCTGAATGCTGAAAGTGTTTTCAATCTGACCCCAACTGTGAGTGTCTTAACCAAACCCACATCCCTTCTTCCTGGACTGTGACAGCAGTTGCAAACCTCAGAGGATAACAGCTAAGAAAGTGAGGCCTACCTGTTCTCAGACAGTGGAAGAAGTGAGAATTACACTCCCCCACTCCTGAGAAATCATTTTAACAAATCATCGCTTTAAATTTTTTCCCATTCATTTTTAACCAGAATCTGTTTACCTGCAAAGTCCTCTTGATGGCCACGGGAGTGCACTAATTTGATTTTTGCCCACACTAATCTGCCTCAGTTAGCCTGATTCAGTAGGGGTCTTGCGACAAGGCCCAGTTCTCCTCATTAATGCATCATAATAGATGCTGGCAATTAGTGTAACCAAATAAAAGATGACAAACAATTGAACCTTGTAAATCTGGATCCCTAGTATTTGGACTCTTGACATAGGTCCCAATAAGAAAAGTCAAGTCAAATGGCTTAATTGTTCATACCATCCACATAAATAACAATTATGTTCCCCCAGGACCACGGTGTGACGTGCAAGTGCATGTGACAAGGGGATGTTTTCACAGTACAAAACCATATGCATACCTGAAGTTCTTCCATGAATTTAATCTAAAACTTGTGTTCAAGATTTGTTTCTATCTCAATGTTTGAGTTACGTTTGGTATAAAATATTGTAGTTTGTTTGGTATAAAATCTGACATGACTTTTAGACCGGTGAATATTTTTTCTCTGCAATCAAGATTTAATCTCCTTCAGCTTTTTCCGCAAAGGTCAAGTTGTGAACAATTTAATGAGTAGGTATAAATCATCCTTCAAATTTCCATACATTTACACTCTAAAATTTTTCCTGTATTAAAATGAACTTTTTAAAAAGTACAGATCATATCACTCATACCACGCGAAACAAGGCTTAACGGCAACGTTCCGTTTAGGATAAACAGTCTCTTACTTAACCTCTCTAGTTACCAAAGAACTCATTTAGATTAGACAAAACTTCCAGCCCGCTGATGAGTCCTTGCTACCGCATTATCAGCTAATTTGTTTTTTCTATTAATTACAGCAGGATTACTGCTTGTACGTTTTCATTAGAGCTTTGTTGCTTCAAGCGATGGCGCAGGCAGGAGTTCAGACGTTGAACAGCATGGACTAAATTGAAGACAGCTTGATCTTTTCATGTTGGGCTTAGCCTGCGAAATGTGTGATGGTTTTAAGCCACTTAAACACAAAGAATTATTAATAGGCAGAATAAATCATTTCCTGGCCGTGTACTGGATGATGTTCGCAAGCTGACTAACACGGGAAGCTGACTAGTCCGGACCCATTTGGGTGTGTCTCTGATTTTGTTTCATTTTTTTGTCGTTCTCCTCGATGCTGACACAGAATAAAAATATGATCATTATAATAAATGTATAAGCAAAGTGCAGACATTCCACATGAAAAGTCTAGTGCAACACTTATACTGGAACAATAGCAGTTTTCACGCTTTGTTTTCCAGTGTTTACTTGAGAGACACAACCCCAGAAGTCACTTTAAATTAGTGTAATTTTACCTCTTTAAACTACATAGCTATTATATATTCAAAACACACTCAAAATAATACAGGAAATAAGAAAAATGCATGAGTTTATCACTTCTAGCCTCTCACATTGGCGCTCATCTGAACAGGGTCAACCCAGAAGATCCGTCAATCTTCAGGGTTGAATATACCAGACAAATACATAAATAAAAATACTTAACTTGCCACTCGTACATATTTTAGTCTTTACAGTTTCTGCATTAAATTTTTGTTTTCATCTCACCGGAACCAGATTTCATTCTTGCATATCTAAAACGACAAATTTAAAAACAAATTAAAAAACAGGCAATTCATCTTTTATACAAGAGATCAGCCTTGGTTTTGGCTAACCACTCCGCAAAAAAAAAAAAAAAAAAAAAAAGTTTATAAATATTTTTCACTTGAGCTTATAAAATCTACAGTCTATCAGAAAATTAATTTGCTTTTAGATAAAAATTTTATTGAAGGTACACAGAAAGAATGCCACTATACAAACGGCGTCCCAAAAAAATTTAAAAGTGCAACAGCGAGCTGATCTATCAGTTCTGTGGCCAAGAAGCATCAAGCAATTGCGGGGAAAGGCCGCTTTCTACCAGACACGTAATCGTGGGTAATAGTGAAACTGGGTCCCAGAGATACAAGCTTAACGACATGAGCTGTCTGGACATTAGCTGTCCATACCCGAATTACCAAAAGAGATCTTTTGTATCTGGCTTCAAAAGGAGGCCTCCACGCACACCAAATAAACTTTGACTACTGTTTCAGTCACAATTTGGAGGAGCTGAAGTAACCTATTTGCCAGTGCACCACACTAAACCAGGCTTCTGCCATTGTGTGCATGCAGAGAAACATGACAAGAAGCTTTACTAAAACAATACGAAAAGAGGACAGGAGGAGAGAAAGGATGCTGGAGTTGTGGCTTGCAGGCTAAGATATCAAGTGCTTTCAGGAAGCTTTTTGTGGAATTAAACCTTGGGCCGCTGCTTATGTCACATGAAAACTCACTTACCCTAATTGGTTATGGAAAAAATTAATAATTCAGCCTGCATGAGGAACAGCTTAATTAAAAGTAGAAAATGTTGCTTTTTGTGGTTTGTGTCAAGACACGGCAGCTGTGGCACTAACAGGAAATTTAGAAATAGAAAATAAATGAATACACTTTTTAAAGGGTCCTTCCTATGATTTTTTAAAAACTACTTGGGTATGATAGGAATAGCTGTCAAAATAACTATTGATACATTATACATTGTTCCATAACTAACAACGGGCTAAGGTTAGTTTAAAGTGCTGTCGCATACAGAAAACGCCATAAACAGCATACATTTTAGGATGTCTTGTCACTCACTTCAAACAATCAATGTCACACAAAAACAACCCCCATCCCAAAACAGAAAAAAAGACATGCGTTTCACTTTAGGACACCACATATTTACCAACATCTTTTTTAAATAATTAGGTAAATCAATGCAGACAGGTTGGAATATTTTCAAGGGAGAGGAACATGGGGGTTAGCGTAAAACAGAGGGCTATTTGACGAGGGAAAATAAAGACTGTCACCACCTTATTTTCTAGAGAATTATTATTCTCAAGTGAATAAAACAAAACACCATATTTTCTTAAGTTACACAATAACTATGGCTACCATGTCTAGTTGTTCATAATTATCCAGAAAATTATCAACTTAAGACCTCCTACTTTTGTTTTATTTTTCCAAAAACTTGCAAACAGCAAACGATCAGAACTTCAAAAAAAAAAACTCCAAAACAACTGCAATTTCCATGCTGGCTGCTAAAAAGTCTAATATACTCCTCCGTATCTAAGGCACTCCGGGTTTGATTGCGTGCTCCTATTTTCCCCCACAGAAGTAGAAACAGACTTTACTTCACGTTAATTCTAAGTTCAAAGCGAACACTTAATTGACCAAGTTTACAATTCAACAATATCAGAACAATGAAATTATAATAACTATATAATGAAACATATAATTATCAATGGAATATCACAACATAAAAAGCTAGGAATTAGTTGTAACAATACCATTAACTCAGATTACAAAAAAATTCAAGATTCTCCAACATATCCACTGGATATTTTACTGAAGAAACTTGTATTAAGTACCAATTTCAAAGGTAAAGCAGAAGACTCTGTCTTAGGATTTGAAAGGATGACACTTGGTGACATTTAGACTTTTATTCACTTCCCAGAAGAGCTATATGTAGTATGAGTAAGATCATATGATCAGTATATGTTTTTGGTATTGTAATTATTATTACTATTATTAAATTAATTAGGAAACCATTTCTTTCTAGGTTCACTCAATATGGGCCTCTATATAAAACCAAAAGAAAAAAACTATTAACCCCAAATATTTTTTTTAAATAACAAAAGTTATAACGTAGCACTTAATGTTATCTTTAGTAGCTTTTATACATAGTGCACAATTTCCTTGCCTGGTGCTACCAAAGAAGATGCTATATTTGGCATGAACCCAACAAGTCCAAAAAGCACATGAGCCCCATTCTACCTACGTTGCTCCTTAGACCAGTGTTTCCCAACCTGGTGCCCAGGGACCTCAGACAGTCCACGTTTTTGGACTGTCTGGCAGGGAGCTGGGAGGGCGCAACAGCATGGACTGTCTGGGGGGCCCCGAGGACCGGGTTGGAAAACACAGCCCTAGACAGTTAAAGCTGATGAGACTGTTTACAAGCTGGGTCAGGAAAGCACAATCTACATACTAATTTAAAAGTTCTCAACATGGGCCACTCAGTCCATATGTATTAAACCATGATATAAGAGAACATGCTATCTTTGTCCTATAGAGAGTCAGTCTGTCCCCGAATGTGCAGTTGGTCCCTCCTCAGTAATAGAAGCATCCAAAGGCAGCAGCCACACAGAAAAGGCTGTCCTGAGTGAGGTACAAAAAACTCTGATAAATCTATCAATTAAATACAGGTAATATAAAATAAGCAGGCAAGGCTTGTGCATCCACACATCAGCTTACATTCATGTAGATGTCTTGGGCGTAGCCATCAGTGTCTGCATCCCAAAAGCAGCGAGCACCCATCCTGGAAGTAAAGTGAGATATCAACACTGGTAGCAATGGTAACAGGAAGAGGGCATCAAGTGATTAAGTCATTCAATAAGACATTTAAAACCCCAGGAGGGGAACTTCTGTTGTACCCTTGAGAATGACACTCAGCCTAAGGTGTTTCACTTAACTGCTGAACTGAATTATCAGTAAACAATATGCTTCACATGCTTATTTGGGAAGAGTAGTAAATATTTCAATGACATTTCATGGTGAAGAACTTGATCAAAACTAAGGGAATTCAGTTTAGGGTCACTCACTTGACTCCTTGGCCTCTCTGCTCTCCGATCACTATTTGTACCACAAACTTATAGCGGTCAAACCCCAAATCTGTAGAGAAATATTACGTAATATTAACACTGACATGAAAGGAACTGCTTTCCTCTACATGATGATGTTTACAGACACCCCACCTCTCTTTGGTCGTTTCATTGCAGATGGTGGGAGATAGAGAACATCTCACCTCTCCCACAAGTCACGCTTAAATTGACCCATGCGAATGAGGCGCAATGTCCCGGAAACCTGTCCTTGCGCTATTCGGCGCCGGTAAAATTGCACAGCAAGCAATTGTACCGCCGCAACCCCGCCTACCAAAAGTATTTACCAAAAGCAAAGCTGCTAACAATATTATATGCAACTGATCGGTTCCAGCTATGTAAGTCGCTAACGGGAGCTTTTGAGAAACGTACCCCTGGTCGGCACCCCTGACACCCCCACCCAGCAGCAGACATTACGGTATTACCGTAATACCGCCCAAGCCGACCCGATTTTCCCTCATCCGCCTCCCTGGAATCAGTATGCCTAAGGTGGGATGTCTCTACTATCAATGGATTTCAGTATGTACGTGTTTTAATATGTGGCCTCCATCTTTGGCAGTTTCCTACCCTTGAGTCTTTCCTTGATGCGGTCTACCACAGAAGCGGAGAGCTGCGGCACGTTGTCTCCGTCGTACCGCTGGCCTGATAGCTCCTCCTTCAGGACCTGCCGGATACACTCCTTCACCATGCCGACTTTAAACCTAGCACCAGATAACAAACTGACTTAAACTGGCTTTATCTAAGCGATGCACGTTTGTTTACCGTTACCGTGGTATATTAAATTAAAATTATAGTATAGTAGTAGAACCCCCAGAAGACCAATGCAAAAATTACATTGCTAATTCCGTTAGCAAAATAATAACTTGGTATACATATTATAAGGACTGGATTATATATACATGACGCCTTACTTGTGCTGGTAATTTGGCCTGATGATATAAGTATTCTCTGCCACGCACGTCTCGTCCATTCTGAAGTAAATAAGAAATAACGCCCCCGTTAATAATATCCCCTAGCTGCACTTTGAATCGTCCATAATAAACTAGTACAGTTACCATAACAACGGGTCTTCCGCATCCGGTTGGCACGCGGGATCCACAGACATGGCTCAGAATCACTTCCGCCTACGCACTAGAGAGAAGAGGATGCATTCGCTGTTAGGTACCGATCTGGAGTCGGTTTTGAGTTGTTTTTTTACACTAGGTTAACCTTTGTGATTAAGGTTGGGGCTGTTTTCAGTGCGGCTAGGCTGACATGCAGGTGGGGGGTTGAATCGTATTTGTGGTCTGTGTTGGGAGTTTTCACATTTTCCCCATTCATTAGGTCTTGATTTGCTAATTACACTACATCAAGCAACATTAGAAAATAGCACATTTATATAAGTACTCACATATTTTCCCATATAGGCAATATGCATTCTTTAGGATACCAAACAATGAGTAACTATGAAGTTGGTTATTAAGAATAAAATGTCAAAATATATAAGACAAAATGTGTATGCAGTGACTATCCACTGACCTAAATAGTATAGTTACCACTCTTGAGTATTTGTATAGCAATGCTGAAATAAAGTATTGCAATGAAGCTACAAAATTCCATATTCTGTACAGCCATATAGTGGCCCGTGGGTGGCATCCTGATATGAATAGATATGGGCCATGTGTGCAAAGTTTAGCACTGCTGGAAAATCCAGGAGAACCCTGAGCAAAGTTACGATCTGTATGAAAGCAAATGGTAGACGCTTTTGTGTTTTAACCAAGTTCCCCCCTAAAAGTTCCATAAAAGAATTTCCATACAATTCTCAAATGTTTTGTTTATCAGTCTGTATTATGGCTGGTTATACACTGTCAGAAAAAAAGGTTGTACTTTTGTACCAGTTTGTACCTTTGAGGGTACAGTTATTGTGGATTGATGCTTTGTGTGTGTGATGGGATTGTTGATGAAGTCTTTTTAGCCTGTATTTTCCCCTCTTTTTTCGAGAATGTTAATGGCCAAAAAGTCTTTTGTGTTTATCCTGCCTTTATTGTCACATCAAATATGTTTTATCCACTGAAAAATAATTTCCCTATGGGGACAATAAAGTATCTATCCTATCATAATTGCTTGTCACTGTGGCTGTACCCTCAAGGGTCTGCTAGTTGTACCCTAGCTGTAGGTACTGGGGGCGCATTATTGCTGTTTGTGCCTTGGGGAACAAAACTGTACCAGGGTTGTACTCTTTTCTTCTGACAGTATATTAGCAGTGTTGGAGGGCAGATTTAAGAACTTGTGATGCAATAAGCATTTTCAAAGGCAATTTTGCAGCTTTTCTTTATTATCTGAGTGAAATACATTATACCGCATTGAAGCTGCACCGTACACAGGCGCTGACCAAAATCACCACAACTAAAGGGCAGACACCACACATGAATGAGTATCCCCCAGTCATGTGGTTTCTGTATGGCCATAAATAACCCATCACCACCCATGAACATTTACTCACTATCTGGGCGATGGAGGAACGGTCCAGACCAGCATTGTACCCTACCTGAGCTTTGATGTCAGAAATAAAGTGTACAACAAGTGTATGGCAAGTATGCATGACATCTCTAATCTATTAGGGAGAGATGAACATGTACAAATTATGAAAATGCTTTTCTCCTGCAGACCACACATCCAGCAGGATATAAAATTAAAAAGTCTGACAGTTTGCTGCATCGTACAAGGAAGTTTTTGACCCGTTGGCGAAAACGGCGCCAAGGAGCATTGTTCGTGAAACAATACGAAGAGGTGTAACTTTGCAGAGTGTGCAACTAAGCACCTCGTGTGAAATACATGTCCAGCACTGTGCAACTGCAGCAGCTGGTATGTGGCAAGAGCACCTCAAGTTACGCCTCGAGAAGCTCTCACGTTCTTTTACGTGTTTTCAACCCAAATTATGAGTATACGCAGAGGAAGCCGAGTTACTAACGGTATTTGTTTCCACACCTTCGCTGAGCGTCTGCACAGAAACGGCCAGGTGCAACACCGGGCACTGTGCGCCGTGCAACGTGTGTGTGTGTGTTTGTGTGTGTGGAGTGGAGCACGAATGCCGATATAGGTGTAACCGACCGATGTCCTAGACTTTTGTTTTCACGAGTTGCACATTTTTAAGAGACAGAAATACTGAAGGGGGGGTGGATTTTCATGGCAGGCAGCTGCATTTGAGAAATGCGTAAGAAAAAAACGGAAAAAAGCATGCGCGGGTGTGAGGGCGGCGAGGACGAGCGGCGACGGAAAAAAGTGCTTCAAGCTGCCCCCGCCGTCAAACGCTCCCTGCCGCATCTGGCTGGAGCTGTCAGATAAGGCGAAGTGGAGGGTTGGGCATCACACAAAAAAATGAAACAACGGTGGAAAGAGATCTCTTTCATGCAGCTGAATGAGGCAGTGACACGCGGCAGATGTCATCCATCCGTAAAACGCGTTTTAACACAAATCAAACCAAATATACTTCATTAACGGTTGCTTCGTTAAAGCAAATTTTTTGATTACTAAAAAGGGCCAGTTTGTCAAAATTTCTTCTTTTGAAATTTTGAAATCTTTTGAAAATAGTCAAACAGATCCCAAATAAAAACCAGTGTCAGCCTGAAGCAAAACTGCAATACAATACAGGCATTAAAGAAGTTAGTTCAGTGTGTTTATTTGCAAAAATCTACAAAAACTAAATAATGAAACAATACAAAACTATAATAAAACAATTTCTTTACCAAAAAAAGTCGGCTGGTCCTGGTTCCTATACGCTGTTTAGTCATGCAAACTGGAGAAACATACGGAATGGTTTAGGTTCCGTTTTGTAATAATTGTTACCTCTTTGCGAGCCTGTTAATTTAATATAGGGAGAGTGCAGCCATTATGCTGAAGGCCTTCGACGCTGCACAATTTGCAGATAAGAGCCGAGAACCGCGTTGGCGTTTTCATTCGGGTCCGTGGTGCCCTTTGTGACAGCTCTGTGCGGCGCAGCACGTGAAATTTTACATAAATATTCATAATTTCGAAATGTTCTGAAAGTGGTAAGTACAAGAACACTTTCTCTTTACTTTCCAGTATTGTCACTGTCTTCCCTACAATGTTCTTAAATCCCAGTACTCCCAGTTTTTAATTATGGACGTGTCCCTTGGAAGCAACATCAGAAGAAACTTCACTAGAACTAGAAGATGTGATCTGTCATCTGAAAGGGGCTTTGGTGTATTTCGTCATTTTGACATCAGTTTTTATATTAAGTGGGTAGTACTGAACTACATGAGTGAAAATGGCCTCCACAATAAAGAGACCTTCCACTTTACCATTTGCTGAGTGGCGTGACCCTTCTGTAAAGGGGTCACGTGAAGAATTCAGAACTTAACTGTGAAATATTACTGCTATGAGTGACCTAAACTGAAAAATCCAATCAGAGCTACTCTGTAGCAGAGTAGGTGGCAAGACCAGCGTATTAATCAGAGGAGAAAATATGAGATGGACCGAAAAGCTTTGTTTCCCCACAATATCCATTTGTATTTCTGTACTTGAGGTCACATTCCTCTTTTTATGTGGTTATCAGTAGGCAGCAGAGCTCCTGTGTGCCCAGTGCTGAAGCTGATTTTCCAGTAATAACATTAATGTTTTGTGAGTCATATTTTTCCTCCTATTTGCTAACATTAACTATGCACCACCTTGGTCTCTAGCAGGCTTTTTTCCCCATGTGAGACTTCAATTTTTAGAGAAAGTTTTTCAAATATCCGACATTTTTATCGGGCCTCTGCACCTTGCATAATCTGTGTAGAGTTGCACGCTCTGATTTGGTTGCATGCATTTACATAACTTTTTGTAATGACCAACTAACAGGAGTTACTGCAAGAATCAATTAAAACTGATGCAATACAGAGAGTAACAGCATTATTCCCCTTTCCAACAGAAGTCATGTGGACCAGGATGCTATAATCACAGCAGCTGTTATCTGTCATATAAAACATTTTTTAAGAATCTGCCAGTATCCTGAAAGATTCATTCCCAGATGCTAATATCCATGTTTATCACATTTTACATTTATATTTTACTTTATTTCTCAGACACGTTTATCCAAAGAGGCGTACAGGTGAGGCAAATAGCACATTAAAAACATATGGCTGTCAATTAGGCATAAGTGCACCTAGGCTGAGCTTCCAAAGAATGCCCGTGAGACAATGTAATATATATGTTTTATTCGATGACATTTGAACGGGGACTATACATCTGCTTCATGATTAACTATAATCAAAATTTTGTCATAATTTCATAGAACTGCTGTCAATAGACGATGTAAGATTAATGCTGAGGGTAAGTTTCAAAATTCAGTACTTTTTTGTGTACATGAATATAGGCCTAAATAGGTCTGTGTGTTCCAACTCCCAAACCTAAATGCATAGATAATATACATAGACAATTAATACTCTCAGTCTGCTACCATCTGCTTCCCCGGAAGGTCTGTGGTTACATCCTGGCACCCAATCATTACACGGCCCCTCCCCCTGAAGAGCGCCTTACAACTTACCACTTTGCCTGCGTAGCATAACGCAAATGACAGACTTACAGCATATGGTCCATACACAGGACAAGCACCGACGTGAAGCTGCCAGCTACCGGTCTGGTCTTCAGTGCACCGGGATTATGGGTCGCAGCACCAAACCGCTAGCCTACAGGCTTGTCCTCCTCTTCCTCGTTTTGTACAACGGTAAGTCTCCGACCTCCGCCAGCCTTTACACATTTGCTTCCATCTTACTGCATTTCTGTGGCTTTTTTTTCTCAGTTTATTCTTAATTCCCTAAGACTGTTTCTCTAAAATTGCCCACAGTCATAACTGAAGAGCTTGAGATTTTTTGTGTTGGTTTTCGTACTCTTTGTGATAGTTTCACAACCAGCCCTGGTGAACGCAGAGAATAACTAAATAACCCAGCAGTGCCGCATGTAAACTGTCAATTGACAGGGCTATAATGCTTACATAGTATGTCAAAACTAGTCCATCACAATTTGATTTCAATTTAAAAGTCAGGGGCATGTTCCAGCCTCTCGAACATTCAGCACGTGTTGATTTCTAAAATTTTTATCACATCAGTCTTGGGGTGTAATGCCCCAACTGTCTCATTGATTGATTACCTCTATGCTCCCTCGGGAATCCAGTTAACCCAGTCAATATTTTAGGATTGTACAGATACAGTTAGCTACTTTTAGACATTTAGTGGGTGAGGATTTTGGTGTCATTAACGTAAATAAAACATGAGCATAACAAAATCAGTACTGTTTCTTGGCATAATCTCAGGAGCAACACACACTTGTGAATACAGGGCCATGATGTTAGTATGAATCCTCATGAAATAGTATGAGACCTCATGAAATCTCAGGTAGGGCAGAGCCCAAATCAGAGGACAACACAGAAATTATGGCAGTATAAACACCTTTAAAAATCGGAACCTGCGACATTTGCTCAGTTCCTGCAGTAAATCATTTTTAATGGTCTGTTTATCTACCCGGAAAAAATATCCAGATTTTTTTTTTTATTTGTTTGTTTTTAACAATTGATGACCAACAGTCAAATATTGCTTTTGTCCCATTTTTTATTAAATTTTCATAAAGTTAAAGCCTCCTTTTTCCAGGATTAGCTGGCTGTTATACTAAATAAATATCAATTCGTAAGCACACCAAGGTCAATTACATTTTTTCACGAGTGTGTCTACTGTACTGTGCCTAACAGGGCTGTGAAGTTACCATCCATTCACCCTAAAAGCCTTTAAGAATCAGGGTCAGAATGAAGTTTATTGATCATTTAAGGTTACAGGAATTTGGCTTGGCATGGTAGAGAGATGACATACGTCAGCCATACATCAACCAACAAAACGCAATCAACTCACAATCCCGCTTCGCTTATAACGTTTATATATAGTAAACATATCCATATAACCTGAAACCTATACACGGCGACCCAGTTCTATATAAAACACGGGTGGGGGGCTGTGAAATGAGACATTATATGCTTAGAAGTAACTCAAACGGTGTAATTCTCACGCTTCTGCCTGCAAATCCAGATTATCCACAATTAAAAACGTAATTAAACATAATACAAAAATATGAACTCGCAGAAAGAAATGCAACACCGTAACTACATTTATCCACATAAAAGCATAAAATATATACTTCGGGTCGTTTCAAATTACTTTAATACTCATAGTGGTGTGTGTGAGGTGCATAGTTAACCATAGATCCTAAAAAGTACAAATGATAAAAGGTAACTACCCTCGACTGTGCCGAAATACTATTGTAACTGAGACGCTGGCGCTTACACAATTTAGAGATAAGGTAAAAACAGGCGTTTTTAAACATGAGTTGTTAAAAACTAAAGGTGTCGAGTTTAGATGAAACCACGGCCGCGGTTAGTTAGAGTGGCAGCATATATATATATATATATATAACTTTTATAAGCATTATAATTAGCGATGGAAAGGTATCGTAAGGGGGAACCGAAAGCACCATTCGACTTTATTTCTATCTGGAATCACCATTCAGGTGTTTCGGTGAACAGGACTTTCCAGCTTTCGTCCTTTTCTACCCCTGTCACCGGACAGTTCATCCGCTGTTTTAGGCCAATTTGAATGAAAGTCCACATGCATATGTTACATCTGTCGTGAGATAATCTGTAACTATGATCATTTCCTTCTGCTCCGGCTGTTTTTATTTACATCTGTTTGAGTAATGAGACCACATAAAAGAACGACAAGAGAAGCTAGTATTAGTCAGAATTGTCGATGTTATTATCTAAAAAATTCATATGTATTGGGTTAATAATAAACAGATTGGCGTTTGATTGAGTGAAAATAAAAACCAATCGATCTGCCATGTGAGTGACTGCACGTGTGACGTCAGCGGCCTCCCACACAAACAGGATGCGCCGCGGGGAAGGGATCTCTGCCGCGTGCCCTGCGCCACTTTCCCCTATACTCTCACATGCATAGGCGGTTTTAGACAGGGGCCAACAGGGGCCAGTGCCCCTGTAGAACTGACCCTGGCCCCTGTTGTGGCCCCTGTGCAGAAGAAATAATGTATTAATTTCTGTGATATGCGATGTCACGGACGCCGGAACTAACGACGCGGCGTTCCACACGGACTCCTTGGAATGCAAGGCTTCAGAAACGCAGAATACTGTTATTGTAGTGTTACTGAACAGAAACGGAACTGAAAATGTGACTATACGTTTTTAAGTTTCATGTTGTAAAAAATCACTGTATAACAAAATAAATACATAAATACATACCTACATAAATTAAAAAAAATTAAAGAAAAATTTCATTGTACAAAAAAGTTATTGTGGACAAAAAGAGAAAAGTTACTGTACAAAAAAACTTTGTTTAAAGGTTTATTGTGCACATATACAGTATGTGAAACCTTTTGTTTGAAACTCATTTGTAAGTCTTATTCTTTAATGTTCAATTTATTTTGTGTGTGTTCCAAAAAAATTCACTTAATGTATTCAAAATTAAATATTGCCCTCTTTTTTGTCCTCAAATGTGCCCGCCTGAAAAAACACTGGCCCCACCTTGCCCCCCCCGGTAAATTCGGTCTAGAACCGCCACTGCTCACATGTCAGTCAGTCTGTTAATGCAGCGACGAACAGCTGTCTGCAGATAGTCCTCTTTAGGCATATTGATTTCAGCAAAGCGGATGAGGGACAACCGGTGAGGGGGGGGGGGGGGCTGGATAATCTTGGGCGGGATTTTCGTTCAACAAATCTAATCGGGAAATACCGGAATAGCGCTCATTTTTAAAATGGTGTCAGCATGGTATAATGTCTGATCGGTATGATCGTAGAGTCTTTTAAATGATGGTGGGGGGTGGGGTGATGGTGGTAAAATTTGCCTGCCGGGTCGGGCGGGGCTGCGGCAGTAAGACTTTATACCGGCTAATTTCTGGGAGCTGCAGTCAATTTCTTGGAGAGATCTGATCCCTCTATTTCTGATGAAACGACCAAACACGACAAACTCTGCCCACTTCCTGCTACTGCATATATATATATATATATATATATATATATATGATTAGAAGCAAAATCGAGACAGCAAAATCCATTACCAAACTTTCCATTAATGACCCTCCTTTAATCCTACAGGCACAACTTCAAGGCATTCAAAGGCATTGCAACAGGATGATGCCTCATTATCTATTATTTGAATGACTGAAACGATCTAATTCGCGATGGCGCGTGTCTGCTTTTCCATAATAATAATAGGACAAAATCTGGGTATGAATAGACTGCTTGATCACTGTAATGTCATTAACTCTGACTATATTTTTGTGTCCCCTGTTGATTAGAGCACCTCATGGCTGTGAACATCAACGTAACATCAGGCAGTCCAGTCACAATTTTATTTGAATTCAACAGCACCCTCTGCATAAAAGGAATAAAATATGCAAACCTCAACAAGAATTATAGTAAGACAGACGAGTGGCCAAGCACAAAGAGCCGTTTGGGAGTCAACGTAACTCACTGCACAGCCGAAGTTTTCTTCAGCAAGGCCACAGCTGCAGATACTGGAACATATTATGTATCGCTCTTCCCCAACAAATCGAGTGGGAGCTACGAGGAGAGCGCGAAGAAGGTACTCACAGTGCTCTCAACTGTCACAGGTAGGGGGAGCTCAAGTGCACACTTTTTCAGAGAGTACAATGTTTGGCCCCGCGTGATCGGTCCCCTTCGACAAATTTTATCGTCAGCACAAATTTTATAAGGGCCACTGGCCCTTGCCTTTGTGTTGCTGATACAATAAAAGTGTGCAATGCAGGGCTAACACGCACAGTGACACAGTCACTGATTTGTGGTCACACATTCTGCACCCAGAGCACACCTGTGCAAATACACGTAACTCCCATCTTTGCAGGTGTGAGGCTGCAATACCAGCCACTAAGCTAAACCGTCAAACAAGATGCACATATGCAAAAACATAATGTATGTATCCAAGGTACAATTCCTATTTGAAATAACAGTAATTGGAGTTTACAGTTAAGCAGCAGTAATTGTTGTTTATATAAAATTGCTAAGTCTCATAAATAATTACAAATTAGCTAATCACAGCTGTAGTTCATAGCTGTTCTGGTGTACAATGACATATTAGACACAAGAGGTTCTCATTTTTATATTAATTCAATAATTTAGTGTAACTGATGTACGTTTGGATGATATGAATACCCCTGTTATACAGCTTGGCTTAATAGTATTTTCTCCTATTCAGGATCTCCTACTACGTTTCATGAGACCGAGGACTGGATCTCCACGGACCCCTCCCCACTGCTGTCTGCATACATTGTCATCATCTGTGTTGTCACAGTTACTGCAGTAGTGCTTCTTATACTGTTTCTGAGCTGGATCTACCTGACGCACAGGAGGAGTCTAGGTAAGGGGCCTGTGCTGAGGTCACACGACCATACGTCTCATCAGGACTCTGTTCAGTTCAATGTATTTTTCTAAAACGCCTTTCCCAGCGTAGTTGCTGAACTGAAGCTTTATTTGCCATTTGCCGGTGTGGATACAGTTGGCTCTTCATGTCCATGGAGATGGGTTTCAGGACCACCAGCAGATACTGCAATCCCTGGATGCTCACCTGCCTTATATAAAATGCCACAGAATTTGCATAAGACCTAAGTATCCTCCCCTATACTGTAAATCATCTTTAGATTACTAAAAAAATACCTAATACAGTGTAATTGCTATGAAAATAATTGTTATACTGTATTGTTTAGGAAATAATAGGCTGTACGTGTTCAGTACAGACACGACCATTATAGTACATCTAGAAAATATAATTATAAATAGAGAAGACATAAATTCATTCATTCTCTCTCTCTCTCTCAAACAGACACAGACACACACGCACACACACACACAGTGTTAGCACTCACCAACACCCAAAACTACACATTACTTCATTCTGGAACTTTTTCTGGAAAAAGAAATTTTCATTCTGGAAATTTTTTTAAGATTTTCAATCTGTGGTTGGTTGAATACTCAGATGTGGAACCTATGGATACAGAGGACTGATTGTACATTGGAATGCTCATTTTCGTGTATCCCATTTTTGAAGTACACACACACACACACACACACACACACACACACATATATGTACAGCTCAGAGCAAAGCTTGGGATCTAATCCCAGGGTCAGCCATTTAGCAAACAAGCAGAAAAAAAAAAAAAAAAAATGGCAGAGGAGAAGAACTAAAACCCCTAGTAATGTACAAACACATTTTAATACATCTACCAATATAATATTACATAGGCAGACCTACTAAAGCAAAGTGCAGTATAGAAAGCATTAATATTGACTCAGGGAGGGCTGCTGCGTGGCTTTACACTGACATTCCCTTCAAAACCACTGACACGCTTTTACGAGGCGCCAGTCCAAAGCACGAATGGTTGCTGTATAGCTATATCTTTCCACCTACTTCCAGCTATGTCATTTTGTGGCCCATCCTATCCTTGATTTACCGTTCACGCTAACATGACCTCCATGACATTTCCATAATTGATCAGAATGCTAATAAAGTGTGGGAATTAAATATATGTGGTCAGCAAAGCCTCCAATGTGAAGGAAGTGCAGCCAGCCAGGACAAAAATGGGCTAATGCTGCAATATTGACGCCCACTATCTGTCCCCGTGGCCTGACTTTCCACTGGTGTCAGTGGGAGGACTTAATGGCTCCCCGCTCGTCAGCAAAGAGACAGCCAAGCGAGTTCTGCAGAGAAAGGTCTGAGGCCTTCAGCCTGCAGGAGTGCAGCCCTGTCCTGTGTTGGAAATGTAAAAGGCCAGAACAGGGATTGAGGTGTTCATTGTTAGCAATCTGTCAGTTCCAGTGGGATTGAGCAAACTGAGTCACACAACATGGACAGTGGCCAGGCAGTAATGTACTCAAGGCTGGAATTTCAGCTTTTCAGGGTTTACAGAGAGTGTGCAAGGAAAGGATCGACACAACACACACAGTGCAAATGAAATAAATCACTGAAGGACTTAGGACTGTTCTCTGGTCAGGTGCAATGAGGGTGAGAGTTAAGAACATCAGTGAGCAGGGCTGAAAAAATTAACCGTGGGGGGGGACCCCAAAGTTCAGCGTCAATTTTTAATCCAATTCCAGCCCTGCCAGGAGTGTTCATTTTAACAGCATCGTTTGATTCAGTTTACATTTTGAATGCTTCCTGACATTTTCATCTCATTTTTATTCGTTGACGATCGTGTCATACATTTCATCATAGTTTTTTCCATCATAAATGAAGTTTTATCGTCTCATTTTGACAATTTATCATCATCATAGTTTTCATCACCGGAATAAACACTTTCTGCTAGTGACCTCCTTCCAAGGAGCTTCACTGTCAGTGTAGTATGGTGTAAGTTCCATTCAGTATATGTACAGGTTCAAAGTGGGTCTTAATGAAGACCGCTGTAATGGCAATATTGTTCCTCAGCGTGACTTTCAAGCTCTTCTGAGTCTTAAGCAAATGTATTACATACCCTGGTTACTCTAGCCAGACTTGTCAGTGGTGCATAATTTTGTAATTCTAGCAGAACACTGTTTGAACAGGACAGCCTGATCTTAAGCATCTGCTTGCTTCCCAGGTCGTAAGAAGTCACAAGTAAACAGCAACACAAAGGTAAGAATCCCGATTTATCCTTTCTCTCCATAACTGCCTGCAAGCTTGAACATGGGACCTCTTTATGTTGTTTCATATGATTGTGTAGAAGCTGTGAGTCGACAAGCTATGGTTCTTTGCAGGTAACCTATATGGCGTCCAGTCCCTCTTCTGTGTACTCTGTCGAGTACGGAGTGCTGGACTTCCCGAGCAGGCCTGTAAGCCAAGAAGGCATCCAGAACAGTGGACCTGGGCCGGAGTCCCAAGATGGTGTTGTGTACTCGACCATCACCTTTGTGCCGCTGGCCCAGCAGGGAATGCCACGTGCCCAGTGTGGACATGCCGGTGATCCTGTCGATGGGAAGTGGACGACACCAGGAGCTGAACACTAACGGCACTCCTTCAGTCCTGTCTGCATGCCCTCGCTGGCATATCACAGACAGCCACTCACTCATTCGCTGGCAGACCTTCTGTATGCGGCTCGGGACGGTCTGCCAACCTCGGAGTTCATTTACTGTATACAAGCTGAGCTGGTTAAGACGTCTGTCCTACAATAAGGGACTGACACCCTCCAGTTCACAGACCAAAGACCAGGCCCTTACAGAGAACATTGCTTTGCAGGCTGTTTGTTCAGCAACTCCATTCTGAGCTGAGCTCACATGCAGCAGAAAATGAAACGGTTCCCCTTAACTGATGTTCCAGGTTTTCCAGTATACAGTTTAACCCTCTAGATGGACCTAACATTGGTAGCTCCCCAATCAGGAGGAGGACCTCCATTTATGGCTACCAGAAAAGCCCCAACAGATTGAAAGTGCTGATACTTTCTAGATCCACCTGCCTTCAGTAAACACTTAACATCCCAGCCAGCGCTGAGTCCATCACATTCACACTAAGGGCCGTGTCAGAGGGCTCTAAACCAGTATTTCCCATCCTTGGGGACCCACAGGTTGCACATGTATTTGCTCCCTCTCAGACTGCCTGGGGGTGTCCAAGGACCAGATTGGCAAACACTGCTCTAAAGTCTCAGTGGCATGTTGTTAGGGTGGCACTGAGAGTCCTGGAAGGAACGGTCCCAGGGAGGGGATATGGTTCATCCCTCAACCTTGGCGATGCAAGGCAATGACCCTACCTCCTGAACCACCATGCTGCCGTTTACTGGGCCTCCGTTACATAAAGGCTGGAAACTGCCAGGACTGATCGAGGAATCTAATTACAAAATACCTGGCTTCTTTAAATAAGCCTTTGTTTGCCGCTATGCAGAGTACAGATAATAGATTCCTGTCCAGTCTTGAAGGGAATTCACTTCGCATTTTACTCATATTGATACGTGTGGGAAACAAACACACTTGTTAAAAAATTTAGCATTTCAGAGTCATAAAAAACTGACTAGAAAGGTGTCTGCTAGAAAATACAACCACAAATCAGAAAAGTTGGGACGGTATGTTAAATTAAAAATCAAACTGAAAACAGTGCTTTGTTAAATTATCTTTGACCTGTATTACGTTGAAAATAATACAACAGCATATTATTTAATGTGTCCCTCATGAATTTTATTGTTTTTTTCCAAAATAAACACGCATTCCAATTTTGGTTCTTGCAACACATTTCAAAAAAAGTTGGAACAGTAAAGCATTTACCACT
>JAAGVU020000043.1:9594863-9626158 GCA_011763525.2 Mormyrus iriodes | reverse complement strand
CTTCAATGACAGAAGGAAAAAAGACACACAGTCATCACAAACAGAGGAATCATTTATTGCTAGTAATAATAATAATAATAATAATAATAATAATATAATCTTTTCACAATTTAATTTACAGAAACATTCCGGACGGTTTGTCACTTGCATCTCCACACATACGTAGGTAGCTCAGGTGGGGTCAAGGGTGCATGGGGAGCATAAGAATGACCGAACGGGGTCGCACATGGTCGCCTGCTTCTGACAACTACATGCGATCCTTTGATCGCCTTCATTTTCACAGCCCGACATGAATAATGGACCAGAAATAAATTCAGCCATAAACTATTTTGGGACATTAACAGCTTTTTCAGATTCCTCGCTTTCATCTACTCCTTTTTTTTTATAAGCAATTACCATGGGCTACAAAAAAATGAAACATTTTGGTTCCATGACCTGAGCTGACTATATAAAGTAATTCCCAATCCGGTCCTCGGGGACCCACAGTTAGTCCATGTTTTTCCTTCCTCCAAGTACCCTGCCATACAGTCCACATTTTTGCTCCCTCCCAGCAGGGAGCTGAGAGGGAGCAAAAATGTGGACTATCTGTGGGTCCTGGAGGACTGGATTGGGGAACACTGGTACAAAGGGTCAGATCTGCTGGAGACTTGTGCAATACATGTTCAGTTATTGCAGCCCATATATGTACTCATTTGTTCATTCGTTCATTTGTTGCCAGCAACATCTTCCACCTTCTTAACTCAGCTTCTAGGACTACAGCCCAAAAAAATAACAGCACCAGCTTAAATGCAGAGGAATGAAAAGTGAACACCAGGAATGCAAGAGAGAGAACTGTGATGAGACAAAATGACATAATGAGATAATGCAAGGGGGGAGAATCTTCTCCGAACATTTAGTCCTGATCATTTCCAACATCCCCCCCAGGACAAATCATCTGCAGCCAATGGGCCATCCTTGTCCTCTGCAACCCCAATCAATCCCCAAATTGGGGGTGTCTTCTTGAACCACTGCAAAATAAATAAAGCCAAAAGAAAGACAATAAAAATAAGTGCACACAGCCCCTAACGGCCAAAGAACGCGTTTATGTTTGGATGTTTGCTTTCTTCTCCTTCCTCCAGCCATGTAGCGTTTTACTCCCAGTTTCCTGACCATCCCATCACTTTCCTCCCCTCTACTTTGATTCTCTTCAAAGCTAACTTAGCTCAGTAGAAGGGAAGAGGCTCCCTCTAGTGGTGGGAGGACTCTGTCCTCAAAACCCAGTGCCAGTCACTGCCTGTTTGACCTGAGCAGAAAAAGCTCAAGTCAAAAACGGAACCTACAATACCTCCCCTCCCTCCCCATCCATCATCATCGTCATTCAGCACATAAGTAAGCTTCAGTCAGAGCACACCTCTAACACACTAACAGGCTGGTAAAGCATTTGTACACACAAATATATATAATCTGAATGAATTGCATCTAAATATATATATATATATATTTATTTCTTAAAATTTAGGAATACTAAAATATTGAGCAGGTTCCTCTTGATGTGTAATTTCTACCACAGGCAGAGAAAAGCCCTTAAAGCCAACACAAAACGGTTAAAAATAACTTTTTGCAGCTAGGGGGCGTACTTCTGAGTGTCCATTTGGAAAGATAAAGGGTAGTGTCAAAGGGCCAGGGATGAGGAGCCGTCCCATAGCATGGCTCCTCTCCTCGTGCCTCCTATCCCCCGCCCTCGTCCTCCTGCTCCTCCATGTTCTGCCTGGCCAGCCTCTCCCTCCTCTCCGCAAATCGCTGGCACCGGGGGCACTCCAGGCCAGCCCGGAAGCAGCCCCGGTGGTAGCAGGCGTGACACTCTGGAAGGAACAGGCAAACGGGCCGTTGGTATCACTGTATGCTCACTGAACCATGCACTGAAAGCTTTACACCCCATAGTCACACTTAGTCATCTATACACTATAAGTGTTGATTAGAGGTCTACCAAGTATATAATGAGATGATACACAGCAAATGAAAGCACATATAAGCCGCCTGTCTATTCTTCTCACACGGCCCAGAATTACAGGCAATGGAGAGATACCCATTAACCTAAATGTATCTGTTTGCACTGTGGAAGGAAACTGTAATTCAGTGACTGGAAGATACCGGTGCAACTCAAACCTGGGAGGTGTATAGTACTGTCTTACAACAACTGTACTTTTTAAAAAAAATTAAGCATTTGCACATCATTACCTTCTGTTTATGAAGCATACTCAATAATACAGGAGGAGGTGCTATGCTGTATTCTGGCCAGCAGAGGGCTCACCTTCACATGCTCTGCACTTGCTGAGCTCAAAAGGGAAGATGATGTCCTGGTCGTTACCGCAGAACTCGCAGACGAAGCCCTTAGCTTGGCAGAGCTGCGGATGGGCATGACAAAAGGGTTAGCGTGAGGCCCCCTCCGCCAGGCTGCTTGCCGTGCATGATGCCCACTCACCACACACTCCGCCACGTGCGCCATTCCCTGACGGAGCAGCTCCTGCAGCCGTGGGCCCAGCTCGCCTTTGCGGACGGCCTTGAGGTCATTGATTGAGAAGAGGTGCAGGTCCTCGGTCAGGTGGCCGGGGACGGTGTCAAACTGATCCAGCAGCCTGCCGGGAGAGACAGAGACGGGCACTCAGAGAAGGCAGCCGACAGCCCAGTCTCGTGCCCTGGTCAGGGAGCTCGCTTACTTTGTAGCGAAGCGGCACGTCTTCAGAAGAACCTTCATGTGGGACAGCTGCAGCCTCAGGAGCTGAGAGCAGAGACAGCAGATTGGATCCAGTGTTTATAGAAAGGCCACGGTCCAGCACAGGTTACAGGCACACAAGACAGGGATATGGGGATTGGATCCACAGTCAATTCATACTCCTAAGCAAAAGTGTTTGGTCAACATACGCAGGTCACTGTGAAAGGAGGCCTGGAGCCAGGGTGGGCCCAAAAACCATAAGCCAAGGTGGGCCCATGGCTGGCAAAATGCCAACCAATCACAGATAGTTTGAATGAAGTCAACAGGAAGGCAAATTTTAAAGAGCTTCTGTACATCCAAAAACACTCCCTAAGTCCCCCCCTCCTCAGAAATTCCTGTGCCCTACCCTACATCTTAAGAGATGGTCACATTAGCACAAAAAAATATTCGCCTCTCATTCAGTTCCATTCTGGTTGCTTCACGCAACAAGCAAAAAAATTTGCGTTTTCACTCCGAGTTCATTTAAATGAACTAATTGACATTGCTAAACCAATACCGTGTTGTATGGGTGGGGCTGACCCCTCAGTTTCAGAGCAGTGCTAAGAGGAGGATGTTTACTTCATGCACATTTGCATTATTATGGCAAGAAAGTTTTTTTTTTTAATAATAAATTGTGTGAGAATATATTTGTGCCGTTACGAAAAGAAATTACAGGTGTACTAAACCATTTATACCGGCCGCTAGCTAACATGCTTCTCACTGCCATACAGTATTTTCATATCCTGCCGTACAGAATTTTCAAAAGCAACACTACTCCATCGCTGAATGAAAAAAACTGCAATATTCTCGAAATACCGTGGTATACTGTATTCTCAGGTTACACCCATTTTGACTGACTCTGCAGAGGCACTGGATATTTTTCGCTCTAGTGTGACCATACGTTTAGAGTTGGAGCCAGGTCCACCTTCAGCTCTCTAGGCAACATCAACAGCAACGCCGGAAACAGGAGTCACGACTGAGGATTAAGAAGACCTGTGTGCATCTACAAGGCCGAGCACCCAAAACAGACATCCGCTCACCCGCACACTTTCCAATGCCTTGACCTTCCTGTAGAGGCCGCCGTTGACGTCACTGGGGTTGAAGAGTGGGTCGCTGGCGATCTTGCCCAGCAGCTCCCTGGCGAAGTTACTGACGGGGTACTTGCTGAAGTCCCACTTCTTCAGCACCCGGCCGGGCACCACGACTTGGGCATTGTCGTGGCAACACTGGCAGAAGTAGCGGCCCAGGTACTCACAGTAGCGCAGCCTCTTAATGAAATCTTCACAAAGGGAATGACCGGTCATGTGACGCACAATTCACACAACATTCTAACATCCCAAAGCCTGTCTGAGTCCAGTTCTCATTATTAATCTGCTTTAAATAAGTGATGCCTTCACTGAGAAAGCGGGGCCAACCAGGCCCCAGAGCAATTGAGGCTTAAGGGCCTTGCTAAAGGGCCCAATGGTGACAACACTCTGCCGACCTCGAGATCTGAACCGGCAACCTTCTGATCAGAGGAAGAGGCCTAACCCACGGAACGACACACCACCCACACACTTTGCGAAGACAAATCTGATGAATGTGAACAATTCCAAGCATCAGAAGAAGAGGCCTCATATGGGCCGGGGCTGGGAGATGATAGTCTGGTTAATAGTCTGTTCTGCTGTGTAACCATGGCCAGAGGGAATATGACTTTAAAAACCAACTATAACCTCACTTCTGCTCTGCCTGTGCCAGTGTGTACACGCCCATCAAGCCAGCGGGCCTCACCTGGGTCAATGCGGATCCCGCAGCCGGCACACCGGTAGTTCTGCTTAGCCACGACCACCTTCCTCCTGTGCAGCAGCATAGCGCAGAGGAGAAGGGAGAGTCGTCAGGTTATGCTGCCGGCCACAGCCTTGGTAACAGACAGGACAGCTGCCTAAATCCCACACAGCCTCCCCCCCCACCCCTCACATAGCATACTCACTTAGGCGCAGGATGAATGTTGAATATGATCTGGGGCCTAGGGGGAGCCCACTCCAGGTTCCCTCGCACCCGGATCCGCAGCTTATAGATGTCAGCGTGCTCCCCATCGTCGGGGGAGATGGGCAGGGATTTAGGGAGGGGCAGCAGCTGGGCGGCAGAAGGGACACACGGAGGTCAGCCATTGGTTATAAGGACATAAGGCACTCCCACTTCACTTCTGTACTGGCTTTCACAGAAGTATAAACATATTGTTCTCTTCGGCAAATGCAACCAGTACAGTGATACAAGTTCAAACCTGACTGCTGTTTTAACCTTAAGAAAAACACTTAACCTTTCAGTACATGCAGCTGTATGAGCCCTAAACCACAGACACTGGGGTCTATGAAAAAGATTAACACTAACGATCCAGTCAGTTCTGTTGTTGATGCACAGTGGCGCCCCCTACCTTTTGGGGGGCGTCATGTTCCGGGACCAGCCATTCGAACTCGGAGGCGGCTGGTAGCTGCATGCCCTCGAACTGACGCAGCAAACCCATGGCCACCGACTCGGCAGAGTTAGACTGCAGGAGGGAGGGCGAGCTGTGGGAGAGTCAGCGGACATGACATAGGTGCCACCGCCTTTCCTACTATGTGAGTGTGTGTATATATCTGGGAAGGTGGAGTTGGGGAGGAGGGCGGCCACAGATCAAGTGTGGGTAGGGCATCTAGGGGCGGGGCCTGAAGTCAAAGCAGAAATCTGTCACTTTCACACACTATAAATGTATTTTAGGAAGTGTGAGATGTCACAAGAGATGTGCAGTTCATAAGTTCATGCAGTGATATGGAAGCAGTCTGTTATTCTCAGCCCCACTGGGGGTTTTTTCCCACCTCCTAACGAAGATTACTGGCTGGTTCCTAATAACCCTTGGGTTTAATTGGCTGAGAGAAGTAAAACAGGAACTGTGGAAGCATTAAAAAAAAACCCTGCTTAAAAAAAATAACTTCATCAGCAAAAAATGGTTTACGCAGGAAAAATCATCTGCAAGCTATGCTAACAGCAGATGACTTATAATAATCTTACATGTTTCAAAATAGATATAGACAACTTATCGGCTTTGGCATTCGAAAAACATTAGTGACCCAAATAAGAGAAAGACGTCAGCGACATCAGTGTCGGGTTGGGGGGGGGGGCACTCAGCATATCTGGGCCAGGCTGAGAACGGAGCAGACACACCCCGAGGACTCACATGGACTCGGAGCTCAGGAACGACCTGCTGCTGCTGGTGGTGGTGGTGGTGCATGCCACACTCCGCTTGATGTCAGCGTCTGATGGAGGGTAACGGAGCGAGAGTGAAGAGACGAAGGCACAGGAGGGCGAAGGGAAAGAGGAGATGGAGCGGGTGGGGTTAGCAGGGTGGGGCCATGGGAGGATCAGCACGAAGCAGGTGGAAGGTTATGGCTACAGATGAAAATGAGCCTTTGAGTGAGCACCACCGCCAGGCCAACACAAAGAAAAGCAGGCTCGCTGTCACGCTCACACAAAGCATACACTCCTAATACTCTAAACACTAAGCTACAAGTGTATAAGCTGCCACCAGCACACAAAAATGTCAGGCTCCGGCCCCTTGGTGCCCCACCCACACTACGACCAACTCCGCCCCTCCCTGACTCCGCCTCCCCAGATACCTGAGAATAGAGAGGCGAGTGACAGAGAAAGCCCGTTCCGAGACACCACCAGCAGGGATCCGCCCTCACTGCCATCTGGAGGACAGAGACTTCACTGAGCACTCCAACAGGGACACGCCCACACATCACAGTAACAGGTCAAAGGCCACAGTAACAAACACCCCAAACCAGGGGGGCTCCCCAGACCCCAGTTGTCGCCCATCCACCTACATTTCACCCGTAACGGGAAACATTAGCCACGTCCTCACAAACCCCCTGAGCGACAATGGCATCCCCACAGTAGACCAAGCAGAATTTATGAAAGCAGATGCTACAGCTTGTAAGGCGCATCGATCTAAGCAGAGACGTTACGGGAACTTGCTGAGGCAGCTTTGACTCCGGCCGTGAGGCTATAGCATTACTCCACTGCAAACGCTTCATTTCACATCAGTGTACAGTATGGTGTTTCTCCACACTGGTGCCAGAGTACACTGCATTCTGGTTCCAGCTGGAACACTAAAAAAAAACATTAGTGACAAAATGCAAAGTGCCTTAAATACTTGTGTGCCCTCAAGCCCCCCGTTCATGCTTTTATCCATAGTCATTTTTTACAAAGGCTTGAACATTCGTACAGATAACTCCGCCGTCAGCTTTGCTGTTACCAATTTTCTGCACAGTGCCTAGTTAAATAAGTTGTCTAACTAGTCGGAATATTTAATGGTTTTTGTTTACTGACCAATAATGAGATCCATACGGCCCTAGAAAAGGGACAGTATTTTCTGCATGACTGAGCCCAATTAAATGTAAGGTGACCCATTTACACACCTTCTTGCTATACTCTTCCTGTACGACTGGAAGTAAAAGCAACCCATCGAATCATGGAGAGGCTGAGAGACCCACTGATACACAGATGTGCAAATCAGACACTGCCCCCCACCACCTCAGTAGCCTAGCAGCTACGCCAGAAACGTTATATAAACGTCCGGTTTGGAGGACTTCTGTCTCGGCTTCACCGTCTCGCACTCTCATCGTGATGAGTAAGCCACCAGATGGGTAAATAAAAAGAAAATGTGTGAATGGGGACGGGGGGCAGAGAGTGATGGTCACGCACAGCAAATCGCACAGCATGTATGGGGGAGGGAGGGACAAGCCACCCCTCTTCATACCTTTCAACTCGCACTCCTCGACGTCCTCACTGGAGGTGGAGTCAGACAGGTGCATGGAATTCTGGGAGCTGTGGCCTGATGCACTATCCGTGGAGGTGAAGGCTGAGGAGGCAGGGAAGGTAGGGCTTAATCATGGCTTATCCTTCTTACCCATAATCCCCAACAGGAAGCCTACTGCAGCATGTGAACTCGGAAAACACGCAGGCGGTAAGAGATTACAGGTAATGTGAAAATGGAACTACAAGTTTTCAGTAGCATATATGCTATTAAATTACCCTTTATTTTGAGCATTTTATATCTTATAATATATGTCCAACAGCATTTGTTCATCCATTCATTTTCTGGACCCGTTTGTCCTATTCAGGGTTATGGGGGTCCGGAGCCTATCCTGGAGGCTACGGGCGCAAGGCAGGGAACAACCCAGGATGGGGCGCCAACCCACTGAAGGGATCACACACACACACGGTGGACAATTTTGCAACTCCAATTCAGCTTAGCGTGTTTGGACTGTGGGGGGGGGCGGGATTATGGAGAATCGTGCCGACACAGACGACAGGAACGAGCCGGCCCACCTCTTTGTGACCGCATGTCGCGGTTGCTGCGGATCTGCTGCCTGCGCAGGCGGATCTTCTGCTTCAGCTGCTGGATCTCACAGTCGCTGTCGCCTTCCTCTTCCTCTTCCTCCTCCCCTGCCCGTGGTCGGCGCCTCAGGTTACATTTCATCAGCTCGATGGCGGCGATCAGTGACTCCGATATGCTGAAGTGGGCGTTCTCCTGGGGCAGCGAGAGCAGGGGTGCAGGGTGGGTGAGGTTACCCACATGTCTCTTACGGTGAAATTTACCGATTTCACACACCAGCCTGTAATGTGCCGCTGGCACCGCCTCCAGACCACTCAGCTTTGGAGGGGGGTCTAACCTTCTCAAGGTCGGCACAGCTGCCGAAGTCCTGCTCCGAGAGGTAGCTGATGAGGCTCTGACCCTTGGAGGGCCGCCGGAACATGCTGTCTGAAGTGCCGCTGTGCTGGGAGCCCTCTGTTGTCACACACAAACGGAGCAGTCACCAGACTCCAAGGAGGGCACAAGCTCAGAGCTCATGGTGACCTGTAGGTCACAGGCCCACATCTGGCTTGTGGGAGATTTACTTACACACAACTGTTCTAAGGACAGAACAAAATACGATTAGTTATCTCTCTGTACCAATCGGATGGATGTGGGTCTAAACACGAAGAGGAGGCAAGAACAAGACTTCTGATTGGTTGGTCCCACCTTCTACAATCTGATTGGTTCTCTCTCTGAACCAATCATTTTCTTTCTGCCCTTAGAACATTTTTGTATAAGTAAAACTCCTATGAGCCCAGATCTGCCATACAACCAGCAAACATGAGAGGGGAGCTGAAGCTGGCATTCAGGGGAGAAGTGCAGCCCCATACCCCCAGAGCCACAGACTGTACCTTTAACAGATTCAAATTAGCACCTTACTTGAACATGAAAGGGGGTGGGACTTCCTATCCAAATAAGGGTGGTGGAGCAAATCATTGCGAAGTCAGAGAAGAAAATGGCACAGACAGAGATCCGGTCCATACCGGTCCTGATTGGACCACTGAGCCTGGTGCCAGATATCCTGTACTTACCTGACTCCATATAGAGCGAGCCAAGGGTGCCGGCTTCACTGATTGAGGTGGAGAAGGAGTCACAGTCTTTCCCCACACACCCATTCGAGGAGGACGATGACTCTGTCACGCAAATACACAAAACATCCATCATCATGCTGTATAATTAGCAGGCATGCCTTAACAACGCCATCATGAAAAAGCACATCAATATAAAAACAGACACACACACCATAGAGTGACAAAAAACATGGCATATCTGGGGCAGACTATGCTGAAGGACTTTTGGCAGCTTCAGACCGCTTACGCGTCAAGATGCTTTAGAAACGGTTATTTTGCACAAAAACCCAGCACAGAGTCACCAGAATCATCTGACTGCACTATCCCAACCTTTACTTGAAATGCAGTCTTATTCACAAAGTACTTTACCACAAAAAAAAGAGAATAAACTGGATTTCTGTGGCCTGTGGACTGAAGCTCCACAAGCTGGTCTTTCCTGCTCTATGCTGCCACTTTTTCCTGCCCATTCAAAGCTCCGACAAAAACAACCAAGGCCATGTCCTAGTGAGGCCGTACACAGAAAGTCAACTGAATGATGTTGAGTTCACCTGAAGGACCATAAAAAAAAACAAGAATGAAAAACACAAATATGAAATGCCAGCTGAAGGGGACGGGGAGAAGGATCATGCTGCAGGGGATTTGGAAAGACAGGGAATGTGCAGCAGCAAGACACAGCCAACCTGCTATAGGGTCCTCTACTATAACGGTGATGTTCCTGTGTCTCCCTCCTCCATACAGCCAGACAGAAGGGGAGAAAGAGAAGGGTTAGGGTGACAGCAATTACAGGAAGACCAGCGGGGAGGAAACTCAAGAGGTGCTCATCAGCTGAGGAATACCGGAAGAGACATCAGGTAAGTCGTTCTTCGTGGATTTGATCATGTGCTCATGGTTGCCCCCTAGCGGCCTCAGAGGTCATCCCACCTGCCCGCTCATTATCCTCACCTTGACTGTGCTTCAGAGCCACCCCGGTGTCAGAAAGGGACCGGCTGTGTCCCCGGCTGCTGTGGATGGATGTCCCCTGGCCCTCCGTGAATGAGGAGCGGCGGACTGGCGGTGGGGCCAGGGTGGCTGAGCTAGACCGAGTTGCTGGCCCCTCCCCCATTACGCCTGAGGCGGAGCCAGCAGATTCACGCCGCCACCTCCTCCGGCCGAGGTTCCCTATTGCCAGGTACTCAGGCCCGTCGTCCATATCCCCGTCCGCTGAGTCTGTAACGTCTCCCGGTTGAGTCGGGCTGGGTTCCATCACAGAGATCTGGGGCTCCACCGGGGAGATAGTCAGGTCAGGAGGTCCTTGCTGGCCAGCTCCGCATGCCCAGGGAGCCCCAGGGGAACTGTCTAACAAAAGGGCCCCTGAGGACGAGAGAGCATCCCCCCAATAAACCATACATGTGGACCCCCCCACCGAAAAACACGAACGCTCACTGTGATCGCCAGTGTGGCCCTTCCACAACACACTCATTTGGAAATGATGATAAAAGGCACACCCTGCTTTGTGAAATCAAATTATTAAGGGTCCAAAGCACGAAGTGCTTATGGACACATTGTTTTGTTAGGATTATTGTTATTATTATTATTAGTCTTAATATTATTATCATTATTATTATAATTATTATTAATTAAGACAATAAAATATATTATCTCATTAAATTCAAACAGGCAGAACAGAGGTTACAGTGATCCCTAGAGCTTTTGTACCAACGCTATCATCATACCCGCATGCCCCTCCTGCAGGGATGAGTGAGAGACAGTGAGGCGCCGAGGCGGTAGCCCCCCCCCTCCAGCCACCGGCAGCATGCAGAAGCTGTGGCTCTTTGGCAGGCCGGGCAGCGGCTCCCTCAGGGATGACAGCTGAAGGGAAAGATGGGAGGGGTCAGCAGTACAGGTGGTGGCCAATCAGGGAATAAAAAGGGGTGGAGCATGTGTGGGAGGCAGGGCTCACCATTCCCGTGTCCACAAGGGCCAGCAGCCGGGGGTCATTCTGCTCCACAGCCTCCAGACACTGGAACATGGCCGTCACGTGAGGTTCACTCAGTAGGAAGGCCTCATCTGAGACACACACACAGGCGGAGCCGTATTTACTCATTATCTGGACACAGTGTAACTGTGCCTTCCGTTCTAGACTTAAGCAAATCCCCCACCTCCATTCATTTAAATGGTACATTCCTGACTCTTCTCTCACATGGTCACTGGATAGTGTGATGCAGAAACACACAAACGAGGAATTTGTCGCTGACAGGAGACCAAATCAGTTTTAAGTCATGCAACCACCTCGAAAATTGCCCCACTTTTTTTTCCCAAAAAGACACGTGGACAGGGTGTCACATCTCACCATTGTAGAACTTGCGTGTGTTGGCAGTGCATTTCAACAGCGGCCGCAGCTGGCCAGACAGACAATGGACCTGCAGGCTGTGCAGTAACCAGCGCTCTGCCTTGTGGGCTTCCCCTGTGCCCATGGCCCCACTGCCCAGCACTGGCTCCAGGTGGCTGAACTGCAGGTGCCACACGGGTACAAGCACTCAAGCAGGAGAAGTCGCTCACAGGCGCCCCTACGTCAGACAGGGGCCTTGGGCAACACAGTCACAAGAGTTGTGTTCAAGGCTCTCTGCAATTCATTACGTCAAAAGTCACAGGTGAATTATGACTAAAAGCACAGCACTATGTAACAAAAAAACGCATTCCAAAAACGAGTAGCGCACCGTCACACCCGTGGCATTAATAACCACTTTACTGAGGAATGCACAAGTTCCCCTGATATAAGCTGTCTTCATTCCCCTTGCCCTAATTCCGCGTTCCAGTTCCAGGCATCATCGGATCCCACATGCAAACCATGAAAAAAAAAAACTAAAAAAAGAAAACAAGTTCTGCATGGTGTTTCCCCACAGCCAGCAGGGCAGCGTGGGGTTTCACGCAGAGCAGGGGAGTCACTGCACCGCTTACCTGCTCCACGTGAATGGCCAGGTGGGGGCTGACCTGACGTATGCACCACACAAACCTCCAGAAATCCTTCTGTTTACTGTAAACCTGTGGCAGAGAAACACCCTGCATCATTACTCTGAAGCTATAGTCAGACTTCATGTCACAGTTACAGAACAATACCTGCTACCGCCATAACAGCAAGCCTACGGCTCTCACCAAGCAACACATCACAGCAAATGAGAAAAATAATACTGAATGACAAGTTAGTGTTTGCAGAAGAAAAAATACGCAACCACTTATGAGAGCATTCCTGCATTACCTAATGTTACAAGATTTTCAACATCTTCTACACAAGAAATCCATTGTATTTAAGCTCAAAATCACAACACATCACACCATATATAACCACTGCACATTTAGCAACTATCTCAGTTAGCGACCATTCGTAAATATGACGGTAATAAAAATTATTCTCCAACAGAAGCCCACATTTACAACCAGATTTTGCAGAATTTGAGATCTTTTAAGTAGAATATACAGAATGTTGTTAAAAATGTCCACTTCATGAAGAACAAAAGAATTTGAGTATGGAATGCTGAAGTAACGTCATATGTACAGTCGGGGCCATGCCTAGGCGACTGTGATTTACACTTGGCAACCATTTCACTTAATACCCCGTTCGTTGGAACGGAACTTGGTCGCTAAACGAAGAGTGGTTACATAATCATGTTATGTTACATTTTAAAGCAAGGCTGCTATATGGTGATACTGTCTTTAAGCCCCAGTGTATAAAACCATTATTTGTGTATATCTGGGCAGAGTGTTGGGGAAGTTACTCACAAAAGTAATCCATTACAGAGGTGGAAAGTTCAGGTCCAGGAAGCACAAATCCAGACCAAGGTTTTGTTTCAACCAATCAGTTGACACACTGTGATTCTTTATTCTAGGGGTTTTCAACTCTGGACCTCGATTCCAAATCCAGGCCGTGTTTTCAGTTCTCCAAGGGACTTAGGTTACTAATTACTGATTCTGATTGGCCAAAGGCTTCACACCTGGCTTATGAGTAAAGGAAGGCTGGAAAATCAGCAGGGCTCGGATCTGGAGGACCAGGAGTTACATTGCCCCGTTTTATACTCAACTGGTTGGCTGAAACAAAACCTTGGTCTGGATTTTTACTTTCTGGACCTGAACTTCCCACCTCTGTTTGTAATGGTTTACTTTTGGAAGTAACTTGATGTAACACTGATGGTGCATTTACACATTTGCTTTAGACACTATCAACTACGCAACTTACAGTTCAGCCTTGAGGTCTCCATCTCCATGCCCTTAAGCTCTACGCTACCCACTGATTTTGACCCATAAGCCTGAAAATGATACATCAGGACTCACAGGTTCTGTCTACCTACCATCGGCAGGTGCCGTGTCACCGCCCAGGCCCGGCACTGTCCCAGCCCTCCTTACCTGCTCCTGCTTTAGGCCATGGCTCAGGATGTTGCTGAAATCCTTGTGGAGTCGCTGCAGGCCACCGTAGCGGGACCACACATTGGGGTTGTTGGTGGACAGCAGGCCCTCAACCGTAGTCTTTAAGCTGGAGAGCAGCTTCCAGCGCTCGCGCCTGGCCAGGATGATAAAAGAGGACAGCAGCTGTAAAAACTCAGAACTGCACCAACCTATATTCACGTAATTCTTACAAAAGCTAAAGTACGTTGGAAGGGAATGCCTGGTAAATTAAATTAATGATAAGTATGTTCATTACCCATAAGTACCCAGTCATCCTTACATGTACCCTGATAGACAAGATGCTTATTCTCTGAAACTTTCCAGCACTCATTAGATAGGATAATAGACCTGGTAATCAGTGCTTAATTTCTAAACCAGAAGGTACTGTAACACTCAAGTAATATGATACCGGTGGGGTAATGAGGTGGGCGCAGGTCCCAAAACACAGTTCTGAAAACATGCTATGCTTTTTTATGAATAAATCTAAAATATTAAAGGACAGACGTGAAACTGAGTGAAAATTGGTATACAGATTACTTATATAAAATAACGATAATAGACACTTTATTGACCCCCATAGGGAAAGTCTCTCCCCCAATTTGCTCTCTGTAGGTGAGCACTGTCCTCTTCATATATGCCTGTGTTTGTGTGTAATAAATATATATATATATGTGTCACATTTTCACAAAAAAAGTATATATTATTATTTTTTTTTAACCAGAGACCTATCTGATCCGCGCAAATAGGTGTTGGAACGTAGCCAAAAGCAGAAAGGGGTCTGACAGACTCCGGGACAAATTAAGCACTGCTGGTAAAAATTAATCATGCATTTTTGAAGAAAAATCACTTTCCTTTATTCTCCCCAAGTCAGTATTTAGTAAGTAATAGTCCTGAATTATGTACTTGGACAGACTGAAGCACTAACCATTAGAAAATGGGCCTCCAGAAAACAGACAAGCCATTTTAAGACTAACCTGAAACCAGTCAAGCTAAAAATGCTCGTTAAAAAGAATCCGGCTTCACATGATCAACAAATAAAGCAGCACTTGGTAGCCTGATACCCCGTGGTTTGCAAGCTGCGTAGAATTAAGCTTTCCGCCTAGTTGCAGAACATGAAATGCGGTAAAAGGCTATAACTTGTAGAAGCCCATGCACCTACAGACTATCACGAGTAGAAAGAGCATTCAGATCTATTATAGACCAGAGCGAACACCTGAGTGACAGACTCCCAGCGCTCTCCTGCTTCTGCAGAGACAGCTGTGTTTGGCGGAGCCCGAGCCGTCTCATTATGCCGGAGGGGAGAGGCTCACAAGCACGGCTCTCATAAGGACGGAAGGTGCATTTCGAGCCAAAGGCCAGTGGAAACGCATGCACACAGATTTTGTTCTGTTTTGTTTTTGTTATTGATGCTTATTGAACAAACAAAGCAATTTAACATTGTTTTACGGCAACTATGCAGCAACTGTAACAAGTTTAAAAAGAAAAGGAAAAAAAATAAATTTTATATATATATATATATATATATATATATATATACACACACACACACACACACATACATACATACACATACACACACACTATGCACCAAAGACAAAGGGGGGTTATCCATTTGGAATAATTTCAGTTTGGCATACAATCTCTCGCCATTACTTCTCAAGTACTCTAAAGAACAGCCTTAAGATATTTTCAAAAGCTATAAAGCTTTGATAATCCTAAAAAATCCACACTTATGAATCTAAAACTTGGCTAATTGAAATGAGATTACTACAAACACAGAATCTAACGTGCGTGTATCAATGCACAGCAGCAAACACTGGAGATCGTTGTACACACGTAACTTAAGCGTGCATTTGCCATTTAATATACTACTAATCTTATCTCCATAAAAATGCAGTTTTAAAACACACCTTAACCCCGAGTACTACAAGTCAACATTACAATCATAACCAGGCTGATAAACATACAAAACGCCACCAGTCTACCCTTCAGTGTGCAATTCACCGGCAGCCCATGCTCACAGTGATCAGTTCATTAGGTACACCTGCTTGTTAATGCAAACATCTTGCTGTTATAAACAATGATTCATGTCACTGAAAGTGAATACATACAGCACAAAATCAGGGTCTAGGGGATCAGTTACTATTTGACCATGCATTATAATTGTTAACAAGTGCATTCTGCACTACATTAAATGTCTAACTGCTGGTGCCGGACGTGGTGGACCCATCTTCGCAGAAACAGCCACTTTCCTGAGATTTTCACATGCTACAGTGATGCACCTTGTTAATAAGAAGTTATAGCTATCAGGAAGACCGCAAATGTAAAAACAACATCCAGGTGTAACTGGCGCGCAGAAAGACTCCTTTGAATGCATATCTCGTCGACCCTTCAAGCTGTTCTGAAGGCAAAAGTCTGTCTGAGCTGGTACTAGCTAAGTGTGCTTAATAAAGCCCGATCTGCCTATTAATGTAGTATAAAAATGAGCCCGGAGGTCCCAGACCTGCAGACGGCTACCCAGCGGTCCGGTGCACTCATCCGGACGGCTAGCCGGCTAGCAGGCTAGCCGGTCATGCGCTAAAGCCTAGCTGAAAAACCGCTATCACGAATCGACAGACTGGGGTGGGATGTCGGCTTTTTACAACTTCCCAGATAAAAATAACCCCGCCGACACCCGGGGGCCGGGAAGTAGGCGGTCTGCTCGCCGGTAAATCGACGAACACCGCCGCCCAGCTCAGGTCATTGACCCATTAACTTAGGTGTGACCGAGGTGCATTGGTGCCGTCCATGGAGGCAGCAGCACCGGCCGCAAAGCCGCCCCAGGTCCAGAGATGTACCAACCTGTGTTCGCCGGCCTCTACATCTGTAATCTCCATGATTGCATCTGTGTGCCGCGATCGGCACTTGGCGGGGGGGGGGATGAATATCACCTCCGACTTCCTTCAGCTCTCACTCAGAAACAAATCACGCTGTCAAAGCTACCCGCCGGTCTAGAAACGGGCGCCGGACGCTTCGTGGCGGCGATAGTGAGGCTCTTTCTGCTGGGCATCGGCAGCCGCGCTACTCCATCGCCTCGCCGACTCCCAGTAGCTGTCAAAGTCTGGAATGCACCACCGCCTACCCTTACGCCACTCCGCCCTCCCATTTCCTCTTTCTAGCAGATACGGAAGTCAGGACTACGTTACCCATAATGCAACGCAACCGAAATCCATAGCGGAAATTCAGTTGCTTCGCTAAATTTTGTTAGTATAAAAATCATATACGCTAACAGATATTTGTTTTGAAAACGAGGCCGTGACGGTTGAAGATTATTTAAACAATGCGTCTCCTCTAACAGTTCAGACTGTAATATAAACTACATACCCCAAAATGAGAGCTGATGAGCATCCTACAGGCGATTGTCATCAAAGCCAGGCACCGGAAACTGTTGAGCATGTTTTATTTTACCTGTAGTAAAAACTCGGAGGACAGGCAATATCTAGTCAACGAGTGCAAAAAAATGGAAATAAATCATACGAGTCTGAAAGAACTACTTTCAACTGTGACTGGGAGCAAGGTGGTGGTAGAGTACCAGAGGAGAATGAGCTTAAATGACAGGATCTAGTTTATTGGATGTATAACTGTATCTATATGTGTATACTAGGTGAGAAGCCTGACCCATGCTCTATCATAGTAGATGCTGCAGCATCTGAAAAGCTATTTGCCAACCGGACAGAAGAGGGCGCTGGTGCAACAACTTGGATACCAAACGCATAAAACCGACAGGAGAACAGCCGCAGAGTGCGCATGCGTCTTCTAATATTAATGGATGGAGGTGTAATAGTGAATGGAGCAAACGCGTATATTCGTTTGAGTCTTTTGCGATTGAAAAGATAATCAGGAACGGTCACGAAACAGCATGAGTGGCGTTGGGTTCAACTCCGGTGGTAGCACGGGGCTGAGAGCCGGATTGGGTTCGGGAGAGAGCTCGGAGGGTATCGACAAAATCGACATGTCTCTGGGTAAGGCCGCGCGGTCTGTACTGAGCAATGGGCCGTTCTGCAAGGCGCCTTGCGCCCTAATTGGGATATGGACAGGGGCAGCAGTGCACAGTGCTTTCCGTGCATTATGAGTATGTATGGATAATAAGCTAGTTAGAGTAAGTAAAGCATGCGCGATCATTTGTTTCAGTGGTCCCAGTGATTTATTACGAGGGGTAAGAGTACCTTACTACCCCGTGTCCTTTACAGTATATGAGTAGTTAACGGGGATAAGTTAGCGAGAAATTTACCTTCAGACAAGGTACGTTCATAGGGTCGAGCTGAAACCCGGCGGTTTTATCACGCATTTTGTCATTAATGCGTTTTTGATGTACTTTACCGTAGGATGTTACTTTTTAAGCAGCCTGTTGTGCGGGGATTGAATAATTTTTAATCGTGTTCTATATCAGTTACTGAATTGCAATACTTGATTTATGTCACCTATTAAATATCACAGGCCCCTTATGCTGTTCAGTTCATATCCAGTAAGTCAAACTCGCTTTGCTGTCATCTCCAGATGATATAATTAAGCTGAACAGGAAAGAGCAGAAGACCATTAGGGCAGGAAACCACATGCTCCGGGCAAATGGCCATTTTCAGCAGGGAAGGAGAGTCGGATCCTGGCTTGGAGCAGCTCCGCAGAGAGGTACTGGAACCGTTCCTGGCAGGTTTCTATACGGTCCACAATGACCCACAGACCCATCCATGTGTTTTTTGCAGACTGGGCAAATAAACTGAAATAAATAAATCACGGCAGTCAGATTTAAGACCTTTAAAGGGAAAAACTACATGCACAATGCACGATACATTTTTTTACATTTATTCATTAGAGCAGGAAGCACAACTCCAATTGATTGTTATATCGTTTATGTTAAATATTATTACATGAGCAATCAAGTACTTTAAGCGCAATGGCCATGTTAACCAATAGGCTGTGATACCTGTATTTGTCAAATGATAAAAGCAAAGGTTGTTTTGAAAACTTGAATAAATTTACCTTGCTGGGCTGCTATGTATGTTGTATTCCTTTCATTTTTCATTACTTAAAGGATCGATATAGGGACGGCTGGTGTGTGCAGGCTATTAACGCCCTCCTGTTCTGCAGGGTCCGGTTCAGCTCGTGTAGGAGCACGAGGGCGGAAAATCACCGCAGTGGTCGGACGGCGCCGGGGGCAAGGGGTCATTACTGGACTAGCAGCCCGGCGAAGTGCTGCGCTGCGTAAAGGCATCAGCCCATTTAACCGACCGGTACTCACTCAGGTATGGTGAACCATGGGCCGAGTCATGCCCCCTCCCTCTGGGTCATAGGAGACTCCAGGCTTTTCTTCCAAGGGGTACAAGATGAGTCCAACCAGTCTTTCATCCAGATAAATTTGTAAAAAAAAAAACATAACAAATACAATGACAATAAATTATTTGTACACATTGATACGGCTAACCACATTTTCAAATGTAACTTTACAATATAATTTCAATTTTTATTGAACTTAATTTGTTCAAATATCATTTTCATCTAGTAAGGCAAGGCAAGTTTGTTTATATAGCACAATTCACACACAAGGCAATTAAAAGTGCTTTACAAAGGCAGAACATGTTTAAATAAGATATTAAAATCACATTTAAAGGAATAAAAATAACAATTAAACAAAAAAAAAGCAAAAAGCCAAACCAATAGTAAGGGGGTGTATTGGGCACCTGGTAAAGCATGTATTATTGTCATTTATAGTGTTGCTTAGATTTGAGTTGTTCCTGTGTGTTTTGTCTATAGCAGTTCTGTAAAAACTCATTTGAACTGCTGGCTAGTTTATGGGGTTGATTCAGGTTATGCTGCCACTAGGGTGGAGAAGTGGGTCAGTTAGCTAGGAGGCGGCCTGATGGTGTCAGCTCTAGGCCCCTGCAGTCATGGGCGTCCCCGCATCACCCCATTTCACATGACCTCATCAGTCCATCATCGATGGCGCTCTTCGCGTGCGGACACCCGTGTAAAGTCTACTGATTTTTATATGGATTGGGGCCATGTGATCCGAGTAGACGGTAAACAGTAGATAAGGCCTTCCTGTCTGGGGGCTGTGCTCTTACTTTGACATGGAGCCAGAACATCAACCTCATCGTCTTGTGGGCGGGGGATTTATATTGCTATGGGGATGACTTAACCCCCTCACACCCAGGTTTTACCCTTTCTTAGCTCCTGTCTCACCTCAGTTCTCTCTCTCCAATGTGCCCCCCCCCCCCAAAAAAAAAACCTCAGAGACCCAGGGCTCTCCTTAAGCATCGAGCAGCACTAAACAGACAGACAGACACACAGAGGCGGGTGCCCCAGCAGACGGATGCACAGAGGGCAGCTGCCACCGGTCTGCGCAGACCCATCCAGCTGCGCAGGTAATGAGTGAGCATGTGCACACTGCTTCTAATGGAATTAAAAAATGTAAATGATTTAACGGCACAGACTCCTGTCACTGTTTCTAGATCACACTGTACTCATTCCTAACACAAGTGTGGCCAGCTGGAACAACAAAGGAGCTGATAAGGGTGCAACGCATCTGAATTAGTCCTGTTGGGTGCCCCCCCCCCCCCACCATTTGCTTTTTGTTCAGGTCCCCAGCTCCAGTCCATCAGACCCAGAGGGATGCCCGGCAAGCCACCTTCCTTTACCGAAGGGGCCTCAAGGTATCGACCCCACACCGTGTTGGTTGCAGCCCCGTCTATCCTCTGCTCCGTGTCTGTCTTGGATATGAACACTGTCTCCCTTCCTTGACCCCATTTCTTAATTCTTAGGTCTGTGCCCAAGTGCAAAGTCCCCCTGCACCCCCAGCCACACAAAGGACACGACCGTAAGTCCCTCCCCAATTTTGGTTATGATATATATAAAAATTGAGTACCCCCAATATTAAACAGGAAATAATTCTGATTGCTTAATTATACGCTTTATTAAATTGGTATTTTATCATTTACATTTGAAAATGTATTTATATTGGTAAGGGTGATTGAAAATTATTTCCTGTTCTCTTGAAGAGTAGAATGCTAGGCTTCTTGGGGTGGTGGGGGCGGGCGTTGTAGAGTTTGAGATTTTCCTCCCTTTATCCACTAGGTGGCGCACCTCGACAACGAATACTGGAATTTTGACAGTGTCCATTGACAACCCAACAGCCAGGACGCAACCAGAGTGCGTATTACATAAGCGGTTAGTCTAGGTTAACCAAAATCCATGTAGTTTTTCTCTTTAGTAAGCAGCCTGCAGGGTGTCAAATATGAATTGTCGACTCTGATCTACAGGCCACCGCGATCATGGTCATTACACCCCCACATTCCAACCCCAGGTTCTCTAAAGGAGGAAGAGGAGGAGGAGGAGGTGGTGGTGGAGAGGACGCCCCCCAAGGGGGTGTCACTCCAGTTCGACATTAACAGCGTGGGCAAGCAGGTGACTTTACCACCAGCTTAAATGTATCCAAGCCAGTGCCCTCCATACACTGACCTCTGAGGGTGGAAGGTGGGGGAGGGGAAGATGAATTTATTTTATTCAGTTTCAGTAGTATTTTTAATTCCAAAAATGTCTTCAAACTGTCAAAAATTTCACAGTACTAGTTATTAGTTGACCTTTTCAAATATTTTGTTCATTAAGTGCCATGACAACAAGGTGGCAGTCTTTTCAGATAGAAATCGTAAGAGAAAAAGCATAGATTTTCCTCTTACGATTTTTTATTTTATAATTTTTTTTTTTGTCGTCTTGTCCGTTTACTTGCCTTCTCACTTGCCCTCTCCTGGTCCCACCAGACCACGATGACCCTGAATGAGCGTTTCCGCATCCTGACGGAGCGCCGCACGGCTGCTCGGGGGAGCAGAGGCAGCCGCTTTGTCACCGTGGGCTAGCCCCCCCTCCACTAGGACGGACATTCTCGAGAGGGACAGCGGAGGAGCATTTGGGGTGGGAGGGGGTGAACGGGCACACACGGCCCCCCCTTGTGTCCTGACATCACCCACATACACCTGACCTGGGCCAGAGGGACAACTCGGAGCAGGTGTCGATGACCAGCATTTTATTCAATCAGGTCGCTTTTCAGGGGCCATCGTATGAGGACAAGGCGAGGAACAAGGACAGACTGCACATCCCTTTAAAATCAGAACATATCGGGAGTTGATGTTTCACACAAATGACATATTTGTTTTGATTTTTTAAATGATCATTTTCCTGATGATCAGAGCATTGTTACAGCATTTCAGATTTTTTGTTTGTTGGGAACATCCTCTACATTTATCGGCATTTACATTTTTTTTATGCATATTTTTAAGAAGGTGGGGGCCGTTACGTTGGTCATATTTTCCACGGCGCTTCTTTTGGTGTCAGGAAGCAGTGGAAGTGGTATGCACTGCTGTGTCACTAAAAAATGGATTTCAGTTACTCTGCATCCTTTAGAAAATCATTTTAAAACAAAAATATTTTGTCTTTTATAAGAATGTTTTGAATAAATGTGCCACATTGTACTTGCTGGCTTATTTTTTTGACACCCTTCTATATCCTAAAATGGGACACAGAGACTACCTATGGAAATCTGTCAAAGTTAATCTACAAATTCTTGTTTCAGGCATGGCGCATCAGTCTTTGGAATATTTTCTCTGCTCCAGCTCAGTGCAGGGAGTTCACATGGTCTCATTCTGTTGCATAACTTCTCTCCTGCAGTCCAAAGACATGCAATTAACTAGTGTCTTTCATTGTGTGATTGCGCGTGTGCTGGAATGGACTGGCATCCCCTCTGGGGTGTTTCCCCTTCATTGTGCCCTTTGCTGCCTGTAATCGGCTCCCATCCCCAAACCCTGATACCTGATAAGTGGATGAAAGATGAATGGATAGAAATATTCAAGCATATGAAATTAGCCAGTCTTCAAGCTAAATGTAATTAGGTCTCTGTAATAGTATTTTCCTGTAAGCTTGTCTGAACGGGTTTAGAATTCAGTGCAATACAGCATTTCCTTTCTGTTCTTTTGAGAACCATATATGTGCCATTCTGCATTGTGGGATGAGGAAGGTCTTCGAGACGAGCGCTGTCGGTTGGGCCTGTGTGAACTTGACACCTTCTGCAGCACAAACTGTCACCAGAAGCCTTGGCACTCCTGAGGTGTTGCTCAATGAGTTACCAAGGATTTCATGACAACAAAAACACACCTCCCAACACGGCATTCTTGATCCGCTCCTGCATTTACTCGCATTAGCTGGTTTGTGGTACGGCTCTGCAAATAGACTCGTCTTTTTGTTTTATTGCAGGTAGTTTTTGGAAGTTAGAGTTAGCCCTCCACTTCCAAAGGGAAGAGATGGCTAGTAGGGGTGCAGTAGTCATATGTGGGTCTGTGAAAGCATGGCACGAAAGGGCAAGGCTTCCAGAGACCTTAAATGCTGCCTCCAACAAGACAGACCAGGTTTGCTGGACCCCATCTCTTGTATATTAAGTGCTGTTCTATGCAACGATCCCATGCTAGTTTCATGAGTGTTTTTCTGTAACAATGCGAGATGTGGTTACGTGAAGGTCAGGCAAAAAAAATCTGTGCATATACACCCTATACATCTGCATGTCTGTTCTGTAAACTTTTGTCCATCCATTGTATTTTTAAAATGACTCCTTATTCAGTCAACTGCTTCTTTGTAGCATGAACATTTATATTTCATAAGCAGACACTTTTATCCGAAGTTCTATACTTTTTCCTTTTGTTTGGAAAAGGAACAGTTAGTTAAGGTTGTTGCTCAAGGGCCTGAGTTCTTTGCCCACCCTGGGATTTCAACCAGCAATGTCCTAATCCACTGAGCCCCACACCACCACTCTGTATTTAGAGGAAAGTCTTAGATGTGACCAGGTTTGAATTAAAAGCCTTGGTGGGACAGATAGGCTATGCTACCCACAATGCTGTGGGGGCTAGAATGTACACAAAGTATTGCTTGTAAATAAAAGTAAACAAAAAGCATAAAATTAATCTGCAGCAACGTAAGGCCTAAGCTTGAGACGCTCCTTAGTGGTGATAGACCACACGTCAGTACTGGTATCTGGGCATGCTTAAACAAAGGCCTTTGGATCATATCTAAGATAGAGAATCTAGACCACGATAGGTGGGTAACAACAGCGGCAGGTGACTCACTGCTTAATTTTCACCTGTCTGCCCCCTACCCCCACACTTGGGGAGGTGCATTTGTGCAGGTAAGGGCTCCGGGCTTGTCCTTCACCATACGGCCTTTTCGTTTTCTCCACATCACCCAGAGGCGAGTGACTCACAGAGAATGCACTCCAGACCATCCAGGCATGAGGCAACATCCCCAATCAGCATGCTCTGCACGTCACCGGTGGCGTTTGTGGCCATTGAAAACAGTCATTGTTCAAATGACAGGTTGCACACATATGGGACCTGTCAAGCACACATTGCATAACCGACTGTTTATTGTCCTACCTTTGTTGGGTCCCAAAATAAAACAAAACAGAGAATTTCAAAAGAAGACTGGCGTCATTGTCCCTGCTATTTGACATTACCTTTGTGCACAGTAGCACGAAGACTATATCGCCAAGTACTCCCAGTCACATTTCCAATTTTATTTGGAATTCTACTTGCCGTACTCAAAGTCCAGGTCAGTGAAGCGTGGAACAGTGTTTACATCTTCCAGAGAATCTGATGTTTATTTTCCAGGGTATTGCGTGGTTGGTGTGGGGAAGTGCCTGCAGGTGTCGGACTGCGCCAGCAGGCATGATAGTGATCAAGCTTCAACCAAAATTCCATGTAATCGACATGGAGAAAAATGTACCAATGTGATGACCTTAATTTTTCCAATTCCCAATAAATTCAGAGACTGGGGAATCTTGTCATCTTGAGTCTCTGCAGAAGGTCTGGGAAGCTTTGGGGAAAAAAAAATCTGGATTTTAAATGACAGACCACCCCCTCCAAAAACACGTTTTACAAAGTTATGTCAATCACTACTTTTTTTTGGGGGGGGGGGGGGCTCAGTGAAGTAGTTGCAAAAACTTGATCTCTTCAGGTGAGCTAGCTATTCTTCCACACATTTAATCTCTTTTGGTTTCAGTAGCATAAAAGATAAAGGCATAATACTGAGAGACAGTCCACTGCTTGGATTAAAGTAACGCTGAATAAATGAGACGGCACAGGATTTGCTCAAGTAAAAATATATTTTTCCAAGGCTCAGTGATAAAGCTCATACAGAACACTTTGCAATTCCTTCAGACAAAAACAGAAACTAAATGACAATATTGCAGTTGTAGATTCACACCACGGTTACCAGTCACACAAATAGGCATCTGGAAAGTGAGCACAGTCAGGAACAATGACATCGCCATTTTCAGAGTCAAGGTGCATGGGGTGGAGCGGTGCAATGAGGAGGAGAAAAACAGAAAGGACATACCGGACTTCTCCATACTCAGTTTGCTGGGTTCAAATCAGACTTTAAAAATGGGCAGATATAAGTTACCTTCTCAAATTGAAACACTCAGTGTACACTACGTTCGGGAATATGGACGTCATCGTTATTAAAGATTGAAAATCTGCAACGTAGGAAAAAGGTCTGCATAGGAGATTCTGAACACAACCTAAACCAAAGACTCGCTCACTTCAGTCTATGCGGCCGGTGAAGACCCCAGGTTTTTTCTTTTGAATCGCCATCAGCATCAGCTACTCGCTGCATTTTTTGTTGTAACTGTTCACAGACTGATACGATAAGAGTGCTGAATAAAAACATGAGGTAAGAAAGTGGTTCGAAGATTATAAATCATGCAGAACATGCTGAAGACCAACAAAATATTTTGTTGTGAAGGAGAAAGGAAAACTAAAAAATACATAAAGTGTGCATTACAAAACAACTGAATTACACAGCTTTGCATCTTTGGTTACAAAGTAGGTTGAACGATTTCACAGCTTTTTTTTTCCCCACCCAACAAAAAATATATATTTATATTTACGCACAAGACACCTTTTTTTCTCAGAAGGTAGGGGGAAGTATGGCAATCACCTTTCCGTTCTTAGACAAAAACCAGAAACAGAAGTGAACAGTCTTCTTCATCAAAATAGCCCACCAAAGATTTCAAATAAGATTCCATTTCACAAAAACTGGTGCTTAACCTGTACAAACTTGCTATGTTTATAATACTTTACACTCTATACAAAATGTACATTCAAACTGGATCCTAACTAATGTAAATAATTCCAAAGTAAAATTGCCATTAGTGTTACAGCTATGCCGGGATTTTTTATTGCCTATATATTTAACTAGTTGAAATAATACATCACCCTCCTGCTGTGCCAAACTTTTACATTTTAAACTTAAAAAAAAAAGTTTACCGATTCCGTGACATTTATGTTCATTGTTCATTGACGGTATGAAAATAGCAGCCCTGTAATAAATAAACACAAACAGTGGAAGTGAACTGATGAATTTATTTCATGTTGAAGCATGGGTAGATATCCCAGCATCCGTCACTTCTGACATGAAAGGGAACAGGCCAAAGCCTCCCCCACCCCCTCCCATCTAGGACAGGACTCAGTTTTCACCTTTCCCACCGTTTCCACTCCGAAAACCATATCCTTGCCACCCAGTGAGCGATGCCCCCTCCCCACCCGGTCACGCCACTCTCCCGGCTGGCAGCTTCGCGCCTCTGCCCAGCCACCTGGGCTCGGACCCCAAAGCACAGAGAAAAGTGCCGCCCAACTCTGGGGGATGCCTGACCACGCACACACCCCACATGCCTCATCACATGGGGGCGAACAAGGTGAAAGTGGGGGCGAACAAGGTAAAAGACTCATTTAACTTTAAGATCTTAAGTTCTCAAGATGTTTTGTATTCTTTTCTGCTTCCACTCTATTCCCCCCCTCCCACTTCTGCCAGCCCTTGCCCCGGTCCAGGGGGGACAGCATAATGCCTCACGCGGAGGACGTGTTGTGCTGAGGGGGCAGGAGCTGGCCGGCCTCCTGAGGTGGGGAGACGGCCTGGCCCGCAGGATGCTGCTGCTGCTGCGTGGGGGTGCCGCCACCAGTGGCCTGCGAGAGCTGAGACAACTGGTCGTTATTGGCCAGCGACTTGAGCACAGCGTTCTCCCGCTCCAGCACAGAGTTCCTCTCGTACAGCTCCTTGATCTGCTCCTTCAGCACCTCCACCTCCTCACGCACCGCATACATCAGATGGCTTTTCACCAGATCCTAGACAGGAGGTAGAAGGTATGTGTCAGTAATCAACACAACAGTCCATATTTACACCACTAGTGTGAACCATACAATTACTGCAAAACCAGGCACATTTAAACTGAAATATAATGCATTGTTCTACACTGTTCTCTAAGAGCACTTAAGAGTTAGAGATTTTTTTAAGTAACAAAATGTCTCTGACAAGTGACATGGACAGAGGTTGTAATCTTTTTCAGGAATTTCACTACTTACCATCGCCTGTTCAATTTTATTGTCGATTGCCACAACACTTGCTCCAGAAGCACTAAAGGGAAAAATAAAAACCATTAGAAGTCACAGAAATCACATTCAATGTGTGGCCTGCCCTGACCAGCAGCTCGCTCAGTGTTCTAAACTGTACTCCCCCATGCCAGCGTCTCAAACTCACGATGGCTATAAGACAGCCTGTTAACAAGACGCAATGGCGCCCCTCTAGGAGATTGAACTCTTAATTAGGTAACTGGAATTGAATCTATATTCTAGACAAAGCAAGTTTACAACAGTAAGTACCAATTCCTCTAATATTCATTTAATGATCTGTTGTCCGATAAAAGTGGAAAGGCGTGGTCACGAAATGTCAACACCTTAAAAAACAATGGTGTTTACCTAACAACGGTAAACCGCTCAGCCTCGCTGACGTACATCCGAAAACCTTACATTATTTCCAAAAACATACACACGCTGACCTAACCCTCGGAACACAACTATAAAATCACCTGTATGCACACGATTACAATCAAACGGAAATGTGTAGCTACGCTTGTTATTACAGCAGGAATTTCACTACAATTCGGAACATGTCACTATTGCTGGGAAAGGGAATACCCCGAAAGATAAGCATAACTTCTAAGGGTAGTCACGCTCCGATTTTCATCCATTTTATCGCCTGCATATTCGATCACCTTCCTATTACAATAAGAAGCATAACTGGTAGATGCATACCTAGCTACAAACGTTTAAGCCGATAAAATATCCTTCATACTATCGGCAGTCCATCGTGTTCGGTGCACGACCTGCTTCAATCCTGAATTACCCGAGTTTACAAATTCCAGCAAGGTTCGCTTCCTCCTGCTGTGTATCGTGCAGGAGCCGCAGGAGGCCCGTGTGCCCCACACTAAGGACACGGAGGACGTGAGTGCCAGGCGAGTGCCGAGAAGCCGCTAGTACGGTGCATCGGCAGCGGGGCGCCCATAACGTTGTCGGCCGTTTCAATATGGTTTTATAGCACTATTACTCGCTTAAGTATAGGTTATATGCAATTCACAACAGACGCATCTTAAACTGACCGGCACAGCAAACAGCGTTTAAACGACCCTCGAAGGAATATACGTCTCAAAAGAAACTTTAACTTGGACCGATTTGTGTATGCAGAATAAACGACAGCGGGTAATCTTTTTCACCTAACAAAAACTCGTCAGACATTTGACAGACTGCAAGTAATCGCGGCAGTCATCTCCGTTCACATAAGTTTTGCGAATATAAACAAGCGATCCTGACGTGACTTCTTACAATGACCCGATTGCAAACACTCAGCGCGAACTAAACGGCTTCCGTGTAACAAGACGACGAGTCAACTGCACATGCCTGGTTACGTGGAGTTCGTAAACAATCACGCTGCCACCGAACATGGCAAACACGAGCCACCGGCGATCGGCACACGTTTCGTTAACCTTACTGAAAACCCAGAGTAAAACGAGTACGTGACAGTTACCTGCAGCGGACCCGACACGGTAACAGATGTCCCGAATAGGTTGGAGAGGTCCCGGGAGAAGACCCAGGCGAAAAGGGGAGTCGGTAGGACATTTTACAGCGCATGATTTAAGGATGTCACAATTCCAAAGCCTTCGATGCACACTGGAAATGCTGTGACGAGTATCGTCGCTGGAGGGTAACTCTAGCTGCGCTCCTGAATAAATAGTGGCGAGGGGCGGAGCCCTGCGCGTGCTAACTAAGCACCGCCTCCTCCTACACGCTCCACCCCCCAGAACAGAGATCATCATTTTTCAGGACCTAGCCGATGCATCGCAAATATAACTTGACCCAATTCTTCCCGTAAGAATTAGAAACAGATGATTCAATAAAAGTCACCTCTACATGATACAATTGGCGATTTAGGATTTAAAGAATTTAAAGATTTTAAGATTTAAATTGCTGGGTCTGTCAGCTCAGAAGGCACCGTGGACAATGCAAGCTGGACATGACCTGAAACCGGTTTTAATACCACAATCAAATTTCACAACGTTTTCAAGTAGTTTGAACTTGGGGAGGAAAACATCTGTGTCTCACCCTAAATAGAACTATGAAAGGTACTTAAAACATTGGGATGGAATTGACTGACATTTCTGACGAGTCTGAGCTGCAAGTGCTAGATTTTTAAATATTTAGAAAATTTAGCACTTACTACATTTGGAATCTGTCCCTTAATCACCCCACCAATCCCTACCAACTAATTGCTGTAATTTTTACAACCAGCCCTGAAGGCAACACATTTTAACACTTTCAAGTCTGAAACAAAACAGCCACTCTCACACACGTGTAGCACCTTCATCAGCCCAGGTAAATTCAGTCTCCATTATTAGAAACCTGATTTATTTCTGGGGGAGGCTGAGTGACTGCGGCTCTTCCCCTTACAGAAAATGAAGACGAGACATTCCGTTCTTGGAACATTACATGTACACATCCGGCACTGAGCAGATCACAATCGAGCCACTGGCTCAGCCTCTGTGGAATGTGTGATGAAACAGCAGTGCCATCTGCATGTCATGTATTCACAATCCCCCCCCCCCCCCAGCTGCTGATCAGGACTGAAAACAATGGGAAGGTGGGACTGGGGCAGAGAACTGATCCACTGGGACAACAGAGGGGGCAGAGGGGCCATGGGTTCGTGGACCACCGGGTATGGGGAGGGTGTTACATAAGGACCCAGCAACGTTAGACTCCTCACTCAAAGGGGAGGGGTGGCACGCAGGACCAATCACAAAGCAAGACATCGCCAGCCCAACCCCAGCCACGCCACCCACCCCCTTCCTGAGCACACGCTGCTGAACACTGGTCAAATGTGTTCTCAATTATGGCTGGCAGTGCACGTACACGAGCCCCCACAACAGTGCTCCAGAGAAGACTGGTGCCGTCTGGGGGGTGGGGGTACTTGGTGCTGGGGGCTTTCAAAACACACTAAAACACCTAAGCAAAAGGGACATCTTAAAAAGGCCACCATCAGGGGTGAGGGCAACTTAATCATTGTCAATGGAAAAGACAGCATTTGCCAGGTCGAAGGGTGGGTTGGAGCCTTTGTATTTCAGGGCTTGAGATGAAAAATATTGCACTGAAAAGAAAATCCAATTTAACAAAACCACTTTAAGGCAAATTACTGAATCAGATACCACCCATTACATGCAAAACACTTTCACAACCACCCTGAACGTAAACTACAGCAGGCCAACAAATTGGAAAACATGGTTACACTAATGCATTCATTTGTCCAGTAATATTTAGCATTTTAAATAAAGGTATAGACAAATACAGCCATATTCATCAGCAGAGGGGCCTGCTGTAATGAATAACTTCACAAGTAAAATAACAGGTAAAAACCAGCTTTAAAGTAGTCAGCCAAGCAGCTAAAATGCAATTCTTTATATATAAAAAACAGTTCGTAGAGTTGCAAGAAAACTATTGTGCAACATTCATGGCATCACTCCTTAACTAGGAGTCTCATATCAGAAATGTTAATTAAGACGGCCATGGATTTAATTGTGGATTTGTGATGCATGCTGAACTGTTTTCTGGACAACAAGTAATCGTGTCAGGTATGAGGTATCAGACATAAGGCTCTTTAAAGCTTAGTTCTCATGAAAATATTCCAAAGACTCAGCACATAACTCCGGAAATCTGACCAAAATCAGGGTGGCAATTGAGAATAAACTGTTGGACTCACTTAAAACATCACAAAAACAGAGAAACTAATTTCATGTTGCAAACCAGACAGTCATATTGCACCCATCTGGGCAGAGAAAACAGATATGTACCCATGGGGCAGGAAAACAAAAGCCTGTTTGTTTATTAGAAATAAAATCAACATCTTCATAAACCTTGATGAAAATGAGGAGTGTTAAGGTTTATAATAGACAGCGCTCTGAGTGTTGAGCAAACTGTCAGAGTGGACCGCTTTACACATGAACCCCCCCCTTCAGAGAACGTGCAGATGTCCACATTTCTCATCCAGATGCTGTACCAGAAAAAGCCCCCTCTTCAGGGCAGAGAGGGCCCTGTTTACCCTGATGGCCTTTAATTAGAAAAGTTGGGTTTTCTGCCATCGACAGGGCAAGCCAGTGTGGACATAAGCTCACTTCAGGGAAGAAAATAGAAGGGATGGGGGAGTGGCGGGGGGGGGGGCGGGGGGCGGTTAAAACACAGGTTCAGAATAAACTGAGGGAAGGGGTGTTTGGCTAGCGGGGGCATATGTGGGAGGGCACAGGGGAGCTGAA
>JAAGVU020000043.1:9573444-9584216 GCA_011763525.2 Mormyrus iriodes | reverse complement strand
GAAGGGGGGAGGGAGCTTTTAGCTATTTTTGTCTTGTTTCCTGTTTAAATTTGTTTTTATTTTTTTGGTGTGTTTTTTTGGGGGGGGGGGGGGGGGGGGGGATTTCGAGCCATTACCATGTGCTCTCTTTTTAACACTGCACCGAAGGCCTCAAAGTGTAAAAAGGCTTTAGATTTGTACTGAGGAGAACAGAAAATCATTACAATGTGCAACTTAAAAAAAAAAACACCCTGTCCGAATTCTTGAATAATGTGTTTTGCTTCCTTTCACGGGGACCATACTGTTCTGAAAACGTAATTCTCAAACACAGGTCAATTACCAGGACATAGGAGTTTTCAGTCCCCAAAACCAAATTCCATTTTTGAGTCTATATCCAGTGTTTTGTGAATTTCTTATACACCTTTTTTGCTTAATCCAGCCCCAAATACTGCTTCCACATCTGTGCATCTGATCCCAATGCAAGCTCTCCCCTGCCGGCACACAATAAAACAACAGCCTGAACCAGAGGCAGACCACAGCTCCCCAGAAACCATTTATATACTCACAGAGAACATTTACTGTGAGGTCCCACAGGACGAGACAGCCCATTAACCTATTCCCACTGCTGGGAGCAACAGAAATGAAAACTTTCAGTAAAGTCAGGAGAAGAGTAGCCTCAAATGAGCTGAACAAGCTCTCCAAATGCACAACTGATTTAAAACCTGTTTTTAAGAATATGAATAAGTAAATGAAGCCATTCCTGTAATTAACAGTCATGTGTTCAGCATTCCAACCAGGGATGGGGGCAGCATGATGTCCCAAGGCCCTTTAGTAATGTGGGGGCAGGCAAGTGTGTGTGCATGTGCAAATGTGCCTGCTCAATAACGGCAGTCATTCAGAGGGGGCTTCCCTCGTCATGCCCCCCAAGCAGGGGGTCTGCCAACCAGTCAGCATCCAGCAGTCGGTGCACCCCTGAGGGGGAGGGGAACACAGAGTGGGCTCCATCTACTCCCACTGAACAAACGATGTCTCTGTGCCTCTGGGTAGATGCCCCGGAACTGTGCACATGTTTCCCATCTCTAGAAATAGACTTTTTTTAACCTGTATACACTCATTCTACTATTAGACAATTTCTATATTGCATACATGCATGCACACGCGCCCACACACACACACAAACATATACACACACACACACACACACACACACACACACACACACACACACACACACACACACACACACAATTATAAGAAAAACAATGTGAGGCTAAAAACAACAGATATTGCAACACTTAACCACCCCCCCCCCAATTTATACCTATATAAAAAAGCCAGTGTGTTCGAGTAAGCATTTTTGTACCAACCACAGTCCCCGTTCTGAAGTCACAAAGCCACACAGCGCTTCTCAGCACGATCGATAACACTGATGCACAAGCAGGCCGAACCTCAACAGCCTTGCCAGCATATCACAGAATTATTAAAACACAAACACTGAACTGGGCCCCCCCTCCCCCGACTTGTGCGGCGCTCGTCGAGGACCCTGTAAATACTTAAGCCATTACTAAGCACATAGGCTGTAAGAGTTCCATTCGACACCATTACACAATGAGGCCTGTCAAACCTCTGGCAAGTGCTGCAGAAGACGCTGAGCATCAACAGCAGAGGCATGGCTGACGGGCATACAGGTGCACATCCTGCTTAAACGCCTCCTGCCTGAGTTTCAGCTGCAGATACGCCAAAGACGTGACTGCAGGAACCCAGAGGGCCAAAAAAAATCGTAGATCAACACACTGGGGGCCAGCGACAGGGAGCTTATCTATGAAAATAAAGCACTTGGGAGGACCAGTGTTCAACCCTAGATAGGCCCAAAGACCCCTGCTAATCAGGTGCCCAAGCCACCAGCAGCAGGCCCCACTACGGAATCCATGGAGAGCGGACACAGGTCAAAGTCATCAACCTCCACCAGGCCCTGGTGATAGGAACACTGGCTTGCAAGTGGAGCCCCCTGTCCAAGGAACCACAGCAGAATTCCACACGACAGGTTTCCCCAGCTACTTCTAAATATCTGGTCAGACCAAAACCACAACAGCCATGCTTACACTTGTTTTTTTAACAAGCTGGATACAGTTAACATTTCTTTTCCAATTTTCAAGAACCGTTTCCTGAAACATTAAAACTTTAATAAGCTATCTATGGCAACATATCACTCCGTACGCAGGTTCACTGCAAACCCGTGACTCACTGTGGCAGCTGAAAAATGTATCATTTCCTGTACTACATGGCATCCAGTTCAATGTACATACCACTGAGGAACCGAAAGCTTAGAAGCAACATCACAAGGCAAATGAACCACTCACCATCAGATCAGTGAGTAGACTGATGTACTACTCTTGAGCATTAAAGTCAGCGTTAGAGGTTATTCTGAAAATGAGACCTGCATAGACTGTCCTATTCATAAAAGTACTAATATGTATACAACTCAAAGATCACATTCACATCTGCACAATCAGGAGCCTATATTCCCTGCTGCATGTTACCATATATACTAAGGAACTACAGTTTCAATATATTTACAGTCTCAGAATAGGAGTTTCTCCAAGTCTTTTTAAAGGGCATTGTTACATAAACATTCCCATTCATAGAAAGCGCTCATGTGTACAAACAGATATAGAGTGAGTTGAAGCAGCATGTTTCTTGGGACTCACTGCACATGACGCAAACCACAGCACTGTCCTCCCTGCCAGAGAAACACATGAACAGCCAAGCAGACATCCACACAAACTGCAAGCCAGAAACTGTGTTAAGAACTCCCCCACACACAAGCCTGCTGAGATTATAATCAACAAGACTATTTGGCCAACAAAAAAAACAAGCAGGACCTGGAACCACCATCTAAAACACTTGAACATCCTAAACACAAACACCCCTTTTCCTCAAAACACATCAGCTCCGTCGGATCAGCATGCACTTTTCAGAATGACGTCGGCTCCATAAATCTCAACCCTAACGGCAGGTCCCTCGCAGCCAAAGCATCAAACACTAGATACTGCTGATTGGAGGAATTGAGATGAGGGGCACCAGCAGCAAGCTGGCACAGCAACATGACTCAGCAAGACTTAGATCAATAACTTGGGTAAAAGAAACTATTTTTCATGCTAGTATTATGTGCCAATGAGAAACAGTTTTTATTTCAATTTTATTTCCTTTCTGTTTTCCAGAGATCACCTGGCAGCCTTCCTTATTCCAGCTTCCACCTTAGCCACGGCCACAAAAGCTGCTTGCCTACAAAAGCATGGTTGTTTTATATTCTATAAATACCCAGCAAGGCAAATTCAGTGGTGGCGTAAATCTGTGCTGGTCATGAAGAGGAATTTATTGAGGGTTCTTTCCAAAACACAGGTGTATCTAACAGCTTGTTGCCCATTTGGCACTAGCATTAACCTTACCCATAGACCAAACACCTTTCTGACAGCCCTAGATGTGTTGCCGCTACACAGATGCGCTGATCCATCAACGGTTTGGAGCTAATTGTATAAAAGATATGACAAAGGGGTGTAACTGGTGTTTCTGCCCATTCATTCCCCATAATACACCCTTAGCTACTGCACTCAGGCACAGGTGTCATTTGGAAAAAGAACCTATATGAATTTAGTTGGCACAGAGACAAAGGGCAAGCACATCAAAGTACATGCAGCTGTACAGCAAGGTCTTCCATACTCAAATACAGATTCATAAAAGCTAGAACAAGCTTGGCAACAAACTCAGGTTTTAAAAAAAGTGTTTTATAAAACTGCCTGTTGCAATTGCACAGGGATGGAAGACCCATCTATTTATCAGTCACTGAGGTATTGAAAGGCTTACCAATCATCATCTTCCTCTATGGCGATGGGTATTCCAAACAGAGTGTTCACAGTGGGCACGCTTTCTGGATTGAAGACCTTCGCAACGTCTTTTCCCGGGGTGAGGGGAGCCTGAGGTAGGACATCGGTCTTCCTCCGGCAGTCCTCCACTGGGCTGCTGGAGAAAGGACCCAAGCTGCGGGACTGTCCGGCAGAAGGAGGGGTCTGAGGCGGCAAGGCCAGCGGAGTGCTAGAGGCCACTGGTGAGCCCCCGGAGGGCTGGAACTGCCCACTGGGCTTTGGCTGCTGCATGAGCCCAGCTGAATCCACCTGCTGAGCACTCGGTGGGGTGACTAGTGGGGGACCCTGGGCACCCGCCGACAGGACCTGCGAGGAAGCACCAGCGCCCCCGGCCTGCAGAAGCGGGAGGTGCGGATGTCTGTATTCCGGCTGTCCGGGAAGTTGATGGGCGTTTGGGAGCTGCCCCGCGTATGTGAAGGCTTGTGTCACAGGTACGCTGGGGGACTTGTGAGTGTGTTGCATGGACACATTAAAGGGAGAACTGCTGTGCCCTGGGGGGAGCAGATTCTGGGGTGGAACGGCAGCGTACGGAGGGGACTGGAATGCACCGTGCGCTACGCTTCCGAGGCTGTACGCCTGTGGCTGCTGCGGAGACGGATCCACCAGGTGCAGCTGGGCAGCAGCCGAGAAAGAGCTGTCCATACTGGAGTCATGGCCCGGTCCAGACAACACCGCCGAGACCACCACAGACCCACCCGTGGCACCAAGCCCGCTGTCCCTCTCCACACAGTGATCCAAGGCACTCGTATGCCGGAGGTTCTCCACAGACCTACTGACGGCGCCCTCAGAATCTTTATCGTAGTATTCCACACAAGTCCACCTGCCCCTTCGGAAGGGCTCCCCCGTACCATGATCGAGTTTGATGACCCTGAACCGCGAACTGCAACTTGTGGTGGTAGTAGTAGATGCTGAGCTGGAGACGGCTGGGGCAGGAAGTGGCTGAGACGTGCTCGCCGATACATTTGTAGTCCCCGATGCAGGGGTTGAAGCCGGCTGTTGCAGAAGCGCGGGGGGCTGGCCCGCCGGCCCTAAAGTCCCAGAAACCTGCTGACTGACGCTTCTAAAGCCGAGACCCCCATTTAGAGAACCCGTCGCTGCGGGTAGCTGCCCATCTTGAGGTATATGTGGTGGCATCGCGCCGGGGGCCTCAGCTTCCCCGACATTGTTCAACGTTTCTTCCGACGAACTCCGGTCGCACGCCTCCGGTTCGAATTCGGCCCGGGACACGTCGAATATCTCCGAAGAAACATCCTCGGTCCTCGATTCGTCCGGGTCGTCCAGACTCTCGGTGTCGTCGGTGATGCTGCTGGCAGCCACCTGAGCCGGTGTCACGCTGGTTATCTGGAAACAGCTCTTCTTCTTCGCCGGCATTTTGGACATCGTGAGAAGCGGCGTGAGTCGCCTCCTGTGTGAAACCGGTATCGCCAAGTTCTTACCTTAGCGGCACATAAACTGTCGAACAGGTTTAAAGTATCCCAGTTTCACAGTTTTAGCTAACTGTTAGCGAGACGGTCGTGCGTCACCCTCCTTCCTCTTCCCTCCTGTTGCATTTTACCACTTAAAAAGAGCACACCTTCCCAACTCCTGCGATGCAGCGTTTCCAGATATCACTTCGGCTCTCGGCGACCCCGGTTCTCCCCTCTACGGTCGTCGGCGCCGTCCCGCTCAGGTAGTAAGTGTTCCGGGCTCCGGAGCTGCCACCAGACCGCTGTCGCAGATAAACCTGCTCAGCTGTAACGGCTACTTCACACTGAGGGAGGCCCGTCCCCTCTCCACTACCAATAACTACTCAATAGCTATCGAGCTAGCTAACACCTTTTTTTCTACCTATGAACGCGCGTGTACGACATCCTGCGGAACATGTCTGTCTTTATCCACTCAGGACGTCGACTTATTAAAAGACGGCAAACCACCGCCTTCCTTGAATGAGTCCTCTCCTTCCACTCAGTCAAGGGAACCGAAATTTGCAAACTACCTCCCTCTCTCACTCGACAAGATGGCTATGTTGAGCGCGCATTGCATTCTGGGAGATCTGCGCCATGGCGTACGTAGGATATTGAGAATGTGGAGTACGCACGATTTGGAGAATACGGAGTACGGAAGGTGTAGAGCATTTCAAATTCCGAATTCGCGCTGCAGACTGTCCGTATTTTTGAGTAAGTGAATTCTCTGACGTCAAACGCAGACCAGCTTGTCTTGCAGAACAAAGCGGCCGATACTGGGTTTGGCAGTTATTCAGTGATTTAGTAATCGCTTTATTATAAACGTGAGACAAATATTGACTGATAACTCCGAACATTAATATTTACATTCCTGTGTATGTACACCCATTCAAGGTTAAATGTGCAAACTACAAACGTTTCTTTTCGCTGTTTGTTTTTATTTTTCTGCTGGGACAATACAGTCCACTACATTTACGGTTTTAGGCAAAACCAGATTTTTCACTTTATAAGAAGTTGTTGACCATAAACTTCCTGTGTTTATCTATATTAGTTTATTGGTTTGGCACAATATATTTAACATGTAGATATAAATTACAGTTTTCATTGCTTAGTTAAAATGCTTTTACATGATCGTAAAACAATATAATCTGACTACAGGTTATTACGGATAAATTGATGTTATTAATTTCCGCTGTGTCATTCTCAAGCAAATACATTTTATATCCCTTTAATAACTTTATCTGAGCAATGGAATTCACAAACAGAGTTTCCCTTTTTGTTCAAGCCCATCCCTAGAGTTAAAAATAATTAAAAGTAATTTAAATCCATGAATGCAATGTTCATTCACAAATATGACTAGCAACCACAATCATGCAGAAAATATGTGACTTTAATATGAGTAATACTGGTGAAATGTTGTCTCCCTGTTGCCTTCTTAATTAAAATTTGACCTGAATATAATTTCTGATTGTGCTTACCCAAGCATTTGTTGTTGAATGAATCAAGCTCTCCTTTGATTTACTTGTCATGTATGCAAACCCTGATAGCCAGAGCTTCTTGATTTTATCCTTTATCTTCCTGTCTCTTCTATTCAGTGTGAATGCATAGTTGAGCCTGTGAGTACACACTTTTGTTTCATACTACTATTTGCACTCAGTGTTCCTAAAAGGATGTGGAGACATTCTTATTCCTAAATAGCAGTTGTTATTTAAGAAAATCCATTACCGGATGAGTCTGCAATAGCCCCAAATCACTTATTAGCCTACTTAACTTGGTTTAATCTTTCAGGCTGCCTGATGTGATGATCCCAAAGATGACTTAAACCTTCTGGTATCTCAGCTTGGAATTAATGGTCATGACAAGCATAATGGAGCACCCAGCTCACCCTATCTCCAGTAACAATCACTCCTCTGACAAATTCCACCAGTTTATGAGTGGCCTTTCTTTGTGCCAGCACTCCCTTCCCCATGTACATTTTCACCATCCACCGTGGCTATTCCTGGTCATTCTGTGGCTCATCTTTTGATCTGATCTCGAAATATACTCAGGCGGTGTTTTCTTTCTCTCTTCTTAAGCCACACTCATCATTTCCAGCTGGAGGTATCCTAAAATGGTCAAACTTGACCCTTGGAAGCGCTGAATCAAACAGATTGTATGGGTCAGGTTCAGTGGGACGAGAAAGGTCAAGAATATCGTTTGGAAAAGTTCAAATTTCATGTCTATATGTGGTATTTATAAAAAATTCATGGAATAATGAAAAAATGTATTTTTTTCTTTTAAATTTATTTTTGCAATAAAAATATTTAAGTACACGCACAGTGTTTTCAAACAATCTCTTGCCCTTTTGTTTCACAGTCGTCACCAGTTTCAAGACACTTTTAATAGTGTTCTGAGTCCTTGGAAGACATCCATGGAAATCTCCTCCAGCAGCGATTGGCTATAAAAACATCGTAAAAGGTTTTATTTGTACCCTGTCCAACTTTTAGCCAATTACTTGAGCCAAGAAGGCTGTATTGTTGAATGAGGATATGAGAATTTGTTGAACGAGTATTAAATGTCAGGCTTGAACAAGTACAATTGTTCGCTACACAGAACTAAGCCCAAATTCCACTCACAGCTGCCAACCACATGAATTCATCAGTCAGTTTGATTTCCGTCTCTGCATGAAGGTACTAAACTAGCACAGTTTTTAAAGAGATTTATGTTACCTGCATGCACCATGGATTGAATTCTAAATGGTCTGTGTGCTAGCAACAAAGTGGTATTAATAAAGATTATGTGTTGCCCCCCCACACACACACTAACACACACTACACAGATGGGTACAGACACAATGAGGATGAACTCTGTGGGAATCTTCCCCGCCCCCAGACACACAGACACCATGGGGATCTTTCTATAAGGCCATTCATGCTCTGAGTGCTAATTCATGCAAATCCTAAAATATTCAGTGAATTCAGAGCAGTTCATCCATTGTGGGGGGGGGGGTCCTGAATTGCTAGCCAAGAAGTCTAAGGAACAGTCACAGATAATTAACCCTTTGTGCCCACAAATACCCTTTCAGCAATGCTACTTCCATTTCAGGATATACCGCTATGGCCAGGCAGTAGCCAACCTGGACTGAAAGATCTCCTGTGATGGAGTCCTTCCACAAGGTCTCAGTTGCCACGCCCACCTCCACAAAGAGACATTCGTGACAGTGTCACTGATGCTAATCTCTGAACTATGTGCCCAGCAAACCTCGTCTCAGTAACACTGGCCTTGTAACTGATTACTGAAAAATACTTTCTAAACAGTGTTAGGCTAATTTAAGAATTGTTTTATGTATGTTAGTTGAAATCAGCAGCTATGATAAGAATGTAAGATTTATATTTTCTTGCATCTAAATACTACCTGTAAACTTGCTGACAGCACTGTACTACTTAAATATGAATGTTGTAATTATGTCATTGTACAAAAATTGATTTGTGTTTTTAGTCATTTTTTTCTCATCCATATTACAAATACATATTCTGGTCAGGGCATGAAGGGGGCCTGGAACCTATTCAGGCAGCACTGGGCATAAGAGAGGGGTACGCCCTGGATGGGATGCGAGTCTAACATACCACATATACACTACAGGCAAGTTAGATGTGTCAGTAGGCCTAAGTGCATATCTTTGGTCTATGGGTAGAAACTGCAGTACCTGGAGGAATTCAGTGTGACATGGGGAGATCATGCAAAGTCTAGACATGCAGAGCTGTGGTTAGGATTTGGAAGTGTTAGGCCGCAGAGCCACCCATATATATATAAAGATCTGAGAGAAACATTTATGAGTAGTTTTTATGACTTTTAAAAAATATGCTTGTATGAAAATTGTAATTTTACAACTTGTAAAAATGACAGAATTGTGAGTGAAAATTCAATAAATTTTTTGGCCCTAAGACATGCATTTATTTTCCTGGATGTATTTGAATAAGGTAAATATCCATATTTCATTTAAACAGACATAATTTTTTATGAGTGTCTGTCTTCAGACTTTGGCTGGCTAGATGAAAAATAAGTGCCAAGCATTGACTTCTTATAAATGATGTTTGAAGAGAAACCGCAGGCAAATTTGGTATGTAAACTGATTATTATTAGCTGACTTGTACCGGCAACCTCAAAGATAGCCTTTGTTTCCTATAAAATAATCCAAACCGGTCAAAGCCGTGGTTTGGACTTGTAATGTTCTTGCAAAAAGCAAACCACTTTCCAGGAGTCTCAATAAATCACTTGAAAGAACAGTCTATAAAAATCTATTAAGAAAGCTTTTAACCTCAGCTATAAAATCCTACAAGTCAGCAAGAAAAACATACTTGAAAATACATTACTGACATATTTGTGATGATGCATCGGACATGTAGAATTACCATGAGTCCAGAGGCGGGGAGCTGCTTGGCTACTCAGTTAGAACTGCAAAAAAAGATCAAGTTACCTCCCCAGCCCCCGTCAGCCACCCCCACACACATTTTTCCAGCTCTATCCCACCTCCCCTAAGACCATTTGGTGGTAGAAACGGCCTCACTGTTTATCCAAGAGGAATTCGTTCATGGGTCACTCTACGAAAGTGCCAGGCCAGACATGTGGCCAGTCTGCATTCTGCTGTCCCACTAAGTCGTGACTTATGGTGCCCCCAGGAGTGGGCAGTTTCGTTCTCGGCCAATCCAAAAGGTGCCCTGGGGCAAAATCTAGGGCTCACGTGATTCCATCTTAAAGGTTACACTAGGCCAGTGTTTCCTAATCTGGTCCTCAGGGACCCACAGCAGGTCCACATTTTTGCTCCCTCCAGGCTCCCTGCCAGATAGTCCATAATTTTGCTCCCTCCTAGCTCCTGGTAGGAAGGAGGGAGCAAAAACATGGACTGTCTGTGGCCTGAGGACCGGATTGGGAAACACTAGGCCCTCTGTGGAAAGTCAGGCTTCTTTCTAGAACAAATTTTAGCCATTATATATTTTACTCAAATCAAGCGCTGTGTAATCCATGTGATGCACGCCAGTGATAGAATTATCGTGGGAAAAAATCAGTTTGTGGGATTCATGTTAGATTCACAAACTGATACCTAAACTAGGTTATGTGTTAATTCATTAATATCACATTACCATTTTAACCCTTTCTACACTTTCTAATCCTTTTACTTACCTATTTCTGATAAAATGAGAATTCTTTCCCAAAGGAGCACTGAAGGGTATGGACTAAGGAAAGAACATTTATTTTATAATTTGCAGTTTAGTTAAAAAAAAAAAAGAATTTGGACACTCCCACCTTAAATACACAATACACACAGCCTCTCCCCAAGTTACGATGGGGTTACGTTCTGATAAACCAATCGTAGGGTGAAAATATCCATCCATCCATCCATTTTCCAGAACCGCTTATTCCATTTCGGGTCGCGGGGGGTCCGGAGCCT
>JAAGVU020000043.1:9538344-9563661 GCA_011763525.2 Mormyrus iriodes | reverse complement strand
AAACCAACTGAGGCAGCATGTACCAGAAATAAAAAGACCCATCGTCCGCAGAAATCCGCGAACCAGCGAAAAATCCGAGATATATATTTATATATGCTTGCATATAAAATCCGCGATACAGTGAAGCCGCGAATGTCGAACCGTGATATAGCGAGGATCACTGTAATCCTTATATATTGTCTTGTGAGTGCAGACTGCAAGTAGACAGACACACATCACCAAATAATGAAGTCAACAGAGAAAGATAATCATACACGTGTAAAGACTGAGAAATCAGCTTCTTCCGTTGAAGTAGAATGAGCAAGCAGTTCAGGGTTGAAGTACAATCTGAAGAGATGAGTGTTGATCCTCCCTCTTGGATGAATTCTGTAGTCCTAAGGCTCAGAGCAAGCTTGTCAAAATGGGGCTGTGATTTTAGAATTTTCATTCAGGGTAAGACCTGTAAGTTGGTCTGATAAAGGGGAGCGCAGTGTCCTTGTTGAGGTGTGGGGGTTTCACTCCTCACATGAGCAGCAGGTGACGCCAACGAGACAACGGTCCTGGGGGAATCCTCCCGGAATACAGAGGAGATTGTGTCATTGTGTTACAAGAAATGTTACTTGATGTAGAAAATCACTTGTGCTTTGTGAGGACTCTTAAAGCCTAGCAGTGTCTTCTGAGTTTGCTCAGTCTTGAAACTTTTCTTTGTGGGTGTGGAAGGCCTTGGAGAATTTCTTACTTGTTCCCGCCTAGCTAAGTTTATTTTGTGATCATCTGAGCTTTCTTCACCCCCCCACCTTTGTGGACTATTGCTTTTTGTGTCTCTCAATAAAGATTGTTTTTGCTTACAGCCCCAGCCTTGCCTACTGCTGTGCTCACCTTAAAGAGACTTTAGTGACCCACCCCCCCAGGGAAGTTTGAGGGTAGGGTCACCACCTAATCCATGTCAAGGGGGACACTACACTCTCAGAAAAAAAGGGTAAAAATTTGTACCTTTGCTTGTCACTGGGGCTGTAACCTTGTAATTGTACCTTTTCAGGTACAGAAATTAACTCTGAGAAACATCCCAAAGTTACAAACAACATTAATGTACCCCTAATGACACAAAAATGTTCCTCAGAGTTCATTCCTTTCTGAAATGGTACAAATACCTATAGCTAGGGTACAATTGACAGACCCTTGCGGGTACAGCCCCAGTGACAAGCAAAGGTACAAATTTTCAGACAGTTCAGACTATTCCAAGAGCCCCAGGGTGACAGGGGCCCTAAAAATTTGGAACATAATTGTATTGGTCTAGGTTGCGGTCCCAATATGTTATGCTTTCATGGGGCCCAAAATCACAAGTGGCGCCCCTGCTGATACCATGTTATAGATATGGTGTTGCTGTTTTCTTATTACTCTGGCATGCCAGTAATGCATGCATGTATGATGCCATGGCTGACTGGCATGGCTGTTGTTAAAGCTTGGGTTAGCTGCAAACTGCTACCACACGTGTTCTGACAGCACACATTTAATCACGACAGCAGCCCGGTCCTCCGACTGCAGCCTGTACGGGGTTAATGGCCCTTGCCGGAGCCAGCCCATTGCGTTTCTTGGAGATAAGGGCCTAAACCGCCCATTAAGAGAATGAACTGGTCAGTGATCCTCCAGAAAATTCAGGAGTTCATAATCGCAGGAGTCATTCAAAATGCGGGTTAAGTCAAGGCTGTTAAACCAAGGCAACCTGCTTCTAGATTAGCATTTTCTGGATTTGCCCTAAGAATAGCTACTAGACACTCATCTATTATTTATTTTCCAGATCCCAATTTCAACAACATCTAGTATTTTCAAAATTGTAGTGGGCTTGGTAGGCTTCCTTTAAATCATCTAGTATTCCTCAATCTAGCGTAAATCTGTTGCCTTCTTGTATTATTGGTCTTTTTAACTGGATGCTCTTCCTATCTCAGCTTCTGGATCACAATGGAAAAAAAATCCAGTCCGGTTCGGCCTTATTCAGCTTCAGTTCCATATTAAGTTTTCTTTTTTGGCATTCATTCTTCACTGGCTACGCATAGAACACGGAACAGTACTGTTGATTGGCCATATTGAACTGAACATATAGCCAATAGAGATAGGGACAAATGTGAACTGAACCAGTCGAACACTAAGGGTTAGGGGCAACATGGAACAGGTGTAGGTCATGAACAACCAACAGGCACTAAAGACTAGGAAACTAACACAGGAGATACAAGGAGTACAAGACAACGAAAAGGCTGAACACAGGCAGGGAAAACGAAGCACTAAATCACTGCCCGAACCAATACTAAAAAACAAAAAACACAAGAAAACAATTAACATGGGGAATTAACAACTAACCACAAAAAAATCCAACATAATTGAGGTTAAGGGCAGTCTTGAACCCACAACACAGGGATGCCCATTTCTTATGTGCCCATTCAAGCCATTGAGCCATGTGGCAGCCCAAATGGCAGCCCAAGTAGCAAAGAAACACACTAGGGTGTAATATCATGGGCACCATGAGAATTGCGTGCCAAACTCTCCCCATGCGCCAGTTGTGGCAAGCAAGTAGGACAATCAGTCCAGGTGAGGAAGTTGTGGACTTACAAATAACGACTTGTTAAGATTAGTTTTGTAATATCATATATATGGTCCACTGCTCACCTTTGCCAAAGCCATGCTTTTCCAGGATTTTTCAGGACGTTAATAGTTCAAGGGCAAAGAAGTCAGAATTGGGCAGGATTACTCTGGAAAAAATTAAAACTGATATTTGCATATATATGACAATGAGTGTTGTCTTTTATGGTTAGCTCACCGTATAAATGTGAAACAAAGGCCTTCTGTACGATCGCTCAGGGGTTCATGCCGTGAAAATAACATCCTGCTCAGCTTTGATGTTGACCCGGCTGATCTCGATGTTTTGCTGTGTGAAATCTGTGAATGGCAAAGCACCCGCCAGTTTGTGAGCAATGAACAGCTGTGAGGCGTCATGAATGGACACGTTTCATTCAAGCCTGCGGTATGCAAATGAGCGGCTGAACTCAGAGCGGCACCCTGGGAAGCCGGAGTGTGCCATTCCCTAAGCATTTGACACAAAGTGCTCCTCTTCCAGTGCAGCCTTCTTCAAATGGCCTGCTCCATTATTAACATTTTGCGTGAAAGAAATCCATCCAGCCGTCTCCTAATAGCTTATCCTGGTCACAATGCCAGGTGCCAATCCCATGTAGTAAATGCATGAGGCACAGGACACCCTAGATGGGATGCCTGTCCATCATAGGGAATGCACCTAGACGCACAATCACAAATCATGGGTAATTTAGGAACTCCCTTTCACATAACCACATGTCTGTGGACCATCAGAGGGAACCCACACACAGACCCACACCAACCAAACACATTTACCCAAGATGACTCACAATTTTACACATTTATATGTTTATATCATATGTTTAATGCAGCGGTTCAATAGAGAGGTACAACAGAGAAGAACTCTCTAGAATCTTGAGATTCAAAGTCTGTCTCCTTGACTACCATGTTACTTGCTGATTAACCAAGTGATATTGAATTAATGATTTGGATATTCCCTTCTGGAGTAGTGGTTACATGTTCCAGATAATTGGCCTTAACTTCAGGTTTATTAAAGCCAAAGTAACAATACAAACTACATGAGTAAGATTAATAATTACAATATGGTAATTTGCCATTGGGAGGTATTCTAGCTACAATGATGTTGTAACTTGTTACAGAAAGTCTTATAAGTCAAATGATGGTCAAAGGGAATGAGAAATAATGTTTCTTTTTTTTCTGAGGGTCATGTTGGATATTTTCAGTTGAGTCTTTGTGCGAATTTAGACGTCATCCAGTGCATCGTAAATAATGTAATACTATTTCTGGCCTCACGAATGGACAGTCAGACGGCCGCATCTTAAATGCCGATATCTAGGGCTCTGTGCTGGCTAACAAGCCGCAACACACAGTTCAGAGAGCGACAGAGAAGCCAGACGACTCAAGGAGCTGATCCTCAAACGTCAGACTTTTGACTGCTGGCTGGCACGTGAGCTGCTTCCACTCAGGACAGCAGCTGTGCATGTGGGTAGAATGAAGGCCTGTTTTTACTTTTTGATAACATTTCTTCGCTGCCACAAGCCGGCATCCTGCCCAGGATGTACTCTTCCCTACGTTCCATCCTCTTTGGCACGGGTCCGTGCGGGTCAGTGAGGCCCCAAATGGATGAACATTTGCTGGAAGTGGACAGCTGGGTGCCATGATAACAGCTTCTGTACCTATCCATAAAAGGATTCTTGCTCATACTCAGTCAGCAAACTTCATTTAATTGGTGAACATGGAGCGACAGATTAAGGAGTGCAATTACCGCTTAATGATTATTTTATCCATCCATTTTTATCAATTCAGGGCTGGCTATAGACAAAATAGACAGTTTCCCAGGGCCCCTGAATTACCAGCATTGTGGAGGAAGTGTGATCATCAGTTTTCTTAGAGGGCGGCCTCCTAAATAAAGCTTTTCTGAAGGCCGCTGAAATGGTAGAGCCAGCCCCGTATGCATCCATCCATCTATCCATCCATCTTCCAGCTGCTTGTCCCTGAAATATTTGTGCGAAGCCTGGAGTCTATCCCAAAAGGGTTAGGGAGGGGGACACCCTGCCTGGGTTGCCAGTCCAATTTAGGGCTGAAGCCATTTCTGTTATGCTTAAAATCAGAGGTGGAAAGTTCAGATTCAAAAAGTAAAAATCCAGACCAAGATTTTATTTCAACCAACCAGTTGTGTATAAAGAGTCACAGAGATTCCAACTGGTTGGTTGAAACAAATCCTTGGTCTGGATTTGTACTTACTGAACCTGAACTTTCCACCTCTGCTTAAAGTAAGAAGCAACATGGGTGGTCTGGAATTGTGGCCTCTGGATTGATTGGATCCTGCATACCAGCGTTCAGCAGTAAGGTCCTCAGTTCAGGTCTATGACAAGCTCACACCCCCCTGTCCCAGGATGGATTTCCATTAGCATTTGGGAATCCTTCCTATGTAAACACAGTGGCGTTTGGGCCAGCGATAAACAAAGAGATGCTGACTGCCCATGGGATGAACGTCAATGAGTCGTGAAGCAGCTCTTCGTGTTGATGTCAGAGGTCACTGGCCAGTCTTGTCCTCGCCGCTCCAAAAGCCACCGGCACAGCTGATTAGCGATGGGCCGCGGTTTCTCCATGTCACCGTGATATTCAAACCGCATTAAGATACTCAGTGAATGGCCTAACCACATGACGTCATTCCTGACAGTTTATAATTCGGTTATTTGTGTTCATGCAAAGCAGGCAGGGATAGAATGGCAGTCTTGAAGCTTGGCAGACCATCACAGACAACATTTGTGCATGTAGAATAAAGTCCTGCTTCTAGCGATTATTTGAGAAATTAGGAGAAAGGAAATATTCACACAGGGAGCAAATTGACAAAGAACCACAAGGGCCCCTTAAAGGTGAAATATAAGAGGAATCCGATCTAGTCCAATCCCTTGCCATTACTTACCCAAAGCAAATCTGGCATCCTAGCCTAATATCGCCTCTCTAATACCCATTCCGAACAGGAAACCACATGGAGGTTAATGCGTCCATCCACACATTCTCGCCACCAAGCATCAACTCCTAACATCAACTATCCTGTAACAGTGATAGGCAATGGTTTATCAGTAGCACAAATCACCTGCAACTGTTTATTCAGAGCAGTTTTACAAATATTGACATATGCAACATAATAATTCCGTTTTTCAGGCAGAAATGCAATAATCCACTTTGTGCCAGGCAAATAAATAGCGATATTAATGTACACAGAGAATAAAACCCTTTGTATGTGAGCTCCTTTACTGGTCATATTGGTGATATGTCTGTGTTTACGTACCCATGAAAGTATAATGCATTGCTATAATTAAGATGAATAGATTCTTCCATTGAATATTCTGGCATTTTTTCCAATGAGGCATAGAGGAGTGTGTTTCCTGACCAGCCAAATTTAAATTTGATGAAGTATCAAGCTTGCTAAGAAATGCATGCTTCAGCAAACGCTAAAGAATTTTCCTGTTGGCACTCGGTATATACCTGAAACTTTTTAAACAATTTCATTAAAATGACGAAGAACTAAGGCTGTGCCTTGTGACCCAGGACAAAGCTGATGCCACACAGCATCACAGAGAGTCATCCCAAATCCCCAGAGTTTAATCAGAATCAGAATCTTTATTGCGAAACGGCCAAGCCTGTTGGAAATTTTGGAGACACCATGACAATAGACAACTAACAATTAACAGAGAGAGAGTAAATATAAGACAGCAGATACAAAACAGAGAGGCATAAATACAAGGCAGGTGATAAATACTGTTGAAAGCTAATTTCCACGGATAACTCTGCTTTTTGATTACCTAAGAAATGTTTATAGGAAAGATAAGGTTACTGATGCACCAAAGGCTTTAAGGTAACAGAAAAAGAAGATCAAGAAAGTAAAGTCATCATTTCTTTCATAATCTGTCTTCAGCATCCCCCCTCCTAGAGTAACGATGCAACTAAACTGCCAACCAGGATTACAACAGTGGCAGGGGATCTTGACAATGTCAACGACTGCTTCTCCAGAAGAATGAAGTAGCAGGAACAGGGTGCGTTAAAGAGGCACTAACTGGGGGAAACCTCCAGATCGGCACCGCGCTCTTCCCGCAGTGCATATCACTTCCTGCCATGCAGTTATATTCACTGCTGAAAACTCTCCCGCTGAAAATGTTCTGCTACCAGTTGCACGAGAAGCCTATTGAGAAGGGTGTGCATGCAACTTACATAAGACTAGCATGCAATGAAAATGTCCTGCAGTTAAATTAAGACTCTGTTTATTTCTTGATAAAATACTTTTATTTGCCATTAATATGGCTTAGATGTGTAACTTTTTATGGCTAATACATTCTTTTTAAGCATTCAAATAAAAATGGTTAAGACACAAAACAGCAGTATTTTCTCCTGACTGGTAATACTATGAAGGAAATAGAGCTTCCTGGGAAAGTTACCCAGACCCAAAAGATCAATGTTCTTTATAAAGACATTTCTCCACAGAAGATGTGTTCTGCCTGTGAAACAAAGAAAAAAAAACAGTAAGAATCTTTGAATTGGACTGATTATTAAATACAATTTGTAGAACAGGTGAATCAAGCAAAAAATGTATTAAAATGTAAGCAAATATCTAGAAATAAGTAAATTTACTGCAGATACAAATAAAAACATTCTTTTTGATCCATCCAGCTTTTGCTGTATGAATTTTATTCATTCATAATTTCAGAAAGAACCAATCAAAATATATCACCAGGAAAAAAAGTAACACGTTTTCAACACATTTTTAGGTTTACCGGTTACCTCAATATGCAGCTATAGTGCAGGGTTGCTAGCATCAGGCCTGATTAAAGTGTATAATAACCGAAAATTGGTTTGGTTCCGATGTTGCCCAGAAAGCTTCCCAGTTTCACACAGAAAACAGTGGAAGAACTCAAACAGTCGTTTGTTACTTGCCACAGTAGCCAGCAAAGATTACTCTGTGAACACAGTGCTCGTGTAGAGAGAACTGTTAGTATGTAGAAAGGAGACTAACACAGGTGGCCAGGTGAAGTCTCTAAATGTAGATGTTCTTGCACTCAAAGCTGTTTTTTTTAACTTGACTGGGTCCAGCGTAATGGGTGATGCTGTGCTGTACGTGGATTCAGCGGGTGTCTTGACTCCCATTAGTTCCTGGTGAGAATACTCAAAGCCCATCTGTACAGCACGGCCGATTCGCTGTCATCACTCAGCCTTTAATGAAACTGGAGCTAATAAAGTTGTATGCAAGCTGATAGGAGACAATGTGCTCGGATCCTCCGTCAGGATGTGTCTCTGCGGGCTGTATTTTATGTGATAATTGTAAAAGGTGGGATAGGTAACTATATCCTTGTTTTTAACATTTAAAGGTAGGGGGCCTCTGGCAAAATATGTTCCTTTCATGAATGATGAATACCCACTGGCGCAACTTGCAAGTCCAAACTGGCAGTCCTTATGGTGGCAGGGACATTGTACAAAATGTCTTGTCCTGCCTGGCAGTGGTGCCTGCAAAAAACTTTGACTGGGGCTTCCGTCAGGGGGCAGCTGTATTTATGGGAGTGAGCAGGGGTAAAAGCGTCCTGGGTGGGGGCACAGACAAAATCAGTGCTGGCACAAAATCTGCGCTGGAAAAATGGGGGATTGGTGCTAGCAAATCGATCAGCTACGTTTATTGATGTGGGGTGACATCTGTGGTGGCCACGTATTTTCTAAACGGGGGGCTACGCTTTAGACCTGCCCCTGCTGTTTGAGTCAAAGGATCCCATACAACACATGTCTGTCTGTAAGTTAAATGACGTGAAGGTTCAATGCTCAAGCATATAAAATATGCCCATTCAAACATTTTTAAAATATATTCACTGTTTGTATTGTTTCACTGTTATTCTTATGAAGCTTATATCCAGGCCAAGACGTCTTTTGGTGCAAAACAATGTTTTGGATGTCTAAGGCCATATAAAGGTTCAGAAAACAATAACAAAATACCTCTCCAAATAAATATTTCCTCACAGAGAAATAATAAAAATATGTGATACAAAAAAACACGTTGTCCCTCTTTCCAGGAATTTTACAAAAAAGTTTGCGAAATGGAAGATACACTCCTAAGGTGAATGCTTTCTGTATGAAATGCTATTGACTTTTTTTGGCATATACCCTTTTCCAATGGCACTAGTAATTACTTAGAATGTAGTACACAGTAATATCAAGATATGCATGCAATTTAGGATAATGTTATGAAATGATAACAGTAGGATGGCACTGTGACTCACACCTCCAGGGCTTCGACTTTGAATCTCTGTTCTATATGCGTGGAGTATGCATGTTCTCGTGCAAGGTTCCTCAGGACTGGGATCCTGTCCAGGGTGTACCCCAGCCTTGTGTCCTATGCTGGCTGGGATAGGCTCCACCCCCTATGACCCTAACTAGCATAGGAGTTTCCAAGATGGATGGATAGATGGATGCATGGACAAATGGATTGATAATAAAAGTGGCAATACTTTCTTCAAATATTTACAATAACTATGACAAAGATTCTGATTAACCATTTTAAAACTGTTCCTGAGACTTTAATCTTTATTCTGTATTCAAATAAATGGTTTATATATAAATACATTGATTGGGTTCTTTGCCAGATTTTAATGTTGCACCTCAGTTTGCAGTATTGGGTATCCACAACAAGTAATGCTTGTTTTGTTCCATAAGTAATAAACAAAACATTTATCTTTATTTATCTATTGTTACAAGACCCAGCAAAGTTTTTCCTGCCATTTCAATTACACTTTCTTAACACCAACTGGGGGACTGAAAACCAGAAAGACAGAAGTGTGAATAGAAAAATGCAAGTGTGGATATACCACTACAGAAATGTTTTGCTTGTAAACGTAACAATCGAAATTACGCGCTCTGGGAGGTAAAATTGAGATCAGCAATATAATGGTGGTTTCCAGTGTTACAATTTAACATCTCAAAGACTTGTAGTATAAATGTGTAGATCACCTTTCAAAACTGAGCAAAATTTATATAATATTGTTACATCAAACAGCATTGGGGCTCACAAAGATATAACTTAACGTACTCATTTCGGCCTCTCAAACTACCTGGTGAGGAGTCCAAAATAATATCAATGCGTAGTACAGATTGTTACAATGAATTATTCAGACGTTTATTTATACAGTGTCCAAATATTATTAACAATGCTATAAATTTAAATGACCATGAGAGCTGGATTATTATTTTAAGATCATTTATTTTACTTTCAGTTATTCTTAGTTATTGTTCATCTCTAAATCATTTCTTACAAACTCAGCACTGAGAACATTTAATTTGCAATCAAGTTATATCTAGTCTAACTGACAGAAGAAAAGAACAAAGACCAGAGGCTCAAATAAATAAACAAAATCTGAGAACTTATTGACCATTGTCTGTGATAAATTGCCAGCCATTCATTCAGTGAATCCGCAAACATGATTTATTCTACGTAGACACTCCCCCCCCACACCGCCACCGCCCATAATTTAGTACTGTATACTGTATCTTCCCAATTATTATTTGCATTTTCAATTGGACGACAAACTTAAAAACATTACCCCTTGCAACACATTTAAATTAGTCAAACCGCGCTTTCATGAAGCACTCAGATATTGACAATAACGTCTCAGTTATTAATATGCAAAACATGTTTAGTGGAAAGATCGTCACGTATGAATTGTTTTATCTGGTCCCGAATTTTTTAAATATTAACGACAATTAAAAGCGTGGATTGTAGTTAGTGCTCGCGCAGACTGACAAGGCGTCCTCCAAATTATTCTTTTGATTTTTCACTCTTTATTCCTCCGCCCCCGTTGCGAATACTGCGCGTATGTATGAGCGCGTGAACCGCACCACGGCCGCGGCGGAGTGATTCGGCTGGGGCTACATCCAGGCGCTGCCCCATCACTTCGGCTTTCTTTCGCTGCTCAAGCTAAGATTTAACCGGGGGTCGCGCTATAGCCGTGGCTGCACATAGAAACACTATACTTAAGTCCGATTAGCTAAGCTATATTTACATCGTCCGCAGCACTACAACTCAGCAGTCTTAATTTGACGTTTTTAAATAGAAATTTGTAAATTAAAAAAAAAACCTAAATATGTCCTGGCAAGGCTACGTGGATAACCTGATGGCCGACGGCAGCTGCCAGGATTCCGCCATTGTTGGGTACACTGACGCCAAATACGTCTGGGCAGCACAATCCGGCGGTACTTTTAACAATATAACGGTAAGAGAATTGCGTGAGAGCTGTATGTTATCGTATGCTGGAACAGTAAAGCCAATGAATTAAAGGTTGTCATTAAAGATAAAAGATGGGGCCTTGCCTAGTCGGGCTGTCCAGTCTGGTAATATTTTTAGGCTAGACGCATGCTGAGACTTTATTATGAGTTACTTTCGCAGTATTTCAGACAGGGACTTTGTGTAGTAAACGAAGTAATATGCTTTTCTGTAGCTGTGTAACTCTACTGACTAGCCAAATGTTATGGGGAAAAAAATAAAGTTTTGGGTTGTAAGTCACAGCCGGCCTGTATCGTGTGCTGAAAAGGTAGCTAGCTAGCTACCGCGCGTGCTAATTTCTCTGAGGTAAGTGTTGGGGAAAACCGTTAGAAACACCTGCTCGATTTTTTTCCCCCCCGCTTCCAGGAATGTCTAGGAATACCGGGTGTTCAGCCTGGTATAGCTGTTTCACTTATGAATAACTAGCTCCTGTCTTATAATACGAGTCCCGTTAATGTATTATACGTGATTAGCCGTTTAGCGGGCGTCTTGTATCAGTGACCGGCAATGCGGGTTTGGAAGGGTGACGACGCCGTGAGAACACAGGATAAAATCAGGCCGGCCGTTATTCGGTACGCAAGTAGCGTAAGGAACGCATGTTGATGATTTCATACCGCTGCTCAGGGTGCCTAGTCGCGTTCGAGAATACCACGGTCGCTGCCGCCCCCTTTATGTGTCCCAAGATGGCGCCTTCCCTCATTGGTTGCATTCATCTTGATATTTTAGATTTCTCTACCGCTACTGGATAGCCGCATTTTCCCTTAGCACAAACTTTCGATCGCCTTTTCCACCGGTCCTTTAGGTACCTGCCTATTGGTATAGAGTGTCATATCTTCGTGCATAAAAATTAATTCAGTCCTCCATTTTATAAGGGAGGACGGTTGTTGGTTAGCCGCAGTTAGCTTGCTGTCTGCCTTCTCTAGACGACGTTACGTGGCGACGAAACTACCAGTGTTAAAAACGGTGGATTAAATTGTCTCAGGCCCGCGCAGAATTAAATAAACGTGGCCTCTTATTCACTGATATTAGGTCTGTTGTAGGACACGCACATGGTTTGAAAGAAACCTGTGAACCTCATAGTGATTGATTGAATGTCTAACTGGTTAGATGTGGGCAATAACCTAGCTTTTTCGATCAATCTTACAAGACGATGTACAGTGTTCATTTTGCGCAATATTGCTTAGTTTACAAGCTTCGTATAAAGAAAACTGTAGGTCAGCATTTTCATTTAACGTTGACCATCTTGCCGATGCAAAAATTACACAGCCCCTTGTCTACAATCACTGCATTTCTTCCAATGGAAGGAGGCCTGCTATGACTCTGCAGTTCTTCCTGAGGACAACGCCTTAAAGTGTGTTAGTTTTCTAGACAAAGAAATGTAACAAACTCGCTGGTTGTTTCCACGTCCACTGCGACAGTGTTGATTCTATATTCAAAGCAGCTAGCTACAATTTTTATGAATAACGGAAATATAAGTCTAGCTAGCAGAGTGTAAAAGTAAGCCCCACGTGGTCACAATTATCAGCCAGAATCGCTATGTGGAAAAATTGAATTGTACAGCGGTCTATAAAATAGTTATTGAAAATTTGGAGGTAGGAAATCTTGATTAAACATCCAGTATTTATGTAATAGAGATGTGAAGTTCATTCCACTGTTTTTTGGTCTGTCTTAGCCTCAAGAAATCGATGTCATAGTAGGAAAGGATCGTGAGGGTTTCTTCACCAGCGGTTTGACCCTTGGTCAGAAGAAGTGCTCCGTGATCAGAGACAGCCTTCTAATTGATGGTGATTGGACGATGGACATCAGGACAAAGAGTCAAACCGGAGAGCCAACATACAATGTTTCTGTAGGCAGAGCTGGCAGAGGTAATGTATTATCCTCAGGTAATCAGTAATCATTTAGCTGCAGCTATTATGACATGTATATGATACATGTCTCTATTTTAAAGTAGTTGGATTCATTTTGATGCAGTTTGAGCCTTTCCTCAAACACGATATCAGTGTTTTATATCTATATACCCAAGTGAAGCACTAACATATGGCTTTATTAGGTTATTTTGATAGACTTTATCTATTAAGCAAATACATGTTAACAGCATGCAAAAGTAGAAATAGGAATTGTGTTGCTCAATGTATTTTGCCTTATAGTTGTCATTTTCTGAAATATGACAATTTAAGAGCCGCTGAGTTATTCCGAAATGGATTTGGTTTACAGCCCATCTAGAAATTTAAGTATGGTAACACTGCAGATGCCTACCATCTTTTGCCTGTATGGTCCCTGTTCTGAACGTCATGGTAATGCAAGTTTCCAGTTTGTTTCCTAAGGTTTTTCTTAATCTGTTAATGATGGGGTCTTTGATATGTGTTCCACTCTAACTGAGGTGCATGGGACATGGGATTTCTTCTTTTCCCCTTTTAGAAGCAAATCTAAAATCATTCCCTTCTTTGCTAGGTGGGGTAACTGCTTTGACACTTGGCATGCTTGTGCTGTTGCGATTTAACATTTTTTCCTTTTGTTTAAAACCAAAGCTTAACTGTCGTTTCTCTGCACAGGAATGAACTGGTTTCTCTGATGGATGCTTTGTAAAAGCTTACGTTCTGTAATGTGACATGTTATGTTACACGTATTGAGGAAAGGGGCACAAATATATTTAAATTTCATTTTGGTAAATATGGCATTCACTTTTTAACTCGTGTGTAAGCTAGTACCTCTCTTAATTGGGAATTGGCAGAAAATTTGGTTGCATAGAGAGCAGCTCCACTTTCTGTAGTGTCTGAACAGTGTTGTGCGCCAGGCTACCTGAACAGTTTTCCACCAGATTTGGGTTTTAAGTCGGGAGGTGTAATTGAACATGGCATAGGATGCCACCTTATCGTCTGTTGTGATGCTGCTGGTGTCTATTGGTTCACACACTATAGTTCATCTACACTCTAAATCTGTGGCAGTGCAGCAGAATTTGACATTCACAGTATAATGAACAGGTTTAGTAGATGCATGAGTTTGTCAGTTTAACTGTTTAAGACATTGTCCACCCTTTGTCCAGACATGAATCAGGATACTCTCATGGTCTCCAAGAGTGTTTGAAATCTGATATAAGGCATGTCCATGGCTCTGGGGAAAAAAACAGGTTTAACACGCAGGAGAAATGCTTACCCTTTTGGCATTTGTTGCATTATAGGGTAGTTCAGGCAGTTGTCCTAGTGTAGAGTAGAGACACAACAGTCCCAAGGACAGTGCCCAGTGTTTTAGTGCTTGGCATTACTTTCCTGCATGTGATTATTCCTGTAGGTGACTCATATATTGCTAGAAAATTCGCATTTGGCAAATAATCAGATGTACACAATTGCATGATTCTTACCAGTTACCTAGAATTTCTGCAGCTGTGGGTGGGCTACTGTAGATAACACTAATGTGCTTATCAGTCTCAGCTAGCAAGGTCTGTATTTGCCATTGCTGCTTGTCGGGTTACTGGTGTCCTCCACATCAAAATTATTCAGCAAGTCAAGAGAATTTGTCTCCCCATTAAATTTTGCCATGTAACTTGTTTGGAATGCAGCTGATGTATATGCTTTCGCTGCTCCTTGGGAATTTCCCCCCATTCTTCCTTTTTTCCTGGTGTATTTAAAATTTGGAGGGCATTCTGCATTTGGAACCTGCCTTGTGTGGGGCTGCTCTCACCTCAGATATCTCAGTCCAGGCAATACAGTGCCATCAGCCTCTGCTTATGGCACAGAGTTTTGCTGCAGTGTCGGCAAACTGACAGCCATCAGTCATTAGCAACAAGGTCAGTATGGAGGGAAGCTCATAAGAACTGGTGAAACAAATGCATTGGAATAAATACACAGGAGAGAAAAAGTGAATGCTGAAGTGAGGGCTGCTCCGGTGATGTGAGCCTGTAATGAACTAACGTCCTGCCAGCACCTTGGCTTAAACGGCTGCTTTAACTTCCGGGTACTTTTTGCTCACATTTCTCTGCACACATTTTCTCTAAACTCTTCTTTCTATCTCTTTTCTTTCAGTCTTGGTTCTTGTAATGGGCAAAGAAGGGGTCCATGGAGGCGGATTGAATAAGAAGGCATACTCAATGGCAAAATACTTGAGGGATTCAGGGTTCTAGTTTAGTCTGATTTGAGTAGATATAGGGACAAAAAGAAGAAGAAAAGATTGCTGTTAAGATTTCCCCTTCAAGCAGTTAACGTCTTGGAAAAATTAATAGCAATGAAGGGGTGATGGGGGTAAGATCTCATGTCACCTTTTTAATCCCTGTGTTAGTGGGGAAAGACTTGTTTTTCTTTTCAGTTTTGATCATTTTTTTTTTGCTTTTTGTTCCCTTGTGTACTCCAGCGTTGGTTTTAGTCATGGGAAAGCAAGGTGTCCATGGTGGGCAGCTCAACAAGAAAGCATTTCACATGGCTGAGTACCTGAGGAAGTCTGGATATTAAGCAGCCTCCCCCCATCCATCTAGCAACGCATTATCATCCACCTATTGTGTTGACAGTACTACCAGTCATAGTTGGTAGATGCTTTTTTCTCCTCTTCACCCCCTACCCACCCTTGTCATCCTTTTCTCCCTTGTCTCCTAGTCCACCTTCATTTATTCGCATTAACACTGCCTACTCGACTCCATTTTTCTGGCACTACTGTTGCACCGTGGTAAAATAAGCATGTTATTGTGACATTGCAAAATAATAAAAAAGGTTGGGGGAAAAAAAATGAAAAACTTGGGAAATGGGGGGGGGGGGGGGAATCTGTTCAGCACCAGTTTGGGCGCTTAGGTAAACGCAGAACTGACAAGTGAAGGTGCCGGTAGTACAGTCTTAAATTGATCAATCCTTTTTGAGTGGCTACCAAGCTCATATAGTCTTCCTTTTCTAGAACTTGTCTGGGAGGGAATACTGCATGCATATGTTTGCTTTCTGAAGTTTTTCCCATCCCTTTGACACCCCCTCCCCCCACCACACACACACACTACTTCTACAGTCTCCTGAGCTGAAATCTCTATCATTTCAGTGTTTCCTGCCTGTTGGTGACACTCGACCATAAGATTTACTTCAGTAACCGTCCACACGCACATACAAACACACACGCAACACCCAGAGTTGCAGTAGCCTGCATGGGATGCTTCTGCTGTTGAACGTTGTCTTAGTTATCTGTCAGGTCGCCACATTATTCAGAGTGTAATGGCAAACCAGCATTGCTGTGACGCAGGTGTTTTACTCCCATGACCTTTTCTTTACATCCCTCACTACATCTCCATGGACATTCCACCGTTATGATAGCTCAGGCACTTAAACCTTTGTTTGCCAGCTTCTGTAATATAAACCTTTTTTTTATGTTGGTAAAGGCTGCCATTTTGGACAATTGATGTATCCCAACACAGCCATCTGGAGTGTGTCCAGTTTGAATTATTTTCATAGGACCAATTTTAGTTGCAGCTTGTGGGATTTACAGAATTACTCTAATTGTGAAGGATGACTGCTAGTTTCATCTGTTTTGCTATCTACAGAACTCTAACTTTTAATACTCTAATCAAAAGACAGTAATGGATACTACAATTTGAGTGAAACAGACGGAATAGCAGTCTCCTTATTTGTCAGCAAGTGTTGGAAAAAAATGTTTGAAATGAATTGCATTTTGTTCTGTAAGCCCACACTGTGGAGAACAAAACTGTGGAAGAAATTGCCTTGTGCTCTAGTCATCTGCTAAGATGTGGAATCAGTCTGTCAAAGTGCAGTACTAAATGTTTATGTCCAATAAAAAGGAAAACGCCCAGAATAGTATAACTGTGTACACTTAATGGGAGATGGTATTGGTTGGAATAAGAACACTTGATTGTCTTGTGGAAACTTACTACACAATCTGTCTTGTGCCATAATGTAGAGAGGTGATCTGTTGCTATTGTGAGATGGATTTAAACTGCTGTCCAGCAAGGAGTCATTTGAATAGCACCTCCTTAGGGGGTATTTTGGCATAAGCTGAACATTTTCAGGCCTTGTGGAATATGTACAGATTAAAACAAATCTTGCTGTTGATTTATGTTCTTTCCCTACACTTTTTCTTACATCTTGGATAGTCTAACTCATCTGATACAATATGCATTAAAATGCCATAAATTGATGACACCTTGTTTACAGACAGATCAAATAAATTTATTCCAGCCAGATAAGTTTCTTTGCGTGTCAGTTTTTAATTTTAGGGCAGTGTTTGCATTCTGGTTTTACTCCCTTTTGTCTTCACTGATATACAATACATCAGGAGGAGGGATCCAAGATCATTACCTGGACAGGAACACCAGGGGTAACCCCACTTCTTCATGACTAGCTTGCATTATTCGTCTGCTGACAGAAAAGCAATAACCCAAAAACTGAGGCATGGAAATGTTTCAGTAGTGACTCACCAGATACCTGGGTTAAAACCATGGCTGTTCCCTAGCTTCTGCTGTCATTGACATGTATGATGGCTGCACAGTTAATATTTACTGTTGTGACGAGACAGGAATAGCACTGAATGTATTGAACACAAGAATGATACGGGGAGAGAACTGTGACCAAAAGCAATTGCTGGTTAAAGGAGTGACCTTTTGAAAATTACTTCCACAAGAGGTTTCATCACAGAAAGGTGACCTTTATGAAATACAAATGAACATTGAAGGACTTGGGAGATGTAGTTCCTTAACGTGTTGAAACTGAAGCCATTTTCTTTGTCATCAACTCTGGTTTTTGTCAGCATTTCCTTACTGCTTTACACTATACACAGCCAAGTGCAGTCAGTCTGCATTCTTTCCATTTGGTGTTAAAAATGAATTTGGTATACATGACTCTTCCTTATTGGCATTGCATTCATTGCCCAAGAACTGAGGGCAGAGTATCCCAAGGTGTACAGGATAGTCACGGTCAGGGTGTGTCTTGGGACTATGGAAGAAAACCTGAGCAAACTGTACATAGACACACAATGGGAGCAGGGACTGAACCATGGAGGCGTAAGGTCACTGCCATCCTGATGAAACGGACCAGAGCTCAGGAAGGCATTCATGGAATTCAAGATTTCAAATTTTTATTACTGACTTAAGCTAAATGTAATTACATATGAATGACAAATGCAACATAACATTTGACTTAACAGTCCGGTACGCTAGTGTAATGAATGCACAGGAAACATCATAATGCAGTTCATGGATAAAAACTAAAAGCACTTTGCGTCAAACTGTTAGTCTTCGGATAGATGTTCAAACAATCTCCAGAGTAACCACTGAGGCTGACTTCCAGACGTGGTGGGTGGGGCTGCACGTTGTCACCCACCATCTGGTTTGACCCAAACCAGGGTACTGATGTCACACTACAATCACACCCACTGTATGATCTGAACCTTAGTTTTCTCCCCACCCCCCGAATCACTTCTTATTCCAGCACTGACAAGTCATTCTGCAAAGCCTTGAAAAAACGGCAGCTCCCTCAGATTCCTGGCTCTTAATGTGCAAGTAGGACATCAAATATGAAACCAACACATACTTTTACAAAATCTGCATAGAATTTTAAGACTCATGCAGGATGTCAGACATTTTTACACTTATCAAAACTTAAACTTCCCCTTGATCTGCTGACGTGGTACACTAGATGAAAGCTTAAAAAGTGAACTCCTATATACAAAGTGGTGTTTGTTTATACTGTGATCTGTACAGATATGTACATGCTTTTTGCTGAAATGCATAATTAACGCATTATAAAAGTGGCACTAACTGGCCCTCTCACTAGTGAAAACACCCAGCTTAATTCTATCCCTTGGTGTCATACCCAATGCCCATTTTGTCATGGGAACCCTGAACAGCATGTACCATAAAGCACTAGGCCTTCTTGACCTGATTGGAACAGCTGTAACAGGCTGTGATACGCACAGGCGTTGTGATAAGCACTGCAACGTGGAGGGAGAGCCAATCACCAGAATCTGTTTCACACCAAGAAAATTGGTTAAAATATATACATCAAGCATGTGGAGCATTGTTTGCCGAGTCGTTCTCTTGCAGCTGCACGACCACCGTCTCCACGGCAACCGCCTCCCCCCCTCCTTCCTTTTCACTGTCGCAGTTCTCTGTCTCGTCGCCATAATCAGAGGACTCCTGGTCTGGTGCAGGCTGGGACTGCGAGGAGGCGGCAGTGGCGGCCCCAAAGGAGGGCCCCCCGGTCGCGGTGCGGGAGTGCAGCAGTGGCGTGCTCTCTGACACCACCTCCTCCTCATGTCCACTGTCCGCCTCGTCCGACTCAGAGTCGGAGTCGCCCTGGGAGGGCACCACCTTCTGCTTGCACACTGGGCACCTCTTCTTGGTCTTGGTCAGCCAGGGGTCCACACACTTACAGTGGTATGCTAACGATTCGAAAGAGTGCAGTTAGATTTCTTTGCATTTAAATAGTACGGTACCCTAGCAAAAGTTAGGGGGTCATGACTACAAAACACAGAGATTCAGTCTTGCTGAACATGAAATTCCTGATCATTGCCGTGACAGAACAACAACGTTAAATCTGCAGAATATCTGGATATGTGTTGGAACACATAATAGGTTTAGACCGTGATAGGCCTCTGCACTTTTACTCTCTAGACCCGAATTACCCAACTGTGACCAAAAGTCCAGACCAAGATTTTGTTCCAATAAACCAGTGGAGTATAGTGTGTCACAGAGTACTCAATTGGTTGGTTGAAACAAATCTTGGTCTGGACTTTTACTCTCTGGACCTGAACCACCCTCCCCTGTTTTTGGTTTCTGACTAAAACCAAACAGCTTTGTTCAGGAGATTCATAGAACATTTCCCACTACTCTCTGAATTGGTCATTAAGGCCAAAGACAAGTTGGTACTTCACTTCTATTCATAACCATGTCTCATGAAGTCTGGGGCGGGTGACGTGGGTCAAAGACATACCGGCACGTGAAATTATGGGTAGGGTTAGGTGAGGTACGCACCATGTGAACATGGCAGGACCCGCAGCTTTTCGCCCTCTTCATACTCCTCCAGACAGATGGCGCAGACATCATAGGCGTCCCCTGCCAGGACACACGAGTGAGGCCTGCCGTGTGCTGCCCCCCGTCCCCCCAGACGCAGCACAGCATCACATCATGCTAACAGAGCCCTTTGTGGATGTAAATCTCCTACCGCATGGTCCAAGCCAGTGCCCCGCTCTCCAGACCATCTCATGAAGCATTGTAACGATGACACAACGCTTGGGGACTGGGGAATAGTCGGTAACTCTGATTTATAGTCTTATTTATGGTTAATGGGGCAGTCTTGACCCTGTTTTAACCCTGGACAGCGGATAACAGATCCTCACATGCGGCGTGCCCAGGCTGTAAGGGACTTGCACCACACACCTGAACTGCTCTGTCACCACACAGAACATTTCTTTCCATTTTTCCACATTACTTTTTTTGTACCCCTTTCCAGAGGAACGTGACGGCCCAGTGGCATCCAGTGTTTACGCCAGCTGTAATACACCCCCCCTTCCCTCCTACTTTTGGGAATGCCAGAGCTCTCTGTGACCGTATAAGGAAGAGGCGTTATCGGGACCCTCCACAAGTAACTGCCTGCCTCCTGATCCGGGCCCATTTTGAAAGAGCTGCTCCGGGGTGCCAGAAGACAATGTTTACAAAGTCAGCAGTCCAACTAAAACACACCCCCGACTAGCACTGACTAACACACCGAACAAATTAAAAGAAGCTGTGATCTTCCTTTACTAAAATTCCCCTGCATTCAGAAAAGCATGTTGTTTTTCACTTGCCATTGCAATATTTATGACTTTTCCTTTTCGGATAAAAGAAAAATATTCCCTTGGTTTCTCATTCCAGGGAGAAACACAGACCTCAGAAACCATGAAGGTGTGTTCAAAATAAATCTCACTTTGAAGGTGGAAAGATGTTAACAAAAAACTAAAAAAAAAAAAAAAAAAAAAAGACAATGACGAGTTGTAAGAAACAGAAGAATTAAATACTGTGAAAAAGCAGCTTTAATGGAATATTGGGTATGACATTGCTTCTTCTGTAAACACTGTTTTCAGTGCCAGCAGAGACTAACGGCTCAACATAATTCCCTGCTCGCAACGGAGCCTGGAGCTGCTCTCCCCCATGGCATCAGCAGGTAGTCAATTTGGGCAGCACCCCCCCCCGCAGGCCACGCACGGTAATAACGCCTGCATCCCGCCCATCTCCCATGATTTCGTTAGTGACATTTCCACAGCGAAGTCTGTCCTTGGTTTTCCCCACTGATGAATATGCAGATATGTATGTAAATGAAGATGAACTTTTCAGAGTAATGGTGGCCACATCATCGTTCCCATGGCTCGTGGAGGGCACACCCCCCTCCCACTCTACCAAAATGCCTGCATAAAGGAGAAGTGTGTGTGGGGGGGGGGCAATTGACGGGCATGGATACCCTGGTAGATACTGGGGTCTCTGAATCTTCTGTCGGGTCCTGTTTTTCTTTAAATTGGAAGTGCCACCCAAACGGGGGCCTAGAATTCATAATTACACCCCTGGGGCTGATGTTAGTCCAAATGCCTCAGGGCTTCCCCAAAACACGTGGAGTACCGTTCTGGATGTACACCCTGTGTCTCCACTCAGCTGGCTCCTTTCAGCTCTCATATAATGTGTAATCCAGTTTCCCTTCTCAGAATCTCCGATTTAATATATTTTTTTATTCAAACACACACACCCACATACGTGGCCTCCCCATTGCCACACGGCGACTGCGCATTTGTGCCGTTCGGTTGACTGGAATCCTCCGAGGCCACGCGCTGACGCAGGGCGGCGTGCTCTCCGGCGCGCGAGGCTGGCTGACACCATCACACGCCCACCGCTTCGCTCCTGCCAATTTCCTAATTAGCACTCTGGGATAAACAACACTTCTCCGATGGCGGAGGAGAATCGAGCCGCCTCGATGCATTCAGAGCGAGCGCGGAACACGCTAATCATGCGTTACGCCTCCTATAAGCTACGAGTTCGCCTCGGCGGTCCCACTTGCCATAAATAGCACCTCCGTCTGGTGCGAGACGGCCCGGCAAACACCACAGGCCCTGCCAGGGAGAATTTGCCGGAACCGACTCACCATAATGAGTTTCACTGAAATACAGCACGCATGCTGATTAATTAAAATGCAGCACAGAGATGAAGCAGACAAACTCATCCTCCGAGCAAAACACACATAATAAAAGCACCTGCTGATTTTCTGTCTTGACATTTCTGATTCTCATGTTCTCCTGCGTGCTGCCATACTCAATTTGCTTTAATGCTTCTTACGTTTTGAGTGTATTTGTTATGTAAATTCTTTAAACATTCTGGAAAAGCCATACTGCCTCAAACATGGAAAAGTGAATTGAACTGAGGACACAGTATGGCTTTGTTAAAAAAAAACAAAAAAAAAAAACAAGATCCAGATCACACAGGGATTTTTAGATGATGGAACAGGGACATGAATTTGCACCATCATGGCATGAAAAGGTTTGCAAAACAAACTACATACGCATCCAGCCAAAAGCTGAGCAAACCGGACCCCTGCTCCGGGGCTCTCCGAGTGTGGCCCCCTTCCGATCCACTCACATCCCGTGACGTGTTATACGGTAAGTGGATGAGCCAGCCACGTGTGTGGATGCAAGCCCTCATGAAAACGCTTGACCAGAGGTGGAAAGTCCAAATCCAGAGCAAGGTTTTGTTCCAACCATCCAGTTGAGTACTCTATGACTGTGACTCTTTATGTTCAACTGGTTGGTTGGAACAAAACCTTGCTCTGGATTTGTAGTTTCTGGACTTTCCACCTCTGCGCTTAACCTCTCAGCTGCCTGACTGCGGCCCTGCCGTAACCTGAGTATCTCCAACAGCGAGGACACCGTGCTGACAGGCCCCCGGCAACCCGATCCCGGCGTGGCCATCAGCTGCCAGGTGCCCAGCGGTCATGTGACATCAGATGTCTATCACACTGGAGCCCCTCCCCCAACCTGGGTGTCGTAAATGGGCACGTCTCAGATGAAAAGGCCCCGTGCTGGCACTTCACGAGTTACTGCCAAAAGCCCGACCCCACCCCCCCCGGCTTATGGCTGGGCAGGGGGCTTGAGCAAAGCAAGTGATGATGTCATCAACTATGTGGCAGCAGTGAACAAGAGCAAAAGGCAGAGAAGGGCAGCGGCGGGCAACAGGGTGAGGTGTGCATGTCAGCCAGGGCCACAGTAGGAGCATGGGTACCCTGGCAGATTCAGGGGGACCAGAACCCTACAAGGGCCCTGAAATATGTTATATTAGGTGGGTAGGGGGGTCAAGTTTCCACCCATCCCGTATATTACAGGATAGTACACATTTCGCCTGCTCGGCATACTGGGATATTTTCAAGGGCGGCATGTGTGTGGTGGTGGGGAATGGTCAGTGTCCCCTATTTCTTCACTATTTGTCAGGGGGGCCAGGATTTCTAGCTATGCCACCTGTAGGCAGCCATGGAAAACGTCCCGAAGTGGCGGTCCTACCCACTGTCTTTAGTCCTTCCCACCTCCCCACAGTGTAACATCACCATGCTGGGGACACTCTCTCCAGTCGGAAAAGCCAAACGAACCCCCCCCCACACCTATGAGAACATAGGGTGGGAACAGCAAAAACCAGGCAGCCAGCCGCTGTGAGTAAAGGTCAGGCTGGCCTGTTTCTCCACCTCTGTATGTCAGCGTCTCACACTGGAACCACATCATGAGCTCAGAGCCCAGGGGTGTATAAAGAGGCGGGGCCACAAAGACGCTGGCCTCAGCTGAAACCTGATTGGCACCCACCTTTCACTCACCAATTCAAAACATATAAGTGGCTAATAATAACGCTGTCCCTTCTGTATGAATTAAAGGCCTTCTTATGCCCCCCCCACCTTAAAGAAATCCTAGCATCACCCATGTCAAAACCACAGTGAGACTCATTATCAAGCATCACAAATGTATGCCTACATAATGATGGCGATCTCATCCATTTTTATGAAGGCACTACATCGATTGTACAGAGCTACTGGATACTGACAGCACACCGCAGTAACCCCTAAAGGCTGGTGTGGTTTAACATGGGCCACAAAAACTGTTCACTGTCGACAATCAAGGAGGTCTAATCTTGTGATCAGCTTGGGGGGGGGGGGGCGTGGGTGGAGGAAATTGTGCCATATTAATCTGATTAGTGCATAACCCTGGAGCTCAGGAGCAGATAAAGGCACCGTCACGCTATTTGGTCATGTGACCACCGAGGGCGACGCAGCCTCTTCGCAGAGCCACCTTAGCCCCTGTCACTGGAGGACAGCATCATCATTTAGAAGACGGGACAAACAAACGAATTACCACACAGGCCAGGAACATTTTTAATAATTCTCAGGCAGACACAGTAGAGCAAGAAGTGGGCATTGACTTGTTCTCTACCAGAGAGCGGGAAGGATGTAGGCAAGGCTCCCCCAACAGGGGAACTATTTATACAATAAAGAGCACAAATAAATCACTCTGATGGGGACACACAGCCTTCACAGACAGAAGATGGAACAACATACCCCCCCATGGAGAAGCAGGATGAAGAAATAAAAGATCAAGGCAGGATAAAGGTTCCTGGATCAGGTTCGGGATCCAAAAACACCCGTAAAACATCCTGTACTTTAGAGGGCGCTGTTCAGAATTGAGTGAATTAAGAGTCCCTCACCCTCCGAGCTTGCACACATGGGAGACTGGGGATGGAGCTTTTCCGAAGATTCCCAGTTTGCTGAGCCTGAGGCCGTGCCCTCACACCCCCTGCCCTAGGTGCGGCTCGCTGCGGACGTCTCCATGCAAAGTACCATGACCGAACACAGTTTAATTTCACGCAGCACCTACAAACGGCATCACGAGGAGGAGAACCTCTCCCCCACATCTACACGAGGGCTACAAGTACCCTACCTTTCTTGAACCTGTGAACCGGAAGCTTCTTTAGCTGCTCCTTGCGGAGCCGGCTTCTCCGGGCTCGGTGCCTGTCTTGCACACACTTGGTGATCTGGAAGAGGGAGATGAGTCAGTGCTCTCTGCCATACATGCTCCTTGGGCGGGCCGGGAACGGGGTTCACCTGCTCACCATGAAGACGACGATGAGGATGAGGCAGATGCCCACGATGATGAGGAAGGGGATCAGGTAGTACTCCAGTGGCAGGCTGAAATCAGGCATGAGCACCACGTGGCCGCTGCAGGGCGAGGGCGAGGGGGAGGGGGACCTTGAGAACCCTTGAGAAGATGCAACCCTCAGGCACCTCAGCAAAAGCCTCATGACAAGAGAAGTCTGCCCTTAGCTGGGGGAGACCATCTGAAACACACCCCCCCCCCCAAAAAAAAAAAAAAATTCCCCAACAGGAAGTGGATGCGGGGTCGAGACTTCCATCCATCCATCCATTTTCTATAACCGCTTATTCCATATGGGTCGCGGGGGGTCC
>JAAGVU020000043.1:9483439-9531000 GCA_011763525.2 Mormyrus iriodes | reverse complement strand
CAGCCGCAGTGCAATGACTGAGCCTCGTCCTGGGTGAACCACCTTTGTGATCATGGTATCTCCCCTGCCAGGTAAGTCCAGTTACCTTGATGTCAAAGTTGCAGTCGAAGCGGCGTATGAGCACGATGAAGGCCCCGGTCAGGTTGTCCTTTGGCGTGGGCGGAGGCTCGATGGGCATGCAGGCGTTCTCTGGCCGAGCCCCCACCAGAAAGCCCTGGGGGGAGAAACGGCGGCTAGTCATGTGACCATATCACCCTAACTGTTCCCCAGACCCCTCCCACCCGCCCCATTGCAACTGCCATTCAGTCAGTTTGCACATCATTATCGGTTCAGGTGACGGGTAAATTAGAAAAAGCATCCTGATTGGCTGGGATTCTGGAAAGACACCTCTCTATTGGCCAAGACACCTCCCCAGACAGCAGGAGCTACATTCGCATGCATTTTTACGATCCTATAAAACCTTCACCGTGTAGGGCGGGACCCCATAGTGCCGAATCCTAACCACAATATTATGACTGCCGATAAAAGCGGCTTGTACCACAGCATTCAAAAGGGCCGTCTGACAGATATCTCACAGGAATGGGGCCGCCGTCTCCGATTTCACATGCATCCTTAGCGCTTAAATAAATCATCTGAGGCAGGGACACATTTAGGGAAAAAAAGGTGGAAGTGGAGGGTAGGTGGGGGAAAAAAAAACGTCCTTCATAGTTGTGAAACACCCCCATGAGATAGAGATGACAGATGACAGAGAATGCTGTCAAACTGTATGTTTAATTGTAAGGGGGAGACTAAATAAAACAACAAAGTGAACAAAGCAGGATGACTTCTAAAGAGAGTGTCAGACAGTTTCCTCGCTCGATTTATAAAATTATAATATTGTCATGCATGACTGAATGAATCAATCGCTCACACACACCTACAGACATACACAGTGCCTGTAAGGACAGGACACCACTGGAAACAGTTCACTCGTTCACTCATTGTTCTCTATACTGGAAAATCGATATCATTCCCTATATAGGGAACTCATCAGTTTAGGACACGACATTCCCAGATGTTCCATGGTGGTATCCTGGCAACCTTTGACAGCTGACATTTATGGTACGCAAAACCCAGTGACAACAATTAAAGAACAAAACTAGACCGAGAATATTGACGTATAAGCCTGTCATTTATTTAAATGTTTTATTTAATTATTTTGTTATAAAACTAGAGTGGCATGATGGCTTACCAGGTAGCCCTCATGCAACACCAACGCCTAAAGGATTTGGGGTTCTAATCCTACCTCTGCTTGTGTTTTTGTATTTGTAATACAAGTGGTCAGCTGACAGCAGAAATGTAAATTACCTTTGGGTTAGGGTATGCATGGCTGCACGCTACATTTTTTTGCAGAGAATACAGAGAGCACTACAAAATGGCGGACACTCGATACAGCTTAGGTGCTCTGACGAATTCTGCCGTAACACTTCAACACCTGAAAGGTGTTCTTCCCCTGCTGTGTAGTGAAGGATAATTTGCCATATTCACATTTCTTATCTCTTTTTCCTTTCCTCCTCTGTGCCTCCTGTGATATTCACTGAGGGCACTTTTAAGGTGCGCCTGTCTGCGTGATTAAACGCCACACATGCTGCTTGTGAGTGTGCTGGCTAGCCGCTGTCAAGCAAGCGAGATGGAAGGCTGAGGGCCCCAAGACTCCGCCCACAGTTCTGCACCAGGGGGCTCAAAGCGACACATAAAAAATAAAGTGAAACTGACGCGAAGAAATGCTTTGCTGCGGGCGGCCAGGCAGGCAGACAGGTTGTATGGTCAGTGTGAATGGCTAATGGACTCCATATGCATGGGGGAGGGGGCTCTGGCAAGGGGGCTCCCACTTGCCGGGGCCTGGACTCAGGGCGATGCAGGGGGCTCCACCTTTCAGTGTTACAGTCATACAGCAGCACTCCCAGTCAGCAGATTGAGTGGCTCTCTGAACAGGCACCAGAGAGGAAGCTCGACAGCGCCACCATGCTGGGATGAGGAAAGGGGGCACAGGAAAGCGGAGCTGGGCCACAAAGTCACTCGCCACAGTTACCGTAATGCAGCGGTGATCAAGCCGCAACTCTCGGTAATTAAGTCACCCGTCACCGTGGAGGCATTCGTGGGAAAATGATTCCAAGCTCATCTCCCTGGGTCCAGTTTTGTCACTAAGTGTGGCTGACTCACATCTCATCATGCTTACAAAATTCACTGCATCCACACATGCAATTTCTGTGACTGCTTTGTTTTGTGATGATCCATAGCCTCTCTTGGCAAGCGTACAACACAAAGCAGTCTTACAGGCAAAATTAGGAACAATTCTACATCTGGCATGCATAGGAAACACAATGGCGCCCTCTACTGACATTTTTAATACTAACAAGCGTCCACCAATCAATTTGAAAATGCTTATCATAAGCAGGGTTTTGTATGGAGGATTAAACACACACACAGACACACAGACGCACACTTGAGCACACTGTGGGCAAACTGTGGACAGATTATTAATCTAATTAATTTACATAACTGCTCTGTGGGAGTTCCCAGGGGAAATGCACACGACACAGGGAGAACATGTATCCTACACAGAGAGTGGGATTTGAACACACAAAACTGCTACCCACTGAGAAAGTATAAATACTGGCAAATCTACTTCACACGTAAATGTATATTTGCCTACATATTCTACGTTTCAAAGGATTACAGGCGTTTATTGTCATTTGCATTAGTACAAGTACTGAGTACAAGGAGATGCTTATTTGCATGCTTCCTGCAGACTGGGTAATTCAAATGAAGACACTGGACAGACACTTAGCGACGGGACACAGGACAGACACTTAGCGACGGGACACAGGACAGACACTTAGCGACGGGAAACAGAAGACACTTAGAGATGGGACACAGGACAAAGCCTTCTGTAGAGTAAATATAAGTATAAATATGGATATGTGAATATAAATATGGAAATCTGGGTGTATCTGAAAGAAATAATATAGGTCAATTGATCACTGTCCAATGGGACATTTCCTGCTTGACCTTCCAGTACATCAGCCCCTAATGTGCAAACCTCAGCAGAAATATCAATGCAGGAGAACTTGGTGTGGAGCCTGCAGCAAGGGGCTACAGAGCACGGGGGCTTTGTGCCGAAATTGGCACCATGTAAAAGTGACCGGTTTGGACTCACGCGGGTTAGGTATCCCACAGCTCGTCCCCAGAGACTCCGTGGCCTACGTCATTACCGGCCACACTTGTGCACGACACTCAAGACGATAACATTCGCCGTTTCAAATAATCCACGGTGCCGCATAGTCCTGCAGCTGTCTTTTCTTGGCCGGGACGAGAACAGCTGGCAAAAAATGCGAGATGAACAAGCGCCATCCAGCTCTAGCAGGCAAGTGTATGAGTGCTAGCAAGCAGCCGTGGCTTGACAGCAGAAAGGCGACCCATCTAAACGCCACGATGAAAATGCTGCGCTGTAAACCAAGGAGGTTAGCAGCCAATCTGTTAGTTCTTCAAATCCCAAAAATAAAAAATGACATTTTTTGTGAATGGAACATCTTGGCTTTGAGCTGGAAAAAGCTCACTGAAAAGAACTGAAAATCAACCTCAAATAAAGCCTGTAGGACCAGGGCTGTCATATCCCAGGCCCCCAGGGGCTTCCATGGGGTGACTAATCATTAGGTTTAGGTAATATCTCTCCAAAACCTCTTTGGGTACTGGTTAGAAGATAGAGCTAAACCATCACACATTAACATACATCCAGTACTAGGACTGGCCACTAACCCTAACCCAAATACAAAACCAAAGGAACAACCCTGGAACTGTCCCAGAAGAATGAGTGACCATCTAAAGGCACAGGGAACAGCCCTCTAGTCCAGCAATCCCTGATAAATAAAGATCAGCAGAAGAGGAGTGACATCCATCTGAAGAAATGTCTCCTTCGGCTTCAGCTTTTGCGTGTTTGGCAGCCTCTGGGGCCACAAACTAAAAACCACCTGGCGCCAAAGTGAAACAAAACCCCAGGGATACTGCTGTAAAAGAGGACCGGGCTGATCACATCCGGATGTCTGCTCTGCTGGTTTACTTCCAGGATGCACACTGTAATGCCATTCAAAGGATAAGAGAGTTTCCAGCCCGTGACTGGGGACACTGCTGGACTCTTGCCATCTGGGGATTTCCAAGGATGCTGCATACAGTAGCTGTGATCTAAAGTCTGTTCTTAAGGAAGCGGTTAGCCCAGGATAACAGCCCACTGAACGCCATGTGAAAGGACAATGAGCTGCTCCTTAAAACCAGCTTCTAGTCTGCTAGAGATAGACAGCTCTGTGCAATAGCTCTGGTAGACCCACAGTGCGCACTGCGTAACTGGGGAGGCCATCCAGGTAGCTGTTAGAGCATCATTAAGAACGCAGAGATTAACAATCATGAAAAAATTACCTCCAAATAATTTAATGCAAACCAATGACACTATAGCCTCTCCCCAGGTTATGATAGAGTTATGTTCCGATAAATCTATCATAAGGTGAAAATATCATAAAGTGAAAATGCATTTTAATACAGTACACCTAACCTAACAAACATCACAGCTTAGCCTAGCCTACCTTAAAATGCTTAGAACACTTACAATAGCCTATAACTGGACAAAATCATTAACACAAAGCCTATTTTATAATAAAGTGTTGAATATCTCATGTAATTTACTGAATAATCAAACCCATCGTAAAGCTGAAATATCATAACACAACCATCGTGACCCAGGGAGCATCTGTATTAATAAAAGCCTAAATTATATATACGTTTTTTAATAGCAAAATGTTATATCTTAGTTTTTCAAAAGCAAACAGACAACTGGACTTTATGCTCCCCCCATTAACCCCTAATTCAGATGCATTCTGCACTCCATGACCCCACAGTGGCCAGTGTGGACAGGCACGCGTTTCACATCCGCTTACATCATTAGGTTCTCAGTACTCAACTTTGTACTAGTCGTTTCATGTGGCACCATGTGACCAGCAGGGTATTTTTAAAAAGCCCTCAGCATACTAAGGTTGCTGTGGCCAGTGAAGTGAGAAGGAAGAAAGTGTGACAGGAGAGTAAGACAGATAAACAGAGGGGCAGACAGAGACAGTAGGACAGATAGAAAGAGGGACAGACAGCAGGACAGCCAAAGGGATGGATGAAGACAGAGAGGGACAGTTATACAGAGGGACAGACAGAAACATATGGACAGCCAGAGACAGACAGTGGGAAAGACAGACAGAGAGATAGACAGAGGGATGGATCAAGACAGTGAGAGGGACAGTTATACAGATGGAAAGACGGATACAGCAGGACAGATAGTGAGACGGCAGGACAGATAGAAAGAGGGACAGACACCAGCAGAACAGACAGAAAGAGGGACAGAGAAACAGTAGGACAGACAGAAAGAGACGGATGAAGATAGCGAGAGGGACAGTTATACAGAGGAGCAGATGGAAAGACACAGACAGCAGGACAGTTAGCAAGAGGAACAGAGACAGCAGGATGGACAGACAGAAAGAGGGACAGGTAGAGAGAGCAAGACAGAAATAGGCACAGAGGGAAAGACAGAGGGATGAATCAAGACAGAGAGAGGGACAGTTAGAGAGACGCATGGAGATATGGGGGACAGTGACAGGGAAAGACAGAGGGACAGACAGAGACAGACAAGGGAACACTGAGACAGAGTGAAAGAAAGAGTGACAAATGAAGACACACAGAGAGACAGTGGGACAGAGGGGCAGACAGGGGGACAGACAGACAGAGACAGCAGGACATGATACATTTTGCTCCCTACACGCAGTGTGCTTCTAAGTAAAATGTAACCTTTCCTTTTGGTGTGGTGGGAGAACAGACTATTTGTGTGTGTGCATATTTAAGCATGACCTAAATTTGTCCTGCCAGTAATTCCCAACTTGGAACGAGGACCCGAAAAGCCCCAGGGTACCGGCTTTTGTTTCTCTTCTGCTTCAACTTCACTGCAACAAAACTAGAGCAAATTCAACATCTCTTACCGAGTTCTTCCCACAGGAAAAGGACTGAACCAAAGACCTAATAATTCAATAAATAATTCAACTTCATCAAGTTCATGTCTGACATACAAGTTTGCTACCAAAGTAATTATTCACATACTGCAGAGGCACTAAGAATTAATCAATAAAATACTGATATAATCCATCATAAGATAACTTTAAGATTATATATTTATATAATATGTATATGACAAAATTAAAAACAGATTATTAGAGTTCTTACAGGACAAATATGTCGAATTAATAAGCGATGGATATAGGAACTTATATTTGGATTTAAATCTTATTAAAACATCCCTGATATAACACAGGCCATAAATAACAGAGGAGACGTGTGGAATTAAGTTTAACTGCTAATTACACATGACATTAAAATGACTATTCCCAAAATAGTTTTGTCTTTTAATAATGGTGGGGAACGGGGCATCGGGGCTGGATGTGCTGGGCAGGAAGAAGTCATACAATTATAATACACAATAAACCCTCCCCGCCCCACAGACACTGATCCCTGACCAGATACTGGACTGTTATCCACCCAAGTCACGTTGACACAGAGCAGATCCTACAAGGAGGCTATGCCCTATAATAATAATAATAACACTCAGGGTCGTGGGGGGTCCAGAGCCTATGTCAGACGCTATTGGTGCAAGGCTGGGAACAACCCAGAATGGGGTGCCAACCCATCACAGGGCACTCTCACACACCACCCTCACATGCCCACCTATGGGCAATTTAGTAACTCCAATTAACAATTAACCTCATTATGTTTTTGGACTTGGGGGGGGGGGAGAACCGGAGTATCCGGAGGAAACCCCATGACGACATGGCGGGAACAAGGGAGGAGAAGAAGAAGAAGAAGAAGAAGAAGACAAAGAAGAAGAAGAAGAAGAAGACCACCACCAACAATAATAATAATTCGTTTTGTCTACACTGTGCTTTTCAGGATGCTAAAATATGTATATGCATAGCTGAAACTGAAACATCCTAAATTTAACCACTCAAAATTGTTGAGAGCCAGGTAATGTTACCAACACTCATAATTCTTTCAATTGCTTATCCTGTTCAGGGTTGTGTGGGGAGCTGGAGTCCATCCCAGTCAGCAGAAGGCCAAAAGGCCAGGGACCACCCTGGAGAGGAGGCCGGTCTATGAAAGGGTAAGCACACAGACAAGTAGACACTGTGGGCAATTCGGAGATGCCAGTTCACCCAACGGCATGTATCTGCAAACTCCACACACCCAGAACAGAGGCGGGATTCAAAGCCCCAAACCCAGGCGGTGTCCCTCTGCACCACCACGTCACCCCATATTTCAATGCTATTAAGCCTAATTACTATCCATGTCATTATACAAAATATCAGCTGGTATCAAAGGCAGGCATCACAGGATGCTGCGCGGATTAGGGCCATGGGGCAGGTCTGCATTTGCCTTTGAAATTGCTGGTTTTTGACAGCCAACAAATCAGCCGCTTACAGCTTACGGCCCTGCAAGCCGGAGGCCCCGCCCACTCCGGGTGGTGACAGACAGCAGCCTCACCTTCAAGCCCTCGCTTGGTAGCCTGTAGCCAAACCGTGCTGGCAGGTCATCGAACGTCTGGGTCTTATTATCAAACGAGTACTGAAATTAGGACAAAACAGTAAATAAATAAATCACATCAGCTGAATATTGACAGTCTTCATCAACACCATCCTGTTAAACTGCCTTATTGCTGAACTACGCAAGATACAACGTTCCTTCAGTGTGATGACATTGCGATAAAGTGCCAAGTATGTGTGAAGACATGTACAGAGATGATAATCCTGATCAGTGATCAGACACAACCCCACATTGTTAAAACGGGCGGCGGGCAGGGGGGGGGTAGGGGGGGCTTGGCTTACTGCTGAAATGTCGGCCTCCACGGGCAGCAGGTTCAGGAAGGCAAACAGCTGCACAGTGAAGACCGTGTAGATCTGGGTGGCGGACAGCATCAGCATCCCCAGGGAGAGCAGCATGGTTCATTCCAACCACGTGGGAAGCGACAGCAGCCGTGAAAATCGACCCCCCTGCAAGGGAAAAGGGGAAGACAGAGAGACGGACCATCCGCTCAGTGCTACAACCACGGATTCCCCCAGGATCGGGCTATTCTTCCGCTGCCTGTTCCCATTGTGACCCAAGAGCCCCATCCAGGGCCCTCCTGCAAGCCGTGTTATCCCGCACCGTTTGCTCTGCCTGCGTGTGGCAACTATGAGGGGCACTTGTCGATTCGCTCACTAGAGAAAAAAACAAACACTAATCCAGAAAATCTGGGAGACCAACAACAACAACAACAACAAGCTTCGACGCAAGGTGCAAAAACGGCTTTGCAAGACATGTGTTTACCCTTAGCAACATTTAAGCAATATCACTATTTAACTTAAAAAAAAAAAAAATGGCTGAACTATCGATTTCTTATATCGTATAACTCTACAGTGTTCACTAATCAATAAAAACATTTACTATTAGCTAACAGTCCCAGTTTTATACATGACTTATTTGAAGTAAAGAAGTTGGAAAGTGGAAGGAGATTTCCTGCATATCTTTCTCCAAAACCAGAAGGGCCGCCTTCCTGTTTATCTCCTCCTCTTTGCTCCTGCACTTCAGGCTAAAGACTAAAGCAGCGTCACAGAGATCCGGCTATTGTGAGCTTGCAGCTGACTGATTTAATCTCTGCTCCGGTATATGCTGGTTACCTGCAAACTGACACGAATCACCCCCCCCCACCACTTCCATTTATGGCCGTGTGCAACTCCACCATCTTTAGATGAAAGCATAATGACTATCTTAGAGGACTGTAATTATTAAGACCATAGGCCTTTGTAAAATAATACCAAAGGAACGATTGGGAAGTGACTGTACACACTAATCAGTACCAGAGACCGACATCTCAGGCTCCCTCATTCACAGTTGCAGCAAAGCCTCATCTGCACAGATAAAATGCAATCAGTGTCTTGGACATTAAAAGTTACCCATCATGCACGCACTGTTCCACCAAACAGGCATGCAATACTTCTCAGAATGCAGAAAAACAGGTATACGAAAGGCATAAATATTCAGGTTATCGAGCAATAACATCAAAAAGACTAACAGAGACCTGATCCCAAAATGTCAGAATACACAATAAAACATTATGCAGATTCAGGACAGGCCCAAGAGTGCCCTCTTGAGTAACAGAGCTGACAGGATGCTGTAAGGAGACACGAATGGCACATGAACAGTCATCATGACCAAAAGTACTGCAGAAACACACATTATACAGAAAGTTGCATGAAGGAGTGTCACTATTTATAATAAGGATTATTTATGATGCTGCAGGAAACTTCGCATTACTGGGAAAGCCCATCCCCCTCGCGCACTTGGCACTATATGCAAAAACCATATTGAGGCTAAAATTTTTGGTTCAGATGGTAACCTGCCAACACTTGCTAGTGGCCGAAACAGACAGACAGAGAGAGACACACACACAGTTGTTCCCCTCTGTGGAAAAATGCTCTCATTACTCTGTTAATCTATTAGTAATAAACACATATTTCACACGTGGTATTTTATGTTTATTATTTTTATTTATTCGTCTTTTCACTATATTTGACACACCTGACAATAAAACTCTGAATCTTCGCAGGGCAGATGGGTGCTGTTTCTCTGCCCAGACTGGTTTTGATCTGCTGCAAGTAATAGCTTGTTAATTCACACCCCAGGCTTCGTGGCAAAGGCCCACGCACTGGGCTGGTACAGGTACCATTGATAATACAGGATAACGGCCAATGTCCCAACTGCAATAATGGAACGTGAATACGACGCGGCTCTAGTTTCCCTTTGAAATCTCCAATGCTGAATTTATTGCTGCAAAACTTGGTACTGATATTCTTCCTCTTGCACGTAAACATGGACGGAGATCAATCATATAAGATGTGGCAGTTGTAATTTCTTAAAGACTGTACTGTCATTGGTAGGATGAGACCCCCAATTTCAGACAGATTGCTTTTTCCCCCTCAACTCGACGGCTTAACTCTGATTTGTGCTGCCCCACATACAATTTGAGAACTAAGCAAAAAAATACCAACATTGTGATTACTTTCGCTAATCCTTGATTCTGACAGACGCGAAAAGACACACAGACTGATTTTTGATCAGACTCTTCAGAGAAGCGTTTTGCAGCTGACCGGTAACTTCACAGCACAATACGGTACATGCAAACTATCAGCTGGCATAGTTGAAGCACGTGTTGTTGTGCAACCGTATTAACCAAAGACATGTTTTTCCATTTCCGACATCACGCATTCACACCCATCCATGCACGTGTTGTGCAAACTGAGAACTGTCATGCTAATTTAGTGCCACATCAAAATGTACTGCACTGAATCTGACTGCATATAACAAATGTCACAGATCTCAATGGCTGCATTGATTCGTTTCCCGTTTCGTTAAATACCACGCATTCCCTTTAAGTACCAGGCTCGTAAAGTTGGGCGTGTGAGTTGATTACGGAAATTGCAGTTATATTACGAACTTAAATGTTGGGTACTTAACTCGAAGGTCCGCCTATCGAAAAGCATGAGGCCAGCGAGCTTCTTGCAGCTAACATGTTAGATAAAGAAGGTTACTAAAAGCAGAAACACTTCAGCAAATCGGCAGAGACCTAAAACCCGGAAAACAATGCTATTAATAAATCTATACGAATCCCGACCGTATAAGTAGCGCTTGAAGGCCGAATTAGCTTCATGGTGAGTTCGCAATCTGCTAGCGCTTGCAGATGGACTGTTAGCTAATAAGCTAGCAAAATGGCAAATAATGTTATGTAAACTAAATGTCGGGTTTATTACCTGAGCAATCGACACGTTTATTCCTTTGCTGATTACAGATGTGACTGACAAAGGCATTACAGCGATGTGCTCTTCGGGAGCACGGTCCAAATTGCCCCTATTACACGGCTACTCCAGAAATCAGCTGGAGCAGCGCGAGAAAATGTCAACACTGTGTGGTCACGCAGTACTCTGCGCACGCGGAACGCCCTCCGCTTGGAGCACCGCCCTCTGCGCGCCGCTGATTGGCCAGCTCCCAATCATTGGCCGTCACTCCGCGTGTCGTCGTTTGCGAAACAACATTCACACGTGACCGTCAAGGCACAACCCACTGCAGTGACCCAAAAGCACGTGTTGTGCGCTGATCTGTTTTCGGCATTTCTGCTTGGATTGTGTGTGTGTGTGCGCAGTTTGAAGTAACTTACTGGACGTTTTGTACTTGTAGGAAAGAAATTACTAACGATGTAGATCATTTTAGTACATTTCAAAATCTTTTGATTTACCGTTTTTTTTTTACTTCCATTACATCAACGCACTATAATTAAGAATGATTTATAGGTATAACGTATACAGGAAATAGTATATACTTTTTCATAGCAAATAATATGTATATAATGTAATATTAACGTTATAAAGAGTAAAATTTTAGCCACATTAAACATAGTGCACATAACAAATTAAGAATGGAACATTTTCAAGGCTGCTGAATTATTGCATATAGCATATTGCGTATAGCACCGACGGTACTGCTGTTTTAGAAACATTGAAGTATCATTTTATCTCCATCCCCATTTTGACCTTCCTCTCTCTCCCATTCCAAAATTATAGACGGACGTGTGCTTTGAAGACGTATTTATTGCAATTCTAAACTAAGTACACTAGATGGCAGCATTTTCATTCTTTATCTTTTTTTCGACCATGGATCACCGATCTGATGCGTCTTTCAGCCGCTTATCTTGTTTATGGTAGCTGGGGTTCTATCCCAGGCTACCTAAGTATGTGTAAGAAAACAGGGTTACATCCTGGGAAGGTTGCCAGTATCACTGATTGTGAAGTTAAATAGGTTTTTCAGCAAAAACTGAAACAAATACAGTGCTGTATGATTGTCTAGCTTGTATTTTGCAAAATAGTAATAGTACAATGGGGGATTCAGCACCACAATAATTTTTAAAAACTTATAACAGAACTTGGATGTATTTTACATAACAGAGAATGTTGTGAATAAAAACACAGACCTTAATAATTTCTTAACAGATTACAAATCATTTAGAACAATTCGGTGTTGTTATTGTACTATCAATAAGTAAAACTGAACTACTGAAATACTTTGGCATCATCATGAAGCTCAGTGATTTTCAGGCAAAAATCTACTTTTCCTGTATGTGTGCTTCTTTTGTTCTGGGTGGCTCAGTGCTCAGCACTATTGCCTCACACCTCTGGGACCATGGCTCCGTTTGTGTGGCATTTGCATGTTCTCCCCATGTCCTCATGGGGTTGCCTTTGAGTACTCAGGTTTCCCACCCACAGTCCAAAAATATACTAAGATGAATTGAAGTTACTAAATTGCACATAGGTGCACATATATGAGTGAATGGTGTGTGAGTGCCCTATGATGGGTTGTCCCCCATCCTGGGTTGTTCCCTGCCTTGCGCCCATAGCCTCCAGGATAGGCTCCAGACCCCTGAATAGGACAAGCAGTTACAGAAAATGGATGGGTGTATATATGTATTGGTTTTTAAGATAGCAGCATTTCTTGGCATGTTAAAATAAAACTGTACAAGAACAAGTGCGTAGAAATTCTATAGTTCTTGTAAATTCCATCTTGCTCTCCTATGAGACATACACTCATATTCAGTTCAGAACAAAGCTGGGGGTCTGACTGCAGGACCAGCCATTTTTCCAACACCCCCAGAGCAGTCATTGGGGTTAAGGGCCCTGCTCAAGGGCCCAACAGTGATTTGATTACTCTGCCAGTGGGATTCAAACCAGCAACCATCTGAACACTGGCACAGATATCTAGCCTGCAGAATCACACACTATCACCCACCCCTCATATTTCCTTTTCATGGCAAAGTTGGGCTCCTTTTCTGTATTTACATACAACACATAATCCTTGTATGAAAAGACTTGATTTATAAAAATTTGAAGTGTTTTTCCAAAATAAAAATATACTTCAGGTTTACATAGTTGTGCCTGTGGTTCCTTATTAGAATCTGGTGTCCTGTAAATTATGATTCAACGTTAATTTATTAATTCAAAAGCGTTTTTTCTAGAAATCTCAGCATTCTCAGAAACTCTAGCGTTTAGTTAGTTTCTACAGGTATTTGTCCTGTCCATATGGCCAGTACTGAATGGATACACATGCCTCCTGACTGGAGCACAGAGTTGGTGATCTTAATCTAGATCTTAGTCCACCTGTCAGATTTGTTCGAGCATTGAAATGGTTTGCAATGGTTGTATGTGACCCATGGTCACCACATCATATACGTGTCTCATTGTTGCAACCAGTGACTAGTCCTTCCATGAGAACTGGTCCCTCAGTACCCTGTTTTACATGATACAAAAACTCCCATCCTTCTCCGTAGTTCCACATGGCAGTCGTTTCGCTAGCAGACAGACCAGCAAAATCAATCCTGTCTTACTTCATTTAGAAGGTCTACGTTTTCCTTTAGCAAATAAATATTTGTTCTTTGCCATTGCTGAAATGAAATAATTCTACCTCTTGTGAACGTGTGAATCACTGTTAAAAAAATAAGAAAAAAATTAGAATCAGTAAAATTCACTGTTTAGCAACAGCTGCTTGAAGTATAGCATAACAGCAAGATTATCTTGTTGATGGGAGCCAGAGGATGATTTAGGAAAGTGAACTCATTGGCTGTTTCCTCGAGTAAGGATATAGTGTTTTAGAATACTTTGACAAAATGATATGGTCATTGCCTGTACCGGGGATCGGTATTGAGGAGCCGTCTAAGTAACAGCTGGATGTCTTAAGGGACAGATGGCATTTCATCTCAAAGACTGAATGGGCGATTTAACTATAGCAACCATAGCTTCCATAAAGTGTGATACCAGAAGGTCACTATGTGTCGACCATTTATTATTTCTCCCAAAAGTAAATGTACCTACATTTTTTTTGAGAAAGCCGGGTTACACAGACCCTGGAGCACCTGGGGGTTAACAGCCTTCCTCAAGGGCCCAAAGTTGAAATCATTTCACTGCTACTAAGATTGCTGGAGACATGTTTACATATTCATTTTACATATTAATCTTAAAGTGTTATGCATCACAATCCAAAGTAGTGAAACATCTTAAATGGCGACTATAATTCAACAACAGGGAGATCAACTGGGGGGGGGGGGGTACGGGGGCGGGAGTCAAGTGTCAGGTCTCAGCTGTCGGAGGGAACGAGTTCTCTGCAGGTGGATGGGATAAGTGTGATTTTATCACTCAGCAGGGCCCATTCAGTGTGGGAACATATGAATGACGGGGGATTGTAGACAGACTCCATAAGATCCAGGGCCAGGAGCAATAAATCGTCTGCTGTCGATGCTGGGACCCAGGGGAGTTTGGACGTGAGTGAACTGGCTCAGTTTACCAGCCTGACCAGATCCTGTTCTTCAGATGATGGCAGTGGCTCTCATATCCCCCTTATTTAGGCTGTGCGGTTGCTGTGAGACTATATTAACACTGACAAACAGCAAAATCACTCAAAGGACAGCAGGTCACCATGTTGGATTTCATATGACAAAACTCTATGCCTTATACTTCTTAAGTCTTTTGTGTCTTGGTAACGCCTTTTCTTGGAGCTTCCTCTTACCAAATTTGGGCTTCCGGTCTAGCTCCAAACGCAGTCCCATAATCTTTGTACAAAGACGGACTACAGTTTATTAAAGTGTATTAATTACATTTGTGGTGCTTTTTTCGAATCACCGATTTTGATGTAATTTTATGTATATATTATTTTTAACTATAATTGTGCGATTTACTAATTTATCACTGTGAGCCATTCAGCATCTGGTTCAGCTAACGGTTGTTTTTTTTTTACGGACAAGAAGCCCAGGGTTATTTACGGCCACGGCTAGAAAAGGCAGAATAACTTCACTTAGGCTATTTTCCTTTACACTTTTGTTGTTCTCGCTGTTGGTACGATGAACGCTGGATATCCACTGCGACTGTATGGAAAGAATAACTGCTACTTAGTTACACCGTTTCTGTTACTATTACAAACAGTACACACAAACACAGGTTTTGTCTAGTGCAATGAGGCAGAAAAGCATTAATAGAATTAAATGCATCGTAGTATGTAATGTAATATACAAAACACATTTAATATATTTAACAAATATGCAATTATATTTATCTTATTACGGAATTATATGCTTCTGGGTGTTTTTCAATGCAAATATACAAATATAATGCGTATTTCATATTCAAAGCATGAAATGTAGATAGTTGTATGAAATACTGTTCAGTAAGACAGAAGGAAAGTAAGAGCTTTCACCTGACCATATATGGTAAAATTAATATGCGTTTAAAAAGCAGTAAGGTTAAGTAAGTTCTTTGACAGAAACACTACATTCTATCTGTAGGGATTTACATTGATAGCGATATTGTAATTATTGTTATTTACAAAGCCATTTCAGATTGTTGTTGTCAACACGCCTGCGGCTGGCAAACTGCGGTCGTGATTTGTCCTGGTGCCTTTATAAATATATTCGCAAAGTTGAAGTGTTAGGCGTGCCGCGACACTTTCGCATTCTCGTCTGCAGAGTCATTCAACTTTAACAGATTTTTTTTTTCGGATTTACTTTACGTTTCCACGTTACGAAACGAAACTTTTCGAAACAAGTTCCAGGGCTCCCGGATCATGAATAATTCATGAGGCGCTGCCGACACAGACTCCGCAGAAAGTTGAGTTTACAAACTTCCAGCCGGAGTGCCAGCGGAGAGGTGTCAATTGGTCCGCGAAACGGACCGGCGCAAAGTCAGAAGTCGACAGAGTAACATTTTCTACTACAGATCATAGATGCTAAGGCTGCACGAAGTTTAATGCTTATATTAGATCATTCGCATGATTCTTAGTGTCTAAGGCGTTATAAAGCTAGCTAGCTAACTTTTTTTGGGAAAAACATTCCCACACACTGGGACGTTTTTGTTTTCTTGCCCTCAGCTGCAGGAAACTATTTTAGTATCTGCTTTTTAACGTTTTACTCAGAAAATGAATAACAACCAGCTGCAGCCTTTGCCTGGACAGCAAGTTGTCCATGTCGCACAGGACCTTGACACGGACCTTGAGGCGCTCTTCAATTCGGTGATGAACCCGAAGCCGAGCTCATGGAGGAAGAAGATGCTTCCCGAGTCCTTCTTCAAGGAGCCCGACCTGGGCTCGCACTCGCGCCAGTCGAGCACCGACTCGGGCAGCCACACGCCGCGGCTCGCGGTGCAGCACGCGCGCTCGCATTCCTCGCCCGCCTCGCTACAGCTCGGGGCTGCGGTCAGCGCGAGCCCGGCTCCGGCTCACCACGCGCATCTGCGCCAGCAGTCCTTCGACGTCGCCGACGAGCTGCCGCTGCCGCCGGGATGGGAGATGGCCTTCACCTCCACTGGCCAGAGATATTTTCTCAAGTAAGTCACTTGAAGTTACCAGAATCAAACTCTAACCACATTCACGCGCTTCTAGGAGACTTGACTTGCTTAAACATCTTTCAGTTAAAAGTTATGAACACGTAAAACCAATGAATGTATTTTTTGTACGAACAGAGACTTGCAGGTTATGTTTTTGGGTTCATCATTATCCAACATAGTAACTACACACAGTAATGTCAGGAAGCGCAATGCTTAAAGTGAGCGAAGCAGCATCTGGTGCGCGCAAGCGTTAAGTACTTTTAACCCACAGTCTTACTAAATAACAGTACCAAGGGTGATATTTGAGGGGGAAAGAACTCTCACTTAAGGGAAAACAAAAGGTTACGACCCATTCATGATAGATGTGCGACCCCTTCAAGAAGAGACATCTTGATGGAGTAAGATTGTCTCTCCTCTAGAGCCTGCTAGGAAGAACTCACAATTATTCACCCAGTTCCAACATATAGTGGCTGACATGTGTCCGCTGTTTTTGTTTAGACCACAACTTTAAAAAAATACCAAACGACGATATGTTTTTGCGTTTCATTTGTTGAGCTTTTTAGTGTCCAATCACATTGGTTTTGTGCATTGCATTGATTTTGGTTTCAGCTTAATATTTCCCCCATAGCAATAAGGCTGTAATCACTTCATCTTACTTGCTAATCACTGGATGTCACATTTGAGAAGTTGCCTCCAGCGGTAACTGATGTTGCATGTGTTTATGGGATGATGAGCAGCAAGGGAGCTAACAGGAAACGGATTCGGGCTATGAGTGTTTGTGAAGGAGAATCAGGCCCCTGACAGTCTAGTTACTGTACAGGGCAGTACTGTTACAGAGAGTCCATCTCTTATTGGCTCATTAAGAAGCACCAGTCTTGGCCTGAGTTTGGGTTTCTACTAGAAGTTCTTGCACAGGAATGGACAGGTTTCAGCTGATTTCCATATCGGGCTAGCTTCTGTGGAAAAGCCCTTGTGTACATGGGGTGTTAGGTCCCAGACTGTGGAACATGATCCTTCCCCAAGCACTCGATAGATGCCAGACAGGTGCGGGTATTAGTATGCCTTTGGTGTGGCCCTTTTTGTTGGTAGCATTCAGCTCTCCAGCACCACCTGTGGGATGCGAACCCCAAATCTCCCAGTCCACTTCCTCACATACAGTCTCAGCCTAATTTACCCACAATGCATTGGGCTTGTCTTTGATTTGACGAAGAGCAGATAGTTAAGGGAGTTCCATTGGCACACAGCAGGTGCTGTGAACTGCAGGAGGGCAAAAGTGCTGGGGAGGGAACATGCGACGATAGCTTTGGATCATATGGCATTTTCGGGGCCTGCTATTGGTTACTCTGAAGACAGGTGGTAAAAGTGCATGTTCCCATTTGCTTACCCTCTGTGTGTGAGTGTGGGAGTGAAATGGCTTTTTCTGAGCTCTGCCAAGGGGGTATTGTGAAGGTGGTTGAAACCATGTGTGTGTGTGTGTGTGCGTGCATACGTGCGTGCATGCTTGCATGTGTGTGTGTGCGTGCATCTAGAACAGGGTTGGGGAGGGGGTGTCGAGCGAGCTAGTCTGTCTACTTAGGTCTCCGGTAGCGTTTTCCACGGAGCTGAGGCGTGTTGGCTCCTGTCAGAGCAGTCAGGGCTGGCAAGTTAAAAGATGAAGCTGAAAGCTGAGGCTTGCCCCACCCTGCAATTAATCAGTCAGGATAACAAAGTCAGCCTGTCTCTACAATTACCTTTCCCTCGGTCCACCGCTCCCACAGCTCGCTTCAAGCTCCTTTCCACACACACTCGCCACTGTGTGTGAAAAGCCAGGCTTTTCTTCATGTCTGCTCGCACGTCTTGGTTTCCCTCTGTGTCCTATCTTATGCCCCATGCAGCTGGCACGAGGCTCTGTAATTTAGTGACTACAGATTCGAGAGCTGACCTTTTAAACCAGAATGTTGTGGGTTCAAGTCCCAGAAGACGCTATTTAATTGCTCCAGCAAAACATCAAGCTATATAGTGAAACTGTCATGGGATAATAGAACTAAGGGATTGTGTCATATAGTGTAACTTGAATAAATATGTAACTGGTTATATTCCAGTGTGGTGAACTGTGTTGTGTATGATGGGACAGCAGGTCTGGATCCAAAGTGCATGTGGCTCGCAGGTCCCTCTCTTTTGCCGACTTGGGCCAACGTGTCCAGACACCTCCCAGCAGTGCCGCCAAATTTTCCTCCACAGCCCAAACAGACCTCTTCAAAGCCTCGCCGGGATGATAGCAGTGACAGCCGTGTCCAATCACCTGTTTTGTTCCATTCCCGCTCGAAGTCGGGGGCTGCACTCTTGTTGGTCTGTCTGCTTTGGAGGCCAGAAAGTGACTAATGCAGGGGAATGGGGAATCAGAGACGTCAGCAGGCAGCACAGATATGCGACTCAAACATGTCTCGGCGCACAGCAGCTGAAATGGACTCTGCTGGGCACGTGGATGGGGCAGTAAAATTAGCCCCATGTTTCTGAGGAGCTGTTGAAGGGCAGCAGCTTCCAGGTTCTCCAGGCATCACCCTTCTCCATCCACCAGAGCCGTCGGGATGTCTGCTCTTGCTCGATTGTGCCTCAGACTTGAGGACAGCTTGAAAAGGCCTCAAATCCCCCCCATTTTTGATTGTCCCAGCGAGCCGACGGAGCCTGTAATTAAACGTCGTTAAATGCCCCTGTCAGCTCCCAAAGGCGTCCTGACTCTTGTTGTCTGGAACCTATTAAACCAGGCCTTGAATGTGTCGCACCCTCCATTTAATTATCATTTACATCCATGAGCGTTTTCACGTCAGCTTGCCGATAATGACAGGGGGGGCTTGCTGCTTTGTTTTTAGCTGGGAAATTTCTGGCCGCAGCATAAAGCCTTTCTTCTCCCCGGGCGCATTAAACTTTACGGTGTTCCTGCGCGCAAATGGATTTCTCGGGGACCAGTTTGGAAACACAACTGACTGAATGAGGCCACTGAAGCCGCCACTGTTTACAGTAACTGTCTGGCCACCTTCACCTTCTGGGTGAGGAAACTGCAGGCCAGGTGTTGGAACTGCGAGGATAGTTTGCACTTATTTTCACAGCACACACCACTTCTAGGTCTACATGCTATCTGCCTGCCTGCCTGCCTGCCTGCCTGTTTTCTGTCCATCTGCCTGCCTGTCTGTTTTCCTGTCTGTCTGTCTGTCTGCCTGCCTGCCTGTTTTTCTGTTTTCTGTGCCAGTCACCCTAGCACTCTTGTCCCCAGATGGACAGTTAATGCAGCTATCTCTGCTATCAGTTACTCATTACCGTCAAACATATTGACATGAAAATTGACTCCTTGTCTTTTTATGTTTGATTCATGTGTTCAAAGCAATGAAATGAAATGTTATTACATTTTCCTGCAGAGAATGTGAGAGCTCTATAGCATCACGTTGCAGATGTCACACTGACCTGCGGTTCACAAAATAACGATGGAGTTTCACCGTTTGCAGGCATGTTCCCAGTTTGGTCCCAGGGAGCCATGGAATGGCAAATCTAGGAATAATATTAACAACGGACTGAAATTCATCAGGCGCCCAAAGTTATTATTTTTTTTATTCGCTTTCTTGCAGAGACACTTGTAGTGTTTGGTCAGCTGCCCCATTAAACCCAAAATGAGCAGTAAACTTTTCAGAATGACACATTTTAAAAATTGCACAGCTTAGCCTCATATTGTCGACCGACCATTATTTTATTCGGTGTTATGTCATCATTTCAATGTCTGCTGTAGGCTGGTGGCGGTACTAAGGAAATGATATCAGATATTGAGAACAAATGTACACATTAACTTAATTTTACAAAACTAAAAGGCAGGTTAACTTAGTTCACATGCAAGTATTTATGTTTGGCGCAGGAGCAGGAGAAAATGTTTTTGAATCTTCATTAATTCGGGAAGCCCTAAGTCCCCAGCGCACAAAAGGGTGACTTTTCATTTTAATTAAATCTTGTCTCATACAGGAGGAATTTTTCTGTCCGAATGGACACATCAGCTCCTGCCTGCCCTCTTTGGTTTTGGTTTCACCCTTTTCAATTATTATGTTTTTTAAGTTTCTGCGTGTTTTGTAGCTACTGTCGTTGTAGACAAAAGCCCTGAAAAGCATAAAACACGGCATGGTTGCCGCATTAGAAAATGTCTCCCACTTTGACCTCCTCTGGAGATTGTCGTCTGGGCCCGGCCTTTTCCAGTAAACTCGTTAAACAATGTCTCCCCCTGGTCTGTTTTTTCTTCTCCTGTTTTCTTTTTTTTTTTTCTTGTGGTGCTCCGAGGATCCACAGTGCCAGGCCTATCAGCAAAGCGGCCATAGCAGATGTTTTCGTGAAGACGGCAGCCAGTCTGGAGTTTTCCGTCTGTTTCCCCCCCTCTCTCCCCCTCCCCGCGATGGCTTGCGGCCGATCCTTTATGGATCTGCCCGTGGGCCCGGTCCATTCGTCTGCCCAGTATGTGACTTGGACGAGCACAGGAAACCCGGTTCCCCCCTTGGCTCTGCCCGCCAAGCCCTAGTTTGTAGGCCCCTCTCTCGGCAACGGGACAAGGGCCTCTTTGTACGGGCGGCGCGGTGCTCCACTTCAGTCCACTCAGGGAAACTTGCGTGACTCGTCGATCTCAAATATATGGAAGCAATTACATTTAAAGGAAATGTCATGTGGGCTAAGTAAATCCTTTGGGTTTGTGGCCTGCTCCTTTTTGGCCTGAAGATGAGCCTGGGGAACTGACAGCATTGGATGGTTGGGGACTGTATAAATACTTAGAATTCCCGCTTGTGTGTTTGTCAGGCCTTCCTTGGCCTAGGTGACCGAATGACTGACCCTGTGATCGAAGAAGTGATCTTCTCTGAGGAGGAATCAGTCACAGGAAGTGGTGAAATCTCCCGTGGACCTGCTCTTTTGTTGGCCCTCTTCAGGAGCAGCAAAAGGCAGTGTTCTTTCAAGTCTGGAAATTATGACTTTTGGCGTTTGAAGCTTCGGCTTCACCAGTAAGATTTGCAGCCAGCGCGCAGCGATCATTTGTACCTCTACCCAGGCGGAATAGAAAACAAATCAGCAGCAACTTGTCTGGTCTATAACGATGTCACGGGTGAAGCATTGCGCGGTGAAACTTAGCGCTGCTTCACCTTACGCGTATGTTTATAGGACTTTGGCTCTTGGGAGCAGGGGCTAGAGAATGAGACAGTGGAAGATGGAAAAGGCTGGTTTCTAGTTGCACATACCAGTGTTAAGGGTTGAACGAGACCCCAGGGGTCTGCCAAGCCCCCCCCCCCCACCCTATGACAGCTGATAGACTGTGTTAGGGGGGTGCCGCTGGCTGTGGGCCACCCAACGCACAGATGTTACATCCAGAGGAGTGGTTTGTTATTTATGATCTCTGGGAACGGACCTGTGTCTGCCAGGCCCTGGGTGACATCTGACCTCTCGTGACCTTTTGAAACCATAGCAGCTGGCTCTGGGGTCCCGAATCAGCGTCCTCACTGACCATCATCGCTGATGCTTTGTTTTGGCCTCTCATTGGCTAGTTGCTCCATGTGGAATCCAATGATAAACAGGCTTAATAAAAATCATCAGCAGGTGTATCAGGGATCAGCGGCCGTATGTCTTGGCGTTCACCTCTAGACCAAAGCATTCGAGTGTTTTAAATGTTACATCTACTGATCTGCAGGATGTTTTTATTCAAAGTAGTTTTTAATAGAAAATTTCTTAAGTTCATCATCAACATAAACACATATGAGGTCCTGAAATACTCAGTGCAGCATTCCTGTTTACTCTAAACATAGCAGAGCCCTCATTCTGACTATCGGGGTGCTATTTACCATGAAAGAAATACTGTCCCCCACTTTAGAGAACAAGCAATATTGATACACGTACTCCTGCTGTTAGCTACTACAGATAGACACAGCTCCACAGACCTCGAACAAATAATTAAAGCAGGATTTGGGTGAATTTGGATATTTAAGTTAATCTGTTTGTTTGAAAGGTTCTGCATTTTTAAGTTAGCCAAGCTACCAGGCAGCTAACAGGATCCCACAAGATGGCCAGCAGTGTTTGAGTCCTGTGGCCCAAACCTCTGAGATCTATTTGTGACCAGCTGCTTAACTGTATTAACTGGCTCCTAATCATCCGTGCGACCACTTGTAAATTCAGGATAAGCAGTTGGAAAATATCTCCATTTTTCGTGTTTGAATCAGGCATCTTCCTTCTCTCTCTGTCTTCTCTGTACGTCGGCACCTCTTTCTTCCCGTCGCTTGCTTTTCTGCGATAAATTACGAGCTGTTTCCAGGGAGTAATGCATGGTCGTGTGGACGCTTGTTTTCTGCAGCAAAGTGGTATTTTCCATGCCCCCGCCCCCCCCCCCCCCCCCCCCCCCCCCCACCCCCGCCCACCACCCGGCACCCCAGCCCCTGGCCTGTTCGTTTTTTTTGTTCTTTGTTTTTCTGTGAAAAATTACGGGGTGTTTCCAGGGAGTAATGCGTGGTGGTTGGGGCCCTTTTTTTTTGGGGCAAAGGGGTTTTTTCCCCTCCCCCCCCCCCCCCCCCACCGTTCCATAAGCAGCTGAAAGCATCTCAGGATATGGACCTGGTCATTTCCTTTTGTTTCGCTGGAATAATGGCTGATGCGAGGCTCTGGGCTGGCTCATGGGCTTTGGAACGTCGAAACAATAAACATGAGTCAGACTTCAAACGGGCCGCGTGAAAGGAGCCGAAAGCTTAAAAGCGAAGGAGGATAAACAGGATGGGGGCCAGCAGCCGCTGTCCATGACGATTAGCCCCCCCCTATTCGGCTGACGGTCTGCTGCTTAGTGACGCTACGCGGCTGTTTGTGTGACCAACCGTCAGGCCCCAGGTTGCTGACATTACAAAGACGGTGGCCATGCGGGGCTGAGCTTAGCACCACTGTGGATTCGCTGGAAGAGAATGATAACTGGGCCCAAACCGAACTGGTCTAAACAAATCTCTCGGCACCAAGGCCTTAAACTAACCACACGTTTTATGGAAGACCTGCTGGACACAAAACACAGATGTCACTGCGCTGGCCAAGGGGATGGGCTCCTGGTCCTCACTGTTTACCAGCTTCTAGCCCCTCGTCTATCACCGTTTCGCCTCCGTCTCACAAAGTGACAGTGACCAGCTAAACACGAAGTAGATAATTCACTGCTCAGCCCCAGGATGGAGCAAAGGGGAAAAATAGTCTTCCTGAGACAAAGCATTGTTTGTATGGCAAGAGGCCTTGACAGCTGTTCCATAGTCAAAATGAGCGCAGTTATCCCGAAAACGAGTCCCACGACTTGCTACAGCGGTACGATTCATTTCCTGAAAAATGGGGACTATTTGCATATTTCGGCAGCAAAAAATTCTGGTATCTCTTATTCTCAGCTGTTACAGGCAGTGTGGTGTCTTGCCCGTGCGTGAGTGGCTGTGTGCATGTGCATGCCTGTCAGCGGAAAACCTCTGGAGCATCTGGAAGAGGAGAAGGAAGCCTGTTTCCATGGTGACACTTCGGCCCCTCCGTGTGAGTCTGTAACACATGGGGATGGTTACGTATAAGGACCTGGAGCCGCCAGGGTGTGTCCTGTCACTTGACATGCGGCGGGAAATCGGCACAGGCCTCGGTCCCGCGTGCCTCCTCTCCCACTCAGCAGTTCTGTTTATCTCATCCGGAATGCGAGCCCGAGCTGTGTGGGCGTATTGTTCCCAGTAGGGTGGCTGGATTTATCATCCCCTGCTGTTTTTCTATACCTTTGGCATTTCGTTCACCAGCCCAAAACCGCGATGTGAGGCTCCGCTCGTTTGGGTACTGGAGGACCAGCAGTGAATGGGCATGTCACGTGCTGGGGTTGCCGGGCCTCCCTTCATGCCACGTGGGCTCCCATCACGTTATTGACAGAGGGAGACGAGCCGGTCGGGCTGGCTCTGCTTGAAGGAGCACAGGGGTGAAGCCTATCATGATGCGACTACTGGTGTAGATGATGTCATTCAGCTGAAGTCATTGTCGGCATGATTAGCGATAGAGGTAGCGCTGCTGTACCCAAACAGCATCAGTTATTGTTAAAAAGGCTAAGGGCTTTGAAATCACTCTGTGCTGACCACTTTTTTCTAGGCCCTGTCCTGAGCTGTAGTGCTGTAGTCTCACGGCCCAATTACTTAGCCATATGACATCACACTGTGTTACTAGACACCGCCCCCCCCCCCCCCAAAGGCAGACCACAGCCCAACACATACTTTGTATCAGTCGGTGTCTTTCTTGCATTCCGCTGTCTTCCGATAACACACCGGGGGTCATTGTTCCTTCGTCGCTCCTGCATGTGATTACAGTTCCTTATCACGGCGGATGCACTCCTGACCTTAAGGTAGAGATCGCTCTGTGATGGCTGCAGCCAGAGCAGGTAAAACTGCATAGCTGCAACAGCATCATGAGCTTCTGATTCCAGACCATGATTGCACCAAGGACTGGGAGGAAGTCCCTTCAGTAGGTGTTGCCCTTGATAGGGTCCACCCACTAAAATCATTTTCCTGGTATTGGCTGTATATTTTTCTCTGTGAATTTCAACAAGCCTGGGTAGCACAGATTGGGTAGTTGGCTGGAATTGCAATGTTGATGACTGTTCCACCATTAGTATTATGGTTTCCATCGTTTGTGTTTTGGGTGGATTTCTCACAATAGAGGACATCTGTCTCTTGATGATTACAACATTATTATTTATATTGTTGAACAATGGACGCCTCATCCGATGACTGTTCCATGCTAAATGGAAGAATTGCCCAGCCCAGCTGGAGCAGATGAACCACCTGTAATAATGTGTCAAGCGGAAAACCAGGATCACAGAGCATCAGAGGAACCTGGCAAACCTCTAGCCGGGCGATATCTGCACGCTCCACATGTGTCATCAGTAAACACACATATCCCATTACCCTTGGGTTGAGAGGTGTGGAGGGCCCCCCTATGAAGTGAACTTGCTGATAGACCATGGAATTGCGCTTTCGCGTGGCCCACTGGACTTCCCTGAAGGGGTTCCAGGAGAAGCGGCCAGCCTTTTTCCTGTTAGACAGTCGTACTCCTGCAGTGGAAAAGGAGGGGTAGTGGAGGGCCTCAGTCCTGGGGGGGTTCACAGAACAGCCAGCAGACACTGTGTCTTTATCTTTAAGGAAAGGGGCCGTGAGGTCTGGCTGTCAGGCCTGCTGCCAGACAGTGTTTTTAATGGCTGGGGTGAGTGATTCCTCATGGCCCTGGGCAAACAGGGACTGTCTGGAAGTTCCTTTCAGAAAAGCGATCTAGTGGCAGGGTGCCGATACACGGTCGCACCTCTGAAGTTAACCTCTGTATCTTTAGAAACTCTCAGCCCCCGTGGAGGCATGAAACGTCATTCAGGAAGGTTTAGTAGGCCTCAGGTAAATTCTGTCTGGATGGTTCTGCGTTTCAGTCCCATCTCTGGATGAAGGAATCCAAGACTGGGATTCATAGACAAGGGGCTGACCCCTCAAATGTGCAGTGTGGGGCCAATTCAACCCTTTAGGTTTGACCAAGGTCCTTTAGAGGATTAGTCGTGTGCTGAGAAACATCCTATAGCAGTTTGAAATGATTTTTGTGGTTGTAAATTCACCAACGTTAAACATTAACTTTGTTTTGTGCTGGAAGGTGAAATGGTATCGAGGCAGAAACGCAGCGGAACCTGGGAGTACGTTGCTATGGCAATGGAGAAAATGCGGGCAGTGCCTTACCGCCCTTTGTCTGGGCACCCATGGAGTTACTTTGCTGTTTCGACCAGACCAAGCTTCCTCCAGGCAGGTCATGTGAGGGACTAGCAATGGAGGCAGCTACTTTTGATTTTGTGTGCTTGAACCAGTTGATGGACACGCTGACCTGGCAGCTGAACCTTTGGCTCCTTCAACCTGTTTCTACCAGCCACTACATTCCTCATCATATCTCCCCAGAAGTAAAGTACAGGCTCCCTATTTCTTTCTTGCCTTTTTTCCTGTTCTGTTTTACAGGCAGGAAGGGTCTCCTCTATCAGAGTGATCGCTGCCTTGACTTATTAGGTTGATCTTCATTATAAAACCCGTTTGCTTCTTTGGTTCACCCAAGAACATATAGCTGTTCACTAAGTGTAGCCACAGAGCTGGGTGGAGGCGGGCGAAATCTTCTCCACCCGCTATTGTGGAGAACTGCATGCAATTTGATACTTAAGGTAAGGCGGGGGGTGGGGGGAGAGACCCTTGCAACGTGAAATATGCTCTTGAGATGTCATTGTAGGGTACAGTGGTTCATAAATGTGCCAATATTCAGGATGAATGGTATTCATGAGTGCTTTTGCTGAACATAAAGAGGAATAGTTGGGGTGGGGGGGGTCGCTTAGAATGTTCTGCTCAGCACTGAAGGATTCATGCGTATTATTTGAGTCAATCTCACAATTTTCTCATTGTCTGACTCCGCTCTGGGGTCACGGAGTCTCAGAGTTATTTAACATACTGGGCCCGCTGCCAGCCTTGGCACATTATATCATCAAACATGTCTGAAAGGGCTGTTTGTTCCCGAAGATCGGCTGGCCCAGGAAGGCCTTGCAGATAAACGCAGCGGGCGGCACGGCCGCCGGTATGGGGCCGCGACACAGGACGTCTCTTTGCGGATATCGGGGGGAGCCCCGAGAGTCCGGCACGTGACCACAGTGACGCTAATGCCGGAAACGCATCTCTGAGACAGGACAGAGTGTTGAGCGGAGGGATCTCACAAGAGGATCCATGGGAGCTTGAGTGATTACTGGCTTTAAAGCCCTTTTTGTAACAAAGAAGAATTTGGAAGAAAACAACAGCTAATCAGAAGGCTGAGAGTGCTCACTCTCTCTCTCCGCTGGATCCTTGACAAGTGGGTGGTACGGTTTTGGGTTTTGAAATTTGACAACGGGGACTCTTGGCCGACCCAGGAATGCTCGCTCCGTGTCTTCGCCCTGAAATATTTATTCTGCAGTAAATTTAAGAATGTAGCATTGAGACTTTTTAGCTAGTCTTTAGCTAGCCACATGGCTTTGGGTGCAGAACGACTCAAGCGCATAGAGATTTTGCTGCAGTGGGCCAACGTCCTGCATATCTTGTACCTGGAGCTGCTCCCAAGGCTCCCTAGTGACTGAGTGAGGCCAAGAGATCAGTGTCACAGCTATAGTTAGCCAGCAGCTGCTCTAGGCCTGGCTGTCTCTTCCCACAGCTGTTTCGACCAGTAACAGGAGTCTCCCATAGTGCTTTGCAACAGCTGAGAGAGGGCCCATCCAATACCACGTTCAGTGCCCCACCCATAACCTAAGCATTCAAAGCTTACACTGAAATTAATGCAGCTGCCATCTTGGTTTTGATGTACAAGTTGTGTCCTCCTTTGGTATTTTCTGGTCTGGTCTTGTCCATAGTCGTGCCTCCGGCTAGCTGGTTTCTGCCTGTGCAGAATTCCACCTTAAACTGCTCACCAAAAACAGGGGTTGTCATGACGACTCGAGGGGTTTTATATGGGTGGGCCACAGCATTGCCCTGCTAGCCTCCTGGCACCGAGGCCTTTTCAGTTTCCTCTCCGGCTTCATACTCCCCCAGGACCTGCCAGGATGTCGGATGGAACCGGCTATTATTAGCATCACATTCCATTTCCTGCCCTCCCCCACCCCCATTTGGTTTCCCAGGGGCCCCTCCCCCCACATTCTGTAATTGCGTTGCGTGTTTCTGATTCCAAAATTTCCAGCTGCCATTCTGAAACATGTATCAAAAATGTGCCAAGTGGAAATCTCCTTTCTCTTCTGTTCCTTGGACCCTTCAGGTGGACAGTATCGATATCTGCTCACGGTATCACTAATGAAGATTAATAGAGCATCTATCTAAATATCAAAACACATCTGACTACATGTTAAGGCAGAGTAATTGAATAATGAAACAAAAGCGTTGAGTTTAGGTGACTTTTTAGTGACATTAATTTGGTTCTCTGGGCATCTTAAGGGTATCTCACTCTAATGCTTGGCATGAACTACCCCATCAGGTGAGGTCAGGATGTCAATCCTCTCACAATCGGTACACACACTACGGAACAGCCCCCCCATGCTGGTTTTTGTCCAGTTCCAGGACTCATACTAAGAAAGGCATTCTTAAACGCGCGCATGTATGTATGTATGTATGTATGTATGTATGTGTGTGTGTATGTGTGTGTGTGCATGTGTGCGCGAGAGAGAGTTTAAATAAGAGCTCTGTCAATGGTAGCCTGCTGACCAAGGACACTATTCTCAAGGGTTCAAGTACCTGTGATGCTCTGCTGTTATTCCCTTGAGCTGAAGGATTTCGCCTGAATTGCCTCAGTTGAATATCAAGCTGTATCAGTAGGCGAAGCTGTGTTATTTGAACATTTCAGGTCCTGAAAGTAAAAATCCAGACCAAGATTTTGTTTGTTCAATCAACCCGTTGAGTACTTTGAGTACTTTGTGACTGACTCCTTAGTTTCAGCTGAAACTGACACAAAATCTTGGTCTGGATTTTTATTTTCTGGATCAAAAATGTCCACCTCTGATTACTAGATATATAGAAATGGGTAAAGGAGAAGTTAAAATGCAAGATGCAGAAATCCAAGCGAGTGTCACAGTTGCGTTTGATTCTTGAATTTCCTTCATGTACATTTCCCAGTGTGAGTGTGTATATGTCAGCTTGGATAACAGAATTATATTTCTATCTAATGACTTTCATGAGGATCAAGGAAGCAAAGTCTGTTGTCCCTGTTTTGCTTTTACTCCTGTGTCCAGGTGGGGCATCCTTTCTGAAGAAATTTAGTGTCCAAGACAATGTCACCGTGTGCTGATTCAAGAGCAGTTATCCCTTGTTAAAGCTGTCGACCTACTGGATGTGAGTCGAGAGCTTTCGTCACTAAGTAACCGGCTGTGCCAGGACATTGTCTGTTTTGGGACAGGATTCAGCCTGTCGTAGTAACAGCAACAGGCATAGACATCCAAGCCCTATGACAGCTGTTTGATTCTTCCCGGCCCGAGTCTTCGACAGCGCTTTATTTTTAGCTGTCAGTCTCACGTTCTTCGCATGCACTCGTCTGCTTGGAAAGACAACAGAAAAATGCCGTGCTGTCGCATGTAAAACAGTCAGCAATATTTAATCTTCTGACAAAGATGCTTTTCATAAATGGAAAAATATCAGGCGTTTTCTTATTGGAAACCTGGTGGCAGATCATCTTCAGATATTAGGTTCATCGTACTTGGCCGTCTCGTTCTTTGTTTCCTGTAAATGATGCTGCTTGGAATGAGTGAAGTGGGCCTGATTAGTGTGTTCTCAGGCTTTAGCAGAAATTACTTTGGAGATCCGTGGTATTCAGTTTCATCTTGTATAAGCCTGCCGGTGTGCATTACGGACCAGCAGAATTGAAACCTACGCAGGTTACGAGAGCAATGACGCTTCCTTGTTATGCTGGTGTGGAGCGTATTTAAGATGACAACCTGTTTTACTGGGGACAGCTGGTGAGCCTTGGCTGGTGGGTGTCAGGAAACTGGGAATTGCTGGAAAAGCACGGTCACATGGGGCTGGCCGCGGCCTGGTAACTGCTCAGGCCCTGCCCTCTCTCACCGCTTTCACATGGCCCCCGTATCTTCTGCTGACCGCACCAATCCCATAATCCTTCCTCTGCGTGCATCCCCCCCCCCCCCCACTGGCTGGCGCTGCAGGGCTTGCGTGAAGCCTTGTCACACAGAGTGATCTCTGAACCCGTTGTGGGATCCCGGGTTAGCTGGGATTGAAACGTTTTCCTGGGACGCCGGCTCAACAGACCCATAAACATCTGTTTGCCCAAATCTGCTCTCCAGCAAGTCTTCACATGCAAAGCCTGATCTGTTTTCAAACTGGATCCACACATGCCCGCCTAAACGGAAGAAGGGGGGGGAGGCAGGGGCCAGCAGGGGGGACTCTGCAATCAGTGCCTCGGTGGAACGGGCCAAGCGAACGAGGAAGTGTGCTGAGCTCAGTGAATGTTTGTGTGTGCGTGTAGGGGACGGCGGGGGGGGGTGCGGTTGGAACCCCGACAAAGGCTTAAGTGCTGTTTTTCCACTGCATGGCTCCAACAGGAAGCCCTCTGCAGTGGAGCTGTTGCGCGTCTGGCTGCCTGACAGTCCCAGTGTTGTTCCAGTCCCTGCCGGCCAGACGGGGCCGCCGCACTCGTCCCACATAAACACCGCCACGCGATGTGGACCTGCCCGCTGGCTCACGTGTCCACTTTTTTTTTTTTTTTCTTCCATTGCTTATTTCATCGAAACACAATACCTGTCCTCGTACGGCAAGCACACAGAGTCAAAAGGTGTTTGGTCAGGAAAACAAAATAACTTGGCCCCACTGACGTAAAGAGCAGCTTTTTTGTCCCTCATGGCTTTCCGTTCTGTTTGTCCCCTCCCCAAAACACAGGCACACTCCCCAAAGCAAGGCATAGGGTTTGTGGGGATACGGACCCTGTTTGCAGAAAGCCGTCCGTGATCGGCTCGCTCTCATCTGGCTGGCCCCTTCATTTGGTCTTGGCTCACGGAAATCCCAGCTGCCTGGAACCTGTGTCAGGTCCCTGGCCCGGGACCCTGTCTGACGCTGTTTCTACAGCTGCTGGACACCTGTCCTCCCTGAGCCCGAGGTCGTCCTCAGCCCACGATATCATAGCGCTGACCTCGGCACGGCTCAGGCCTCTAACGCCATACCCCCCCCCCCCCCCCCCCACATAATTCATTCTGAAGGATCATATAATCCTCCCTGCAAATGAAGTCATAAGGTAGTTGTGCCTCACTCTTAGAATGATGCGCCTCCCTGCTCATGTGGGAAAAACCACTGAGGGTTTTTACGCCACTGTTGTTTTCAGGGTACGTGGTCCTCAGAGCCGATGGGCTACTCTAACGTAATTTTCTGCTCTCGGGGGGTGTGGATTATAAAGTCGGAAATGGCAGCCACCACCCCGTTTTGTTGTTCAGATGGACACACAGACTGGAGAATTGCGACAGTTGGGTTATTGCTCAAAGACATGGAGGCCCTTATTCATCCCGGTTGCATAAAAGAGCCAAAAGTTGCTGTATGACGGCAGATGATCCGGTTCATGGCACCCCGGGGCAGGCGTGTCAGACGGCCAGGGAGAGCGGATCCCCAGTCCGCCGGGCCCCGCTGAGTCACGTGGGGCTCCCCACCCGCTCACGTGCCACCCAGTGGACATGTATGTGTTAGTTGGCTTATGGTGCAAGCAGGAAGTAATTCACACGGGTGTCGCGGGTGACGACTTTCATTGACTAATGTTATCTGCTTTTCATTGTCTTAGCATAGCTAACATATTATTAGCATATTAGTGTATTCGCTTATTTATATTTCTAGATATTGTGCCTTATGGGATAAGCTCCATATGACCATGTACTCAATAAGTGTTGATGGATGGATGGAGGAAATGAGGTTTATTAAGATGGTTTAAAACATTTTGTTATTGGAATATCTTTAATATGCCTTTTGACCATAGATTCCACAATCTCCTCACAATCAGCACTTTAATCACTAAATATGGAAAGAAAACCAACCTGCTTTTACTCTGTGTGCGTGCGTGTGTGTGTGTGTGCATGTGTGTGCCAGTGTGCACATAAGTGAAGCTCAACAGTTTGTCCAGCTGGCTATTTTGTTTTTCATTTGATTTGGTTGTGATTTTACTAAATGCTTAAATTAATGGCAGTCCATTGTACCTAATGACCCTTTAGCATAGAAAATAGTTTAGCTGCTGTTTAAAGGAAGCCTGCGATTTTGGCCTCTTCCTAATGAATCCCACAGCACTGAACCCTCCTCACGGTGATGTGTTTTCCGGGTCTCTCAGCGTGGTGCGTATGGGGCTTTTTAGACCCCGAGCACCACTTTAACGATGGTAGCCTCTTTTTTTTTTATTTGACTGTGTTGAGGGAAATGCAGGCTAGCTGGAATTTCATGCTCAGCCCAGTGACTGGTTAGCCCTGGGCGTGTACTGGGGGAGGAGGAAGGATCTGATAGGACGTGACAAAAAAGAAATGAGACCGTTGGTTATTTCAGCTGAATCCTTTTTCACTTAATTAATCTAACCAGTAATCACCCCTCCCCCTTCCCCCCACGCACACACCCACACCCACGCTTTGGGGAGGAGACGACTGTTTGGGCATAACAGGGTAAACGAGTAAAAGACGACACAAGCACCGAAGTGAGATGAACGACAGGTTGCCTTTTGTGTGGCTAACCCTAAACTCCCACAATCCCCCTCATCACAAGGCCCACTGGGTGCCAGTCCCCCACTGCCCCCCCCAGCCACCCACGCATGCAGGAATTTCATTGGGAGTTAAATAACACACCATCTCTAATTCTCTCGGCTAGAGGCACACTCAGCCACGACCCATCTATCCCACTGTTGTTCAGATGCTTGTATTTCACACCCGCATGCCTGTCACAGGCATATAAACCTTGGCTTCTGGCCGATCCCTGTTTATAAAGTAGATGGTACACACCACTGCAACGTTCCCTCCCACTCCTCATTGTCCGCAAGGCCCCAAGCTCATTCTCCTGGTTTAATAAAAATGTGGGGCCTCAGCTTGTTCAGTCCCTGCTGCTTGATTGATCACAGGGCAGTGTTGTCCAATAGTTCGGCAGTAGGTGTGATAGAGAGTTCCAGAGATGATACACCCTGTGTAAGGGGCCAATGGGAGAAGAGGAGGCTGATTTGGTCGTTTGGTTATTTGTCTTTGTATTGTATTTGAACCGCGTTTGAAACTCTTGATGAACATAGTAGGGCACCTTGTTGTCTCCGATCTTCTCAAATGTGCTTCTTTTTGTGTACTGTTTCAGATCCACATTGGGACTTAGCTGTCCATCCAAACATCCATCTATACTGACCTTGGGGTGGGGGGGGGGTGGTGGTGAGTGGTTGCGTGAGCTGCAAAAATGGCTGGCAGCGAAAGCATCCTTTGAGGAATGAAGATTGACCCTTCTTCTGTCCCCACCCCCTCTTATCTCTCCTACACAGCCATGTGGATAAAATCACCACATGGCAGGACCCCCGTAAGACCATGACGGCCGCCATGCACCAGATGAGCCTCCATGGTCAGGCCCCTGCAAACCCCAACCCTGGAGTGGCCCAGCAGCGCTCCATGACCCTGTCGCAGCCCAACCTCTGTAAGTACCACCGCCTAGCCCCTAGGGGGAGCCCTCATTCTTCCTAGGGATACAGAAAAGTACAATTTCCCTGTAGCATTCCTGACTGGGTGATGATGATTTTTTTATTTCTTTGGGGGAATACTTCTTCAATTCCAAAATAACTGCTTAGCTGAGATGCGCATGATTGTTCCTCCTATAAGGAATGGCAGGCGATGACCTGGCCTCTTCTACTTATAAAAATTGGAAAATAGAATCCTGTTCCACAGGCTCAAGTTGCACACTTTTTTCCAATTTCCTAGCTTATAAGGAAGTATTTAACTTGTGAGCAAAATGTTGGAGGTTTAAATACTAGGAGTGGCTTTCACCTGGAACTCGACCTGAATTATTCCAGCTACTGTCTGTTCTAGATGGAGAGAAGTTGGGCTCTGTGCTGAATTTTTGTTTCTGACGGATGCAGCAAATACCAGTTTGACGGCTTGTTCTCCGTTAGGACCTGTTCTGATGTATCTGCGGACAGGTGCTTGTCCCGTCAGGCCGGCTTCTGTGCAGATTGTGACAGAGAGGAACTTTCTGTGTAAGATCAGTGTCTGCTGCCTCTGTCATTTGGCCGTTGGGTGACCTTTCAGTTGTACTTATGAGTCTGAGATGACCCGTATTTTGGTTATGCTGTCTTTCGTGCAATTCGATGCTCTGTGGCATTTCTTGGTGGCAGGGCGGGCCTGGGTGTACAAGGGTGCCTTAAATTAATAATATGTGCTAGTGCTGACACGATTACTCAATTAAACTCGAGTAGCCGATTTTTAAAAGACATTGAATCAAATTAGCTATTTCGATTATTTACTAATGGAGCAAGGAGGACAGAGCATAGCGGATGAGGATCCGAATAAAGGGTGAAATCCCCACTTATGTGGAAGCACTTCACACTGATAGTGAATAAAAACGCAGTCGTCTGCCAATCAGACCATGACGTACGTTAGCATTCCTGGAGATGCAAATCACTTTGCCGAGAGCGGGCACTGATTCGGAAAGGGTTACAGCTGAAGTCGAGAGGATCGACAGTGTAGTAAACCACGGGTTATGCATGCCTGCGGAAATTCAGCCGTTTGCGTGAGGCTCAAATGTGTGCAGCTCGCTCCCGGCTCCAATGGGAGTGGACCGAGTGAAAGGCTTTGGCCGCTAGCGGTTGAACCTGTTCACCTCACGCCTCGGATTCGCCGCCCCTGCGGATTGCCTCACCTCAGCAGGCGAGCCCAAGCGAAGGCTTCCTGCCCCGTGCAGCACCGGCTGTTTGTTCTCTCGTGGCCGGTACAGCAAATCAGTACCAAATGCACCCTTGCCGCTCATCGTGACGAAATGGAAAAAAGGTGCGTCTCCACGCTGCTGCCAGTGAGGAGTGCCTTCCTGTGCTGTGTCAAAAACAGCTGAAGGACAAACAGATGTTTTTGGAAGCCAGTGTTGGGGGGAGGGTTTCCTGTGTGCCATAAGCGTGTGTGTGGGGGTGGGGGTGTGGTTCACCATGGCAGGACGGGCGACGGGCGGGGAGGCAGCTAAGGCTGCTGGGATTTCCGCCGGACTCGATGGACACTCTCACAGGGCTAGTAATTCTAGCTACAGCTTTTCGTGAGCTGGGACTAACCATTCGGCCAATCCTGACAGAATACCTTATTATAAAAAACGGATACACATGAAGGTGTTCATGTTTGAGGACGAAATAAGAACCACAGCTGTTTTAATAGATGAGTAAGGTTTTGAGGTTAGAAACCTCTCACTTCTTAAATAATATTGAAAAATGGGATCTGACATGCAGTCCATGTTTACGCCTATAACCCAGTTTATTATATTCAACCATGTTCTGAATCAAATCAGAATTTGAAAGATATTTATTGGCCAAGTATATGAAACATACAAGGTATTTGTCCTGGTGGGTGTGCTCCTGTAGAACATATAACATGCAATGCAATTTCAAGACAATTTAGAAGTATGTACGCGTGAAATTTTACACATACTTTTTACACTAGACTGTGTACTGACAGTCAGAAGCAGCAGGGAATGCTAGAGAGAGAGAGAGAGAGAGAGAGAGAGAGAGAGAGAATGTAAGATGCTCTGATGGACAATTTTAATCTCTCCAGAGGACCTAGGTCTTTACATTTTCTTGCATAATATCTACTCCTGCCTCCTTGGTTTAAAAGACTTCTTCTTACTGGAAGTTCAGAGCCTGCTGGTTAGTGTGCCTAATCCAGCAGTACAGCCTATATGAATCAAATGAGATGTTTGTGAGACTAAGAACAATCCCTGCCTAAGGGTGCAGTCACAGATGAACATGACCTCAGGACATATCCACATATGACCATCAAAAACATTAAGTCACTCTTTGTCTGAGGTATACGATACGTGGTCACATGACATCAGGTAGACCAACAGGAACGAACATGTCACGCTATGTTCCATCAGCCCTCTAACATGAGCTGGTGCTGTGATCTGAAGGGGTCAGAAACCTCTTCACACATGTCGAGACTGATAACTCAAACCACACCTCAACATGGGGGGCTGCACCAAAAATATAATGTTTGCATCCACCGACAAACCGCATTCGCATCAACTTTTGGGCCTCTTAAGAATGTCATTGTCCTGCAGAGTCTTTCTCAAAAGCAAAATTGCTCCAACCCGTTTCACACCGACCTCAAGCCTCTATTTCAAAACCCGTTTCACACCGACCTCAAGCCTCTATGTCAAATCCCGTTTCACACCGACCTCAAGCCTCTATCTCAAATCCCGTTTCACACCGACCTCAAGCCTCTATCTCAAATCCCGTTTCACACCGACCTCAAGCCTCTATCTCAAATCCCGTTTCACACCGACCTCAAGTCTTTATCTCAAAACTCATTTCACATCCACTTCAAGCCGATTCACACCAGCTGCAGCTTGCTGCTTCAGTGGCACAACCCTGTTGATTTAGACATTAGCATCGGCAGGGTCTCACAGATCCCTTGACCTCACATACATATGGCACCCCCCCCCCACCCCAATCATATCTACAGTAGTGTACCAACTGGTATCTAGTTCACATCAACCATAGAGCACAACCCTCTATGCAACTGGTGTAAACAGTGGTGGGAGAGACTAGACGGGGAGGGTTGCAACGGCTGGGGACCGCAGGGTTCTGTAGGCACATGATCCGTCCCCCAAATTTAGGAGGAGGCATAACTGGGCCCCTGGGGGCCAGTGGCTCCTTCCCGCACAGCACTCTGCTGACTCAGCAGCTGCACTTAAACTGTTGGCTGCCTTCTGACATTCAGCTTAGCTCACTGCCAGCTCTCTTCCTCTGACCAATTCATCTGCGTGCATCTACAGGTTTTGCAAACCTTTATGGTTTCAGTAAATTTTGCGAAAAGGCAATGTAGGCAGCAATAAAACAGATCACTCATCCTGTCTGCTGAACGTTAATATCTGCCCTGATACACCTGTTTCTACATATTTAAGCATTTTATCTTTCCTTCTGTGAGATGTACCGGGAATAGTCCTGATAGAAGGATTCCTGTTTGTATGAGTTTCATTATCTTCTTTTGCCCAAAATTGGTAATTGTTTCTTTAATATGGCACTTTTGTAGCCTTGCTTTCTCTCCGCCCCCCACCACCACCAACAAGGTACCTTCCAAAAAATAACCGCGAATCATCCCAAACTGTCAGACAGCTCTCAGCAGTGTGCCGCTAAATGTCTTTCCATTTATTGGTCAGTGCAGTGGCACTCCAGCTGTCCCCATTTTTTTGGAGCATTTCCCGATCTCTAAAGCACGCCCAAGGCCCACATGGGCCGCCCAGGGACTACTTGACCTTACACCTTGCCTTTTCCGGCTTCTCCTCCAGGGAGCCCCCAGCTGTCCCAGATTCTCCAGCATTTACAGGCCCCCAGAGCCCTGGGTAGGGCGACGGCCCCCTGGACCGGCCCTGTGCGTGAGAAGTCTGGGCTAGCGACTTGCCCAGAGATAGCTTGTGGGCTGTTCTTGGCTGTCTCCCTCCCCCCTGCCTCGGTTTGAGGGAAGCGTTGTTGTGGGTGGGTTTTGCTGTCGGCCTTTTAATGCGCAACAGATTTTGGCGGGGGCGAAGGGCTTTCTGTTACCGTATTGGCCGGCTGATGCTGTTTTCAGGGACATAAATAACAATCAGGCTTTTGTTGGCATAGCTGCTGTAGTTAAACCCCCTCTTCTTGGCCCTCCCTTTCGCACTCACCCTTTTGCCCCGCCCCCCCTCCTCCCTCCACCCTTCTCCCTTCTCCCCTAGTTTCTTTTCGTTCCATGTCCTGACTAAGTCCCGAGCCGGGCGAGGAAATGCTGGATTGCACTCAGCTGGTTTGGTGAACATGTGTTTCTTATCACAGCGGCCTGGGTGACAACCCGCCCGGGTCGACGGTGGGGGGTGGGTATGGGGGAGCAAGGCAGAGATGGACCTAAGTGCTGCACGTAAGCCGACATTGAAACCTCGCACTGCTCCAGCTGGGCCGTCTGCCCTCTTTGGGGTGAAGTAATAACTGTAGTACGCGGGGGTTTGTTGGGGGGTGGGGGGGTGGAGCGTAAGGGGAGAGCATGTTGTCCACCTGCATGAGAAGGGAACACGTGACCCCTCTGCGGGGGTGGGGGGGTATCTTGGAGGCTGGACGTGAAGGCGGTCGAGTTTGTCCTTTTATCATCCTTGTGTTGTATGTCAAGAGGAGCAATCGCTAGGCGTCAAAGATACGAAACAAATGTATGCTCATGTTAGACGGACTGGCTTTTCCTGTGCGGTATTCTTAACTCTCTTAGTTCCCATTTAATAACTTTTCTCTGAATTCATTATGATTGAAGAGATCCGGTAAAGAGACAGATCGTTTTAAAGAGCAGAGTAACAAATCCAGGATTTCTCAGTTAGCTTGATATCATAAGCCAAATGTGAAAACTGTCCAATAGGAAGAGAGGTAAGTGACGTTCCTTTCGGACAATCTTTACACCTGGCTTAAGATATGATCAAATCCTGCTTTGTGGAATACCCCTCAAACTCTGGTGGTATAAATATGGATGCTCAGCAATGGTTGTGGATTTCTGTCTTCGCTGCATGGATGAAGACACTGTGTTACCTTGACAGGTCTTGATTGTTTGCCAAAGACTGTAGACTAGAGGAAGATGCAGCAGAAAGTGCATAACAGCCTGACATGGCATGCTACTGACACTCTAAATGCTGACTACCACTAACCGCGTTCCAGTAACTGAACCTTGATGGATTTCCCCCTTTCTATTTAATCTTGGGAGCTCCACGGCAGATATCCGTATTTGTGAAGCTCAACCTCTGTCTTGCACTTTTTCTTTATTCCACAGTGATGTCCCACCATCACCAGCAACAACACCAGCAGCAGCATCAGCATCAGCACCAACAAGCCCAAGCCCAGACCTTGGCCTCCAGCACCCCAGTTTCTCCACAGAGCCTCCAGCAGCAGAATGCGCAGGTTGGGCTCCTGAGCCTCCCTAACCCTCTGACCACCCAGCAGCAGCACCAGCAGAAGATGAGGCTGCAGCGGATCCAGCTGGAGCGCAAGCGCATCCGCATGAGGCAGGAAGAGCTCATGAGACAGGTAGCTTATCTGCCAATGAAGCAATCACACAGCCTGTATTGTGTGATTTCTCTTCACAATGGCTCTGCCATCGACTTCCTGTCCTGGCCCGTAGAGAGAACATTTAGACAGCAGGCCTGTGTTTCAGGAGTAGATGAAGTGTACAGTTTATCAGCCAAGGACAGGACATGGGGAGCAGGATGTGGACATGGAAACACACAGACACATCCATTTAGAAACAGTGCTTCTTATCGTGGCCCTTGGCCTGTGGCCCCCAGCTCAACTTCCTGATGTCCTGTGGAAGCTTCTTGTTTGTTTATCCTATGGCAGGAACACCACGCCATTAAAATAACCATTTAGTCATCTCCTTTTCCTTATGCCAATGAATCAAGTGGCTGCATTTCCAGAGCCGTGGCAAAAGCAGATCCGGAATGATGTCTGCAAGGACTGGAAGCAAGACCGCCTCAAAGTTTTAAAATCCTTTCTGGATTGCATGGGGTTTTTAAGTGACAGACAGCGACTCGGGAAATGGTGTGGCGGCACAGAACATGCTTCTCGTTAAGGCAGCAGCACCTTCAGAGTGTTACGCAGCTGGCCGCCTGCAGAAAGCCCACACAGGCAGGCAGTTTAGGTGGAGTGGGCGAGCTGTGGCTGTCTACAGGCCTGCAAAGCCCTCTTTCACAAACAGACGTTAGCCCTAGTGTTTAGAGAATGGTGCATGCTGACGTCCAGCAGTTACCTCACTCGGGAGGTGTTTATCTTCAGCAGGAGCACTTGGCTTGGCGTTAGAGGGAAGCGTCTCAGATCTGCTCTCTCCGGCCCGGCCTGCCATGGCACTCTTGCCTTCTGACACACGTGAGGTTATCCAGAATTCAGGAGCGACCTTCCGCCCCTGCCCCCGTGACGCCCGTCAGTAGCTTTTAGCCAAGCAGCCCATCGGTTCTCATTTGGCGGGAGGCCCTTTTGAGGAGGCCTGGCTCGGTCCTCACACTGTCTCCGGCCGAGAGGTAAACTCAGACATCCCGTCTTGGCTCGCCGTCGCTGAAAACGCACAGCTGTGTTTAACGGAGACGGGCCCGGCGGAACGACGTTTGAAACGACGAGCCTTTCTGTCTACCCAAAACAGACGTTGCAGTGTGGGACCTTGTCTAACGTTACTCCCCAGATACCCTTTGGAGTCTGAGTTGTTGACAGCTGGAGCATAATGAACTGGAGGAAGGCCTGTGTCACTACTTTCCTGTTAAAACTGAGGTGCAGCTCAGCATTTTAGGATCCCATGCCTGCGACAGGAAGGTTGTCGGTTCAAATCCCAGGTTCGGCTGAGTGATGTTGTCATTGGCCTTAAGATACCAAGGCCCTTAACCCCAAGTTGCTCCAATGACTGGCTGCCTCTGCTTTCTCAAGAATGTATGTCACTTTGGATAAAAGGGCCTGCTAAATAAGTGGTGGGTTCATTTTAAGAAACGCCTGAAAACTAGATTGGTTATTAACTGCTTTGACTTCGTTTCAAATGTGCAAGAAAATCCACCTGAAGAGGGTAGCTTGTTTACACGCATACGGCTGAACACAGCACCTCTCTGCCCCATGATGCTGCTCGCTGTCCTGCCTCTTGCGTCTCCTTGGATTATCTGCAGATGTTGTTGTTGTTGTTGTTAGTTATTTTTAAACCTGGTGATGCTTTCATTCAGAGCAGTCTATAGTTTTGTCCTGCTGCACCTTGCTGGATGTTTTCCAGCAGTTGAGTAACTTGGTCGCGCGACTTACCAAGATTCAGGTCGAGTGACTTTATCGAGGTGACTGGGCCACTCCCAGAACTGGAACCGTCAGCTTCCAGGTTACAAGGCCGTGTCCTTAACAACCTCACCACCTGCTCCCTAAATAAAAACCTGTTACTCCTCCGCAGAATCAAAACAAAAGTGGTCATGTTGTGACAACTTATATTTGCTTTCCTTATAATGCAGTTTTCTGTCTATCTACCTGCCTTCTTAATTTATGATCTGATTTTATATAATTGCCTTGCTGTCATACCTTATATACCTCATTTAAAATGAATTTTAACATTTATATTACATAGCTTAAAGGGGGCTAATACCTTAGTTAATCCTAAAATATTTTTTATTGTGACTCTGAGCACAAGTTAACTCTATGCATACCCCCCACCAGGAGGTGGCGCTGTGCAGGCAACTGCCCATGGAGTCAGACAACATGGCCCAGACGGCAGCCACCATCAACACAGCACCTATCAACCAGGCCGCTGTGCACAACAATGGCTCTGACCCATTCCTTAACAGGCAAGAATCTTCTCATTTCTCCTCCCAATGGATCATTAGCCCACTAGCGTTAATGTACGTAAGCTATTAATACCATTCGATAAGCCACTGTGACTTTAATGATGATGAGGATGAGAATGCTTTCAGGTTCTAAGTGGGAATTTCCCTCTGAATGCTAAGAAGGGAAACTTTATTAGCTAAAAGGCTTCCTGGAAGCTACATTGCTATAATGCAGACCTGCTAATTATGCTGAGTGTCAGTTTGTGTAATGAGTGAATTAATACTTTGGCTACAATACCTCCCCTAGGTGAATCTAACCTTGCAAATCTTACATCAGATGAAACGTTTGCCTGTTGGTGTGGGAGGAGAGAGCTGTTTGTGATGTTCGCATTGATGAGCTAGGATAGTTAACGGATTTGTTAGATAGACAATTAGTTGATCAGATATTGGCAGCTACGCACCACCCTTATTAGGTGTGTATTTTGTCTGATGCGTGAGTTATTGTGAGTGAGGTCCTTACCTTGTGACAGTCCTGTGTAAATAATGTAAACCGAGGAAAGTGCTGTATTTGTTTCTGGACCTTCAGTGGGCCCTATCACTCCCGGGAGCAGAGCACGGACAGCGGATTAGGCCTTGGCTGCTATAGCGTCCCTACCACCCCAGAGGACTTCCTCAATAACTTGGAAGAAATGGACACAGGTACTACACCTTAACCAGGGCACAGGGTGACCAGTGTCGCTGCACCACTCCACACGCGTGAGTTTCTTCACATTGCAACAGAAGTAGTAAGGAATTCAGCTAAGTGCACAGGTCATAATTATTCTCAGGACATTTTATGGATGATTTAAGAGCAGAGTTACACTGTACACTTTGGCAGAGTAGGAATTTGTGGCATATTAAATGGTCATAAGCCAACTGCTTAGATGCAAAATTAGAGTTGGGTTGTAGGTCAGGGTAAGAGCTCTGTAGCATATCTTAAAACTTGAGGCTCTTTATCAATATGTATCTTTCTATCTAACAGTATACTTGCTGACATTATATAATTGTCAGCTGACAGTGTATGTTTAGCAATTATACTATAACACCAGGATGCTAGACTTTTCATTTTTTTTATGTTTACTGAGGATATTAGCTGAAGTATTATTCATTGTCTGTTCATCCATCTTCCAATTGCTTATCCAGTACAGGGTTACAGGGTGTTAGTCAGTTAGGTTGATGGTTATTGGGTAAAAGAGCCATGTATAAGAGTAGATTTGTCCCCTTCAGGAGAGACCCTGGCCCAGGGCAGCATGGGGGTGCCACAGCAGACCCGCTTCCCCGACTTCTTGGACTCGCTGCCGGGCACAAACGTGGACCTGGGCACGCTGGAGGGGGCTGACCTCATCCCCATCCTCAACGATGTGGAGTCGGTGCTGAACAAGAATGAGCCCTTCCTCACCTGGCTGTAGGGGGGTGGGTGGTGGGGGCAGGGGGACTGGAGTAGGGAGTCAGGCAGCAAAAGAAATATATATATGTAGACTTCCCATTTGGCTTTCTTCATTCTTCATTTAGGCATCACTTGTTCTTGTCAGGATGCCACATTGTCACAGACAAACCCTTTTGTGTTTAAAAGGAACAACTAACCCAGCGTTTCTCACCCCGGTCCTTGGGTACCCCCAGACGCTCCACGTTTTTGCTCCTACCTAGCTCCCTGCCGGACAGTCCACATTTTTTCCACCTCCCAGGATCGTCTGGGGGTCCCTGAGGACCAGATTAAGAAACACTGAACTAACCAAAGGTAACAAAAGCTGCCAAAAAAATGTATGTAAAGATGATGTGTAGTGAATCAATGCGAATGCTGGTAGCGCAAAGCTTTTTGCACACGCAGGACAGCTCTTCTTGCCTGTTTTAGCACCAGCACTTGGCTTTTCTGAGGGATATGACCAGTCTGGGCAGCTGCGGTGCACCGTGCGACCGCAGAATGGAGGTGTGGATTTCTGTTGGCCACTAGGTGGAGTCAGTGCTTCTGTCAGCAGCATCGATCAGAACGAGTGAGGGTTTGCCGCCGGCATCGGAGCCGTTTGGTCTCCACGGGGGCAGCTCTGTGCCTGACGTACGTCGCGAGGGCTGGCATCCGCCGTGGACTTTTACCCGCAACCTCCAGGAGCTTCAGCCGCGACCCTTTCAGCAGCTTCCAAACTTTTCAGCAAAAGTAACTTTAGTGGCATCTTTCGCAGTTATACCAAATAATAATGATCTTTATTATGCACAGATTCAAACATGAATGCCTTCAGAGTCAACTGTAGGCTTGCAGTTGAAGTTTACAGTTTTTGCAAGTATTTTAATAGTTTTATCGGTTTATAAACACACAAACACCCACCTGATGGTTTGGCACTACAGTTGTTGCCTCCATTGTGCAGGCTAAGAAACATTTAGCTTGTGTTTTGTTTTATGTAACACTACAGTATTCATTTTTCTATACTGTACAATTGTTCCAATTGATTCAATCTGATTAGTAGCCTTTTTTAATTTTAATATGCATTTAAGTATTTATCATGCTATGATTGTTTTTTTCTAACATAGAATTTTAATACATTTGAGTTTCAAAGCACTACAAGCCAATAATGTTTTGAAATATTTTTATTCCAATATTCATGTTGAGCTCATGGTAGTGATTGAAATATGGAATGCTCCCCATTTCACTTTTTCCCAACATGTATCATGTGTTTTTATAACAGCAAATCACACCTCGACCTTTTGTTGTCTGTTTGGGAGATAGCAACCAAAAGCGGGCACCTCTGTTAAATCTTTCTTGCAGGGAATATGAAAAAAAAAAAGTTTTTTGTATTAGTTTTGAAAATATGCGTAAATGTAAAAGTAGTCTTTTGGAGTTTCGAGATGGAAAGTTCCTAAGTTGTGGGCTCAGAGTTGGTCCGAGTCAGTCGTAGACTTCTGTAGTTTTTTACTGCATGATAACTACATACTTGCTATTCCTAGTTACGGGTCTAGTCCCATTGTTTATCAAGACCATACTGCGTTTAGTTTTCTTTAGACTGGAAGAATGGAAAGAACGATAGATTTAAGAGGAGAGATTGTCTGTATGTATTTCCGAGGTTATATGTATCTTTGGTTATTGGTCGACTTAATGCTCATGACGTCCTAATGCCAAACTAAACGGGAGCTGAATAACGTTGAAGAAGGATGTAGAGGCAGGGACTGGTGTGGTTTGTGTCGGTGCCCCCCCCCCCCCATGTAAGGCTATGTTCTGCCCAAAACTAAAGTAAATGCCATCCTGAGCAGCTCTGATCCCAGGTCAGCGCTTGGCGTGCCCTCAAAGGGCCAGGGGCAGAAGGTTCGACCGTCGATCTGATCCCAGATCACTGACCTTGGGAAATGAAGGGAGGCAATGTGCATCTGAGCAGGGGTTTTGCCTAAAGGCCTTGAGGAAATGCTGTTAGCATTTCACACTGTCGGCTACTGTTATTACTCTAGTAATGAACTGTAGAGAAACATTTAAACGGAGTGAAAGGGACCTTAGCAGCAAATGAGATGCAATGAGGTGTTACGAAATATAAATCTCTTTGGGACTGAAACGTTTTTTAAAAACAAGCAATTTTTAAATATTTCCAAAATAAAGTACTCATAAATTTAGAATGCACTTTGGAGATCTACGGTGAGGTAATCCACGTCAGCATCTAGCGGTGAGTGACTTGGTTTCGATGTGACCGGAATAGGCCGAACGGGCTTTTGGGTCGCTTTGCATGGGAAGAGTAGAGTGTCAGCAGCAAGCTTTGGATATGTGAATGTTGATGGCATATGCTGGTGATTCACACGTTAACAGGGACTGGAAATCTGGAAGTGAAGTGGAGTTCATGTAAAAGAATGTAACCTCACAGAGTCCTAAAGGGATTTTAAGCTCATGTAACTTCTGTTAAACCTTAATAAAATTGTTTCAGTGCCACGCCTGTTTATTTTATCCATCCATCCATCCATCCATCCATCCATCCTTCACCCACAATCTGTAGAGGATCATAGTCTTTCACTTATACTACTCACAAAATAAATTTTAAAAATATATTTAATTTTACATAACACATTTCAACGAATAAAATTTTAATTAAAAAACACATGCCACTACTTATCACTAAATAAACGGTGATGTTAAATGTAAATATACATTGCTTCATGCACCTATTGGATACGTCGTCTGTATGTTTTATAATTGCAAACATAAATATACAACTGGCATTATAGCAAGATGTTTATCCTTCTGTATCTTTGGCCTCACTGACGATAAACACGTCCACATTCAGGAGAGCCGTGCTTAACTGGTTAAACGGAGATGAATTTAGCAACAGCCTACCTCTTAAGTCTTCCTGGCATTACCGCTACGGGCCGCTGGCACCAGATACACCTCCCAGCTAAAAGTGCACATCATCATTGTAAAAGGAGCGGTTAAAAGGCAGCCCCGGACAGGTATCTGGATATCCAGAGCATACTAATTGAGTGGCAACTTCTAAGTACCTGTGTTATACCATTCAAAGTTAATATAAAACTGAATCTGTACAGCAAATTATCCTCCACGTTTGCTCTGAATTTTTCATTATTTTTTGAGTAAGATCTCGTATAAATAATAATCATTCTTAATTACTGTACTAGATATATACTATGTCGCAATAATTCACACGCAAAAAGAGGTTTAACAATACATGCGTGCATAATGTTCATTATGTGATGATTAGGCTATTATCATACAGTGATACTGCAAGACATCGCATCAACGTGATAATTGCATGCTTACATGCAGAGGCGTATGAATTGAAACAAAGCCGTACACTACACGTGCAGGTTACGCGTGACGTGACGGGCATAACTCGGTGAATGAAGTGAGTAACTCGAGCATTATTCTTTCAAACACTCCCGCACATTAGGAAACAATCTATTGTGCAAGGCGTTTAGTCGCACAGCACGTGAGAATCCCGTAATCGCCGAGTTATGTGATTGGTCGCGTTTCCAAAAGCGCCTTTGATGTGTTCATTCCCTGCAAATAAAGTGCAGTTCGAACGTTCTGCTGTATGCTGTGAGTGCCTGGGCTGTGTTAGCAGGTTTTTGTTTGTAATGTTATGGGAAGAAAGTTTGGGAATGTTGTTGCTGGGTCCCCTAAGTGTTTTGACAATGTGTGGGTTGATGGTGGCGGAGGAAGTCAAAGATCGTGACTTTGTGCCCTTGTTTCAGCCCAACAGAAATTCTCCCAAAGGCAAAGATTCCAGTACTAATATGACCCATGGAAGAATTATCCTGGGACTGTCCAGAAAAACTAAATATGGTAGTTATAGTAATCGAAATGAGGATAAACATCATGGAATGACTCCTGATGTTGCTGAACATGATAATCAGTCTGACTTTGGTGAGCAATGGTTGACCTGCAACCCTAAAGTGTGTGTGTTCGTAACTTTAATTCCATCCAATTGACCGGTTTCTAGACTGGAATGAGTTGACAAAACTGCAGGAGGAGGTCTTTGGTTCTTCTGGTCCTCGAAGTCCAGCTGTTGAAACATTGCTGAAAATGAAGCCGATTGTCGAGTGTGGGGCTGATCTCATGACCCTCCGTGTGAAAAGTGGCTCTTTGCTCTATCTTCTGGTAGACAGAGGTATGTGCCCCCCCCCCCCCCACCTCTCCCCAGCCTAATTGTAGGGGTGTATGTGTGGGTTTTTTTTTTTTTTTTATTAAAAAAAAAATATATATTTCCATGGGCCTCTGCTTGGCAAGTCTACTAGGAGTGTACTTTTATTGGTTCTGAATGGTACCTCTTGTATGCTGTAGGGGATGCTTCCCCCCTCCCCTTGTCAAAGCTGCCCCCACATTGTGGATATTCTCTGAGCACCACATGGAGAGACACTGTCTTTACAGCGCCCTATGATGGCTGTTATGGTGTGAAGGGGGTATTGCCTTCATTTCTTCCTATGTACTTATTACTACCCCCTCCCCGCCCCCCCTCCACCCCCGCTCCCGGTCAGCCTCCCCCTTCCTACCGCTCCAAGTGCGTCGTCCCCTTGGCTGTAGGTTCGCCGGCGGTGC
>JAAGVU020000043.1:9408955-9483339 GCA_011763525.2 Mormyrus iriodes | reverse complement strand
TAAATTAGACTAAAAGGCATATTTAACTACAGATGGAGAACAACGGGCATAGGCTCGAGGGTAGAGCCCCAGGGACAGGTACCTCAATGGGAGAGAGTGGTACTTTTTTCCCCCCCCCCCCCCCCCCCCCCCCATGTTGATGTTGACTAATGGCCATCATTCCCCTCTTAGGGTGACAGCTACGTTTTGCCATTACGTTGGGGTGGTACCCCTCTGAGAATGACCTGTCCTGCTGGACCACATGTTGCTGCTTCCCCTGCTGTTTCCTGCCATCCATCTGGCATGGTGGTGACCATTCCAGCTAGTGCTGATGCTAGCAAGCTCACAATCAAGTGTATGTTCCAGTCTCTAAAACTGGTGCCAGAGTAATACTGGTGTGAGCTGCCTGGCCTTATCACTCAGCTGTGGCTCTAGATACTGTGATAAATGTACCCCCCCCAGCATACCTTTAACTTAAAAATGCTGGGAAAGTTGATGGTCCATAGCTATGATCAATTTTTTTTTTTTTTTTTTTTTGTCTATACCAACATCAGTAACTAGGTACATCAACCATTAATTCCTGTTGGCATACTTAATGGGATTTTTTTTTTTTTTTTTTTTTTTTTTTTTTTTCCTATGTATCGACCTATAGAAACTACTCTTAAATGTGGGGTCTCTTCCTGTTTCAGATAAAGGAACCTGGAATCCTTTGCTGTGGGTGTCTGTGCAGTGTGGGTATAGTGTGGTGACTTATTCTGGGGGGATTGTGGTCACTGCCCCTTTTGCAACATGTGGGGAAACTAAGGTATGTCTCAGTCAATATACAAGACTGCTGCTTTTAAATATGAACATGTAATTTCCCTGTAACTGCTTTTTATAGTGCACTACTCTAGCAGCTAATGCTTAACTACATTGGCATGACTTAAGCATTGCATGATTCTTGTAGTACAGAAGCATTGGATTCATCAGCACATACCTCATAATATGGCTTATCCTGTTCCCTCTTACAGGATGGGATGTACACCATGGAATTCATGGAGGGAAAAGTCAAGGTTTCCTGTCCTTCCCAACCTCTGACTGGCCCTCATTCTGTTCCTTCTCCTGAGCCTCCACAGACTAACATTTCTCATCCCTCCTTTATCATGTCTCCCAAGGAACCCCGTTTCACTCCACCCCCTGTAACGGTCCCTTGGGCTCCAGTTCCTGTAACTTTTGCATTACAGAAACCTGTATCCTGGCACAATTTGGTCCCTCACCTGCCCACTCATGCCCCTGTACACTTCAAACCGGTCCCTCACCTGCCCACTCATGCCCCTGTACACTTCAAACCGGTCCCTCACCTGCCCACTCATGCCCCTGTACACCTCAAACCGGTCCCTCACAATGTGCCTGGTGCCCTAGTTCATCCAGTACCTCTGTCCCATAAACGTACAACTCCTGCTCCCCACCCCCACTTCCCACCACCTCTTTGGAATCCTAATGCCAAGTATTCCCTCCTTCCTGTCTCTCCTCCCTCTTTCCCCTTACCTGCCCCAGTTGCCCCTGTGACTCCTACCCCTGTCATTCCCAAGCTTGCCCCACCTTTCCCTCGCCTTCCTACTGGTGCCCCTTATACTCCAATTCCCTGGTATTTTAATCTGCTTAAAACTCCTGTTCCCATCCATCCTCACTTCTACCCCAGGCCACCGAAACCAACTCCAGAGATCCCCACTTTCCCTAGGTCACCTCCAGCAGCCATTCCTCACCCTCTCACTGACCCACTTTATACTCCCATCCCCAAACCTGCATTCCCTCAGCCAGTTAGACGCCCACATCCAGCCCACACTTCTCCTGCCAGTCCCCATAACCATGATCTCTTCTACCCTGCCCTCCTTAAGCCCCCTATTCTGTCTCCCATGGTTCCTGAGCTAGTTAGACCTGTTGCCCCTGCTGTTCCCTGTCTTTTCCCAGCATGCCCCTGGCCTCCTATATCCCATCCTGTCTTCTACCACAACCATATGCACTTCAACCTAGGCTCTCGCTTCACAGACTGTGCTCAGACACACCACGACAAACCATACACTTTCCCCAAGTTCATGTTGCCGTCTCATAGGCACCATAATCTGCAGGATTCCTCAATGTCTCAAAGATGGCATCATTATGAAAATCCTCATGTTCCACTTTCTCAACCATTCTCCCACTTTTGGGACCTTGTTGCTCCATTCTCTGAACCCTCAAACCATATGAGAAAAGAGCACAAGGGCTCACTTCCCCAATCCTACAACCCCAATTTATATTGGAATCCAGCACATCCAAAACTTCTGGGGCCCATGAAACTCTCCCAAAACTGAGACTGGATGAGTATTCTGGAAGCCTGTCTCTGCAGCAGCAAGTCTCTCATTCCCCTGGATCAGGTTAATCCCTGATTTGACTTCCATGGCAAGTGGCTTTACTGTTGGGGGGTGGTCTTCCTCCCTCCTGTCCCTTGTTTATGGGCCTGATCTCTCACCTGTTGTGTAGTTAATGTGACTGCAGGACTGGCTCATGTTCACCTGCAGAATTTGACTGTCAGCTCATGGTTTGTCTGCAATAAACATCTAAACTCACCTTGTGCTTTCTGATGGCTGTCACTTTTGTGAGAAGTGAGACCCTCCCTCACATGTGTAGTGCTAAGCGGAGACTGCTTGCTGCATATTTCTGTATAGGTTATTCTCCTCACTGGCACTCTAATCTAATATGGTGAACTTGGCTGCATCTTCTGTTGACTCATTGCTATAACCTTTTGACTAGCAGAGTATTTTGTAGTCATTAGTGGACTTTGGTAGCTGTGGAGTTTCTCACCTGCTTCAGTGTCACTTAAATCTAGCTGTTATGGCATGTCACTCAATGTAAAAACTCTCACTGATCTAAGAAGTAGCATGTAGCTTTTTCCAGCTTATGCCATTCAGAATTTTAATGGGCCCTGGTCTAAATCGAGCTTAGCTTCTGTAACTTCTTTAAGCCTTTTCTGAAGTTGTGGTTCTCCATGTTTGGCTTCTACCCCTTCAACGCCTTGGTGCTGTATGTCAAAAGATCAAAACGTTTTCAAATCTTTTGCGTAAGAGATGAGGTTTACCATAGGTAAGTGAAACTCCATTGACTTCTACAGGGAGTTGTAGTTATTGGAAAAATTAGACGGGTTAGACATTTGGAAATGGCTTTTTTTTAAATTTTTTTTTTATTAACAGTTCAGTGGCTCATTGCACTCTCTAATGCTGTGTGTATGTGCGGGGGTGTGAATTGTTGCTCATGAGATGTTAAGGGTCTCTGCGTTGGGCCAAGCCAGTTACTAGATGGTTGGGGGGGGGCTAGAATGCACTAATAGAAAATGTGCCTCCAGCACTGGGGAGAGACCCATCTTATCCTTGCCATGGACTCTGCCCCCTCCTATCTGGCAAACGCTACAGGCATGTCTGACCTAGGCTGTGGAACAGCATCTTCAAGCCTGTCAGAACCCTCTGTTGGTTGCTGCCCACCTATCTAAAGCTAAAGGCCTTCGCACCCCTTTCACAGTGGCACCATCACTTTGCACGTTCATGCAACTGCGTTGCTATTTTTATGGTTGAGTTTAATCATACATAGGTTTTATGTTTCTGCCGCCTTTGTATTTAAAATATCCTTTGCATACATCGTGTCTTGCTGCCCTTAGCTTGTCTTTACTTGCCTCTGTGTTGTCTGTAGTCTTGTGTTCATCCCCCTATCATACGCCGTCCGATGACTTGCACATAAGTCCATGTACGTGTAACCCCGTTGGGTCTGTCTGCTGCTTTGTAGTGCCAGGGGAACATTCTCTCATGCCACTGTAAACCTCTCTGTGGATCATATGACAATAAAACCCCACTTGGCTATATACCTAATGCGCATTGGCTTTATTAATCCAAACTATATCTTGTAGAACATCTTTATATACCTTCTCTAAGCTGCAATTCTGTCAGATTATATGAGTTTATACATAAATGGCTTTCATTGAATCAGCTCTTTAATAGCCTTTTTAATATTATTAATGGTTTTCTTCTGTATGAGCATATGAATAGAGCTTTCATGAATCATTTGGCTGTAATATGATTTTTGTGGGTTAGGCTTTCTTCAAGTTAGGTTGGGCAGTGTGTTATACCAAAAACATTGAAGGCATGACGTGATTTGGTTTTGAAAAGGTAGTGGTTTATTTATGGATTAAAAGCATTTTTGGTAATTAGTGCAGGTAAGCTGTGTTTCAGGGCTCAGTATTAAATAACTGAAATTCAATATTTTTCCCCCAAAATGAAAATAAGAAAATATTCCATAAACTTACATATAATTTGCTATCAAAAGACTTAAACCCTGTATGATTGCATTGGTACAATAATTCAACTTGAATTGTAGTGCCTCTTTATAGATGTTCATCAGCCAGATCCCTAGGGGGGAGAAAAAAGAAGCAGTTAAAAATAACCTAGTTTTATGGTAAGTCATAAGTTAATGTGGGGGCCCAAAGTGATACTTGTCTATAAGGCAGTGATGAGAGGAATGACTGCAAGACTTTCTTTCCAGTCAGAGGTATGTCTTGTATGTCTGGCCAGCATTCTGCTTTTAATGCATCTAAGGTCTCAAAATAACCCCCCCCCCAATCCAAAAAAGGCCTATCTTTCTAGCACTGTGTGTGTCACACTAAGGTGTAAGGGAACTAAGCGGCTGCATAGGCCCCCCTGTCTGATCAGCCTGTCAGAATTGGCAGGAAAATAACAAATGATAAGTAGGTTAATCACATTTGTCTTAGGGAATTGTTAACACTCAAACTATACGGGTGATTGGTGGGTGGCCCTTGTCATTTGTGGCCCCACTAAAATGTCCCCTGCTGGTGAGAAGCCCTCACCCCACAACAGTCTCCACAGATGGTTCCAATGAGGCCGTTGATGGTCTGCATTGCACACAGCGCCCCCTGCAGGATGCCCATCACCAACAGCAGAGAGAACAGGGTGAGGTGCCAGGGCACGATGTTGTTCGGGCTCTCACACAAGTCCCATGTTGAGTGGTTACTCAGGTAGTTTCTATGGGGTGCGACAAGTGCAGAGGTGAGACCAGCATAAAGGAGTGAATGGGGCTGTTCATCGAGGGACAGGTGCTAGTCTGCGTGCAAAACAGCACACATGGCCTGATTAAACTCAGAGAAAGGAAACATGGATGAGTGGAAAAAGTTGGGTAAAACCCTATCCAAGGTTAAGTAAATAGCCATCTCTATAAACGCTGAAATGATATGTAAAATGTTCTTTACTCTCCTGACAGAATGGTGCGTACCGGGATAGCGAATATCAGCTGAACAAAGGAAGACACCTGGGGAATAGCTGTATTATGATAACATTTATAACCCTTTATTAACTTTCTGGGCAATAAAAGTCACCGCCCTGGCTAAGCAGCGCATGCAAATCTCCATGCAGCTGGAGTCTTTATCAGACGTAGGCAAAATCATTACCGTCACATTATGTTACGGGCTATTAACATTTGCTTATGATTTCATTGTTAATCATAAAAACCAAAAAAAGTATGGCTGGCTGCCAGGTTAGTATTAAATGGAAATATATAGCTTCGAGGTTATTTCTGTATCTTTTAAACAAGACTTTGCAATGTGACAAAATAAAAGGAATCGGTGAGGCACACCTAAACAAGCATATTCTGAACTAATGGGGATGCGGACATTTTCGAGGCTCGTTTAACATGACAATCAATAACATGGAGACGAAACAGAAGCACCGTCCCTTACCCATTGCTGAATGGGTAGGTCCAGTTGTATGATGCTGTGGCACATTTGGGCCCGTGGTTTATGGCTACTGAGGAGATGATTACAGAGTACCCTGCCCCTAGGATGCCCACCGCAGCAAAGATGATCGATGTAAACATCTGTAGGAGGTGAAGAAGGGGTGGGGATGCAGGAGGGAGAACATATAAGAATTTAGGTCACTGAGGTGGACAGCTACCTGGACCCCCGCAGAACCTCTATTCTATATGACTTATTTGATGAGTCTGTTTGAAGTAACTTTTAGTACATCGTAATTTTTGTTACGGTCAACAAATCCTCTGAAAGCTCATGGTTTTTAACCGTGCCCGAATTTCTTAATTTTGTATTAATTCCAGAACCTTCTGCAGTACTTATTGCCAGCACGCGTGCAGCTCACCGCAAAGCGCTTCCCGCAGCTCTCGTTGCCACAGCAACCGCAGCAGTCATTGTTCTTCAGGCCCAGGAAGACAAGGGCTGGGAACATCATCTGGAAGAGTAGAGCTTGATTGGGTCACCTCCCTCCCAACGGGCTCCCGTGTGACACGGTCCGCTTATCAGTTAGAAACGTCACAGGCTCTGAGCCGTCAAGGCCAAATACAAATATCGTTCCTGTTTTAATTTCCCCATCATTTCAATTTCCCCAAAAAGTGACCTGACCGCACTTACATCAATGGAAGTCACAAACACAAACAGCTAATGTAGAAGTAGTTCAAGTCAATTGTCCAAAGAAATAATTGCAATTATCATTAATATGTTAGCCTATATAACATAAAATGAATGATTATTAACCATTGGTGACCATGTATTTATAATTCTATATTCTTTTGATATTTTACAAAATGCACTAATACTACAGATAATAAGTCCGTTGCTGTTTAGAAGAGTTTTAGAAATGATTTAATTGAAGCAAACAAAAGTAGTTTCACAGGATGCTCGCAAGCGAAATGTTTTGCTGGTTTGTCACGCTACCCATGATTTCTCCCCAGAATCTACTCACCAGAACTCCTGAGCCAATAATCCCACCTAAGTAAAACACCTCATCGGTGATGTGTGTGCTGTCGTCTGCCGGCACGCCGCCTGGAAAGAAGAGCAGGATGTTGCAGAGCATGCAGAGGACAGCCAGCGGGATGAGGGTGATTCCGAGGCATTTGGCAAAGCCGCCGGTGCACATGGTTTGGCGAGTCCTGCGACAGGAGCACTGCTCGTGAAGCCAGGCCGTTCAGGGATGGTCATCTGGGCAGGAGGGACCTTATAAAGTCATGGTCATGTGATGTCGTTCATTCAATCTTAATGATCAATCCAATCTCCCTCTGTGGCAGGCAGCTAGCTATCTCAGTTAATCTTCTACTAAGTTTTCTGCTCTGTCAAGCCATTGTAGGAATAATATCTATGGTACATGATACCAAAAAGCTGGAATCCCCAGTGCTGGGTTGTAAAATTCCAATAGGATGCCTTTGACTTATAGTTTGCTTAAAAATCACTGTATCACAGTGTTCTGTTAGCTGAACCAATCACTTTAACAAAACACTTTGTTTGATCGATGAAGACTTGTTACTTGCTTCTTGCAGGACCATGAAATCTTCCTGTACTATAGTATTTAAATATATGAAATTCCGATTTCTCTATCATACATATTTATGTAGCCCAATTAGGCATAAATGAATAAACGTCATGCTTTGAACTTTAGCTGCAGCTCTACGCTAAAAATCTGTTTTATTTTATCTATCTATCTTAGTTATTTATTTGTTTGTTTTTTACTGGGTTTATAAGTTGTAAGTTGTCAGATCCAGAGTTGTTATAGTATACTGCATATATTGATATGAAATAGAGCAAAATAAGTTGAGTATTCCTTGCTAATCAGTGTTGTCTTAAAATCAAAAGACAGGATGATTCCATGGGTGGTGTCCGCTGATTATTCATGAATTATAGACTTAGAAATGCCCAATACACACACAATGGGAGGTGCAATCCTTGAATTTCAGCGTGTCTGAATTTGGTAACTGCTGTTGTAATGTATGCTTAAATGTGTTTTTTTAATGTTTATCTAACATCCTGAGATTATGTCTTCTGAATGGGAGCTTCCTGATTTGGAAAATGGTTTTCTTCAACAGTCTGGGTGAGATCAACAGACTCATATACACTACAGTGTTTTATCAAGCCCACGGAGTGAAATTTTTTACCAGGATCCGCCTAGTAATGTGTGGGTGAGAGAGTGTAGGGATGGATGTTATGCTTGGCTTCGGTCTAACCTGCCTGCTGCTGTTATTCTGCACCTGCGCAGAGAAGCACCTTCTGTACAGTGACTCAGTGGGCTATCTCTCTGTGCCTGTGATCAGAAGGTTATTGGTTTGAGGCCTGGCCTCAACAGAATAATCACATGTCCATGGGCCCCCGGTACAAGGCCCTTAACCCCCAGCTCCAGAGGTGCTGCATGCTGGCTGACCCTGAAGTGTGACCCCCCCAAGCTTTCTCTCACCTGCATGTGTGTTCGTCGCGAGCAAAATGGGGCAGGCATTCCAGAAAAGCATTCCAATGTACTTATGCAGATGGAAAATAAAGGATCATTTCACTTCATATAGTATAACTGCATGTCGACCCCTTTGGCGTTTGGCTGACCAGCCAGAGCTATTCACATGCAGGTCCGTGATGATGTCATGCATCAAAGACAGCGCTGTCTCTGCCCCCCCCACCTGCTTCCAGAATCCCTTTCCCAGCTTTGTGATTTGACTTACTTAAAGTGGTATTGAGTCAAAAGCTCAGTATGACTCCAGTTTTTAAAGACATGGCGTGACGTGACTTGAAATATACGGACGTAAAATTAGGGGTGTCATTTTTTTAGGGCCCCTGTCACTCAATGTGTGTGGATGTATTTTCTACTCATTTCTGTGGAGATTTAAGTCCCAAAATCAAGTTGAAAATCAGACATTGTGGGAACTTCCCCGCGAAACAAACATTGTTTTTTTTTTGGCTGCTTTATAAATGTATTAAGTATCAGTTTACATTTGTTTTTGACTTTTGTTGGTTGGGGTGAGGGATTATTAATTACATTAAATGGAGAGTCAAAGGGAAATCCCCGCTAATATCTAAATACAGGCAGTGTGTGTGTCTCCGTGCTTGAGAGTGTAGGATTGAATGTAAACAATAAAAGAATGTATTTTTATCAGCGCACTGGCTCTCCCCTCTGCTGCAGGAAGTCCCTTCCCGTGTCATTGTGCCAGAAATACGTACTCAGTATCCTTGATGTTGTGCCTTCCCTGCATTTTCCCTCTTTCTGTTCCATATCGAAATGTTGACAAATTAACGTTCATGTAACTCCCCCTTCATGTTTGTCAGTTTTCTATAGAATTTTGTTGGTTAACTGAAAAGACACTGGAGACCTTGGTCATCTACGAGCAACAGGGGGCTGTGTTTTCAGATACGGTGCGTCTCAATGATATCGATGGCCTGTTCAGTCGTCAATTCTATGTTCAATAAAGCAGGGTTGCTGGTGATGTCACGTGGATTATCTGTAAATAAAACCTCTGCTTATTGTAACTGTTATGAGACTTCATATAGTATAAGAAGAAGAATCTTAGAAGGAGCTTGTAAGAATCTCACAAGAATCTTATAACACAAGAAGAATTCTTACAAGCATGTCCTTTTTTCTTGATTGTGGATTGCGAAAATGTTATATAAACTGATGGTGGCTATGAATGACTATCATGTAATTTTATGAAAACAAATTTTCCATTGCCAGATATTTAATTTCCTGGCCCCGGGAGAAATGGGCGATGGATTAGTCAGGGTGACCAGGAGTATCATTGGAACCTTGGGAAATATATCTTGGATTTTTTTTGTATGAAACAGTCATACTTATCTCGTTTGCTCTGAGGAGAGCTTAAAGAGTAACACAGTGAAATATTCAGCAAAGCTCCATTCCCCACCCTCTTATTGTAAATTTTGATACAGGGGAAACTTCCACTAATGATTCAAAGCAGTTTCAGAGGGCTTTGGGAAAGCAGGTGGGTGGGGGATGCGATCACTGTGGGAATGAAGTCTCCTTTGTCTGTGAGCTGTGATACAGCCAGTGTTGGGTCCCTCGCACCGTCCCCTCAGGTACTGTACCTGCCTGTGACAGTCAGGCTCCGCTTACCTTAGATAAACGTGTTTACTTCCTCGTATGTCATCTCCCTCCCAAAAAACGTCCTTCTCTTCACCCCACACAAGAGTAAAACAGCAGTTCAGGTCTGGACTTTAGACTTTCAGCTTGATAAGCGAGCGGCGGTTGACTGAAGTTCCTTTCCTTTTTGAAAATACAGTCAAAAATAAAACCATAAACTTTATCCCGAGCTAATACTAAGTTCCTCTGCAGTATTCTAAAGCGAATATTAAACCGAAGGTGCCATCAGCTGAATGTTTATTTGTCCAAGTTCAGAATTTAATTTTGCAAACACAGCATTTATAATGACCATGAATGGACTCAGTAAGACATTTCAAATTAAAATCATTACACAGAGCCCTGCGATTGGTTGGCTCCCCATCCTGCGATATTCCCTGCCATGTGCCTGTTGCTTCCACATCTTTGCTGCTCCAGACCCCTGTGACCCTGCATAGGATGAGTGGATATGGAAAATATGAAAATATGGAATGAATAAATGACATAGTAAGGACTGTTACCATTAGGAATATTTTAGCAATAAAATGTTATAGATCCCTTGGATACAAAAGAGTTGTAGTGGGGATAGTTAGTGACTAAGGAAGTGAAGCTTTAGAGTCAATGGAAGGAGAAATTGCTGAGCTTTGTTGAACACCAGTTTCACCCAATGGGGAGTGAGCTAAACCTGTCTGTGACTGATATCCACCAACTATGGTTGTTAATGCCTAAGTCTTCATTTCAATACCACGAATATGCAGAACTGATAATTACTAAAACAGTGTGAGGGATTTGACCATGAATCTTACAGTCTTGCAATTACTTCTGAGCTCCATAATGAAATATTCTTTCTGTGTCAATTGTGCTATTTGTGCAATGGATTCTATTGACACAATTATTACATTCATCTGCAATTAAACGCGGGGCCCCAAAATTTCAGACGTCAAATGCAAATACGTGCAAAGGAATCTTTTCAAGAATCGACTTGTGCGGTGTTATAAGGCATTGATGTACTTTCCCTGATCCACATTTACCACTCTATATTTTTCCCAAATTGTTTGTATATTTTTTGCGGATATGCACGTAGTAATCCAATTTTCTCTGTGACTTCAATAAAAAATGCACTTCTCAGTTCTTAAAGAGGGAATGGTGTTCATTTTATAAGATGAATTACTTCTATATTTTGGACTACTATCTGGGTGTATACTTATGTGGAGTGAAAATTCCTAAGACTTGCATAAATTATTGTCCATTCCTAAAATTCTCATGGAAATTTATCCCCTGCAATGGGTTGGCGCCCCATCCTGGCGCCCGTAACCTCCGGGATAGGCTGTGGACCCCCCGAGACCCTAAATAGGACAAGCGGTTACAAAAATGGGTGGATGGTTGGATAGATGAATATTTTATAAAAAAGATCGTATAAAACACAGTAGCTCCAGTTGGTTATTTGAACACAAACAAACACATTCATACAGTATATATATATGTACATATTATATATATATGATTTTGATATAATAATATTTCATTCATATATATACTATCTTTTTAAGCATGTTATTTTACCAGAAATATTCCCCTAAGTTAAACATGGATTTTAAGGGTGGACCAGGAAATAGCTTCATTGTTTAAAGCGCTGAGAGAATTATACCATGGAGCCATTTCCTGTTTTAGAAAATAAAAGGGTCATTCCTGCGCGGCGCCCTCGTCGCAGTTGCTTTGGAGAGGTCTGTTTTGTAAGGCAGAGGAGTCATGCTCCTCTCTGCATGATGGCTTTTGCCACCCCCTGGGGCCTCCTTCTGCTTTCTGGGACACCCTCAGCTGTACTGTCACACTTCCCACCAGAGCTTTATATATTTGGTAAACAGGCTATTTTGTCCAACGCAAAGTGCATTGCATGCAGTTACCCATTTGCGCAGATGTGTAAAGGGATATTTTTGCCAAACCCTTGCTTTTCTCAGGTGTATGACCATGATGTCCATTGGAAGTGGCATCCTCCACATACTGAAAAACTGATCTTGGAATCATAAGCCATAAGATTCTATCTACCTGCTGTCTTCTTTCGTGCCAATTGTTTTACAATTCATTTTAACACTGTATTGGTAAGGTGCCTCAAGCTAAAGATATTTTAACAATATAAATACTACTGGAAGATTCAGAGTAACACCTGAATAAATGGTGTCACCATGGTAGCCTCTATATCCTGGATATGTGCACACAGTTCATCTGGTCACACATAGCGCTAGGTGTATGATATCTAACATCAGGGCCACACAGGGACTTTTCAAGGGGCAGATGCTTGACCAGTAAAATGTTCCAACTGGGGGGGGGCATTATAGTCCATTTGCATGATCGGTGATCAAAAACATCATAAAATTTGCTGGGGGTTGGTGTTTCCTCATTATTAGTAAAAAAGGGGAGCTCAGGACTGAAAACAGAGGAACTTTTAAAAGAGGTACAAGCCCTTTTTAGCATTTTATAAGTTTTAGCATTAGGATAATGCTAATTATGTTAAATAAAACAGTCACCACGGCTGTGAGGCATGAAGACAGCGATGAACTATGCTGCAGTGTTTAACACAAAACTGCATCACACATAACCTTCATGTGCCTACATGCTTTTATCGAAGTTAACCCTGCATGTGCAGTCCAGGTTTTTCTCCGTTTATTAATGATTGAGCCAAAGTGTCACGTCTCCCACATATCACATTATGACAAGAGTGATGATGGGAAATCGATATTTCTGTGATATATACCATTGTTCTAAAACATATCTACTCTCAATAACATTTTTCAGAAGACATTTCATTTGAAAAACAACTGCATTTGATTTTTTCAAATAAAGTTCAGCAAATTGTAGGACAAGCATAAATACAACCTACAATCAATACACAGCGGATTTGTTGTGTTGTTTTTTTTTTTAAATAATTTCTAATATGTGCCATTTGAATATTTTCTGATTTACGAAGCACGAGCAGTAACTGACACACTTTTTTTTTTTCCTAGGGAATGCTAGTGTGGTTCTTCGGTTTCGGTCCACAATGGGGCTTGTAGAATTGGGGTAAAACAGTCACATTCTGCCCGTGGCTGTTTATTTCATGCGACACTTCCTGCTGGTGCAGGCGGATTAGCTGAGATGCACACGCAACCCTAACAGCCCCAGAATCTGGTACGGAGATCATCGGCGTGAGAGATGATTGATTCTACCCACAACAGCAAAGCGATTATTTAGTCACAGAAATGCAACAAGCATTTCTTTGTATTGCATTATGCATGAAAAACAAATATACTGCAAACCTCACCTGTGTGTCACTGAAGTAAATATAATATATTTATATTATAATACAGAATGACATGTACATTCCTTTAATAATACATAATATATAATGTTTTTAAGTTGTTGACCATCTGCTGTGTTTAACCGGATCATAGCCACTACATAGTATTATAATAAATTCTAGAGATTGCACACTCTCACTCTGCATGAAGCAGGTTCTTGCATGGATATTGTGTTTTACTTAGCAAAATACATATAATGTTTGGGTTTTTCCTTTAAGTTTTTAAGTTCGTCCCTTATATTCTTAGTGTCTGCGTGCATTTATCTGAGGTACTGCATGGAAGGAGTGTATGGTTATAGATCAATACCTATAATGACAGCAAAGACTACATCAAATGAGTAGTGTGACACGGTGAAATGTCATTCAAAGGGCAATGAGGCTAGGTGTGCCATTTCCTGTCAACTCAGAGAAGGAGGTGTGGTCTGTGAGAGCTCAGGATAAGAGACACCTTCCAAACCGGACCTGGCATGAGCTCACCTGATGGCTTGTATTGATTAAGGATAGGCCCTCTCACATGTCGTTGAGCGCATTACTCACCACGGTGAGCTTTAGGACACTGGAATGCATTAAGCACATAAAGACAATTGTTTTGGAATGACCTATTGTGACCTCAGTACCTGTAGGTGCAGAGACGAGAGTGATTTCGGAATAGGGAAAAAAAGTCATTCCGAGCGCATTCAAAATGTCTATGTGTCAGTGGGTTTGGGGAATATTCTAGAGAAGCGTGGTTCAGCTGTAAAAGCATGGACACCCTTTCCATGGCCTCCATTTCCCAGGTCTTTGTTCCACCATGTCCCTGGTTAAAGGGGATGGCCACGGCGAAGCCTCACATCCCGTCTTTGGGGCAGGCTGGAAGTTGTTGCGTCACTGTTTTTGTTCCCTTAACCAGGATGGGGGGGGGGGGTTCCCATACAAATGCTGCGCCCACTCACACCCCCCAGCGCAGACCCACACACGGCCTCGGAGGTTCAGGATGAGCTCCAGGACTTTTGCTCGGCGCCTGGGTGTCGCCCTCTTTGTGTTGGCGATCTTCTGCATCCTGGCCAACACCTTGCTGTATTTCCCCGACGGGAAGGTCGAGTACGCCAGGGAGAAGGAGCGCCTCACCAAATATGTGAGGTACTTCGCGGGGATCGCAGGCGGTGGCTTGGTGGTGAGTACGCGCTCCGGCTTGAGATGTCCCGGGACTCCTTGGGTGACCCAGGATTTCCCAACCCAATAAGCCACAGAATCAGACGAAGCTGATCAGAACCCACAGAATGTTACACTGAGATATTTGAGGGCTCCCTTAATGATCCCACTTAAACGACACTAAATTCTTTATTGAAATAAACACCATAAAATGTATTATTATATTCAACTACTGTATTATATTGAGGAACTTGAGTGTGTTTGCAGGATGACTTGAGAATAATTTCCACAAATAAAATGTCACATGGAAGAACTGATTACTAAATTGAAGAACAAAAAAAATGCAGTCACCTTTTCAAGGAACAAAGAAAATGACATTGCCATCTAGTGGAGGAGTCAAAATATTGACTTGCTGCAAATATGAATCCTTTTTTGCTTACATTTATGTCACTGAAACTGTCATCCAGAGCTAATTATTCATTTTGTATGCTTATAAAGCTGGATATTTCACCAGCTCAAGGGAGCTACAACATACCTCTTCCTGACTTGAGCGATTTTACCAGCGGTGCAGGGATGCAACTGCACCCCCTACTGGTCAGAAGAAAATACTGTTGAACATATTAAGTTCAATAAAATTAAATCATATTGTTGAGTTATATTTGAAAATGTGGCTTGTGTCAGTCATATCAAGGTGTAATAATAATTTATCGTAAATGTATTTACTATTTTTTACAAATGTATTTCTCTGAATGAAGGACTGGTTGGGCTCTCTCACCTTTCACCCCCTGGGCGAAAGGCCTAACCTGTTCTTTCTGGGACATGAGGTCACGACGTTTAAATTATAAATCCATGGCCTTTAAATACAATAGTGCAGACTGGCCTTTGAAATGCACTGTGGGATGCAGCCTGTGTTGCAGTAATTGTACTCAACAAGTGTGACACCGTGGTTTGTTTAGTCAGAATTAGGAGACCGTACTCCCTGAAGGAAGTAGACAGACAGCATCAATGGCCTGATGGATGTGTCCCTGTCTCTGCCTGCAGATATTTCTCCCGGCTACAGTTTTTATGAACCTGGGTGACTGTGGAGGTTGCGGTGGCCACCAGGACTGCGGGACGTGCTGTGCGGTGAGTCAGGGCAGTGGGTTCAGAGGTTGTGGCACTGGAGTTAACTGCAGTGAGCAGTAACCAAGGCTTAAGGGAGCAGAGTGGCTGCTTATCAGCCAGTGGCCACCAGGGTGCATTCTCATCTGATCAGCCTGTCATAGTGGGAAGGGAACAAATACATTAATCACATTTTTTCTTAGTGCACCAGAAAAGGTTGGGCTGGCCCTGATAGTGAGGTTGACTGTGAAGAGACTGGGCCATCTATGTTTAGAATGGCTCTGAACGGGAAAAATTTGACCTTTCAACATTTGAAACAGCTCCCCCAGCTGAGTAATAAGTCAGCTGGATTGCCTTAATTCTAACTTTGATTTAAGTTGATGCCCCGTTTAACTATTAGACGAAGCTTTAGCAGAAGTTTAGAACCGACCAGGGTTCTGATTAACTAATCTGCTGTCCATGTGTTTAGCTGTTTGGTTCTGTGGTGGCTGCCCTGATCGGTCTGGCGGGCTCTGGGTACTGTTTCATTGTCTCGGCCGTGGCCCTGGTGGAGGGGCCCCTGTGCTCCACCAGCAAGAATTGGACATACCCATTTGTGAACCAGTCCGGGCAGTAAGTGGCCGCACATTGAGGACTGAAAAGCAAATTCTCGGATCGGAGACAATGCATTAATTATGATTTCCGTGTCTGCATACAGATACCTCATGAACCATACTTTGTGGGAGATGTGCAAGGAGCCAGAAAGAGTGGTGGAATGGAATGTGTCTCTCTTCTCCATCCTCCTGGCCCTCAGTGGCATAGAGGCGCTCATCTGCACGGTACAGGCCATCGCCGGCCTGCTGATGGTGCTGTGCAGGGCCTGGTGTCACCGGAACCACTACACACTGAACGCCTGAGCCCCCGCCAACAATCCCAAACTGCTAGAACTGACCCTAAGCCAGAATGGCCTGCAGGGGGCGCAATTTCTCTGCTCCCTGAGCAGAACGGATCCCTTCAGTAAATGTTCTCAAGGTCATCCCTGCATCCTTTCGCAAACCACCTGACAGTATTCTTTTGTGTTTTATGCATATAGTATATTTATGTAATACTAAACTGAAATTCTGTCGTTTTTGAAAAGGAATGTACATGTCATTCTGTATTATGAATTTTAAAACTGCATTTTATATTTTTATAACGTTTGTGCTTTCTTTAATTAAAAAATATAACTGAAAATGAACATTCATCTCACTGTCTGTCAAGGTGGCTTTTTCAATGAGAACTACTCGCTAGTGAATGAGAAATCTGTCAGTCAGAAGCTGGGTAGAGGTGTCCTTCTAAGGTATTCCTTTTGGCAGAGATTAATAGCATTTATTAGGAAGGATCAGTCATAACTGCTGAACTGTGGCTGTGCAACGTTACAGACAGTGAGTCAGACATAGGACACAGTGACAGGGAGTGGCCAGGCAGTTAAACGCAACAGCATTGGACAGATGCAGTAAGAGGTAGCAGAGATATGATTCGTTATTCAGAGGAGGGTATTGCGTCATCCAAACCCCTCGCTGAGTGCTTTGCCAAGACCTGACCTGAAACCTGAGAGTCCTCAGAATATGGGAAGGGGCCTTTAATTAATCCCCACAGGGAGCGTTTGCCAATAGGTTTAACTGCAGATTACAATTTTCAAAGCCACACATTTTATTGGAGCTCCTCCGGTACCTGACTGAAGGGTACAACAGCAGGAACCTGGGATTTTACCAGCACACTTGTGGCTACAAGGCTCTGCACTACCTTGTGCAGTTATGCATGCCTCCTTTCCTTTTACGACCTTGCCGGATTACAGACATAAATTTAGCAATGTACTAAAGTACACAGAGGTGGGATTCAAACCCCCACTGTCAGAGTTGTGAGGCAATAGCACTACCGTAAAACCACCGCAAAGAGGATAGAACTCTCAACCTCAAAATCCCCAGGGACAGGGGTGGGATTCAAACTATCACCCTGAAGGTGCAGCCCACAGAACCACCCCAGGATGTGTACGCTGTGCAGCATTAACTCTCTCTAACACTTTACTTGAGGGGGGCACAAATAATGCAGCATTATGCTATCACTTATGTATTAATTAACCACAAAGTAAGTCTTAGTTACATACTGATCTCATGTCCTTTCATCAGTAATGAATCGTGACACGTTTTATCTGAAGTAGTTACTAAACTTGTTGCTGTATCTGTTAATTCTGTAAACCTTTGTGAAGCACTAAGGAACTACTGAAGGAGCAAGTAACGAGTAACACACATGAAATACTCATCTCCTGTTTGTTCGTCAAGTCGTTTGATTCATCACGCATATTTTCTCTCAAGTAGCAATTGTATTTGTTCATGATTTGTAGTTCAGTAGTGACAGAATTACTAAGTATTTATAGCCCGTCAAGTAAAGCGTAACCCTATTCATGCTGCACTCATCTCTCTGCATGCTTTCTCAGTATTATCTGGAGAAATAGTGGCACAGAATTAGTTTGCTAACTCACAGGAACGTAGGAAAAATGTTATCTGGGCATTCCTAGGTTGGATTCCTTGGATCTCTTGTTGATTCATTTTCCAGCATAATGACATAGCACTCTGGGGGGCTGCACACCAGCATAGATAGGTGTATTTTATCATGAGCATTATATCATGTGAAAGATACAGATTATTATGTTGTGACCAGTGATATCCACAATAAAAAAAATGTAGTACAAGCTAAAACTTTGGGTTCTTCTAAATCAGAGCTAGATAAGATTTTAGCAACTTTAAGCTATTAGTCGAATTCTCCCCAAATGAGCTGGATGGGCCGAATGGCCTCCTCTCGTTTGTAAATTTCTTGTGTTCTTATGTTCTTAAAAATGAATAAACAGAGCACAGATCATTTTTACATGTAGGTTTTTTATTTCCGCAAAGGAACTGATATCATAGCACCTTTGAGTCAGTCTTGAATTACAGTTGGAAAAGTTTGGAAAGACTTTTGAATCTGTTAAAGAGGATGAGGCTGTGGTCAATCACCAGGGTCGTACACTACGGAAACTGGGAGAAAATTATCCGTAGAGAAAGTGCTTCAGAAAAAGCGAACTTTTCCAGGGCAGACGGGCGCTGGAGGTTGGGAGGGGTCGGGGTGCAGGGGGTGCAGGGCTATGGTCTCACGCTTCACTTTCGGTACCTCAGCTGATTCTGCGGACTCTGACAATAGGCTGGTGTTTTGGGGGTCGTGCAAGGCTATCATCTTGTGGTGCTTGTGGTGGGGATGGTGATGGTGGTGATGATGGTGATGGTGGTGCGGAGGGGCAACCACATCTGTAGTCTGGAACAAAGGAGAAGCACATCCAGCCCTATGGTTACACAAGCCGGTGGCCATTTTGCCTTGCATGGAGACGCACATGGCCCCGAAGGTCCAGAAGACTGCCTGTCTGGAGTTACCATACATCCAGGTTTCCCCTGACATGTCCTCTCTTTGGGCCCCCGTCCAGGCATCCAGGCAGTTTTTCAAAAATCGGCAGTTTGTCTAGGTTATTTTTATTTAAAAATTTAAAGAACATGCACATCCATGCGTGTCAAACTGCTCACAAATGACGTCAACTTCCAGAAACCTTTGGCACTTTGACACTTCCTTTTTGTTTTCATGTGAACAGTGAATTGCGTTGTCTGCTTGAAGTTTAACAAACTTTAGCTTAGCATTTTGTAACTATTGTTGAAAAAGGCTTGTATACACGTACAGTATATTGTGTCAACTGTGTGTAGATTATAAAACGAGAGTTAACTGTAAGATTACCATATTTCTGGATTTCCCGGAAGCGAATTTTTGTTTTATAAGGTGATTAGGAAAAGTGCATTAATATTCATAAGAGAAGCACTACCTGACTGACCAATGAATGGGAAAGCTCCTTAATATTCTGATCCCCGGACAAGCCCTCTTTTTCGTCTCACCTAATATGGTAACCCTATACCTGTCCATATCTCTCAGCTTAAGTTTTACTGCTGTCAAGCAGCTCCTGTCAGTTTGTTGTGCCCTGGCCATTTTTCTCAAAACATTCCTTAAGCAGAAGCTGCAAATCCATACCTTCCAAAGTTAAATCTTCAATGCACAGTAGGGGCGGATTTACAAACCTGGGGGCCCTAGTATGGTGCTTATATGGGACTCGTAATTACATAAAAATGTTCTGAGGGCAGAAATAAAAATGATTGGTTCAGAGAGATAACCAATCAGACTGAGAAGAGGTGGGTCCAAGCAACTAGAGAAGGTGGGACCAAGACATCTGATGGAAGCTTTCATTAGGTCCATAAACGCAAGCGGCACCCATGTACTCAGTTGCTTCCAATTTACCCAAGTTTTCCAGAGTACGGGGCCCTGAAGTTTGCCAAGGCCCTTACCTTTGGCCTAGCATAGCCTATGTGCTAATACGCCCTGATGAACAGACTCACTGGGGCCATCGTAATGAGGCGTGAAGCCATTTGGCCCACGTTTTTCCGACTCACACCGAGAAGAATTAAAAAGAGCCTTACCTGGACGACGTTGCACTGTATGGTTACAGGGCCATTGGGGAGCTGAACAGATGTGCAGAATCCTTTGCTCTGTGGCACACAGTGAGTTTTACATTAAATACAAGTCAGTGGCACCCTGTCATTGTCACATTATAGGCCTAATACAGTGACAGTGGCACAGTACATTGACTAAAGGTGAGTTAGTTCCCAGAGAACCTGGAGATCGGTTTATTTCCTGGCTCCCCAGATTACCAGGACGTCCTCCAGCAGCACAGATGTCCTCCCCCAGCCACATCTTCTCTTCCGCATACTTACAGCAGTCGCGTGATCAACGTGGGCACAGCTGTCATCATGATTGTTGACAGTGCAGTTGGTCGCAACAACAACAAACTCAGCTGAAATCTTTGCTCCGCCTCCTATGATCTGCAAATATAAAATATGAAACATTACACACAAGAATTCACTTCCACCATTTCCATGCCTTTTCCGAAAGCACTCTTCCACGAAGAGGCTGAATATGAGGAGAACATGTGAACTTCACACACACACACACACACACACACAGACCTGTATTCATTCCTTTGTGGGGACTCTCCATTCACTTCTATGGGAAAAACCCTAATCCCAACAATAACAACGCTAATCCCAACCCAGCCCTAACCTTAACAATTTAACCATAAATAACCAAACAAAATACAAGACTTTTGACAATTTGTTTTTTTGTTGCATTCACAGATTTACAGATAAAATTGAGGTTTATATTGTGGGGACCTGAATAATATCCCTACAAACTAAAAATGACCAGGTTTTACCACATTTTGTGCCTACAATGTAGCAAATACACAAACACACATACACACATATGTTTGTATTCATATCTTTGTGGGGATGGTTCATTCACTTTTATGAGAAAAACCAGAATCCCAACAATGACAAACATACCCAAAATACAAGAGTTTCAGCATTTTTAGTCGGTTGATTTTTATAAAATTGAGTTTCCTCTTGTGGGGACCAAAAAAATGGGGTCCACAATGTCAAAATAACAGGTTTTTATCACACTGTGGGGACATTTGGTCACCATAATGTAATATATACATGACCCACACATACACACATACTTTCCTCATGCACACTTACGCAAATGTGAGGCCCAGTGTTAACCCGATAACTTGGAGGGTGGGTGTCTTTTCTGGACCTCAGCTTAAGGTCACAGGGCAACACTCACCTGTGAGGACAACCTTCCGACCTCCAGCAGGTCAAAGTAGACCCTTTCTGAAGGAAGTGCCGATTTATTGTTGAAGGCAGCCACTGACCCCTTGACAAGCTCCAGACCAGAAGTGTCATTAAGGGGCAAAAGATCATTGCAACCCAAGCATGGTAGTTCACGTGAATCTGCATGGGAGACAAAGTAACAAAGTTAAATGACATTCATAGCTACTGATTTTGTGGATTATCCAAACGTATTTATTATGCTGGACATTCAAAGCATGTAAAATGTTCACCTGGCTTGGACTTGCATTTGAAGGCTTGAACTGATAGTGCTCCTTTATCCCAGTTCAAAACCACGTCACAGTCTGCTTCGATGCTCTGAATTTACAAAAAAAAGAAAATCTCTTGAAGTGTAGCGCTTGTTACCTGACAGCTGATAAACATCACTGACAAAGAGGTGCTGTAGGATAATAAAGGAATCTGAACCAAGAATGATAAGAACAGGTTATCCCAGATTAATAGGTAAAACTGGTTAAAACAGATAGCAGAAGAATTACAGAAGAATATTTAGAAAGTAACATCAACTTCAAGAACTTTTATGCAAGGGTGTAAGGGAGAGTTTGATATCGGGCTGACTCAACTTAATCATTTTAAAGGCAAAGGTCTATTTATAGAGGGGACGAAATAAGCCAAATTAAATAGAAATAGAAATTTAACACCCCTGCTTTTAGGGTATCTACATATGATGCTGGTTCAGAGGTGGACATTTCAGGTCCATAAAATAAAAATCCAGGCCAAGATTTTGTTTCAACCAACCAGTTGAGTATAAAGAGTCACAGTCACAGAGTACTCAACTGGTTGGTTGAAATAAAATCTTAATCTTGAAATGTCTACCTCTGTGTTGGTTCTTTAATCCCTTATTCTATAGCCCAGGAATTTCAGCTGTCAAAAGCTAAAAAGCTATACAGATCTGATCAGCCTCAAGGAGTTCCTTGTTTAATCAAATGTCACTGTGGTGGCTGGTGAGTCAACAGCCCATGGTGGAGGGGTCACTGCGTAACCTTTGAACTGGCTTGTTTGACAGATTTGTTTGAGGGGTCAGGTATACTAGAGGCTCATCCAATTAGAGCCAAAGTACAGTTGGACAGAGAAGGACAACTGTCTTCATAATGCCCTGTAACCCGATACTGGGCAAGCAGCATGGAAGATGGATGGATGGATGCATGCATGCATGTACTGGCAATAGTAAGTTATACTGTTATAACTGTGATTGTCCCTCAGATAAACCACCTCTACGCTCCCACAGCTGAAGAACGTAGTGAAACATATTAACTTATTCTGAAGAAAACGCTTAGATGAACCCCTTTTTATTCAGTGGTCACATGACATGCCGGCAAAATAAGAACTGACAGCAAAACTGCTGATTAAATGAAAACTAGAAAATGCCAACAACTGAATATTTCCTCATGAATTTACTGATATATGCAATAAGTACCTTAAATATGAGCCCTATGGGCACGCCTTAAATGTCAACCTACAAAATTCTCAATGTTGTATTCGAGATATAATTGAAACTCATTATTAAATAAATAGTTTTAGCATTACACTGGCCTCAGACCATAGCTGGAAATGTTAGCCTCAACCTAGCATACCCACAGCTGCCTTGTGATATTGTAGCTGTGGCCTATAGCAGACTCTAGTTTTACATTACCTGTTACTGGCTTTATGAGCCCATCCTAGCCTTTTTTCAGGCTTCTGCAAGCTCCGGCCTTTCTGTTTCCACTTTAAAACTTCGATTCCTGACATTCATTATCCTGAAAATGGTCTTTATGTGCACTCTTCATCAACACAGGCATAACTCATGTCATCTCTAGCAAGACCTTGCTTTGTTCAAGTGGTGAGAGAAATTTGAGGGAAAAGGGGACCCGCATTACTGTTTCATGCTTTGGCCTGATGGTACAGTTGGCTGTGGGTGTTGGATCCAGGACATGGCACTTGGTGTCAAGCAGATCCAGCTCCATCAAATAGGTTTTCTGGCCATCAGGCTAACGAGGAGACAAGTATATGTTACTGGTCAGGAAAACATAACAAAATAATCACATGCAAAGAATACTAATAAATTTCATGGAATTTTTCATTGTCTTTTAGCCAGTGGTCCACAGTTCCACAGTATACTGCACTGCATGAGCTGGTGGCTTGTTTCACATTTCTACAGGTTGCCGTTAAATATGTGTAACAGTCAGATCTGTAATTTAAGCGTCCCTGAAATATCATCTGTATTTCATTGACGTTTTCATATTGTGCGACTGAACATTAATCCCACATATCAAATTTGTTCTACAGTGTAATTCCTTTGTGAAACAGCAGGGGGTGAAATTCTTAAGAGGGTGATGTTGCTTATAATGCTGCTGCTAAGCATTCAGATCACATCCAACGCAAATAAATCTGTAACAATGAGTGTTTCTGCCAAGGGTCATAAATTTAAGGCATATTACAAATACAAAGATATAAACGTATTACCCGGCATTAATATAAAATATTGCTAATATAAAATTATGTTTTATTTAGTGGCGACATCTTTCATGTATAGGATTTATGTAAATATTAAACAGCATGATATTTATGAACAAGACCTGTTATATGGTTTATCAATATGACCAGTATCAGAATATTTTACCATATGGGAATGTAAATCGTGTAAGTTTACAATGCATGAGACCCACCTTATCGATGATTTTGAATTCGTCGATCTGGTTGAGGGCGTACTTGTAGCCGCGGGTGTGGTGGGCGTTGATGTAGTCCTGAGCTAAGATGGCTGCCTCCTCTGCCTCCAGGGAGTCACAGGGGGGGTAGTGGACATTGGAGGGGTGCGGCAGCTTTGCATTGGCCAGGAGCCCCAAAACTGCTATGGCAATCAGCGATCTCATGGCAGTAGCTGTCCAGAGGAACGGCAAAGCACAATTAGACTCATGTCCTCAGTCTTATTTATACTGTGGACTTACATCACCATCATGCGACCAAAATACAGTGACCTTGACTCCTGACTTGTGTTAGGTGGTTTGTTTATTGGAAACATGCCAAAATACACTGAAATTTACAGAGCAGTTGGTGGCATTGGTGGTGGTCAGAAGGTGGAGCTGGAGGTGGGGGGGGGGGATGAGCAGTTTGTAATTTAAATGTGCACAAAACTTTGATTTAAACCTTAACGCCTTAACGCATAAATATAAAAATGTCCCTTCAACTACCTGAAATCATCAGAATTAAATAAACAAACATTAAAAGAACCTTCAGTGTATTATTTTGATTAATATCTTGTCAGAACTACCGTAACAGCCTTTCTTATGACTTCAAAATGATTTGCTAAAACACACCTATAGTGCAATATATTGAGAAACTGCTGAGGAAAAACAAGTGTGAATGTGAATAATGAACAGAGAATCATCACATGATATGGGATTCTTCCCCTCAGTTTAATTCAAGTTTAATATTTTTATAATTGTCACAATGGGGCATGATGGAAGGACAACCCCAGTGCAACTGACAAACACAAGGTACTTTATTATAAACTGAACTTGGAAAATACAAAAGCGAGCATGAGGGTCAAATATAGGTAAGTAGATTAGTAAGACTGGTTAAAGCAGACACACTGGGAAACGCAGGAGAATATATGGGCTAGAAACAGAGTTTACAACAGGGGTGTCAAACTCCAGTCATGGCAGGCCGGAATGTTGCACATTTTTAGGCATCCCCTCAGTTAGCACACCTGATTCAACTCCTTGTAACTCCTTGTGCTAATTATCACACAGCTCTTAAGCTGAATCATTTGTGGTGGAACAGGGAAACAACTAAGCTACACAAGGGTCCAGCCCTCCAGGACTGGAGTTTGACACCCCTGGTCTACAACAAAGGAATACACTGACCATCTACTCATAGGCTACAAACACATAGCACTAACAACAGTCTCAATGACCAGTAAAGGAACAGAACAAGGGCAGGCGCATATAACCACAATTAATGAGGACTGGACAAGAAACAGGTGTGGACCATTGACAACCAGATACTAGGAACTAGGAATAATAAGGAACAGGTTTGGGTTATGACTAATTGCAGAAAAAGAACTAGGAGATACAGGGAACAAGTGAGGGTCACGAACAATCACTAAGAACTAGAAGAGACTATGAACATAGGTAAAACAGAACAGAACAGAACAGAACTACAAACCTAAAGACTGTCAGGGATAACAGTTGTTATTTTAAGTCTAGCTTTACAGATTGAAGAATAGTCGTGGACCAAGCACTGTTGTATGTCACTCTGGATAAGAGCGTCTGCTAAATGCCTTAAATGTAAATGTAAATGTGGGATAACAAAAAACAAAGGCAAATAATAAGAACCAATACAAAATTTGTGAACATAAACATGGGGCAAACTTAAGTGTCCAATATAGTTTAGGCTGGTCTCCAACCGGCTTTAAACCGAAGATTGCAGGGATATATAGATTTCAGCTACCTGCTTAGCCCATTTAGCCACGCAATGGCGCTGGGAGTAGGGTAACACACTAGGAACAAAACATTGCCAACCCTAGGGAAACATCAGGAAAACGGGATGGCCAGAAACACTTGCAGGCGAAATGGGGAAATGGCGGACTAAACGCAGCAAAACAGGAACCCTTCTTGACAGTAATAAAATGTGTATTAAGGACAACTTGATTAATGATAGTTCAAAGACTGTCTGCCTCAAATGACCCACTTTAGTTTGCCCTCCGCCCAAACCACTCCACGGAGGATGCCATAGTATTCGTCCTGCACCTGGCCCTCACTCTCCTGGGCAAAAAGGACTCATATATTAGAGTGCTGTTCATGGACTTCAATTCAGCATTCAGCACCACCATTCCACAGCAGCTAATTGGGAAGTTGAGACTGCTAGGTTTCAACACCTCCTTATGCAACTGGGTCCTGGACTTTCTGACCAACAGGCCCCAGTCAGTGCACATTAGCCACATGACTTCCAGGATCATCACGCTAAGCACCGGTACCCCATAGGGCTGTGTACTCAGCCTGCTCCTCTTCACCCTGCTGATTTACAACTGTACTGCATAGTACAGTTCTAAAAGCAGCATCAAGTTCACTGAGTGAACAGTGGTGGGCCTCATCAGCAACGGTGATGAGTCAACTTACAGGAAAGAAGTGGAACAACTAGCAGACTGGTGCACAGGCAACAATCTGTTTATTAATGTCGACAAGACGAAATAAATGATTGTTGACTTCAGGAAGGCCTGTGCTGTCCACTCCCCACTATACATCAAGGGCTCAGAGGTAGAGACCGTCAGGAGCACCAAATTTCTTGGTGTTCACCTGACGGATGATCTCACCTGGACCCTCAACAGCACCTCTCTGGCCAAAAAAGCACAGCAGCATTTCCTACGGTAGCTGAAGATGGGAAACCTCCCACCCCCCATCCTTACTACATTCTACAAGGGAACTATAGAGAGTGTCCTGACCAGCTGTATCACTACCTGGTTTGAGAACTTCAACGTCCCTGACTGCAAGTCCCTGCAGAGGACAGTAGGACAGTGAATTCAGTGGAAAAAAATCATTGGGACCTCTCTTCCCTCCATCCTAGGACATCTTTTACAAACAATGCATCCGCAAGACCTTCCCATCCACTGCCTGGACTGTTCACCCACCTCCCATCTGGCAGGAGGTACCACAGCATCTGGACGAGCTCAACCAGACTTTGTAATAGCTTTCTCCCACAAACTGTAAGACTCCTGAACTCTTCATCTTAGTTAAATTTTACTCTGACTTTCTTTTGCTGGCATGTTTGTGTTTTCTGTTATCTGCTGTTACATTAACTGCTGATAAATTATATTACATACTGTATATTATGTACAGAAAGTTTAACGTTCGATATTGCTATGTACAGATAGTCCACATACATCATTCCATTCACCCTATTGTTGTATGTTCTGTGTCTGCCTTCCTATCATGTCATGTGCACTATGTGTGATTTATATCCAACTCCCATGTTTGCACTTGTGTACTTAATCTGCACTTTACCCCTGAAAAATGTATACATACCGCCCCCCACGTGTCTTATGTTGTACCATGGTCCTGGGGTAACGGTATCTTGTGCCATGGTATACTTGTGTATGGCTGGCATGACAATAAAGTTCACTTGACTTAACTTGACTTGACTTCATAGACTGAGTCAAAGCAGAACAAACAAATGTCACATTACAAGTATTTTTGGTGCCCACAGAGAAATCATCAGCATCCATCTTCTATAACCACTTTGACAGTACAGGGTGCTGTGAGCCTGGAGTCCTTCCCAGGAAGCACAGGGCAGGAGACACCTTGGACTGGATACAAGGGACACACTCTGGAGACAACAACTCACGTAACTATGGGTTGAAACCCATACAAACATGGCAAAAACGTGCAACCTCCCCAAAATCAAAGTCCTGGGGGCATTATTTGACATCCCAACTATACTCACTCCATCCATCCATCCACCCACCCATCCATCCATCCATCTGCTTTTCCAGTGCAGTGCCATACAGAGGCCTGGAGACTATTCCAAGCAGAATAAGGCACAAGGCAGGAGGATCCCTTTGATGAGATCTCAGTCTGACAAATCAAGTATTACAGAAGTAAGAAAGGTTACCAAGTACCATGCTTTAGTTATTCTTATTTCAGTATTGTTGGCCAATATTTAATACAAATTTCGAGCATTTAAAATTACTTTATGCCTTGCACCATCTGGTGTTAAGATTTTACATTACAAACTGCTAGTAATTGTTGCATGAGTTAAATCCTGAGGTAATGAGCTCATTCTTACTTGACTTCAGAATCTGTATTGACATTCTCCTGGATCACTTCCACACTGTACTCATTCAACCTTGTCTAGTCCTCATTCAGCCTCCACATGAGCAAATAGATGGGCCTGATCTTTACAACTTGCAGTACAGCGTGTTTGATGATCAGTTCCCTTCATCTCTCTAAGTACTTGACTATTACTCATAGCACCATCATATAAATCCATGACCTAGAGCCAAAAATACCTAAAGTCTAACGGATTACATTTTCTGTCTTGCTTTTTCAGCCTTCTACTTTGCTGGACCCCCCAGGAGTAGCTTAAGATAATATGTGGTATCTCATCTCAAAGAGTAGGTAGACACAATCCACAGACAATAAACTCTTCCTTTCTGCTCCACCGCTTTTCTCTCAACACACTCCAAGCAGACATAAGTGTCACCTATCTTCAAAATCCAGGACTGATACGAGAAGAACCTGTCTAGGTGACTGATTACCATCTGAAACCTAATCTGTCCAGAGCACAGACAGCTCATACGTTCGTCTGAAGCTCCACAGAGAACTTGCTTACACTCTGGACAACCACATGATTGTGCTGTCATTAGTAATCAGCAAAAATGTTGGCTTTGTGCTCAAACATAATATTAGTAGGGTTGGATTACTATTACAAGTCTGGCACGGCTGCATTACCTACTCGTGGCATCAGGTCGATCCAAGTCACAATGTGCGGTCCAGAACAAAATCACTAAGGGTGCATCTGAAGTTAATGTGGGAGCTTGATTCCCGCAACATGTCGAAGTCATAGACCGATTGACTTCTCCCTAAGGGTGCACATTATTAATCTGAGGGTGCTATGCACCATTAGCCAGCCTCGTAAACCTAGGTCTGCCAAGTCAACACTGCTGTCTTTAACATCCCAAAACAGGATCCCTACTGAGGCCTTTAAAACCATTCTAAATCTCAGCTTGCCAAAGAAACAGAGCAATGAGTACATTGTCAAACCAGCTAAACACCAATATAACTAGCATCAGCTTAACATTTGATTAACGTCAAAGAGGCCAGAAAAAACACATCTGTGTCACTTCTACCAAATATGATAAGAGCAGAGGTGGAAAGTTCAGGTTCAGAAAGTTCAAATCCAGACAAAGATTTTGTTTCAACCAGCCAGCTGAGTACTCTGTGACTGTGACTCTTTATACCCAACTGGCTGGTTGAAACAAAATCTTGGTCTGGATTTAAACTTTCTGAACCTGAACTTTCCACCCCCGCACCTTATCATCATCTTATCATATCATGACTGAACATGAACTTTCCCCCTCTAGATAAGAGAACATTTACTCGTCCGGCTGCCGATTTCATCTTTCACAGGCATTCAGTTTGACTCATTTACAAACCTGGGCATTTTATAGAATATTTATGAAATACCTCATACAGAATATTTTTGGAATAGCTCTGGTTTGGATCCTCACAACAGGGCCCCACCTGGAACTTAAAATCAAGCTAATCATCCACATCCACACCAACAAATCCAGCTCATATTCCCAACACCGCTGTTACTCTCTACAAGAAAAGACACAAAACTTACACCTTCAACCTGGTCTTTATCCAAAAAACACCGGACGCTTCTGAAATGTATTCTGCTATTTTTAACCATCTGATTAAAACAGAGAACATTGTTCTTTATTGAGCTGGGACTTGGATACAGATAACATACAGACGGATACAGCTGTTGCAGTAGGTTATGTGATAAAGATTAGATTCCCTAATTTAACATATAAGCTCTGGCTTGGACACATTAGTCACTGGTTATATGGGATTATACTGGCACTTGTGTTCAAACAATAGCACATTTTTGCTTACACTGTACACTGTTACATTTGAACTGCATAGGGTTTTGTCTTTTAATAGATGGAGCATTTTGGGTAATGCAAAATTTTTTAACATTTTTAAATAACACACAGGTATTTGCCCTTTATATATTTACCCAGCTTTTTTTATTTAATGACAGGCCACCTAAAGGATTTTTTGCACATTATGCTCCCAAATTTATAACAATTTCAAAACTGCTAATTTACCCATTTAGTTCAAGCACTCCACTATTGTTGAAATGCTAATTAACATATATTTTCCACTGACACGTGGAATAAGACTGCATTATAAAAGTGTGGACATCTCAGTTTTGCTATGTAGGCACCATAACAGGCAATGTAAAACTAATCCTAACAAAAAATAATATTGTGGTCTAAAATTCACTTCAATTTACTTTGTGTTTACTTTAGCTTTCAAGAAAACAATATCTATATTCTAAAAATGAACATGCTGTTACCAGATTTGAATATCGACAGCAAAGGCAAAAAAAAGATTTAGAATTTTACAGTGTTTTACTCTTCTGATGTTCATTGCAATATACGTGCATTGTCTAATATAAAAGTGGTCTTTGACAATTCATAAAGCTATTTTTACTGTCAAATTAAATTGCCAATTTGACAAACATCCTAAACTTTGAACTTAAATAACAAAGGTACCTCGGAAGCAGATTTTTTTGACAAACAGTTGGCAGATAAAGATGAGGTATGTTGAACATTGACAGCTCTATCTCCAAGCCTCAAACTTCCAAAGGCTCCTATCCAGACCATTTGACACCAGATCATTTGCCAATTACAGGAAGGAACTAAAGTGGTAGCAACTGACTTAATAACACAATAACAAATATTTTAGGTAATATTCAGTTCAGTGTACATCTAAATAGTGCCACTGTATGAAAAGAGTATTTCACAGGTAGTTTAGAATGATAGGCAAAATGAATAAACCACTGATTCAATTCAATTCAATTTTGTATGGCGCATTTTCACAACATTACATTGTCTCAAAGCATTTTACTTTCTCCCCGCCCAAAGTCCCCAGTGAGCAAGCCAGAGGTGACAGTGGCAAGGAAAAACTCCATAGGAGGAAGAAACCTTGGGAGGAACTAGACTCAAAGGGGGAGTCCATCCTCCAGGGGCTGGCAGAGGAAGTCAGAATAAGAACCAGTGTTGTGACTCATTATATAATCATATATTCAACAATTTTAACATTAAACAAATGTGATGCACGGGTCCACCATAAATCTCCCATGACCAGCAGGGGGTGATCAGCACCACACAGCCGTCAGTAACCGGGGCTTCCTCTCAGCGCCAGCAGGATACCTATAATATCCCCAGCTTGGGGGTGGGACATTTTTCCCCAGTGCAGCTTAAAGCCTGCTGGGGTTACTTCAGTTTATCAACCACAGGTAATTCTAGACCCTTTATAGGGGGGCTTCAGTCACCAATTTTTTTTGTTTCAGTCCCCTTGCAAAACTGAAAGTGACAATCTTCAAAGTGAAAGGTCAAATCCTAGAAATGGATTAAGCAGGTAAGGTGATGTCAGTTACATCAGTCTTTGACTAATGCAGGCAGTTGATACTCATTGATGAAAACCCACGCATTTCCACGTATTCACTTAAAACGTTTGAAAGGTTGCCACCTTAATATCGGTCCTAAAACGGCACCCACATATACGTCCGTTTTCGTATTGAATACTAACGCGAAAACCCATTCATTTCTTTTTATATATTCTGATAAATTAATTTAGGTCTTTGTAATTTTAAACTTGGGTCAAATTAGGTTAAGACAAATAGAGCCAGACAAACAGCAGGTACTGCCAAATATTAACTATTTGGATCTTTAACCTTTATTTAAACGTGACATTCTAGTACACACACCGTGTTACCTTTTAACATTTTGCAGCATTTCTCATTGTCCAATGGAGGGCGCCATAATTCTTTTTTCAGATGTGGGAATTTGGAAAGAATGTTCATAATGAAGTTGTGTGCGCGTTCTTATCTTTTTGTATGTTTTCCTGCAGGGCTGTGGTGCACCAGTCCTAAGGCACTAGGCACACCGAATGGACATTTTTCGGCTGTGAGTGGAAAACACAGCAAACATAGGAGGAAAATGTGAACACCATACATACAGAGCCGACCTCACAGTTCCGGAGATGTGACATCCCTTAGCAAGCTCTAAAATTAACGGAATGGTGGAATTACAGTCATGATCTGAGTAATAATTCAAATTAAAACGCTCCTCGGGTCACTATGGTCCGAGTTACGATATTTCGACTTTACGATGGGTAAATGTTTTTCACTTTCAGTAAATTATTCAATAAATTACATGAGATATTCAACACTTTATCAAATAAGCTTTATGTTAATGATTTTGCCCAGCTGTAGGCTAATTAATGTAAGTGTTCTAAGCATGTTTAAGGTAGGCTAGGCTAGGCTGTGATGTTTGTTAGGTTAGGTGTACTGTACTAAAATGCATTTTCGCCTTACGATAGGTTTATTAGAATGTAACCCCATCATAACCTGGGGAGTGGCTGCATATGATTTGGTTGTGATACTTTTGAAACAGCTGTCAGGTAGCTGTCCCCGCTAAGCACCCTTAAATCAATAAGTGTTTATTTTTAAATCAAGAAATTCTTGTTATATTTTTTGATTAACCGGAGTTTGGCCAGTTTTGCCAAACTTTTCACAGAATGTGTGTGCATTAATGGGCAGTATTTCGCAAATTACATCTCGATCAGTCAAACAGCTGACTCTTTATGCAATGTAGGGTAGTTAAAACTTTAAGAGTGGCAATAAATTCTAAGTTTTATTAAAACAGTGTGTTGCCGGTCAAAACGAATCCGAAAACAGCAGGAAATAGCTGTTACCGTAATAAAAGTTGTCATTTTTCAATCAGTAACATTTTAGGCATTAAAAACTGGCAAATAATCATTTGCAATCATGAGAAAAAAAAGGATGCTCCGCCAAGTGCCTGCTTTTCGGAAACTGGTGAGGAGGCGTAATGGGAGTGTCCGGGCGAGCTGCTCATGGTGCATGTAGATTTGAGCTCTCAAACCCGAGTATAAAGAAAAATCCGGGGGCTCCAGAGAGAAAAGGCGCTGAAGAGACCCGGAATGGATGGGATGAGCCTGTTGATCGTATGGTGCATGCTGGGGTCCGCAGTCGCTCGGAGACCCGGTGCTGAGGACGCAGAGGTGTCCGAAAAGATTCACAGTGCGAGATGCACGTCGCGTTGCCTGGCTCTACACATAGCGCAGCTCGCCGGCTATTTCAGACATCTTCAGGTGAAGTTCAAACGCTTACTTAATTTTAAATGTGCATTTTAGATTATTTTTTAAAACAAACTACATTTAAAAGTACGCCCAAGGACACTTAATTATTTTAACTAAAAGTGGGCCAAAGAATATATAATATCATATGTAGTGTGCGAAAAAAAGGAAAAGGAAAATGAAAGATTAATGAATAAGTACCTGTAACTTTTCATTTTATTCTATATTTTCCTTTCTGGAAGGTTGCTTTAGGTAACACGTACGTTCAGTTAGTTGAAAATGATTTAGAATGTCATACCGCTTAAAATAAACTTTATGTTAAATAATTTTGTTTACTCTTCTGCATCCGTAGAGCTCTGTGGAGACACATTTTCAGATAAGAATGTCTCTTCGCCAGAACATCACCGATATGCATAGGTTTCAGACTGTGAAACAGCTGCTTGACGCATCTGGCAATAAGCTTGAGATAGGCTGCTGTCTCGGTGTGACTATGGTATTGTTAAAAGTTGCATCGTTACTTGTTGTGTTTCAGAGTGTAGCCTCTTTCCTTGCCTTGGGATAATTCACGAATCAATCTAACATTACTTGAACCTGTGGAGCTTTTGAACCCTTTCCTGTTGGCTTGCTTTCCGTGTGACTGGGATCCATAACAGTGAGAAATGTCTCACATTCAGTATGTGGCTGCTGTTAGATTCAGAGATTACAAGTGAGGCGCTCGAAGGGGAAAATCTTTATTTTATAAGTCTCCTGTTCCACCTGCCTGCCCTGCTTGTTCCATTACTCTTAACTAGCTATCTTGACGAAGCTGTTGATTCCGGTAAAGAACTTACAGACTGTTTTTAAATGTTGTCCACTACATACAGTTGATAATCTTGCTTTGGATAAATAATAGTGTTGCGATTATAAGTTTCATATGCAAAATTACAGATGTAAATCTTCATAGAGATTGTAGTTCTGTTGCGTTTTATTGTTTAATTCTATTCACTTTATTTCCATAACACCTACAAATGGATGCTAGCGTAGTCGGCACAATCATAAGTTTTTTTTGCCGCCTGTACACGTCACCTGTACACGTCGTCTGCCAGTAACAGATGAAAGAATCAAAAAGAAGCCGGAATGAATCCTGTATTTCGGTTTGTACAGTCTGCACTGCAATAAAGCGTGTAATTAAAACGCGAGTTTCCTCAAACGCAATTGGTAAGTTGGGGGATTACGTCACTACAGTGCAAATCTTGCATTGGTTCATTCCCTGGACAATTTTACGTTGTACATCGCCGGTTGACACGTGAACGCGAGGTTCCGCGTAGAAATCAGGTGTCAAGAAGCAAGTGTTTTGAAAAAGTACTTGCAAAAGAAGCTTCTAATACTTAAAAAAGACTTCATATTATAAAGATTTTTGAACGGAATGGTTAAAGGTTTGGTTATGTTTAGACTCGTGTAACAGTAGCCCTATTTTTCCAATGGGTCTATCATTTTTATTGTACTCATTTACAAATCATGAGATCTTATGGATCTTGCGTAAAAACATAAATGACTGTACTGCATCCAAGAACTGAAATGCTCAAGTAGTTAAATTTGAGTCTTGTCTTCATTTGTAGTACACAGTAGTAACGCCACACACAGAAGTTCAAGACTGTTAGTGCCAAGATGTGATACTGATCATGTGCTGATCTTTTTGAAGAATATATGCTACAGTAAATACACTTTGAGTAAGACATTTTTTACTTAATACTAGTCATGAATTCTAGAGTCAAGCCCACTTGAAAAAAGATGGGTTTTTTTGTTCCAATAAATGAAACAGGCATTCAATTAAAACGGGGACCATGATGTCAAAAGTTTACAGGGTTGCCAAAAATGACACTAATTGGCTTCCACAATATGAAAAGCTGTCCTTTGCTTTCTTGACAAGCTTTGAGTAGGTTGGCATAGGCAGGTGATAAAACCTCATTATGGCATTTTCAGGGCTTCTCAATGGTGACATCCTATGGTGACAGGCTTTCACAAAAGTGCTCAGGGATGACATGTCATGGGGTATTGTGGAGTTTTGGAAGCTCTGCCTCCATTGTTATACACTTGATCTGTCTCCTTTAACAGCATGTGGACAACTTCAGAATCACTTCAGTGCCTACCAACATGCACACCCCAGGCCTCTGATCACACAGGTTTCAGTTTGTACATAGAGTTTCTCCCTGGAGCCTGGCTGTCATCAATTGTCCACATGTTCCACACAGAAAGTGAATATTTTTTTACCCTCTTCATGCCCATCAAAGCAACATATTGAGAAATCCTGACAATGCTTCTCCCTTTATGCAATTAAATAGAATTACAGCTAAATTAGATGGAGGGTATTTCTTTTTTGCCTTGAAGCCTCAGAAATCAGGCAATTAAATATTGCTTCTTCTGCATGTCATTGCAAAAGAATGTTTATTTGCTCCCAGCTCCACCCTCCATTCACAGGCTCAGGCCACTAAGATATCCTGCAACCGTCTCATTCTTACTTACAGCCAGTCCCTGTCCTGGTGACCCATCGTTTAACTCCATAATGTGCCATCCTCAATTAAATGGCTTGTCAAGTGGATGTGAATCAGCCATTAAGCAAAACTTAATTGCCAGTTGCATTTCGGTTGGATTCGGTGGTATATGAAAAATATGTGAAAGATTGCCTTGATCTGGTACATTCATTTATTAAAGTTTGAAAAACTAAAGTAATGGGTTATTTCAGAGACAAAGAGCATGAAAATAAGAAATATCACCATTATGAGTATTTTTCATCAAATATAAATGTAGTAAACATGGCAGAAATATCTGAGTCTTCAGTTAGGCTTGTTTTTGTCATTTTAAATGGGCAGTTAACTCTTTCATTAAGAGCACTTTTGGGTAGAAATCAGCGTACCTTTTGGGTCAGCGGGGCCTGGACTGGGAGATTGGAGTATTCTCTACATTTTTTGTTATTTTGTCAAGATTAATGGCAGGGATGATCACTCACTGATTGGGGTAGTTGCCTGAGTAAAATTGCTATTACCTGCTTACAGTTACTATTAATGGTATTAACCAAGTTCCCCTGAAATCAAGGCCTTTGAATTGTGTCATTGTCAGTTCTGTGATTGAGGTGACAAACGAGATGTGCTCCAAAATGTCTAGTCATATATTAATGCAAAGCCAAAAGATGGCGTATGTGAACAACAGCATGGATGGGCTCCTTGACTGAAATAATTAAGGCTAAAGGTTGATCCTTTTCTTATCTGGCCATTTTTGTGATAAACTTTCTCGAGTTTTGTTAGCCCCTTGTGGTAATTTTGGTATTAGTTAGAACCTGACATCCCGTCATACAAAACAGCCCATCTGTTCTCAGGCTGCAGTGAGACATATAGCTTTAGTCCTCGTTTGACAGGCAGTGAGCATGCTTTGGATAACTACTGACTTCACAAAGGGTGTGTTTGGGCATAGTTATGGCAACTTAAAGTTTTAACACTATCCATTCCCTGTAATTGTTTTTATTGTTGTTTTTCATTGTATGGCACTGGCTTGTAGAATTATTGTTACCAGCATTTTTATTTTTCTGTTTCAGTGATTCTTTGCCTTTTGTCTATTGTTGTAAATCAAAAGTCATGCCATCCATCTGTTTTAAATCTACATATCTTGGTCCGGGTTGGGGGGGGTGGAGCCTATCCCAGGCAAAAGAGGGCACAAGGCTGGGGTACACCCTGGTTGGGATGCCAGTCCATCATACATGCACACACACAGCAGACTAAACGCATGTATTTGGAAAGAATCGGGAGTAACGAGAGAAAACCCCCTGACACAGGGAGAATATGCATGACACAGAGCAGAGGTGGGATTCGAACCTTAAATCCTGGAGGTATGAGCCAATAGCACAGCACAGTAAGAATACTGTAACCTTGTGTAAAACTTTACACATACTGTAGGTATGTAGATCATATATTTGGGTGCACTGCAGTGGGGGCTGGGGGCCAAAGAAATTTGAGGAGGTGAGAAAATAATAAATGTTGCAATATTTCAATAAAGAATTTTTTCCAGAGAAGATGGAAAACATGTTTTCAAATAATAAAATTATAGTAATTTAGTAATTTCATAGGTCATTAATAATAATAATAATATCGATAGATACTTTAGTCATCCCCTCGGGAAAATTCAGGTATCATGTAGTTTACAAAGAGTAATACTGCATAAAAAAGTGCGACATACAAACAACATACATACTTGTCTCATAATTTATTTCCAAAAATAGAGACAGTACTCCCTCCTCTACCTATTCAGACCAGCCGCTTCGAGAGCACAGGATATATACATGTATATGTTCTCTAATGTATATAATATGCAGTTTTCCCAAAATCATCCTGGTAATTATATGTGTAAATGGGTGTGTGCTTTATTTGGACGTCTGCTTGGTTGTTCTGCTGGGGATGGCCGCAGTAACCGCGGAAATGGTGATGGGAATGAGTTAATTAGGCTTATTTTCTTGTCCTTTATCCGGCAGACCGATGAAGTCTTGGACTGGTGTGAAAAACACAGGAGGTGCTTCCAGGTGAGTCAGCCGTCGGGGCCGCAAATGACGCAGCCCTTGTTCTCTCCTCAGTCTTCTTCCATTCATTCCGTGAAATATTTTCATTATGTATAGTGTTGCGTGGTTAGCGTGAGAGATTTTAGGAAGCGTAGGGAAGTTTTGTTGCATTGTTAGGGCTTGTTTTCCATGCGGACGTGGTCCCATGATAATGTGTTTTGCTACATAATTACTGCCACCGTTAAATTTAACATCTGAAATGTTTTTTTTATGTAGTATTTTTTATAAATGGACCTGAATTCTTTTTCTTTTTTCTCCAAACATCAAACTGGGCACCAGTTTGGGCACCAGGCCAAAAAATTGCTTTTAAAATCCCGTTGTACCGTCGATGGGTAGCTAAGGCTCTTCGAGTGTTTTTACGAGGTACGTGAGAATATGCAGGTCGGCTTTTCGTAATTGGTCATCTTAAGGGGCAATAAAAGTAGAATTTCGGGAAGCGAGTGGTCGGATGTGCCGAACACACCAGGCCGTTGTGGTGTCAAACCACCAGCAGTGAACGTGCTTTCGGAAAGAGATCGGAACCACAGGCTTCAGTGGGTCAGTTTAGGGGACCTCAAGGGTGTGGGTGTCCAGGCATACAAGGCTGGTCATCTGCTGCTGTCCTTAGCATGAAATTAGATATTCTGTCACTCCTTGTGTCCTTAAAGGTTTCGCCTTTTGGAGCACCTTATAAAAATACAGGTCGTATTCGCCACAAAGAGGACTAATCACACTACACACTACAATAATAGCTCACTAATTATCCCAGAAAACACAGCTCTTTAAAAGGTGATTATTCTTAATCAGCCTCTTTAGGCTGCCTTTATCCTTTCTTGGCTTCTGTGGTGGAGTGGGGGGTGGGTTTAACATATCTTCGAAAGGTACAGCTTTCCCACATGAAACCTATATATTTCATGAGCTGTCCTAATAGCTTTCATATGGACATTATCCTCCTGCTCGCCCTTCAATAGCAGGTAATGTACACGGTGTGTTTCTCGTAAAAATAACAACAGCTTTTTAACATCATCCTGGGCGGAAGCGCGTTCCTTAATGCTTCCAGAAATTAACCGCTCTTTAAAAGCCACGTCAAGAAGCATATTAAAAAAAACAACAAAGAACATGCGATGTTTGTTTTGACCGCATGTTAATTCATTGTTTAATTTTTACTGCAGTTATACCCATTTAGTTCATATGCTTATTCGGCTCAACTTGGCACAGCGGCGCGGACTTTGGAGGCTTCAGTTATCCTGAATCTCTTGCTTGAAGAGGAACTGGAGCGCGACCTTTGTTGGTATGGCTCTGATACTCTGACTCAGCAAGAGCACCATGATGTTCTTACAAGACATTAACGTTATTCCTCTTCAGGGTGGCTCACGCAGCTAGGAGATTTACCAGCAGGCTCTTTCGTAGTGCCTGAAACAGGACCTGTTTCCGTCTAGCCCCTTAACTGATTCACCCGCTCCACCTCGCCTCGCTGTATTCTGCTCGCCCCTTCGACGTTCACAAGCCCAGACTGACTTAGCCTCTGCCAGGGCCGTACCAGCTGCCCTCTGTCCTTCAAGATCAGACTTTGACCTTTGACCCACTGCCGAGCTATTGAGCTGAATGGCTTAGCCTTTGCCAGGGCCATACCAGCTGCTCTCTGTCCTTCAAGCAACGGGCTTTGACCTTTGATCTTCTGGCTGGCTGTTGAGCTAATGGCAGAACAGAGGACTCTAGCAAGCAGAGCGATCATAGCGTTAAGCACTGGCCGCTTTAGGCAGCTCCAGCCCTAACAGTAGGCCTCTCCACTAGAATTAGGGAACTTAGCTCAGCTTTTATTGATACAACATTTGTCCCCATTTCACCATCTCCAAAAAAAGCTGCTTTTGGATTTTTACTACTTAACTAGGCCTCCCTTAGTGCCAAGCTATGCCAAAAAAAGAAAACTGAGATATAAGTACTTACTTCCAGCAATATTGGTCAACCTCAACATTAACACACTGGCACAATGGAAGTGTGGAAGGTATTAAAGAAATCTGTGAATTAAACCACAATATTCAATTCTACCTGGGATGATGGGCTAAGGAGCAGCTGGCTGTAGCAAAATGAGAGACATTTCACTTTAGTGGAAGTTTGTGTTTTAATGGAAAACTTGGACCGTTCCCACTCATTCACTTTTTTTTAACAAGCATTTTTCTCGTAATATTGTTTCCAAGTCTATTCACCAAGGTCCCCTCGAGAAGGCTATAAAAACCATCCCATCTAAATGAAAGAGAACATTTTTATAGCGTTCCCATTCAATAGTTCTTACTGTTATTGCTTATGTCTAACCACAGAGTGCAACTTGTCACTATTACAAGAGACAGTTTAGCAGTTATTTTAACCAAGTCGTGCTCAAGTCAGGTCATGCAAATGAACACCTACCCTGTAGAAATTTTATGTTTTTTCCCGTAATGGTAAGAGTCATTATTTTTTTTTAATAACATCTATCAACTCCTTAGCCTGTAGTGTGTTTCAGTGGGGGTGATTTATCAGGGCGGGTGTTTTTTATTGTACTTGTCTTGAACCAAATTCTAAACATTCATTACACAGGGTGTACTATCACATGTTGGCATTTGTAAATATATGTAGTCATACGGCCCATCCAAGCGGTCATATGGCTAGCATATGGACATATATCACATACATGATTGGAACCTGAACAATTAGAGCTCCACAGTGACTCGGAGCTCTCAGACACAGTACTAAAAGAGGACTCAATGCTTCACTTGAATGAAGGACGTTAACCAACACGTGGGCTCCTTTCCTGGGGAGAGATTTGAATTCACAAAAATCAGTCTGACAAGCTCTGTAAATTGGGGCGCCCAATCTGTCCTACCAATTTGTCCACTCAGGTACAAGATATAAACATATAAGCCACACCTGGCACAGTAGTGGGCCAGCCGATCATAAATCATTGACCAATTGGCAATGAATTTCATGGGCATTTTGGCAGAACTCAGGTGCATTACGTAGTAGGAGCGTCTTCCAGGAGCCCAGGGGCTGTGGGCCCACATCTTAGGGCCTGATCCTTCAGGTCACCCTCTCAGCTATGATAAATGCCTCCCTCTCATTCACCATCCGGTGCAACTCAAGAAGATGCTGTCACATTGCAGGATCAATTACACATCGGTGTGGAAGATGTGTGGAAAAGTTCTTTTTTGGATTACGGGAATTGCAGTTCCAGTTATATTGTTAGCCTCTGTTGGATCGCCAACATTCCATTTCTAGCCATTTTCTTTCATCCTATTGGATAACCAACATTCCATTTCCAGCCATTTTCTTTTCTTCTATTGGATAACCAACATTCCATTTCCAGCCATTTTCTTTTCTTCTATTGGATAGCCAACAGTCCATTTCTAGCCATTTTCTTTCATCCTATTGGATAACCAACATTTCATTTCCAGCCATTTTCTTTTCTTCTATTGGATAGCCAACATTCCATTTAAAGCCATTTTCTTTTCTCCTATTGGATAACCAACATTCCATTTCCAGCCATTTTCTTTTCTCCTATTGGATAACCAACATTCCATTTCCAGCCATTTTCTTTTCTCCTATTGGGTAACCAGCATTCCATTTCCAGCTGTTCTCTTTTCTCCTATTGGACAGCCAGCAATCCATTTCTAGCCATTTTCTTTTCTTCTACTGGATAATCAGCCTTCCATGTCCAACTGTTTTCTTGTCTCCTATTCGACAGCCAGCATTCAAATTCCACTTATTCTTTTTTCCTGTATTGGATAAAGAGTCTTAGGCATGGCCACCTGTGAGATCGTTCTGTGTACATGTACTGCTGCATCAATCCCAGGCCACAGGAGCAGCCCTGTTGCATCGAAAGTCTCACAGAAGGAGGAAGAAATCCCAGACAAGGAGAATAAAAGAATGGTGGATATTGATGTCTGCTAAACAAGCATGGGACAGATAAACAAATTCAGCTGCACAAAACGAGGGTTCAGACTCCGGTCAGGCTGCGTCTGGAGCTCGGGGGCTTAGAGTTTCACTTCAGCACCTGAGCTAAATTAGCTCCCAATAAGAAACTGAAGTGTAAAGTAGACCTCAGGCAGACTCTGGATGGAGCTACATTCAGGTGAGACCAGAAAGGGCGAGAGATGTTTGCATCAACTTCAACTCCAGCTGTACCATACGTCTGATTTGGAAATATTGTGGAGAGCATTGAGGACAAAATTCCACTAGTTGGTCTTCGTGTTTCCTGCTTGCATGAAACACTAAATACACCAGAGACTCCATATCATTATATTGGCTGACTGAATCTTGAGTTTGTCCTACTTGTTAGATCTGCCAAAGACACTCACCGACAAAAGCACAGGGAAATCATCTGCTTTGTGCTGCCCTCCCCCAACACCATCACCGACAATTGTTTTTATACCAGTGGTATCAAGAAGAAAACAGGCATTCCGAGGTTCTGAAGGCAGGCCTGCTGGCACAATCATTCCCTCAACGTGTCACCTTTCAGACATGTCTCTGAAAATGGCATGACTGGGAAGAGTACTGGGACACCGAAACGAAGTAGGAGGATACAGACTATGCTTAAATGACTGCATTAGGTCTTCCCGGGCAGACTGCATGCACCCTACATCCTGTGTGCTTCTTAAATCGTGTGCCACAATAATGGGAGAATGAACTTAAAAACAAATGGGCATGTTAACAAGATGATTACTAAATAAAAATTTTAAACATCTGGAACTTGGCAACTGCGTAAAGACACATTGGAATGATATGCAGGACATTTTGGTATCTGAAGTCCATCCTGAAATTTAAAAATTTAAAAACGCCTTCATATTTGCTTTTATAGTGGTTTGTTATCTCAAGGATCTGCGGTTTTAAAGGGCTCGTGGAGAGAGAAGGCGCGATCACTAGCGTGTTTTTAGTAAGCTTACTGGGGAAGGTACACTTCCTTCGGTGCTGTAATTCCTGATGTAATTCTTTGAGTTCTTGGGGTCACTTCCTCAAACCTCTAAGCCCCAAGCCAGGCATCCCTGAATTGTCATTCTCATGGCTCCCGTTACCCCCAAGAAGAATATTCCAGACAGGCCATTTATGAGAAACTCCAGGGGAACCAAACAGGACGTGCAAGTAGTTGCGACGATCCAGCTTCGAGGGAGCCAAATATGGTTTTACGTTACTAGATTTTATTAATCCATGGAACACATGACCTCTGACATTGAACAGGAGCCAGAACAACCGTGCAAAGCTGCCAAAGAGACTTCACATGTTTCAGTTATAACCACTTTCCGTGTTATTTCAATCTTACTGGAAGTGAATTTCACATCTGAGCTCTAAGACTTATACAGGGGCTGAACAAAATAAGGGAAAAATTGCAAGGAGAATAACTTTACCTTAGAAGGAATTAAATCACAATTACCAGCACAGCCACAAAGTTGCGTTGTATTAGTGCCAATTAGCAGTAGGTGTGAACTATTAAACTAAAGATGACTTAACAACCAGCAATGTGAGGCAAATTACAGTGTTCCAAAGAGGCCAATAATCTGTGCAAAGTTATTTAATGTGTTCAAGGACATCAACTCAAAAATTATGATATCAAACATGAGCAAACTGCCCTGTAAAGAAGAACAATAGTAACAAGTTGAAGCTCACCAACATGGGCTTAAGGATACTGAATCAGCACCTCTCTGAGTCTAAACAAAAACTACATTTCATGAGTGTAACAAAGCTGAATTTTATTGCCGGGCAGCAATGGAAACCAGTTATGCATAACAGGAAAAGTTATGTGGTCTGATACAGTGTTTCCCAACCCAGTCCTCAGGGAACCCCAGACGGTCTTCAGTTTTGCTTCTTCCCAGCTCCCAGCCAATCAAGATCACTGAATACCTGGTAGGGTTGTGTAGGGAGTTGGGAAGGAGCAAAAATGTGGACCATCTGGGGCTCCCTGAGGACTGGGTTGGGAAACACTGGTCTGATAGGTCATATTTCAACTTCTACCTACATCTGGAGAGGTATATGTTTGGGAAAAGCCAACAGATGCCTACAGCTGACAATGTCTGTTGGCATGATGATGATGTTATGGGCTGTTATTTTATGGCAGTCATTAGGTTCAATGATGGGTTTGAATGATTATACTGGCCAAAGAAAATGAGGCCATTTTAGAGGACCAGGTGTGCCCTGTGCTGCAAAAGCTTCCCTCATGATGTTCCCATATTTCAAGATGATAATATCCTCACGCATGTATACAAAAGTCAACAGTGCTTGTTGAAGTTAAATTTATTCCATGTCCTCCCCAACTGCCAGATGGAAACATTGAATGTTTATGGGAAGTTGTGGAGCTCAGAGTATGAAGCTGAATTCTACCTCCTTCAATCCGCAAAGACCTAGAGGCTTCTTGAAGAACGGGCCAACATCTCACCACATAGTCCAGGACGTGTATGGTAGCATTCAGAGATGGAATGAAGCTGTTTTAAAGACAAAGGCTACCCCAACCCCTTACTAGGTTTTTGACTTTAAAATGTTAAGTCTTTCTGTGATGTTGTATATTTAAATGATACAGTAATTAGTTTTATACAACAGATGTTAATTGGTTTTCAGTAATCTTGCACTCCTTCTTCCATTAATAACATACTGAAAAATGGAATATTGTCAGTCTGTAATGCAACACACATACACAACAACACACACTGACAGAGCCCACCTCCCTAAATACTTTCCTCAAATCGGTTTAGTTGCATATTGTTTCCCCCATTTGTTTAGTTCTTCATATAAATCCTGATCATAACCTTAAAGAGGGCAGCAGATTGTTTCACTGGGGAATATTGTTACTTCACAGCTTCTGAGTTTTGAGTTTCACCACAGATCCTCCATTGTTTTTTTTTCCACGTGATGGTTTAATTGGTGACTCTAAGTTGTTCTGACTGGGGTTTACTGTGCCTCCTGCCTTGTATCCCATACTTAAGGCTTTAGATCACTGCCTCCCAGACTAGATAAATGGCTGTTCAAATTGGATAGATATTTATTAGAAGTCTCATCTGCCTTCCTTAAATTTTCTTTTTAGAAACAAGTGTACATGGCTTACGAAAGTTCTCCAGCTAGTCTTGGAAGGAGGCATATACCAGGAGTTTGGCTCCACTGAGGTTTACAGTACATCTGTGATGGAGGAACTGTAAAAGCTCTTATGGGTGTTCATTTATTGTGACACAGTCCTCCTGAGGAAGCATCTACAGGCAAAACAAAGCAAGTGAAAGGAACCACTTCAAGAAGGCTTCTAATGTTTCTGTAACGGCAGAAAGCCGCGGCCTGTCACTCTGCCGCCACAGACAGGGCACCAAGACGCTCAGATATGAGACTGTAAGTGTAATAGATGTTGGCAGATGGTGTAAAGATGCTTCCCATTAACACGTAACAGATGTTTCCTGGCTCATATGAGAAAAACGTATATATGCCGCCCCCACACATGGGGAGTGAAAAGGGGACCAGAGAGAGAGGCGGGTTTGATAAATACTGCCACGCTCCTGTCAGCTGAAGGACACGGCTAAGTGCAGTGTTGGGTTGCCGTGTTGAGGACAACTTATTCCCGGAGCATCCCTCTGCACGATAAGACAGCGCCATGTGTGCAGTCCCTTTGAGGAGGGCTCTACCTGTGATGTCATCAGGCCGTGACAAAAACTGCTTTCTCTCCTGTCTTCGTCTCCTTAACTTGTTGTTTGCGTGAATTCTCAAGTTTTCTTTTGCCTAATTTTCCAGCTCATTGTGAAAGGCAATGGGCAATTTAAAACTGATTTAAGAAAAAAAAAACACGACTGAATCAACATGCTTCTGTAAGACCGGGCGACCTAGAACCTCGTGCAGATGTGGCAGACTCGTCGGCCCAGGAGAGTTCTTTGTTTTTGTCACGCGAACAAGCAAGCATATTATTTTCAGGTACCGTAGGTCTGTGATGTGAAGATAGTAGCTTGGCTTCCCGGTGTGGGTGGAGCTGGTGTCTTCGTCTGTGCTGACAGCTGGTCTGGTTACTTTAATATCCGAAAGGATGTGAGCTTAACCGTAGGTGGTTGCTGTCATCTCTGCAGTGTAGGCTGAGCAGCCCTAAAGCTGTCATGCAGCTAGCTCCTTTGGAGTTTTGCTAGGGTATGGGGTCGGTTCAGGGAGATGATTAGGGGCCTGAAGGCCCAACAGCATCCGTGTTAACACCTCTAACGTTTGACATGTTGCAGGAACTTCCAGGAACTTCTGATTATCTTGGGTCATCTTCGAAGTGTTTCTTATGTTCCAGTGTGTGTTATTTTTTGCCCACAGTGCTTGCAGCCATGCAAAGAATTGTGGGAAGCCAAGAGAAACCCATCTCCGAAAGGATGTGAAGTAAGTTTAACTTGGGGGTCCATGGTGATGGGGGGAAGGGGGAGTTAACTTTGGGTTGACCCTGGACCAATCAAAGGCTGTAAAAGCCAAGGACAGAAAGACCCTATCACGTTGTTGACCCTAATTAAGACACCCACTGTGAACCAAGAAAAACAAAGCTGCAAGTATTTTTATTGCAATAAAGATTAACCCAATCAAAAATGTTGAAATATTAATGTAAAGAGGCAATGCAGTCTTCCAACAAAAATAATAATAAGAAAGTTCTTTGGGGTGGGTGTGGAGAGTTGATCAGGGAAATGGCTGCACTTGTAATAATAGGGGGATAAAGCCCCTCCCAGATGAAGATATCTGCATTTTGTCATTTCATTGTAAACCTGTTCGGATGATCAACTGAGGCCAGCATATGTTATTTTTTGTGGCTATGTCTAATTAGAAGTGGAAAATGAGTGGTCTGGTGAGAAAGGGGAAATCTGACCCTCATCTTAGAGCATGTCTATAGATGTTATCAAAACGACCTCAGTGCTTGCACTCACGGTCCGTAATGTTGGAGCGTGAATTGTCTTTGACTTGGATGACAAATAAGCTAATGAGTAATTGCAATGTGCCAGCATTACTAACAGGGGATGAAAGTCATTCTGATCGTCCCTTTGTGCCTGTTCAAACGAAGGGACCCTTTTGTTTACATAAAGTCTGAAAGGCACCGGCTGCCGTAATGAACTGGGATGTTTAACAATCGAGTAGATTCCAGAAGTTCCAGCTAGACCCACTCTGCTCATTTTTGCACAAACCATTGATGCTATCTGGGGAATATCACTGCCGTTCTGCTCTGTAATGAGGCAAATGAGCAGATGGGTTGTAGGATAAGGCTCTGGTTTTAGACCCAACTGTTCATGGCATGTCAGAGCCTCAGCCCTTGATGCTGGACCACTGAGAAAAGTGTTTGACTCAGAGATCTCCGATAAAAACATACAGCTGTGTGAACGGCGCGGGCCGGTTGGGATAAAAGCTCACTCTCTAGCCAGGGCTTTCCAGTCTGAGACTTTCTTGGATCTAGTTGTCGTCCCTATAAATTAATTAGCCCTTAGCGAGCTGTTGATTGAATGAATCCACTCAGCTCTTCAAATTGTGCTGTGCCAAGGGCAGGAAATTAAGACTCGCCCTAATTTTCAGTCATTCAATTCCCAGATTTGTGTTAGCCAAGGAATGATCAGGAGCCTGGCTGCAAGTGTTTGGTAAACAGGATGTTTCTCTTTTAAAATATTTTGCTTATTAAGATACGCAGTACACTGTTTCCAGAAATCATTATTGACGACTGAAGTATTTAACTTGCACTTCATCTAAATTCAGTATTCTTTCAAATGGAATGTATTTTGTTTGGCCAAATAAAGAGAATGTTTCATTTGCACAAACCCACCAGTAACAGCTGTCATAGATTTTTGTCAGTACAGGTATTGCTGATGAGCACAAGTTTAGTTTAAATTAGAGTGAGATCTCATTTACAGGAGTCTGTATGCTAATATGTATGCTAATTTAAAAGTAGTTATGCTGAAATAAAGCCTGTGGTTCAGAAATACCTAAGTAAATAATTCAAAATATTTTTCAAAATAAAGAACCGGCAAACAAGTGAATGTTTACTTTCGATGGGAGTCAATAGCTTGTTACCCATAATGCCTGGCTGTCACCCTAACAGAAGCATCACGAATGCGCCACCAGCTGGGCGTTCCTGCTGTCCCTGCAGGAGCACAAGCAAGGGGACTGCCCCGCCCCGCAGAGGGCCTCAGGCTTCGCCGCTGCATGCGTGGAGAGCTGCAGCGTGGACCGCGACTGCCCCGGCCACAGGAAGTGCTGTCCCAATGACTGCGGACATACCTGCCAGGTGCCAGTGGACCTCTACAAGGGTGAGCCGTCCGTGTGCTGGAGAGGTGTTCGCTTCTGTTTCCGCTCCCAAATCAGCCGCTATTGGATGTTCTCCAGGCAGTGAGAGTCAACCTGAATATCAGCTAGACCCCTTCTGGTTTCTCTGCATTAAATACCTAGTGATGTGTAAATAGGGATGTGGACCATAAAGCTGACGATGGTGGGATGTGTTTCTAGTGCACACGATTCGGATACTGTACAGCCTGACACGATTCAAAGACGGACAGGCAAAAATCACATATCATCCATCCATCCATCTATCCATCCATCCATCTATCCATCCATCCATCCATCTTCTGAATGTTTATAGGCATTTCCATGCAAAGGTCCATTTAATGTCACATGCACAAAGGTTATAATAAGTTATGTTCAGTACTGTGGAAAAGTCTTAGACATCAAAGAAAATGTTTAAGGTAATAATTGTATATTTTATCAGAAAAAAACCCCAAAATGTAATATTATAGCACATGCAAATTAACAGTAACACAAGAAATAAACAAGAATTTCATCTGTTCTTCAAAATGTTACTGATGTCTTGTTGGATGGCTAGATAGACTGTGCTTCAGTTCCCAAACCTCTCCTCAGGGACACCCCAGTCACTCTATGAATTCATTAAATTTCTCCATCAGCTCAATTAATTAATTAACTTGAGTTGTTAAAAAACTCAATGGGGTATTAATTAGCCAGACAAGGTGGGGTGGTGGTCGAGTCAAAAATCACACGGCTGCAAACACTGTGGTGAAATGAGGTTTTGCAATGGCTAAGCTGACACACGTCGACAGACATAATATCATAGTTTTACCCCAACATGAAGATCATTTAAACTTAATTTTCTGTGACTGACTAAGACTTTTGTATAGTACTGTATTTATGACATGTACATTGATATATGAAATTGGAGTATTTGTCTATATTGAGCCTAAGAGGTCACACGATAAGATATGCAAATTGAGTCATTGATTCTGAGCTTTCCATGCTCTGGGACATTTCATTTCATCGAGTCTAAATATCACACTGGATTTCTGGTGAAAATAATGGAATCTGAAACGAAATGGACAGATATGGGATATCCAATGATACAACCAGCGCCTTTCAGTCAGTGCTGATAGATTTTATTTGCGTTGGTGTATTAATGTGAGCCAAATCTGTCATATCTGTTAATAAGCCATAAAAGCTCTGCAGATGAATTTGTGCAGCTGTGATGGACGTGACCTGCAGCGGATTTGGCTTAAATTATCGTCTCCTGATTGACAGGCGTCCCATTGCGGCCCCGGCGAGACATGATCTTCCTGGAAGACTCGCGGGGCTGGTTGGAGGTGCTGTGGACGTCCAGGTTCAATGTTTCCATGGAGCCTGTGCTCTATGTTCTGCAGAGGCGCTGGAACCAGGGCATCCACCCCAGCGAGGATGACGCCACCCGCTGGCAGACCGTCGCCATGGTGAGAGCGACTGATCCCTCCTAGTAATGGCATAAAGATTCTCCCAAGAGATATTTCTTGTTTAAATTCATGTGCGTGCTCCTCACAAGCTACAGCGGGAAGTTTAACTTCTGTAACCTATAACCTGTGGTTGGTTAAGTGAGACTGACTTAAGACAAACTTAATAAACATGAAGGAGGTAATTTGCTAGCTAATTCGAGGAGAGAGGGGTTCCCTATTTTGGCTGTCCTGGGGAGCCTTTTCCGCGCTCCCCCTTGATCACTGGCCGCGCCACTCTCGCCGGCCCAGGTCTGGAAGCAATCACCCACAGCCCTGTAATTACAGCCGCCTGTGCGACCCGTTTCTTGTGCCAGGAGCGGGTTCTTCAGCTACGGAGTCACGGCAGGCCTTTTTCTGACCAGCAGACTGAAAATGGCGGGGTTCCCGTAAAGGGGTGGGGGTGGGGGGGGTGAGGCCCCCCTCCACACACGGGGTCGTCTGCTGTCATGATTCACCAGGCGGTCCCCCCACTCAGCACTGCGGTTCTGTGGTTTATTTAATCCTGACCGCTCATGGTAATAGTAATGGGGACAGAGTATGGCTCAGTGGGTCAAATTTGCTGTGATCGGAAGGTCGCTGGTTCAAAGCCCATTGCTGGCATTTTAGTGATTTTACCGTTGGACCCTTGAGTAAGGTCCCATTTGCTCCAGGGACTAACCATCTCAATTGTACGTCACTTTTGATAATGACATCTTCTAAATAAATATTAAAAAGTAAGTGAATGGTAATCCGTACTGGGACACTCAAAGTCGGGGGGGGATGGGACCAGCAAAAAAGGCAGCCTGGAAATTTGCTGTGAAGTGGCCCCAATTTGCTATTTTGCCCCCTTGGTACATTTTACTGCCGACCGGCCCTCATTAGCCCACCCCACTGGGAAATTTCCCAATTTTCCAGATAGCCAGTCCACGCCTGCCAAAGTGCAGCTTGATGGATTGAGGCTGGTGGGTCAGAGCCTTCCTGAGCTGTCAAGAGACCCCTGCAGGTTTTGTCAATCAGGAGGCCATTATTAGCCCTGGGCAGGTGGATGAATGTTAGAGCTTGTTTTCCTGTCCCCCCCTACCTGTTCCTTGACCCTGCAGACAATGGGCCAGCGGGTGGCGCTGAAGGATGTGCGGCCCCACAGATGGTACCAGTTCAGGGTGAGCGCAGTCAACAGCCAGGGCACCCGCGGCTTCACTGCCCCCAGCCGGCACTTCCTGTCCTCGGGAGGTAAGGCCACGCCCACAACTCCTCCTCCAATCCCAGACTGAGCCACAGCTGCACCTGGCTCACACTGGGTCATTCAGCTGTCAGTCAAAACAGACTCACTGACAGGTCGGGACCTCGCCTCCTCATTCTGCTCAGAAATTGATCACTAAATTGTGAGACCCTCAAAGTGTCATTCATTGGTTAGTCATGAATTGCAGGGTTTATTTTTCTGGGGCTGCTCTGTGAAATCTGTCCGTTCCTGTTATACACTGGTGTGTGTTTTCACTTTCCTGGCAAAGAATGCATAAATTAGTGGATAATGACAAAGGTGTAATTATTTAATTGGACGACCCATCTGCCTTCCAGCTGAATAGGCAGTATCTGGACATCCTGGAGCCTCTCGTGAAGCACAGGGCTATGCTCTGGATAGGACGCCAGTCCATCGCAGATAGTAATTTAATACTTTTTGTGATTTTCAAACAAGGGGTGCCAAGTTTGTGCTGTGACCCAGGTGCACAGGGGCCTTCACATAGCCTCTCATTGCTGGTGAATGGGAGATGTGATGCAGCGAGTGCCTCTGCTCAGGGTCGCCCCCTGGCTCCCCCATCCCAGTGAGCGCATGCAGGATGCAAACACAGCCCCCTGAATCCCTCCTCTGGCTTCTCCCCCAGAGAGGCATAATTTGCTGGATTGGTTCGCCCAGGTTTACAGACCAAAAACAACCAAATTAGATCGCTTCACGCCGCATTATTGGAGGACGTGGTTCATGCAGCTTGTGGCCACAAAGATGCCCCCCCACTGCCCTTCCCACCCCCATTTCCCGCTCTACCATCACAAAAGGAACACAGAATATAATTATTTGCAGACAGCATGAATATAGACATAATGGTGAGGCATGGCAGCAATCGAAAACATATTTGCGAGGATATTTTTCCTTTTCATCCTTTGTTTTGTTGCTCTGAAACTCATAAGCGCAGGACTTTCTGATTTTTTCACACATCCGTCAATGGGAAGGTGAAAAGACAGCAGCCAGAGGCTTTTCTTTTTGTAGAGACGAGTCAGACATACGGGGAACAGGTGGGTCACTGCCGGTCTCCCCTGCAGCGCTCTGCTGGCGTTTTCATTCGTTCAGGAAGTCGCCGGCCTCCACGTCTTTCCACTCAGACCCGAGTTCTTTCATCTCCTACAACAATTGAAGGCAGGGAGGATTCTCACATGACTGCTGAAGTGTGAACCTTTCGAACGTCGACAGCTGACTCTTCATCTGTAATTAAATTTTTTTGTTTTTACAAAAAAATGGTTGACTTACTTACATTCAGAATACCTCCAGCTAGCAGCTTTCAGGAAGTTCGGGATGTGGAACATTATAAAATATTTTACATTAACACTGAGACCTTAAATCCACAATTGTCATAAACTTTTTAACTGCTGTGGCACTTCAGAGACATGGTTTACTTAGTAGGTCTTTTGCTTTCTGCCTCCTGGCAAGTTTAATTTACAAAGAGACCAGTCATAGAAAGTTCTTCTCTCTGGCCTTCGAAAGGTGACCATCCCCAGAAGAAACATTAACTTGCTGACAACTGCAAATGTGTAACTTGAAATTGTTTAGGACAGAGTTTCCCAGTCCGGTCCTCAGGGACCCACAGCTGGTCCACATTTTTGCTCCCTCCCAGCTCCCAGAGGGAGCAAAAACGTGGACTGCCTTGGTGTCTGCAAGGACAGAATTGGAAATCACTGGTTTAGAGAATGGGCATACGGGGACAGGCAGCTGGTCCGGACCCTTGGCTCGCATTTCCACCAGTGGATTCAACTCAACGGCCCCCAGGCCCATGGCGCGGTTTCCCCGTCTGTGTTGTGGAGCGATCTCGCTGTCAGGAGAGGGTATTGTCTTTCAGGAAGCTCTACCCTCTCTTGGTTTGTCTTAATATTTTTCTTCAAAGCACAGATCTTATAAAATAACAGCCAGGAAAGATACATATTGCCCAGATGTATGAAAAACTCTTCATCAAGGGGCTCTCATATGAGATACACCGCTGATGTCACTAGGAGGTCACATGCTGCAGATTGTTGTGGTTACACGCAGATGAATGACAAAACTTTAGTGGTTATGTGAAGGAATAAAATATTGAGTAGAGTTATGGGAGTTTTATATATCCCTCACAACATACAGATAAAACATATGGATTGGACCGTATTATTTCTGCAGGATCTTTAGTGTAGTTACATTATAGAAATAATCAGGATCTATCACATGTTACTGGAATATCACTTTTGCTTTTTGCTTATGCCGAGTCCTCATGGTTATTCCAGGTCATGACAAGTGTCAGGACACATTATGACATGCTTATGACCTGGGTATGATGGTCTCATGGTGTTAAAATTAACACGTTCGGTAGTGTGAGCTTGGTTAGCACTCTACCAGTTGGGCAGTACTATAGAGATGCCTCCACCATCTTGCTCCAGATCCGCTGCCCCCGGCGACGCCCCGGAACTTACGGAAAGGGCTGGTGAGGGAGCGACCAGACGGGACAGTGAGCATGCTACTTCTCTGGGACCCCCCTGAGGATGAAGGTCTGGAGGTGCACCACTACAAAGTGTCATGGAGGGCCTGTGGTGTCCGCAGGATGGGTCGGGACAGGAGGGAGAGCACGAGGGTGACCGAGGGGGTATGTGACAGTCACACATGGGCCTTTACGCTTCACACTGACCACTTTAGCCTCAAGAAGCTTCAAGTAATTGAAGCTAATTTCCAAAACTCAGTCCACGGGATACATTTTCAAGGAAATTTCTAAGGATTTAGTGAGTTTCGGCAATTTAACAGAAGTTCTGCGTCGGATTACACGAAGACTGGGTTTTGGTTCTTGAGGAAGTACAACTTTAGGTCATCTTAAAACGACAACCAATGGACTGAGTGAGTTTTGGAAATTTGCTCTTCGGTTATCAAAATATACAGATGAAAAAAGAAGCACCCATCTGAAATGGTAAATGGTTAAACAGCAAAATGCTTTTTTTGCCTCAGTTTCCTAAAAATGAAAGAAGTTGATCATTTAATATATATAATTAAACTTTAATGGCTTAATGTAATGACTTACATTGTGTGTAGACCAGGGATACCCAATTCTGTCCCTCCTGGACTGGATTTGGCAACCCTGGTGTAGACACTGGATATCCCCACAAAATGTCTAACTGAAGCTGTGCTCACTGCATCACCCGGCAGGCCGCGCGGGAGCTGGAGCTGCAGGGCCTGCAGCTGAACACAGCCTACTTAGCCCAAGTGCAGGCCGTTGCCCACTGGGGCCAGAAGCGCCTGCGGAGTGGCAAGTCCCAGCTGACCTTCAGCACGGGCCCTGCAGGTGAAGCCTTCGCTTTCCAGCCGTCTCTCAGCTGTGGCTCTGGCTGGCCTGTGCTAGTCCAGGGCCAGAGAAACTGCAGCAGATTCTCCTTCTGCACGTGCCTCTGCATGTGCCTGTGTATCACAGATGATATATAAGCTTAAAAGCCTTAAATTGAAACTACTGTGAGGATGCAGCATGCGTAACAAAGCCAGAGCAGTGATCTAGTGAGCCATCTCTCTTTGCAAGTAGACATTTATATATGAAGTGATGCAGTGAGCTGTTTCTCTTTGCAGGTAAACAGTAATGTGTCAAGTAATGTGGTGAGCCATCTCTCTTTGCAGGCAGACAGTGATGTGTTAAGTGATACAGTGAACTGTCTGTCTTTGGAGGTAGACAGTGATGTGTTAAGTGATACAGTGAACTGTCTATCTTTGGAGGTAGACAGTAATGTGTTAAGCGATACAGTGAGCCGTCTCTGCTGGTTTATGTTAATGTGTTAAGTAATGCAGTGAGCCATCTCTCTTTGCAGGTAGACAGTAATGTGTTGTTATGCAGTGAGCCGTCTCACTATGCAAGCAGACAGTAATGTGTTAAGTTATGCAGTGAGCTGTCTCTCTTTGTAGATAGATAGTAATGTGATGTGATGCAGTGAGCTGTCTCTCTTTGTAGGTAGACAGTAATGTGATGTGATGAAGTGAGCTGTCTCTCTTTGTAGGTATACAGTAATGTGATGTGAAGCAGTGAGTTGTCTCTCTTTGCAAGCAGACAGTAATGTGTTAAGTTACGCGGTGAGCTGTCTCTCTTTGTAGATAGATAGTAATGTGATGTGATGCAGTGAGCTGTCTCTCTTTGTAGGTAGACAGTAATGTGATGTGATGAAGTGAGCTGTCTCTCTTTGTAGGTAGACAGTAATGTGATGTGAAGCAGTGAGTTGTCTCTCTTTGCAAGCAGACAGTAATGTGTTAAGTTACGCAGTGAGCTGTCTCTGCAGGCAGACAGTAATGTGTTGTTACGCAGTGAGCCGTCTCACTTAGCAGGCAGACAGTAATGTGTTAAGTTATGCAATGAGCTGTCTCTCTTTGCAGGCAGACAGTAATGTGTTGTTACGCAGTGAGCCGTCTCACTTAGCAGGTAGACAATAATGTGTTAAGTTATGCAGTGATCTGTCTCTCAGTAATGTGTATTCTGGCCATAATCTTGCCTCTGGTCTCCTACATGTTGTCAGTGATCAGCTGCTGACTGGTTTCAGTTAAGCTTCCACCTCCAAAGGGAGACACCAGGGAATCCCTTAGGAAATTCCGTTTCCATTCTACGTTAACCTTTCCTATCTGATTCATTCCAATCCATGCCAGAATCTTTTTACGCGTGGGGTGGTTTTGGGCTCTTGTCAGTTCTGTTTCTTATTAAAGAAAGAGAATAAATTGCTAAATAAATAAATGTATGAAAATTGCTGCCATGCACATATTTTCCAGCTCAGGGACCTCCCTGGGCTGCGACTGTGCCCTGAATTTTGGAGAGTCTGAGCTAAATTTAGTGCTGATTGTTGAGAATTGTATCTTTTTTTTTATTTCCCAACTGCTCTGTATCTAGTAAGTCAAACTACATTCTCTGCTTTGTTTTGTTCATAATGACCACATATTCTTTTCCGGCACCCAAGTAAACGTCCATTTAGTTGCAACCGGGATTAGTGACGGCTCTAAATCGTAGCACTCATTTATGTAACACTTTGATCCAAAGCAACTTAGAGTAGAGGGAAGAGCTACAATTTTACATGAGCTGCCTGCGAGTTGAACCTATGATATTTGCATTAGTCAGCACCATGCTCTACTTTTTGAGCTACGGCATGAATATTCATAGTATATGACATTGTTCTCTTAATGTTAGTCCAGTACCAGCTCATCAAAAAAAATGTACTTATCAAAAATAAATGCAAAGTTTCCTATGCACTTCAGGTAACTGTTGAAGCAGAAATGTTGCTTATTACACTATAAACCTGCTGGAAGCTGTTTATGCCCTTGCTCCCAGCAACAGAGTCTCCGATTGGAGGCAACAAGGCCACTGGCCAGGCAGCCAATGAGCTACCATCCTCCATCCACGCCCACAGCCGCTCCCTCAGGCTGGAGGCCGCTGCCCCCCACTACCACAGCCACCAGCTCCAGGTCAAGGTCTTCTGGCGGACACTCCACTCAGGCAAGTCCCTGGGGAGCACAAGTGGGTGTGGAGGATGGGTCTCAATAAAGCCTCACATGAAACTCTGGAGTGGTGGAGCTTCCCACCAGCTTCCCACCTCATGGGATCTGCAATTACGTCACTTCCCATTGAGTGCTTTATTGATCATCTCTGGCTTAACCAGGCAGCGATTGACAGGACGTGGTAATTCCCCCTTCCACGGACATCAGAGCATTTTTTCTCCCAACACTACTTTCCACAAGTCTGTTTTTCTACCATTCTCACTTCTGCACTGTCATTCTTCAGCGCGACAGAAATTAGGAAGAAAGCATTGTTTCTCATACATACATTCCATTCCTGCGTAGCATTTATTGACTTGTAGAGAAACAAAGAGTCGCATTTTTAAAACAGTTTTATAGTCATCGATTCCTCATTAGCCCAGCCGAACACTGGCAAAAACACACACGGCCGGCAAAAACAGAGGCTTTCGACACAACATGCTGAAGACATACTGGAAGGAAATTAGTTTGTTACACGTTTTTAAGCCTAAAACCGCTGAAGCCCTATAAATATCAACTGCTGATGTGCTGTTGTCTTATGGAGGTGGAATGAAAATTGCAGTAGAACAGATTTATTAGTATGAAAACAGCCAGTGACATGGGAACACAGTGTTTATCTATGTGTAGATACAGGCAGGTGGGAAAAAAAATCTGTTTTCAAGCCTTGATTTAGAGAGGAGGAGTGCATGTGTGATGTTTTTACAGGATATGACACGTATCAGCTTTACGGTTGGTAATCTTTCACATCGGTCCAAAGACGAGTCAGCCAAGCAATGCTTCACAGATATATATATATATATACACATATCTGTGGCTGTCTACAGGCTGTAAATGCGCCATTGTCATTTTTTTTTCCTAAATAGAAAGTGGTAATGAACCAGCTGCCTACCTCCTGAGGTGGCACCCAGAAGTGTGTTCCCACAATATCACCCGGACAGAGAAGACAGCCACGGTTTCGGTATGTCTGATCCGTTTGCGGTGTCACGCACTTTGAGGTATTTTATTACCCTTCCTGATTTAGCGAACAGGGATTCACTTTATTAAGAAAACTAGCCAAAACCAAGGTTGTAATATACTTGATGGAGACAATATTAATTAGTTAACTAATAATATAGTTAATTACTTTTGGCCAGTCCGGCCCTCGCTCCGTGTGTGCATTATGTGGGTTTCCGCTGGGTACTCCAGTTTCCTCCCACAGTCCAAAAACATGCACTTAGGCTAACTGACATCTCTGAATTGATGGACTGGCATCCCGTCCTGGATGTACCTGGATGTCCTGGATGCCCTTGTGCGCCATACTGCCTGAGATGAATTTCACCCTCCCCCTAACCCTAACCCTAACCCCTAACCCTCCCCCTAACCCTGCTCAGGATAAGTGGTTGGAAGATGGATGGATTATATTTGACTCCGTTACACTTCTGAGGACATGATGTCAGCAAGAACATATCTGTCATCCGTAGCTTCTGGAGACTTGACTTTTGCTGTATCCATGACTGTTTTCTGTCTGTTGCCTATTTTTTTTACCGCCAGGGAACGCATTATGTCATCACTGACCTGCTCTTCGGCTGTAAGTACAGGGTTGTGGTGGTGCAGCTCTCAGGTCGGGGTGAGAGGTCAGAGGCCGTGACCTCAGTTACGACACCACCGTGTGGTGCATTGGCGGGCAACACGGTGAGGTCTTTACAGCTTAGACAGGGTATGTTTGCACTGCCTTTCCTTGTTTGCGCTCTGTGTACTATCTTTTCACTTTGTTTTGCACTATATGTATGAGTGCCTTGCTGCTGTATGCAGAAGAATTTCCATCTGGGATTAATGAAGTTTATCTAATCTAATCTCAGCATGGCCTCTTAGACACAGCCTGCACAAACCAGCACATTACAGTGTGGGACTGCATGTGACAGTTCCTGCCTAGTTTTCCCATCCCAGCGAAAAACCTCTTTGAAGTCTTTCTAATGAGCAAAGATACACAAACTATTTTTGCAAACTTAGCACACATTTGAAGTGATTTGAATTAGTTAAGGCCAGCGGTCAACATCATGGCAAATTCTGACAGACACTGTGATCAAAATGCAATATTTTACTATAGACATGGTATTTAAAAACATAGCCTGCATGATTTATCCGTGCATGGTCAGGTTGATGATTCCTGGTTAAGGGACATAAATGTTTCCAAAGACATAAAAATGCACCATATTCTTGTATATAGAAATGATAAGATATTGAGTCATTTTATCCATACACTGTAATATATTCTGTTTTATATTAGCCCTCTTAGATGAAACATTCTCAGTAATTGACACTGGATGCCAACAATGCATCTGGCCTGGCCTGTTCCAGAGTGCCACCTGCTGGCCCAGAAGATGCTACTACGACCAGAGAAGCTGACCGCTACTTTCTGGACAGTTAACGGCTCACTGCGGGGGGAGTTCAGCTGGCGATGGTCCCAGGCTGGCCCAGATCTGAGCCCCTTCTCCACAATCCAGTTCTCTCTGGTGCAGCTGTCAGGTGATGGCATTGTCACTACACCTGGTGCCCTGAATGCCCAAGCTAGGATCCTTGCCTCAGTGAGTCCCCTATCAGCCCTGTCTCCAGTATGACCTACAAACAAGCTCTCATATACACCCTGAGCTCTCATGATATAGACTATCATCCAAATTTGGAAATGAATAATGACCATTTAAAATCCTTATCAAATGAATGATTCCTCAGCATGTACGGTGCTTGTAGGTTCAGAAGGACTAATGTAGGTAAAGTGTTGAATAAACAAGTGTATAGACATTCATTTGCTGAGTGGTTGCTAAGAAAATGTGTCAGTGAAATGAACATGGCAGCGAAACTCAGTGGCATATCTGTGTTTTAGGATCAGAACTCTGTGATTGTGGAGAGCCTATGGCCTGAGAGTGTGTACAAGGTGCATATCCAGGTGCTCTCAGCAGGGGGCAGCGGTCCATCCCTGGTGAAGACCATACACACACCCCAGCTAGACAACATTCAGATGTGAGGTATAGCTGCTCCTTCCCACACACACACACACACATACACACACAAACACACACACACACATGTCCTTTCATGCACTGGGAAGGTGTCCAGGCGTACTGGTGTGCAGTTTTGATCAACAAAGGATGAAATGGCCCTTTTGTCATCTCTTTACTTTCTCACTCTTGTTGAGTTTAAACTGCGGTGATTTTCATAGAAGTGTAATTAATCATTTCGTGATGCGCTGAAAGCCAGCTGGGGGACACTCCTCGCTTCAAACTCCTATCTGCATGCTTGCAGACAGTTATCTCAGATGCAAAAGCTGTGCCATTTATTCCAGATGAATGAAGTGATATTTTGGTTCTGGTTTGGGATGGGCATGTTGTGGAATAATCAGAGGAACTCTGTTTTACTTCATTCAGAACAATTCGATCTGTATGAAAGAGATTATATCCATACCCTGTTCTGTCCTGCTTTAAAATATCTAGACCTTTGTTAATCCATTTTTGGAATATGACAATGTGGTCTATGATGCCGAATGAATAAAAATGTCGCAAGATAAAGTGTCACCCTAGTGAGCTGTAGCTATGCTGTGATTTACGTTGCTGCCCTTCAAATCACTCTGGAGACGAGAAAGCTGAGAGCAAAAGATATAAATGCTACGTTGGTTAATATTTGTAACATCTTCCACCATCCATTCCAGATGCTCCCAATGCTGCAGCCAGTGCTCACCATTCACCCTGTCTGAGCCAAGAAAGCCAACTTTTATTATGAAGCAAGAACTCACGCATGACTTTTAAGGAGGCTGTTTGTGTGCGTCTCGCAATGAGCCAAAATAAGAGGAAATCAAAGATGTATATATACACAGAGCTACATTTCTGACCTTGAGAGCTGAGAATTGTATAAAGTAACTATACTCTTTGGTGCAAAGACCAACCCTGATATATTTGCAGTCACTTTCAGTGTGCTATGTATTTTTATATTCTTATGGGTCATCGGGAATTGTGAGCTCTTATAGGCAAAGCTATTTTCTTTTAGTCATTCATGCCATCATGACTCTTTTAAACGGGATGTTTTCTATAAGTTATTTATGTTAATAAGGGTGTAAACTCTATTAGCTATTTATTAATCGTTGTTATTCTGGTGGTTTTTAGTTAAAATGGCACAGCACACATACTTATCCCTTGTGTATTTTACTTCTTCCGTTCTAAATTTTAGATTCTATAGAATTTATCCTCATTTTGAAAATGGACTGGGGTCACTTTAACCCCCAAAATAACACAGGGGATAAACTGTTAGCTTTCAGATTCACGCTGGTCACCTCACTGCCAGTGTGATAGATATCAAACAAACCAAACACATGTTTCTTATTTAGCCAGTTTTTCTGCCAGTCAATGTTTTCCTTGTAAAACGATATTACTTTATATGGCTGAGTTTACGATTGACCTGCCCACAAACAGCGGGGCGCCTGCCTGGAACTGTTTGGTCACATGCCTGGTTCCTGAACCACTAAACAGCACTGGTTATTAGTCTTGTTTGCTACTTGTTTGTGGTGCACTCTGTATGACGTAGATAAGTAGTTTATTTCATTAATGTGAATATTGTATTCATTTTTATACTAGTCTGTATCATCAGAAATAAAATCTCAAAGAAACAATATTTGACTTTGTGTGTGGGGCCTAATCTGGGTAAATAAATGTATGTAACTTGATTAATTAGCGTTATAAATATCGTGTGCTAAATGCCACAGTCAGAATACCTTCAGTTATCTGGGTACAAATAAGTACTGATTGTTTAACTGAATTGTAAATGTAATTTTAAAGGACATATTTAGAAATGTAGAGGTAGTGTGTATACATACACACACACACACACACACAAATATATACACATACACACAGGCAGAGATACACACACACATACATATACACACACACACATATATAAATATATATATATATACACACACACAGACACACACACACACACACACTGTTTTTCTTCCCCATCATAATTTTTCTAATAATACAATTACACTCCACCGATGTTATCACGTGCATATCATGTAGTATTATTACCTTGTCATATTGTCATATTCTTTAATCTTAATATATCCTGTTGTTAATTATTATCTTCACAACTGATATGGAGAACTAAAATATCAAAGAAAGGACTACAAATAAAATGAACTAAAACATAAATTTATAATGCTACACAATAATGACATTATTGTAAATCAGTAATAATCTCAAACTGTTATATTATGTCGCCTAATGTAAGTTTTGTACTTATTAAAAAAAACTGTTTATTTTTTTTCATATCCTATAGGTTTTAAGTGACATAAAAGCGCTCTTGCGATCTTTCACCAGTAGGCGGAGACATTTACCCCAGGGACAGCGTAGCGATTGGTTGCTTGGTCAAGCCATTCGCGCACGTCATTCGAAAGCGACGGGGCTTATGATGAGCGAAGTGGGTGCATACATGTCGTCAGCTGGAGCGTGTCTCGGCGAAAGCCAATTAAGTACAGTGATGGAACTTTTTCTTTCAATTATGACAGTCTCATGGTAACGTACATTTATTATTGTTCTGCCTTATTATAAGACGTACCAGTATGTAGCATTCAACAGTTCCGTGCATTTCTCATTTTTTCCGTTTAGCTAGCTGCACCTTTAGGAAAACGTGAAACGGGTAGAAACTAATCGCTTAGATGCAAATGTTGTTCAATCCGGCTTTTAGGGTTGCTGCTATGCTGTGCGATTTTAAAAGGGCAAAATTAGCACGTTTCTTTTTTCACATTACTCCTTTTCTTTAATTGCATTTGGAAAAGATACATGCACCTGCTATAATGACAGCAAGGGAGTCGTTTGTTGTGCATTTTCATTTGCAGAATCTCTTAATTTTGCATTTGGCGGGTGCGACTATATTCCCATAAAATATAAATTTAAAATACATACTCGCTGTCGATCGAGTTAATCTCCGCACTTAAGAATCCTCTTGTGAGACCATTACCTACCAAGATAACATTTAGGCAATATTAATGAGAGACCACTGGGACGCTATCGCAAACTTTATTTATGTTAGCCGTGTTTAATAACGAAAACGGGAAGTGTAACCCCCCATAATGTATTTTATATTTGCTGAATATTTGCATGTGTATTTTCATATCACTTTCTTGTAGCACTTTCTCTGGATCATAATGTTGAATAGACTCCGGAAGCAGAAACTTCTCCGATCTGTGAATGTGAGGCCCAGGATTCTGGGCACGCTTCACCGCACCAGGCTGAGGGGCCACCTCCCGGTATCTCTGCAGAAGCGCTGGTGGCTCCTGAGGAGATTCATGCCACCTGAGAGAAGGAGGCGGGGCAGCCAGACTCCCACAGTCAAGAGGAAAAGACCTGGATCCATACGGGAGAAATCGGATGTCAGGTCGGACAGTGTGGACAGCGGGTCTGAATCTCGAAGGCTCCCTCGGGTTGTGGCAGGCAGTGTAAGCGCAGAAGGCGGAGAAGATGAGTCGCGAATCAGCTTTGCCCCAGCAGCCAACCTGCACAGACCTACTGACCCTCACCTGGACACTGATGACTGCTCTGAAGGACCTGTGCAGCCAGCACCGTCCCAGCCCAGCCTCACTGCCATAAAGGCTGCTGGACTGCTGTCAGATGGCTCTCCCATATCAGCGGGTGGAGTTCAGAGGCCATCGGTTCACCCTGTCAGGCAGCCCCTGAAGAGGCGACCCAAACTGCCAGTCAAGCAACAGCAGAAGACGCCTTACTTGCTGGTGCGGTACAGGACCATGTCCAGGTTTAACCTTTACAAGCTGGCTCGCTCCCGGAGGCGCCTCCTCCACTGCAGGCATCTTTACAGGGCCTCTATACGCGGGGGCAGGAGCCGAAGGGGATCGGCGATCAGCCGCCCGTCCACCCCAAGGTCAGAAACCGCCGTGTCTTTAGGGGAGGCGAATGGCTGGCATTGGCGACATGGCAAGGGGCTGGCAGGATGCGGCTGGCCAGAGGAGGGACTGGTGCAGGTTAGCCGGGTCAGCACCATCGACACGTCTGCTGGGGAAGCATCTAGACTCCCCAGCCACTGGGACAGGGGAGATGGTCTGGACCTACCTGAGGCGAGCAGTGCTAGAGATGGAGATAGAGGCAGAGAAAGGTGTGACAAAGATGCAGGGCTAATGGGCCACAGTAAAGGCCGTGCTCGTGTCGATGAGACCAAGGGCCCCGAGTGCGACACCCACCTGGGGGCAGAGCCTCCATCCTGCTCCGGCTGCTGTACAAACCCGCTGAGAGACCACCGGTACTGCAAGAGCACTGGCGACATGGGGCCCGAGACGGGAAACGTAACGGCAAACGACCAGCTACTGACCTCTCAGGCTGGCAGGGAAGGAATAACTGAGCTTATCCACGGTACGGACCGGCAGACACCTATGCCTTTAGGTTGTGCGTGTTTGTGTGTGAGATAATGTGTGAGATTTACCCCCTGCTTCCCTCCCCCCAGAATTCCTGGAAACCTTCTATGAGAAATATGGAAGCTTCATTCCATTAAGTAAAAGTGATGTTCTCCAGCACCTCAACAAGAAACTGAATGCTGATCTCACTGACAAGTAAGTTAGGTCCTGTCCTTACACCTATCACTGGGGTAGACTGTGGGTTAGGGTTAGCAGCCTGCATGCTTGCAATATTTCAGTGGTGCCCATGGAGCTGGGGGTTAAGGACCCTGCTCAAGGGCCCACAGACGTCTGCCAAAGCCGGGCTCGAACCGGCAACCTTCCGATCACAGGCTCAGAGGCTTAGCCTGCTAATCCAAACCCTGCCCAAGTGTGATTGGATTGGATTATAAGCATCAATGTGTTTTTTGGTGTCCACCTGTTTGTCATAATGCATAATTATAGTCGATTGGTTGCAGAGTTATAATGTAGCCTATGGCTAACATGCTAAGTCTCAGCTGGTCACGCATAGTGGGATCAGCTGAGATTCGCCCTGTGGTTTCTGTGCTCCACGAGTCACCTGTTCCTGTCATTGCCCTGACGCCGGCCGCCTCTCTCTCCTCAGGAAGCCTTTCATCTACAGCGAGGTGGCCAGGTACCAGGCCGGCTTAGCCACTGCTCCCATGCACTTCTTCAAAGTGGTCCACAACAGGCACACGCTGACCCTGGAGGATCTGTCTACACTGGACAACCAGAACTGGGTCAACGACCAGGTGTGAGCCCGTCCTCCTCTGTGACCCAAAAAATCAGTTATCGGTCAAAATTTTGGCAGGTATAGTTTTAGTCACATGCCCAGTAACTAACGCTATTTCTGTTTTGTCCCGTTAGGTAATCAATATGTATGGAGAATTGATTATGGAGGCTGTCCAACATAAGGTAGGCTTGTAGTGCTGCAGTTTGGTGATGCACTGGCCCGCAGTGTATTTTTTTAATGATGTTTTTATGAATGTACCGCATTAGTCCAATAACGAATCATTATGGGACATTTAAAGTCATTAAATATAGCTGGTGTTCCCCCTAACACTGATCTGAGCTTTAATGGACATGCTCAGGAGACAGATGTCCCAGTGTCCACAGAGGAAGCTGTCATCTTTATGAGAAGCAGAGCTAATTATGCTGGCATGGTGATCATCATGCAAAGTAATTCAAATGCAGGCCATATTTATGTGCTGTTTCCATGACAACGTAAGCTCGTTTTCATTTTATGACAACACTGGTCATTTAGACATTGGATTAAAAGGCGTATGGGTTGTTTCTTTTGTTGATGAGTGTAATTGGCCACAAAATTGGCACTGATTTGTAGAAAGAATGCTCAGCATCGGTCATGAACATAATCACTTTATCTAACATTTGCCCTGCGTGGAAGTCTGTAGTAAATAAGACGACCTCACATTCTTCTTTACAGGTCCATTTTTTCAACAGCTTCTTTCACAAACAGCTCATAACCAAAGGATATGAAGGAGTGAAACGCTGGACTAAAAAGGTAACTCCATCTGTATCATCTGCTGGGAAGTGAGGCTCCGTAACTCTCAGTGGGTGGAATTACTGTCAGTCACTGTCCAATTTACCCAATGGGGAGTCTGACATCGCCAATACAGCAGTCCCACCCACTGAGAGCTTCACAGCCACTGTAATCCCAGTATAGAGCCTTATCCTTCCCAAATTGCACAGAAGGTGTGAGAGGGGTGAGTAATGGATGGCTCTGCATAAATGGAGAGTATGATTGGCCGCACATTGGTCTGCAGGTGGATCTCTTTTCAAAGTGCCTCCTTCTGGTCCCCATCCACCTGGAGATCCACTGGAGTCTGATCGCCGTGGAAGTGGCCGAACGGAACATCCGTTTCTATGACTCCCAAGGCATCACCTTCAAGCACGTGATGGAGGTAAGGTGCAGATGACCGAATGTCCTGGCAGTCAGTCTCCAGGGATGTTTTCCATCTGGAGCCCGTCGGCCCCTGTAATGTTCCCGGGCGTCCTCCTGCCTGTGATCTGGCCAAACGTGCGGTTTCTCCATCTCTCTGTAGAACATCCTGAGATACATAGTGACTGAAGCGAGAGAGAAACAGCGCACGGCCTTTCAAAGGGGCTGGAAGACGGTCGTGAGCAAGGTGAGAAACTCAAGGTGCAGTATTCCCTCCCAACACAAGGGGGCGAGAGCAACCTCGACAGGTAATAGCTGTAGCTTTGCAGCAAAGACCACGTGAGCTTCTCCGTTCTCCTTTATGTGTAGGTAGAATTGTACAAGTTTAGCTGCAGCTACAAGACCCTGTGTATGTTTATGTTAACGTCTTCATGCACCATGTGAAAAGCGCTGAAACCAGCCAGGCTCCTGTCTCCTCTGTCACACAGCGGATTCCGCAACAGAAGAACGACAACGACTGTGGAGTGTTTGTCCTAGAGGTCAGGATCCTCTCCGCACTGTTACATTACTCCAACTTCCTTGTCCCTGCATGCCCCATCCTGTGCTCACTGGTGGCCGTTTGGTTAGGGACGCATGCTTGTGATCGAAAGGTGGCTGGTTTGAATCCCTGCCCAGCAGGGTACCGCCCCCATGCATGTAGTTAGCTGCCCACTGCTATGTCACATATGGGTTAAATGTGGAGGATGGATTGTTGTTCTGTGGTGTGCCAACAATGATGACAATGAATCACTTAACTTGCCGTTTCCTCCTAGTACTGCAAACGTCTGGCTCTGGAAAGGCCACTGCAGTTCTCACAGGCGGACATGCCCAGAATCCGCAAACGGATCTACAAGGAGCTCTGCGAGTGCAAGCTCATGGACTGATGCTGTAGAACACCCAGTCCCTACGCTCCCTGAGAGTTTAGTGATGCCTACATCCATCCATTTTCTGTAATCACTTGTTCTATTCTGGAGCCTATCCCAGAGGCTATGGGCACAAGGCAGGGAACAACCCAGGATGGGGCATCAACCCATTTGAGGGTACAATCACACACACACCATTCACACCTATGAGCAATTTGGTAACTCCAAATAACCTCAGCATGCTCTTTGGACTGTGGGGGGAAACCACACGACGACACAGGGAGAACACACAAACTCCGCAGAAATGGAACCCTGGCAGGGGCTCAAACCCAGGTCCCTGAGGTGTGAGGCGACAGGGCTAACCGCTGCGCCACTGTGCCGCCCCTTCTGCCTGTACCCTTCTCGCCCCCAAATTTGCTGACAGGAAAGTTAGAACCTGCTGTTACAATGATCGCTTCACTAATGGCAGCAGCCAACATCATCAGATAGGTGCCGATTTCCTAAGAAAGATCCCTGCTGTCACCACCTCACCAGTGTGATGCAAACATCCACAGCTCATTCTTACCCAGGGATGAGGCTCCGTTTGACTTTAGGTAGGAGTTACACTTTGGTAAATGGGAGAACGCTAACGGTATGGATATTAGTTACTTTATTAAAAACTTGAAATTTCAGCTTTTAAAATGTGTGCAAAATGAACTGTATAGTAGATGGAAGGCATAGGTTTTAATAATTTACACTGAACAAAAAAATCCTGTGAGCAAGTATTATAAACTTCCCCAGAACAGAGTTCAGAAGTGGACAACTGTACTGACGTATAAGCTTTTCCTAGGTATTTCTAAGAAGTACATCAGTATTTAAATTTCTATTACACTTGAGCTCGTCTTACACCGTTTCAGGTCAGATGTTTGTCTGCCTTGTGAAGTGTTAACAAAATGCATTGTTGCACACTCAGATGTGACTGTTAGTTTTCCCTCCCAGTCTGCCTAAGTGCATGGCACTGTGGCTTAACAGACTTCCTGCTGTCTAAAGTGAGTCTCCCCACAGGCTGATACCAAACACCATGGTCCCTGCATGTTTAGCCTGTGAAGCAACACGTGGGAAGGACTGATACTTAGAAAAAAGGACTGGTAAAAAAAATTCATAAATATTTAATCAATGCAATGTGTCGCATTGAAGTCCAGAGTTTGTGGAGTGGTAATGTACTGTTGGTTAGGCTTGATTAACCCATTTCCCAGTTAAGCAGGCAGTGACCAAATAACCCCGCCCACCCTGTATAAAAAAAAAGCAAACATACATTTAAGATAACTGACCATTTCATTCCATCTGTTAGCTAATGAAACTGTTTACATGTGTGATCAGTTTGTACAAGCATTTCAAAAGATAACTGTATTACAATAAAGTGTCCCCAACCCACAGACTTCCTTGGCATTTCTTTACTAGCAATGAGCAATAGTGCTGAACAATAGTGTGTGTGGGCCAGCAAAAAAAAACAAAAAAAAAAAAAAACAGGGAGGCCAGTCCCATAATTCACAACAAAAATCACACTACAGGCTCAACTATCGCTATATATTTTTTTTAATCAGTTTTTAAATAACCCATGGCATTACTGAGACGAAAGGGAAAAAAAATTCTCAACAGCACATTTTCTCCAGTTATTTTAACCACACACTTGTATGACTTGTTTTGTCATACTGTATCTCTTGCTGGCAATGCTAAATGGGTGGGCCCAAGACTACCCTTATTTAGCCATAAGTGGGATACTTGGCTCAATCACCATAAAGTTTATAAAAATGACACGACTGCAAAACTGGTGAATTTTGGCTCCCTCTTCAGACAGAAAATAAACAATCGGCATGTCTGTGGGCCCTTGAACAAGGCCCTTAACCCCCAGCTCCAAAGGCGCTGCTGCAGGTGGCTGCCCTTCACTGCCAAGCTACATGTGTGTCATGGAGAGCAAGAAGGCATAGGTGAAAAGAGAATTTCACCACAGGGGTCAAGTGTCATTATCATTAAGGCAGACTCTCAGCTGCAGTTTTGATGCTGGTTCAGACTCCAGAACCGGGACCCAAGAATCACAATCAGGTACGCCCTAGACCTAAATGAATTTTTATATTATATATATATATGAAAAAAAAAACATTTTGGGAAAATATTAAAAATGTTTATTTGGGGGGGGGGGGGGGGCCCAATGTTGCAGGTACAACACAATAGATTGAAATATAAAATTTGTAAATGATTTTTGGAGAAACACTGCCTTCAAGATCAATGGGCTTATTTTCCAACTTCTCACTTCACAATAATAATAATAATAATAATAATAATAATAATAAGAAAAAAACCTACTGGACCTCGTAACAGTTCGGTACCAGAAATAAAGATAAAAGGGCAAGAGATACCAAACAAGCACGGAAATAGGTCTAACCGAAAGCAAACCAGATTAAAATTTTTGTCTTCCCTCCGGTGCTCTTTGCAGCTGAGTCAGTTTCCCGTATCCACCCCGAGCAGGATCATAATCTTGCCTGTATTCGTCTCTGACCTGAAGGAGAAAGGCAGTTCGTTGGTTTTCGGCACACTCGGTTTAATGGCTTAATTTACTTAATGCGATTCATCTCCAGAGTCTAACAGCAATCACTCTTACTGGGCGATTACTGATCAATTCAAGTACGATGATCTGTCAGCGTCAGGATGCGGAAAGGTTGACATTTCCTGCACACGAGGGAAGCTTACCTGCCCTCCCGACTTGCCCCGTCCATATTGCCTCCCCTCTTTGAAACCTGCGTCCCAGTCTGTTCGGATGATCCTGTCATCCAGCCTGGTGCCGTTAAGGAACCTCATGGCATTCTCCGCGTCGATCCTGGTGTAGTATCTTTCCGCAGGGTTAAGGCATCTCAGGTGTATTTAAACGGCCATAATTCAAGAACAGCTTTCATACGATTATATATTCAAGCAGATCATTTAAATTAGTGTAAAACTCCAAGATTCTAAGGATAAAGCTTTGGGAATCGAGTCTTTTTCAACCAAACCCCATACAACCATCAGTGAAAACACACAAAGACAACAGTACTTTAATTCATTTTGAAAGCGTATAACCGATACACACGCGATCATGTTAAGGATGCTCCACAAAGCAGAATCCACATGCTGTTTTCTTCACTTTATCTAGCCCAATAATGATCCTTTTCACATCACCGCTCTTGGAGAACAATTCGTACACCTGTTCTTCAGTTGTGTAAAAAGACAAATTTCCCACATACAACGTGCTGCTATGCTTCAACAATTTCTCCTGCTCGTAGCGATTCCCCTGGCGAGTAAAAGAAGCAGAAATTACTGCCGTCGTCGCTTAATCTGCTTCATGAAGCACATAAAGATGGACAATGACATGCATTAATGTATTGGGAGAGAAAGACGTTACTTCAAAGTCCGACCCGTTTCGGTATAAGACGACATGAAGGAAACATACTCACCTTAAAATGCTGATCCCTATACTGACTTATATCGGTGTAGGAATCGCTGTGTAGAGCATTTAACTGCAAAGACATATTGCTCACCAACCACTAATGTTCCAAATAAACGCAAGCAAAACAAACCCAAACACGTGCCTCAGAGTCTAACCACCACCCACTAAATGAACATTTATTACTGAATACCGGATATAGTTTCAACTACTTCCGTTGTGAGGCGGTCCGGTCAGTAAATGGGACCGGCGAGAAGCAACGTGGCCAGTGGTTTTTTTTGGGGTCACGTTAAAGAAGTGGTTAGTATATAATTGTATTTACACTGATAAAACTAACGAATGTGTATTTTATATGAGTGTATCGCAAAATCCAATATGAGTCAGGTGTCCTGCAAGCATTATATGGATAAATATTTTGTATACCTTTAAAATCATTGACTGTGGTTATATCCTATGGTTACTACTGGCAGCAACACAATCTTCGACTGAGGACATTGGATTAGAGGTAATTATTTACCTAACTAATATGCTGAATTATGATCTGTTCAACGTTTAAAATATTAGTCCTTGTTTGGGCTACTGATATTTTTATGTTCTCAACAGATCGAAGAAGCATGGTATTAAAGCGCCTTCTGTTCACTCTGCTGAATAATGCTCAAGTCATCGAGAAACTGTCGGAGTCACGTGCGATAAGACGTGCGGCGCAGATCACGGTCTTTGCTATAACAAAAGCACGTATCGCTAGCAAGGATGCGACAACAAAACTCCTGCGATCGGACACGCTGCGCCAGATCCGCCAGGAGACGAATGGGAAAGACCTGGGTGACATAGCACGGAGAGTCGGAAGACTTCGAAGGACTTTCGTGAACGAGGTTAAAGAAGGCATGAGGGACGCCTCCAGGCAGATAAAAAACAAGGAGAAATAATACCAAATGGACCCTGAAATTCAGTAGTACCCATCTGGTTATTTCGTGAACACCAATAAAATACAATAACATAAAATACATTTAAATGAATTTCATAGTAGGGGTTGGATCATTCCGTGCCGGGTCTTGTGGTGGGTGTCACAGTATATTAATTAGGAAATGTGATGAATAAAATAATCTACATGTACACCGAGAAAATGCATAAAAGTTATATGGGTCATTTCCTAGAAATGTTACGTGGCAAACATTTTAGGTAGATGAAATGACACATTACGGTCTGATCTACAAAAATGGGAAATAATCACTTCCTAGTTGTATAGAACCGATATGGAGGTTTTGAAAGTATCTCTCATATACGTTCGTGAACCGTTATCGAGCGCTTGACATAATGATTACGGCGACGACATGGGAGATATTAGGCTAAAAATCTGCTGCTGCTATAGGTATATTTCAGTATGTTAACGGATTTTAAATATTTGATATAATTTGAATTGTAAAAGGCCAATTCATGAGCCAGTTTAAAACAGTTCCTTTTCTAATACCCTCTTTATGCAGTACATCATTAGAGCAACAGTTTTCATTTTTTTTCTAATTAGTCAATTTACTCTGCCCCTTATATAGATCTAGTTTTAGCCTGAATGAGGATTAAACAATGCGGGAAATACTCTCTGTATGCACAGTGCCACCTCGTGGAGAAAAATGAATGTTGCACTTGTCAAAAATTCGGGGAAAACGGTTCTTATTTGACGAGAACTTCAGAGATTTCTCTAGCAGCTTCTGGCCCTAACATTATATTTACAATAGCTTTGCAGGCAGACAAGATTAAAAAATTCGGCCAGTGTGTGTGATTTCTTGGATTTAGCCAGAAACTCTGCAACTAGCCTTTAAAGCTTCGTCAGAAACTAATAATTTTTATCATGAATTTTGCTTGTTTCTCAATTTGACTTTCCAAACGACTGAAATATTCAGCGTTCTTGCTGACAAGTGCTGCATGTTTTGTAGTGAGTGTTTTGTAGTCTCTGCAGTTTACCGGGAACCATTGCTTCGTTTGAGAGCACTGGAATTGGAGCAGATGGATACAAGTAATCCATAATACAAGTAATCAACACTTTGTCGTCTGCTGACCACTTTAATTTCCTTCTTTGGTTCAAGACGGGGATAGCTCAGGCTCATGGTCAGAAGTTCTTTTCATGTATTTGTCCATTGTCTATTACTTTTAGCTAAGAATGCTATCCTATATTTGTAGTTACTTTTGACTGCAGTTATGTTGTGCTGTGTCTGAAGCTGGATGAAATTGCAATAGGCTCTCCGAGGATTGTCCGATAAAGACGGTGAAAGTGTAGGATTTTTTTTATCAGAATAATGTAGTTTAGAAATACTGACATGAAATTTTAAGTATCATTAATGCAACAAAAAAAACAGAATATGGATTTTTCCTGCGGCTCACCGTTTGGGAAATACAGCTTTAGGACCAGGCAGATATTATTGTACTTGTGCACATCCGAACAGGAGGAGGCGCTGTCGTACAAATAAAACTGTGTGCCACAGCCGCAGCTGTCATCGTGGGTTCTGGCAATCACAAACGTAGCTATGGCCGATGACCTGGGCAGGCTTAGTATGGATGCCAGTGCATAGAGTTAGAGACTATCAAGCCGAACTCCGAAGATCCAGAAGAAGGACTTGACCGAAGATAAAGGTTAATATACGCGCTGATGATGCACAACTATCCGCTAGAGTTCTGCACTGAAACGCTCATATTATTAAATTCGGTTTAATATAATAGGTAAACAATATTCACAACATTCATGTTGACTTCATATTTATTAAACGTACAGATAAAAATAAACAGATTAACATTAAACCCACTGTTCCACCTTCATTTATGGCTATATTATGGAAAATCAGTTCGTATACATTGTGATGTATACTTCGTATCTAAGCAGTGAAAACATTTTATCCCGAATGTCAGTGTTTATATGTTGGCCTGAATCGCCATTAAAAAACCCTCCCTCTCAGCTTGATGGGCGGGGTCTCCCTAAGGAAGATGAACGTAGCACACAGCTGCATGAGAGTTTTTTTTTTATTATTATTATTAGCTGTTCTCCTCTTTTGACAAATGGAATGAATCGTATTGGTAGTTTATTTACATATTCGAGTCCCAAAATGAGTTATAAAGCGATGCTGAGGTGGTAAAGAAGCAGTCCCATAGAAAACAATCATCTCTCAAAACATAATGATCAGGGGACCCGGGCAGAGCGCCCCCTGCTGGAAGAATGAAAGACTTCCATTACAGCGTGTCTCCAAACTTGCCGTTCAGTTACACATGGTCTGCATATGACAGTAACCTGCACAGTCCTGCGTGGAGCTACGATTTAACTAAGAACACTTTGCAAGGCTAGGGGATGACACAAAGTTTGATTTGCCCCCTCCCTCCATCCCACACTTTTCCTTTAAGTCCTAGAGTTAAAAACCATTCGTGTTACATGAAAAGGCTCACAGATAATTCACATAAAATAGCAGAGCGCAGAACTAGCTGCCACGGTTAATCCATTTGTGACTGTCTTGTACCAAATACATTTGCTCTGCCACCACATCACATTATGTTCTGTTGGGATTACTATTTTACAGTTTCAAATTTAAAGCATATTAAGGAAAATAAACAGAAAAGTGGTGGTAAAGGAAAGAAAAATATATTCGTATTTATAGATCCATATATATATGTTTAACAATGTAAAGAAAATATTCCCCATAGCTGTAGTGTTTAAAGTTCAATATAGACTTTTATTATAACAAAATAGGCAGTTTACGGAGGGTTAAATATCTGTTAAAATCTCAGCATACAATAAATTCTTTAGGCTTTTGCATTTTGTTTCCAACTAACCAGTGGACACCATTTCTAAAATTGCCATTCCTAGATTATGAGTTTTAAAGTATTTTTAAAGAATGTTTCAGAGCACCTAAATATAATGAAAGCTATCAAAGGTCATAGTGATAAAAGCAGGTTTTAATAAGACACTAGTCGTAGCTTTAGAAAACCAGCTAAGAGACATTCTAACGTACCACACACACGTTTCTTTAGCATCCGTGCAGTTCGACAAAAACAGTGGCTCGATGTGGAGGAGAGCGGGGAAAGTATACTTGTGAATACAATGTTACGTTAAAAGAAAACAAGGCTATGATGGATGGATTGCAATAAAGAACTATGGAAATACAGATCGGTAGAAATTAGGGCAGGGAGGGCGGGCTGACAAGAAAAGGAAATGTCCACTGAACATGCTGCTGAGGCTGCAACGTGCAAAGTTTTGCTCTGTGTGACTTAAAGTCTGAGACATCTTTCCATCGTCATGAAATTAATCTAACAGACAGTTGTATATAATGCATCCAAGTGATTTTTTTTTTCCAAAAGTCGCCTCCCTTAAACATTAAGGAAATGTACCGTAAAAAAACCCACGTATCGTAGCTAGACAGGCGCTGCCCTTAACCCTTAGCAGGAGGCTGCGGTGACCCATAGGAGAACTCAGTCCTGAGGAGACAGCTAGAGTTTAAGGGGCGGGGGGGGGGGGGGGGGGTGTTCGGGGGCCTAGAAAAGGGCAAAACCCCCCGGGCAAAACCCCCGCAAAGAACGTACTGGC